>CM075775.1:34932151-36153936 GCA_037974665.1 Ehretia macrophylla
TTGGAATTTTCGTGCACCACATCCTCCACCATCAACTAGAAGATTCTAGATAAATAATATTCCAGAACACTAAACAGCACAGGTGCAGCAACTTCACGTCCAATTTTGGCTCTGATGTAGCCTTTATTTCTCAAAACTCAAAACATGAATGTTGTAGATCTTCTTCTTGGCTTTCCAAAACATCTTGAATCACCTCAATCGGAGTTCGGATGAGAGAGTTATGCCCAAAAAATGTAACAATATCAGAGCTGTCTAGAATTACGCGATTTAGCTTTGTTTTGCACTTAACTACTCTGTTCGCATCCTAAATTAAAATATAAAGATAATGAGTGTATTTAGGCATTAAATAGGTGTAAAATATTAAACTTTAATGGAGAGAAATATGACATTTTACATTCTTATCAGGTAGCCCGGTTAGTTGCGGATCCCTCGGCTCCACGAGAAGCTACGCCGCGGCCCTCGCGTCCATAATTTCGCATTCGCGACCCAAGGCAGAAGCTGACGCGAGATGAGGAGGGCATCCTAGAGCCGATGGCGGGACCCGATGAGGCAAGAGGTAAAAGGGCGACTCAAGCCAACCCCGAGCATGCCAAGACCGCGGCTGCTATAGCCAAGGTCATTAACCAGCTCGGCGTGAGCCCACTCTCACCCGAGGTACTGGCCACGCCACTGCCCACCGGTAACCGGATGCTCAACCTGGATGTCTATAATGGGGATGGAGACCCGACCAACCACTTTCTCAACTTTGACCACCACATGACTTTGCATGATATGTCCGACCTCATGAAGACGAAGACATTCCCGACCACCCTGGTCGGCAATGCCTTGGACTGGTTCCAAAAACTTCGTCCCGGCTCTATTGCAAGTTTTCATCAGTTGGCTGAGGCTTTCCTGTCCCAATTTGCGGGGAGCCGCCGCGCAACTCACCACACTTCGACGTTGCTGTCGGTGAAGCAGCATAGAGGGGAAAGTTTGAAGGCGTACACAACTAGATTCAATGAAGAGTCCCTCAGGATCCCCAACCTGGAGGACTCCATGGCGTTGATGGCCTACCAGAGCGGGCTCAGGTCGGGCCCCCTTACATCCTCCTTGGCAATCGACCTCGTGGATACTGTAGCTGAGCTGATGGTGCGAGCAGAAGGGTACATACACTCGAAAGAAATCCATCAAGCGAAGAGGGATGATAACAAGGAGAAGGAAGCCAATAAGAATGAGAGACCTCCTAAGCCCAACCTGGGGGTAAAGTCCAAAACGACCAAGGTAAGTAGCCTCATCAACCGAAGCAGAACCCCTAATTCACTATGTTCACTCCCCTTAATACCACAAGAGAGCAGATCCTGATGGAGATCCAGTACCAGAACCACCTGCCTCCAGCTCCAAGGATGAAAGGCCGACCTGAGAAGTGCAATAGAACCAAATATTATCGCTACCATATAGACTACGGCCATACCATCGAAGAGTGCAAAGACTTGAAATAGGAGATCGAGGCACTGATAGCCCGAGGTCACCTCTGGAGGTACGTAGATCAGCAGTCGACCCGGAATCACGATCAAAGAGATAGAGAGAGGAGTCCACCCAGGCGCCAGGCCGGGGGCAGACGTTTGGCTGTGATTGAAACCATTGCAGGAGGATTGGTGTCGGGTGGGGAGACCACGGCAGGCAGGAAGGGTTATGTTCGGGCTGGGCAGGAGTATAGACCGGTACGGGGTCTGGTCCCGGAGATGGGGAAGCTCACCTTCTCCTCAGAAGACTTTGAGGGGGTGATATTGCCCTATGATGATCCACTGGTGATCAGCGCTGAAATAGCCAACTTCACCGTGAAGAAGCTGATGGTGGACACCAGGAGCTCGACAGAAGTCTTATTCCTCAGCCCTTTTGAGTAAATGGGGTTGGATAGGAGCCGACTCAGGCCATTGAGGGGCACTTTAGCTGGTTTCACCGGGCAAGCCCACCGAGCCGAAGGGGTCATCAACCTTCCGCTGAAGCTGGAAGACAGAGATAAGCGAGTCTCGATACAAGCCAACTTTATTGTGATGGATTGTAACTCCACTTACAATGGGATCTTAGGTCGGGTGGCACTCAACTATTCGGGGCCGTCCCTTCAACCTACCACCAGGCCCTAAAATTCCTGACCCCGGCCGGCACGGCCACCATCCGCAGAGCCCAGCTCTCAGCTCGAGAATGTTATGAAAACTCCCTCTGACCCAAATATCAGGTTGGCTGGGGACCAGATTTGCCTGAAGAGAAGAGGGATGCTAAGAGAGGAAGCCCAGCTGAAGACCTTCAAGAGGTGGAGCTCTCCGATGAAACAAAGAGAGTAAAGATTGGGAGTGAACTCCCTGACAACCTCAAGAAAGGTATAAGCCAGTTTCTTCTGAAAAACAAACGTATATTTGCATGGTCTGCCTCTGAAATGACAGGTATTGACCCGGGAGTGATTGAGCATCACCTGAATACCGACCCAAATCACTATCCGGTGAAGCAGAAGCGCAGGCACTTCCATTATGATAAGCAACAAATCATAGCAGAAGAGGTGGACAAATTGGTAAACGCCGACCACATAAAGGAAATCTAGTACCCAACCTGGTTATCCAACGTGGTGCTGGTGACCAAGTCCTCAGGAGGAGGGAGGTTGTGCATTGATTTTACCGACCTCAATAAAGCCTGCCCTAAGGACTGCTTTCCCCTACCTCAGATTGATCAGATGATGGATGCCACCTCCGGGTTCGAGCTACTTTCTTTCATGGATGCCTTCAAAGGCTATAACCAAATCAAGATGGCTCCCGGAGACAAAGAGAAGACTGCCTTCACCACCAATAAAGGTCTCTACTACTATGAAGTCATGCCTTTTGGCCTCAAGAATGCTGGAGCTACCTACACTCGGATGGTGAACAAGGTTTTCAAGAATCAAATTGGCCGAAATATGGAAATCTATGTAGATGACATATTGGTCAAGAGCAGAAGGGCGGAAGATCACGTAGCCGACCTGGTTGAAGCCTTCACCGTAATGGAACACTTTGGGATAAAGCTGAACCCGAAAAAGTGTGCATTCGGCGTCAAGGAAGGAAAGTTTCTGGGCTTCATGGTCACAGCCCGTGGGATAGAAGCCAACCCGGAGAAGGTTCAAGCGATACTCGACCTGGCACCGCCGACCTGCGTGAAAGACGTCCAAGTGTTAGCAGGCAAGGTCGCGACACTGAGCAAATTCATGTCCATGTCGGCTGACAAGTGTGCTCCTCTGTTCAAAATATTGAGGAATCCTAAGAACTTTGAATGGACTATGGAATGCCAGAACGCCTTCCAAGAGTTGAAAAGGTATCTAGCTTCGCTACCCCTCCTATCCCGACCTGAGGTGGGGGAGGAGCTGGTACTATACCTAGCATGCTCGGGGACAGCAGTGGCAGCGGCACTAGTCCGAGAAGATGGGAATGAACAAAAGCCGGTCTATTATATCAGCAAAACCCTACAAGGGGCCGAGGTGAGGTACTCCTCCTTGGAAAAGCTCTCCCTCACACTCATCACAGCGGCAAGAAAGTTGAAGCCATACTTTGATGCTTATCCAATTAAGGTCATGACGGATGCCCCACTCAAGTCCATCATGCATAAACCGAAGGCATCGGGTAGGCTGTTGAAATGGGCAGTTGAGCTGAGTCAATTTGACATCACCTACCAGCCCAGAACAACCATCAAAGCCCAAGCCATCGCGGACTTTGTGGTGGAATGGACTAGTCGAGCCGAGTATAACCCGGAGGACGTGTAAAAGGTCCATGTGGATGGGGCCTCATGGAAGTCTGGGAGCGGAGCTGGGGTGGTCATCCTCGACCAATCCCGGCATGAGCACCAACACTCCCTCAAGTTCACATTTTCGGCGTTCAACAATGAAGCGGAGTATGAAGCAGTGATTGCGGGGCTGAAAATTGCAGCTCAGCTCGGGGCATAGACAGTCGACCTGAGCACTGACTCTCAATTGGTTTCTAGTCAGATATCGGGAGAGTTCGAAACCAATGATAGTACTATGCTGGCCTATCTCAACAGAGTCTAGGATCTGACCTCAGGGCTCAAAAGGTTCGCGATACAGCAAATTCCAAGCGAAGAGAATATGAAAGCTGAAGCCTTGTCCAGGTTGGCCTTGGGCGAGAGCCGACCTACCATGGTCCATGTAGAAGAAGTATCCGAACCAAGTATTCAGTTGGGGGTGCAAGCCGTAGCCGAGCTCAATTTAAGCCCAGATTGGACCAAACCAATCGTGGACTACTTGGAGGGGGGTATGACCCCAGAGGATGAAAAAGCAGCTCAGAAACTCATGAAACGGGCCTCAAGGTTTGTCATAATTGCCGGACAACTCTATAAGAGAGCCTACACTTGGCCTCTCTTGAAATGTGTTGGACCCGATGAGGAAAACTACGTACTCCGGGAGATCCATGAAGGGGTATCTGGAAACCACTTGGGAGGCAAAGCTCTAGCTCGAAAGGTATTGAGGCAAGGCTATTTCTGGCCAACCTTAAAACAAGATGCCAAAGAGTATGTAAAAAAGTGCGACACTAGCCAAAGGTTCGCCAATGTACAAAGGAAGCCTGCGGTAGACCTCACGATGATGATAAGCCCATGGTCATTCTATCAGTGGGGTCTAGATATCATCGGCCCATTACCGACTAGTGTTGGCCAAAAGAAACACGCATTCGTAGCAGTGGACTACTTCACCAAATGGCCTGAGGCTGAAGGTGTTGCTAGAATAACAGAAAAGGCAGCTTGGGACTTCGTATGGAAAAACATCATTTGTCGATTTGGGGTGCCAAAGGTCATCATTACTGACCACGGCAAGCAATTCGACAATGCATACTTTTGAGACAAATGTGCTGAGATTGGGATCGACCTCAGATTCTCATCTATTGCTCACCCTCAAAGTAATGACCAAGTTGAAAGGACTAACCAAATCATTTTTCAGGGCTTGAAAACCAAGCTGGAGGAAGCAGAGGGCCAGTGGGCATCTATTCTCCCTGAGGTGCTGTGGGCTTAGCGGACCACTACCAGCTCAGCAATGGGAGAATCGCCCTTCGAGCTGACCTTCGGTACTCAAGCGGTGCTGCCGGTGGAGATCGGGTCTTCAACCAATAGAACCCTCCACCATGATCCAAAAATAAACAGAACACTGATCCGTGAAGAGCTCGACCTCGTCGAAGAGCTCCGAGCTAAAGCTCAAATAAGGATGCTAGCCACCAAAACTGTCATGCAAAGAACCTTCACCAAACAAGTCAAGCCTAAGCCTATTAAAGTTGGCGACCTCGTCCTCAGAAAGGCTATCTTTTTGCCGCGCTCGAGCAACAAACTCTCCCCGACCTAGGAGGGACCGTACGAAGTCGTGAAAGAAGTCCGACCTGGGACCTTTTACCTCCGCGACAAATATGGGAAACAATTAAAAAATGCATGGCACGCTGAGCACCTGAAGAGATATTTTGCGTAACGGCCCCCGAGCTGAAAAATCTTGTAACGGCCCCCGAGCAGGAAAATCTTGTAACGGCCCCAGAGCCGAAAAATCTTATAACGGCCCTCGAGCCGAAAAATCTTGTAACGGCCCCCGAGGCGAAAACTCTTGCAATGGCCCCAAGCCGAAATCTTTGCTAAGGCCTCGAGCCAAGCATCTCTTGTAATCGGCTCCCGAGCCCAAATACTTCATGTACAAATTCAATGCAAACCTATTTTGTAAATCAGTGCAACGCTTGACCCGGACTCGAGCACCTCAGCTACTTAGCTACTGCTAACTCGGATTAACGCGGTGGCCACGTTTAATTATGAGCTAATGATTAAACCAGCCCGGACTAGGTTCCAACTCGGGTATAATCAATAACAATTTGATTAGTTTTGCCAGTTCGGATTAAGTTCCAATCGGTGTTAGCCAGCTTCAGGTCGGTATGTTAGTTTGGGTCTAAATTTGAATTCAACGTTTGTCAACATTAGTTTGACCAATTTTAAATTGGACTGACGAGTCCAGGTCGGCGACAATTATATAGTTGCCCAATTGACCAACTCGGATTAGGATGATAATTCATTAATCGCGTCCAGCTTGGTTCCTTATATTTAAATTAAGTTTGAAAGGCCCATTATATTGGTCCGACCCCACTTACTTAAGAAATTTGAGAAAAAAAAGGTACGCATGTACTAACTTGAACAGAACGCCAAATAAAAACAGAACATTCATTTCATTAAAATTGAAAAGAGTGACAATTACAAAAGCCCGACCTGGGCTATTACAAAGTTTGCTTAGGAGTAGCGGTGGCATCGGCTTCATCCCTGACCTGGTTCATGCCTTTCTGAACAAATTCAATCACCTCCTTGGCTTGGGACGTCAGGTCGGCCGGGAGCTCAGGAATCTCCCAGAACTCCTAGGGCGGAGCCTCCAAGATCTCGATGTAATCATTCTTGGAGGCAGGGAAGAAGGTATTCGATCTCTCCTGAGCTGCGACTTGGCCCCTGAAGTAGTACTCCAACTCGGCGTACCTGGTCATCGCCTCACCCTCCGTGGCCAACTAGTCTACTGCCTCTTGGCTGGACTTAAAGGCTTCCACCGCCTTCTTCCCCTGCGGGCCAACCCGATCTAACAGATCCTTGAGTTTCGCCTCGGCCTCTCGCTTGTCCTTCTTGAAGCGCTCGACATCCTTGGCCGCAGCCTCGCGCCGGGACTTCTCCGCCTCGAGCTCCTTCTTCAAGCGGATGATCTCGGTCGCATCCGCTTTTTGTCTCCGGGAAGCATCCTCCCTCAGGGCCTCTAGCTTGGCTCGAGAGTCTATGTCTCGCTGCTCGAGCTCGACACAGTGAGCTTGGGCTCAGGCGAGCAAGCCAAGAGCCGATAGGATGTAGGACTCGGCCTACACGAAAGATGAAAAAATGATCATCTGAGCCAAAAAACTTAACCATATCAACGCGGTCAAATATGCCTTACCGTGACTATGGCTATCCTCAGGTCGAGCGAAAGCTGCTCCGCCGGGACCGATGCCAGCTTGGGATCGCTTGTGACCTTAGCTGCCTCCACGAAGTCCTTGTTGGGAGGGCTCACCTCCGCGGCCTTGCCTTTCCCAGAGTATTCGGGCCGAGACCATTTTCTATTATCAGGGTGGGATGCAGAGCGCTCAGGGATCGCCATACCCGAGCTCGATCTTTTGGTCTGGGGAGACGTCGACATCCCTTTGGAAAAGACCTCGGGCTGTTGCCTCTGCTCTTGAGGGACGGAGGATCCCAAGCCGGACCGAGCAGAGACCTCGCCACTGGCCTCATTCTTTCTCTTCATCTGGGCATACGCGAGCTTTCTCGTGTCCGCCATATCTGCAAAAAAGCAAGGGAAAGAGGTGAGAAACAACCAAATGCAAACTGAAAGGAACAACGGTAGACAAGGAGACGGGGAGGTCGGGCATTGATCCTGCGAACTGACCCTCTTCTGAGCCGGACTCTGCATTCTCTTCGGGATCGGGAAGTAGGTGAGAGTGCTCCCTCCTCAGGTCGGTTTTTCTCCTGAACAACTTGGATCTCCTGATCCTGTCCCACTTGAGGACACTATCAATATCAATCAGCATACCCGGCTCAGGTCTCAGCACCCTGACCTCAGCTAGTTCCTCTGCTGAGAGCTTGGGATCGTCATTCACAGTCTTTTTCAATGAAAGATTCCAATCCACTCTGAACCCCGGGTTCACGGCTTGCTTGACCCAATAATAGTCGTTGTGCCAGCCCTTGTTGGAAGAGTGCCACTTGGTGAATATGGCGTTGCTGACCCGAGCTGCGAAGTGGAACCACCCTGCTGCTTCGGGTTGGGCTTGCAGACAAAGAACTGCCTGAACCGGCGCAGGGTCGGCTCTATCTTCCTCTCAAGACAGAACACATAAAACGCTACCATCACGGCCCAGCCGTTAGGTGACATCTGACCCGGGCTAAGCTCGAAGTAATTCAAAATACTAGCGATGAAGTCGGGAAGTAGAAGCCGGACGACATCAAATGTGAGGTCGTAGATGGTGAAATGGTCAGGTGGAGGATAGTAGGCAGGCTCGGTCCGACCTGGCACCTTCAGCTTGTGGTGTTGGTCCACCGACCAGTCCCTTAGCCTAGTGTTAGCCATCTGGACGGTAGAGTGGCACTCGCGCCTACAGTAGGCAAACAACTGCTCTATCCTCTTTCCCGAGCCAACGAACCGCTAGTTGTAGCTGAGCTTCGAGGTTGGACCACCCTAATCGGGACCGCTTCAATCGGCTCTGACGCGGAGACTCCAGCTAAGTACTCCTATGGTATCTCGACCCCCTTCAACTGGTTCAGTGGCTCGTCATCCTCCCTATCTCCCAAGTCACCCAGGTCGGCTAAAGGATCCGCCTCGGCTTCTTCTTGTACTCGTCTAACCTCAATCACTTGGCAATCATCATCACTCTACCTGAGCCCAGATTGCCGAGGTGACTCTTGAGATGCACCTTTGATGTCATCACCGTGCCCTCTATCTGAAGTCGATTCCGAGCTCGAAGAATTCTCATCCCTTCCATAGGACCTCACTTCTATCGCTTGGGAATCTTCCGACTTTGACCTCCCCATCCTGTTTACAAATTAAAATATGTGCAGGAATAACTAAAGGGAGTCAGGACATACCTACTGCTCTAGTTGTCGAAGATGACCCGATCTAATTGCCTCCGATCTAATTGCATCCGAGCAGATGGATTCCGAGCTGAATACCCCGAGAAGATATTTTTCGAGCTAAAAGTATCCAACCACTCCGGTATCTGACCTGAAAGCTCTGAACTTTGTATGCAAAGTGTGAAATGAATCTCGGATGTCAAGGCCCTATTTATAGGCAACTCTTGTAACCACCTCGGGAATCTTAAATGTCGCATCTCGTCATAACTACCAGGTGACGTGTCAGCCATCTGAAGGGTATACGTCACTGACGTGGCCATCCCCACTCTGCCTGGGTCAGGCACCTCCAGCTCGGGAACAACTCCCAAATCTAGATCTCACCCTCTCGATCTCGACTTGGGTGGGGAGGGATTTACGAAGGGGATTCCGAGCTGAGGTGCGATGCCCACACCGAGCTGAGACGGGCTAATCCGAGCCAAGCCGAACACATTCAGCTAATACCCAACCAAGATACTGATCCAACTTTACCCCAACCCCGAAAAACCCCGACCTCAGTGCCAGCTGCCCTGATGGGACATAAAGTCTTGATGGGACATAAAGCTGCACCGCATTAAATGCTGTCAGGTCTGAATTTAGTATAAATAGAGCTCCACCCCTTCATTTCAGAGGTAACTCGTCATTAAATGTTCTCAGCTACCTTGTCAGCTCGGATAGATTAATCATTCGCATGCCCAAGGGAAAAATCTGGGTTATCACCCCGCCTTTTCCTTCCCTTTCCTTGTGCAGGTTGAGTGGCCGACCTGAAAGTTCAGCTCGGAGGCCAACCTAAAAGTTCAGCTCGGAGGCCAACCTAAAAGTTCAGCTAGGCAAGCGTAGAGGACCAACTCAACTGCGAGATTTCCGACCTCGACAAGTATGAACTCTGTAATATGTAATATCAATAACAACTTGGTTAAAAATTAGTGGAATCCTGATTAGATTGTCTATATAAAGAGAGTCTTGGTCCTCAAAGCGCTATTCATTCTATTCTTTCGTCTTCAATCATTTTATTTTTTTATCCTCAATTTTCCATATCTTGAGAGACACCCATTGAGAGAATTTGATTAGTCTATGGAAGATCTCGCCCTAAATTTTCTCTACAAGGTGATTCCGTATTATCGCTATTTAACGTTATGGATTCAGGTACGCAATTCTCATTATTTAGTAATGCAATCTTGATATTCTAAACGAAGATTAAGGAATAATTGAATATATGTATTTATGTTCTAACAATCTCTTTTTTTTTAATCATAATTACATTATTACTTGCATTCTACTTAGTGGGATAAAGTTTGATTTAGTAGGCTTTGGTTTAATTATTAGATTCCTACTAACAACAGTTCATTAACAATATTTCTATCAAGCTATATTGTATTGTAAGAAAATGGAAAGTGTTCACCACACAATTGAAATCTGGAAAGTACACGGTATTTACAAGGGGATATGAAAGAGCCTCGCACTATCAGTGAAATTTTAGTTATTAAACTCTAGAGCTTTCATTAGTAGTGTTTTGGTTAATTACTATTGAACACAAGTCGTTAATTGTTTGGCGTATATTGAGTAATGTTTGACTTTTACAATTTTGAGGGCAATATTGAATTTCTAAAATATGAAATGGAATTGTTGAGGGAAAAAAAAAAACAACTTTCCACGTGATGTAAAAACATCTTAGCCGAAGACGTTTTCGAAAAGCTCCTATTTAGAGTTCTTATTTTTTATTTTTAACTTTGACTTTTACCTAAAAACCCTTTAAAACATTGCTCAAATAAATTAGTTTCAGATTCTAAACTCACATAAAGCGTTTTTAAATATCTAAAGATTAGGTGAAACAGATTCAGAGAGCTTCCAAAATCGTCTTCCTTTGTTTTTGGCATCTTCTCATCTTCTATAGGAATTGCATCAGTGGCTTCAACAAGTAAATCTAAACCATCTGCTATAGGAATTGCATGCAGATATAAATAACAAAAGAAACAAAAATGAGAAAGGAAAGGTGAGAATGTGTTGCAAACTCAATCAATGATGCATCAGTTCTTGAACTATACAAAAAATGACAATTAGATGCACCTAAATTAGATGTATCTTTTAACTGAACGGGGTCGCCTGAGGTTCCTGTTGGGAAACATACATAATAATTAAAATTTTAATTACACAGCGGAATAATATTTATGTATTCGTTTATAATTATTAATGCAAATTTAATATCACGCAATAAATTTAACCTAATTAAATTTAGTTCGTAGTTTTAAAATTATTTCTTGACACGAAGATTTCGGTAAAATCTGAGACAAGCTTTTCACGCGTGAAGTCTCCAAGATCAATCCACACAGAATCAGCGCAATCAACTGGATTTTACCCCACTAGAGTTTTTTAAAAAAGGGTCATATGTGTCTCCTATATAATATAGTATTATGACAGATAAAGAGCCAGCACACTTTTTCTAAAGTCAGAAAAATATAGGATTTTTTCTGACTTTAGAAAAAGTGTGCTGGCTCTTTATCTGTCATAATACTATATTATATAGGAGACACACATGACTTAGGGTCATATGTGGACTGGTCTAAATTAATCAGTCTTGGACCTCATAATAACCATATCACTATCTAATTATTACGAGCCCAATTAAATTAATGTTTAGGACGATCCTAAAAATTAATTTAATTTTTTCTCTAATCCAATTAATTAGCAAATTCTTTTCGTGTGTGACCTCTTAGGTTCACAATTAATCGGTAGCGAATAATTAATTCTATTAATTATTACTCAATTAAAGATGAAGTACAAGTATACGAACTCATTTAGTAATTTCTATGCAATCGAATTCTATTGTCTTAATTATCCCGATTGAGTTAGAGTTATGGATTGAGTCGTCAAACTCTATTACTTGATCATACGTCAAAATCTATTTAATTAGTAACTAATGAATAATATGTGGAACGACTTCAACTATTCCACATTGGCCAATGATTTCTAGTTACTTAATTAATAGATCGCATAGAATTCCCAATTGACAATTCCCGTATCTACACACATCTATCTCCATGCCGGAATAATTAGTAACCATTGAGTACATTATCTAATCCTTGATTAGGACTAACTTGATTGCACTAGCAAATTATGGTATCCTTAATACAAGATAACTGTGGTGTCTCAGGTCTAAGGACTAATTGCACTATTACACTGTACAATAAATTATTGATCATTCTATGTAATTCGTTGTACTAGCGGTCATGTGCAGTCACTTATTCTCAACAAGCACTTATACATCTACTATTACAATATGAGACTAATCATCCAAATCAATATCTCATATTATTTGGATGGTAAACTGTATTCTGATCTTTCGGGATAAACTAACGCCCAATTAATTTATCTTATGATTATGGACTACTTTTAGAATATATTTATGAATATAGATTATGTCATTCATATCTTTACTCTTAAGGATAGAATCTATAAATATTATTCTAAAGACTTTTATTTAAATAGTTAATCGCATTAATGATATTTAAATAAACTGCCCACATTAAATAAATAATATAATTATTATGTCCTAACATAAATTGACTTTTAGGGCATATAATCCAATAGTTCCATGTTCTCTCTTTTTGTGCATTCAACTTTAGGAACAAGTGCCTATTAACCACTTTGTACTCCTTTAGCTGCTTGCAGCACTTCAATTTGATTAGGGATGTCAATGAGTACCCGCTTTATTCAAAATTAATGAGTAAGAGCTCGATAAAAATCCGATAACAAAAATCGATGAGAAATCAGTTAGGGTTTGGGTTTTATAAAGGAAAATCGATGGGTAAACCGATATGTTTTGATTTTTAACATTAAAAAAAAATCGAAACCCGATTACTAAAAAAATCTAACATATATATATACACTTAAAATAATAGAATAACTAAAATTGGTAAGTAAAATGATAAAAATTTGAACTAAACTCAATTAAAAAAATGAACTAAACTCTATTAAAAGAGATGAGCTAAGCCTATTAAATCAATACTTATATTCTTAAGAATTGTTATCTTTGCTTTCCGAAACGAAAGAAGAGACGTTTCTCGCTCGGTGCTTAAAAATGAATTTCTCTTTGCATAACTTATTGATTTTGATTTTTGTTCATAAAATTATTATGTAATTGATTTAAAGTTTTGTCATTGGCTTGGATCTTTTAGTTTTAGTTTCTTTACATTTAAACTAATTTTTCATATATTTTTTTAGATTTTTTTATTTAAACTAATTATTTTTTAATTAAACGGTTATGGTTAATCGCGATTTCTAAATCAACGGTTATAGTTATGGTTATTGGTTTTGAAAATCGTTAGATTTTTATTACGATTATAGTTATTAATTTCTTAAACAATTTTAGTTATAATTTTGTTATTTTTCATAATTATTGGAACTGTTGTCATTCATAAATCTGATGAAAAGAATAGAGCTCTTCGGCCCCTATAAGAACAACTTGGAATCTCCTGCTCGCTGGTGAACAACTATTATGTCGACGTCCTGCCAAAGTAATGAGACGGTGGCAGCAGAATAAACACCATGGGTTATAAATCTGCTAACAATATCCACGACATATGGCCTACCTACCTAAATGCTCGATAATTCTTTCACAACCAATATGATATTTTCGAAATTCAACAATTGTGTTGTCAATCAATTAGCCTTATAAGATGTTAAAATCTAGGAAAATTATTCCCCCCAGCATTCGGCAGCCTAAAAAATGGACCCGACATTTGTAGGGCTCAGTATTTGTTTCTAGGCGAGAAGACCAAATGAGGGGTAGAAGACCAACCCGAAAGATAATGCTCATTTGGCCCTAGAATAAATATGGTTCAATAGATTATTAACTAGCCCAACTTATGACCCAAATTATTGGCCCAAATTCTAGAGATTGTAATGGAAAATATCTAGAGATAATAATTTAGAAAATATTTAGGATATTCTAAGAAAAATTTAGGTAGGAATATCTACTTAACTTTTGAAAAATATCTTGAATACTTTATAAAAGTATCTTTTAACTTGAAATCTCCATGGAGACTATAAATATGAGTTCTTCCACCATTGGTAACCAAGCCAAAAAAAACTCATAACATACCAATTCTTCCAGATGCGAGTTCCTTTTCATTCTCTTTCAAATTCTCTTGCTAATTCTCTACTCTTCCAGTACATAGGCGGGTCATAAGACTAGTACATTATAATTGAAAATAAAAGAAGAAAAAAAATCTAGCCTAAAAGATATACGCTATTAAGTACATAAACTCGCTAAACATACAACTAAGCAAAACACAAAAGTTCAATCCAGCTTAGCTAACCGATTCACTGTTCTCGCACTAGTTAACCGGGTAGCTTAATCCATTGGAACAATCCAAACAAATACAAATCCAAAATAAAATATACACAAAACACTACTCACAAAAGATACACAAAACACTACCCTCTAAAACCAACATAAGAAGCCTAAAATAATTACTACAGGCAATCATTCTGGGTGAATGAAATCTCTAACTAACAAATGTTTACATAAAAAACATTGATACCCATAAACCAAATGAGAAATTTGCATAAATTCCAAAGAATTAAAATTCAACATTTTTGAAAGCCAAAATAAGATATAAAAGGAAATGAGAAAAAATAAGGAAAAGGAAAATGAATTAATTCATTACAGTATTCAAAGAGGTGAATGAATAATATCATACCTTTGAACCATCCAACATATCAGTGGCAAATTTGTTTTGGTCTTCATTAATAGTCTGAGTCGCACCAAAAACACATAAGCTAAACACGGGCAATAAAAAATTTTCAACATTGACTTTGTAATATTTAAGTAGAACTTGTACGACCCGACAATAAAAGGGTACAACTTTGGTCACGAAGGCATAGTAATCATTTTTGGGCCAAAATTTGATTCTTAAAAGTATGTAAAGCCAAGCAAAAAAACTTACATCATCATCAATTGAATGTGGGAAGATATTACCATCATCATTAGGCATGTCAATGAAAGAGTTGGCAAATAATCAGGGAAAATCTGTCCCTACTATTTTTACTGGTGGAGAGATATCTTCAACAGAGAATGTCGTGTCACCCTAATAAATTTTATAAAATTCGCTAAGCTTCAATTAATGCAATAGCCTTCTGTTAAGCAAGGGCAAGATTTCATTTTCCCTAAGCTATATATTTCTACAAGAATGTTTGTTAAGGACAACGAAAATCAATTTTTGGAGTATTTTGGTCATCGAGAAGGTTGATATCATTTTCTTTATCAATTAATTTTAGGCGTAACACATGTCATAGTTAAGAGAACTAAGAAGGACGAGAATCGTTAGGAGAAGACAAATTACTCTTAATTCCATGTTTGCACTCGTATTATTTCCACGTTACTTTACATTAAAATACATTGTGAATTGTAATGTGTATATGCAGGGATAATTTTGTTTGAATAAAAATAGTTGTATTAAAAGCTAGAAAATCACCCCCTTGGGTGCTTTTTATTTAAATATTTTTCAACTTACTTTGAATTAAAAATATTTTTTAAGTTGTTCCAAACAACAAACCTCCAACTTATTTAAGTTTCGAATTATGGATTTAGATCCCCTCCAATTAAGGGATAATTAGAGGATCCTCCAATTAATCTTTAAGGGAGGGATACATCACTTTCACTTAAATAGATGGTCAGATTTGTAACATCTCACTATTCACTTATGGTTAACATCAAAATGAGGTAGTTGTGTATCTCTTCATAAAAAACTAATTTAATAGAATAATATGTCACACAATTAAAATAAAAGATTATATTTACTACACTTAAATATTGACTTTTATTTAACACTAGAATAACAAAGTTTTTCATTTTAATAAGAATTTGATTTAAAAAAATGATTTTTATATGGAAAATGTAGACTTTTATGAAAATAATTTACGAAAATTTAACCTTATGACGTGAAATTTTTTAAAGATAAATAATACAGTTACAAAATTTATACTTTTATGTATATACATAAATGTATACATATATATGTATACAATTCTTTTTCTAAATTAAGTTTTTATGAAATTGGAGAAAATTACATCATTTTGGCGTTAAGCATATGTGAGTAGTGAAATGGTGTAATCTAACCATTTAATTTTAATGGAGATGATGTATCACGCTCTTAAAGGGTAATTAGAGGTTCATCCAATTACTCCCTAATTGGGGAGGATCCAAATCCTCGATTTATAAGTCGCCTAAAAAAAATTGCAACAAACAAACTGCTAAATATTATGAGGTTATTGAAGAAGATGAAATGGTGTCTATATTAAACAAGGTAAGTGTTGGGTATTGTATAACCTAATGACCACTGGTACTAAGACATCTTAGTGTAATGGATATTAATAATTAGTGCATTCTTATGAGCATCTTATTATTCTCTCTTTATATTTAATACAAATGTGTGCAAAAGGTCCCAAGATTCAAATGAATGACATAGGTGCATAGTGGTATCGCACAGAAGGTTTATGTCAAGAGGCTTGACTCTAAAACTTACGTTCATAACTGAATAGTAAAATTGGGTATTTCACTATGATAAGGTTACAATGGGAGAGTAGTTGTTACTTTGTGTTTAATTTTGGAAGTCTTTTAGGCAAAGATTAAGGATAGAGATTGGAATTATCTTCTTGTCAAATCGCAAAATACATATTTTATATTTTAAGCTAGTATAATCTGTACATTTATAGACTAAGCCTTTAGCTTGTTTATGTAAGTTCAGTGACGGATCTGTCCTGCTGTTTATAATGAATGGAAGCGAGCAAGGAAGAAAGGAAGAAAGGAACGACTGGACATATGAATTTCTAAAGAAAATAGTTTAAGGTGAGTGTAACGAAGAGCAAGCGCCTTTATCGACATTCTTGCCTCAAGGTCTTTAGGAAGAGCTTCTACGATTTCTATTCTATCCTACTAAATCACTTGCATAGAGGGATTTGGCCTACCAACTGCAGGCTTGGATGACAGATAAAATATACATATATTATATTTTAGACGAGTACAATCTACACTCGATAAATAAAAAATACATATATTATATTTTAGACGAGTACAATCTATATATTTTGAGGGATTCTTGTGTATATTGGCCCAAAAACAAAAAGGGACAATGACTCTTCATATTTTGGCTTGGTAATGTAGCTTTAACTCACAAAAAAAGTCATTCGGCAGTTTGACCCATTAAATATTGTCGTGGTTAAATTACATAATAACATTATTACATTATTAGAAGATTCAGAGAGTTGATGCATCCTTATTAGATAACTTTTAATATTGACAAATTGTATCAGGATTTTAGGGTCCTCTAAATATAATAATAACAAAAGTAATTTCAAATTACTCTGTTTTTGTTCTTTTTTTAACGCTTCACTAACTTAAAATCTTGCTTATTAGTGGATAAGAGAGTCGAAGCACACGTTAAATTATGGATTATTATATGTATAATCTTGAATTTTATTTGAAGGTCTTTTTACTTTTTATTTTATTGTCATTGATTAGAGACTAATGTTGGAATAATCTATTATTGTGATTAGGAGAGTTGACCATGCATCCTTATTAGATAACTTTTATAGGAACATTTATGACATTTTACAAAATTGTAACACGACTTTGCCACGTTTAGTATAATACCCAAAGTCAATTTGTGGAGAAATTGCTTTTTGTATATGTGCTCAATGATACAGTTCCTAGTAAATTGAGAACAAAATAATTAAGGGTTATATATGTTTTAAGTCTTGAAAAACAAAAAAAAAAAATTGAAGTTGTCTATGATTTTGAGACTATATATTCTTCACCGTATGTGAGTAGTTTAAATAGTCCATGTTGGAATGACTCTCATCTACCACGTTAGGTCGTGGTTTCAACTCCTTTTACGAAGTAGGATGGAGGGTTGATATATATTATCGTTGTATAAAAAATAAATGATGATTCTCCAAATTAATTGAAATGTCACCACATACCTTATTTTTCACTTAATACATCCATTTTTTTATAGATAAAAAAGTCTAAATCATTTTGACAATTGAGCAAGAGTAAGGCTTGATAATATTCCGAAAAAAATACCAATGAAACTTTGGCCGCCCTAATTTCATGAAAGAAAAAGTAGTGCATATAATTTTATCGGTAAACATGGAAGCTTTACAATTGAAAGATCACATTGATTGAAAAAGAGTTCTTTTTTTTTTGGTTAAAATTTTTAACTAAAAATATAGTAAATGAAAGAAAACATCATAGAAAACATGGATCAACGCCTTTCAGAAGCTATTACAAAACCAACAAATTTTGAACACAAAATCTTTTTGAAAATAGATCGGATGCAAAAACAAAAAGTGAGATTCACAAGCTCTGAGTTGTGAGAACTATAACTTCCATTGATAGAGGCGGATCCAAAAAATTTTCTTAGTGCAGGGAGGTTAAAACACATTGTTTTTTTTTGCTAATGTTAAAACACATTGTTATTCAAGTATATAAGTACATTCTTTTTAGTGGAAGCTAAATTATTTTTTTAACAAAAAATACATAGAAATTTAAAGTTTTCTTTTAAAAAAATACATAGAAGCAGCAAAAAAACTTTAAATGATAGTAATCAGGAATGTTTCCAACAAGAACTTAGACGGTATGCGATTGATCAAGTTGCGGTCAACACAACTTCTGCCCAAACGAGGTACATTCATCCCAAACATCATAGCTCTAATCGAAATATTATTCTAAACCAGTGGGGGTTGCAGTCTCTGCTACACCTCATTTACATCGGCCCCTGTTAGCCCCTAAGTTTTTTGGCTACTTGTTGTCACCAAAGGTCCCAAGTTTGAACAAGTCGTCAAAGGTTTCATATTGGAATTTATGCTTTCTCAACACCAAAATTTACTTGATTTTTGATTAACTTAGAATATACAATGGGACTTGTTGATGCTCAATTGAATTTATAACTTTAAGGTAGATCCAATATATAATTCTATTTAAGGTAAATTTGTCGTCAGAAAAAAAAAAAATTAAGCATTGCCTTTAGTAGGATCTAGCTTCCTAATTTCATATGCCCAATATTTCTTTCTGTTTCATATTTTCTATTGAATAAATTTTTTATTTTACTTTACACACTATTAATTTGTATCTACTTTAAACGGAGTGTCAATCATATGCCTCGCAAGTCTATTTCAAATGGGAAAATTTTATTTTTCACCCCGTTCCGAGCATATTGATTCGGAATGTAAAGGGGTGAAAATCACATCCGTCAAAATTATTACTAAAGATAGAAACAGATGTTGGTTTTTTATTTATTTTTATTTTCCTTTTGGAAAAATAGGACAGAATTTGAAAGTAAAGAGAAAATGGTATTTGAATAACCATATATAATTTCTAAGGGTAAAGAAAGTAAACCAAGAACAAATTCCATATACACTTGTTTTCTAGTATACTTTGTTACTTTGCCTTGACTAAAAGGTTCTTTTATTTCATTATTTTCTTTGGTCAAATCATGAAAGATTTTAGAATTAAGCAAAAATTTATTTCTAATACCAACAAACTTTTTCCTTTAGATGAAGCGCAACAACCAATGCATTTATCGGTAAATCAATCCCCTCCAAACAAACCACCCTACTAATAATAAAGATCATAGCTCAAATAAAATCTACACCTCCATATTTACTTCAATTAATCAAGACAGAGAAAGTCGGGAACTCTCGGTTACCTTTTAAAAACATGCATTACAAGCTCAAATTTAAGGCCATAGCCTTTTTTTTGGGTGTCCGGAGTGACGAGAACTCATTTTTTTTTTGGGTCATATATAGTGAGGGGTACTCAAAACTGTTTTATTGGTAGTATAGCATAGTATATTGAATTAGTATTTTAGTATAGTATAGAATACATACTTGTTACTTGATACTATTTATTTTCTGTACGAATGGAAACTTGAAACTAATATGTTGAGAAACACACACACATACAATGGCTTAATTAAAATCGACAAAAGATAAGCAAAACACAATAATGCATCATTTAAAACCCTAATGTCTTCATTGGTAAAAATCATTTCTCAAACATCTTCGAAACCCCCCACCCCCCCCCCCCACCCCCCCCCCCCCCCCCCCCCCAAAAAAAAAAAAAAAAAAAAAAAAAAAAAAAACTTGAAAGTGAAATAACAATTTTCTTTTTCCAACCTAACCTAATTTTAACTTTAGGAAGAATGTACTTGGAATCTTCTTAATCACAGCGAACCTTGTCGATAACTGATAATAATACTTCAACAATTCGCGATTCACTTCGGCCCAATTTTCCTTCTCCGATAAACTTCGCATGAATGAAGTATAATTCTCTGATCTGCCATGAATTAACTCGTAACAATATTGAAAAAAGTCATTCTCGAATGCATGAAACGATACCTTCACACCGTCCATCATATCAGTGACAAGAAACTTATGTTCTTGGTGGATGAGTTGCGCAGAACCGACGACCCCATAGCTAAGAATGGGTGGCATGGCATCTCCATCAAGTTCTGCAACCTTCAGTTGGTAAAACTGAATCAACGTTTTCACCACATTCCGGTAAAGGGGTAGAACTCTCGTGACGATCTGATAGTAATCTGTTTCATTACAAAATCCTATCCTCACAAGAGAATAAATCCATGCTAAGAATCGTAACTCGTTGTGAAGACCATATGGATGAATAACAGCTTTACCATCACTCTCCTTGGGACGATCAGTAAAGGATAGCGCAAACAAAGTAGCGAGATCAGCATGGTAGTCTGTTATCTCAATCATGTTCATAAAATTGGAATCTTCCAATCTTGAGACGAAATACGCCAACCTCAAATGACTCTTTTTGTTCTTGTTTTTCTTTCCCTGACGAGGCATACCGGGTGCTTCATAAACCAAGCTATCATAAATAGTTCCCTCAACATCATATAACAATTTCAACACTTCGCGGATTGCCTCAGATAGGCTTGCAGTAGTTTGAGATGCAGAAAAGTTGAGAGCTCGAATAAAATCAACAAAATTGCGCCACTCATTCTTGTCAACCTCTTCCTCAGAGTTTATCCATGCCGTCGTCGATTGATTGTAGTCAATGTTCTCCAATTCAGGCACTTTATGGATACTATCTATATCATCCCAATCAGGTGCTTCAAAAGTAAGACTAGCCATGTTGTTTGTCTGCTGCAAGAACTATATATATACATATATATATATATATATATATATCTAGTTATTTTGGAAAGAAGAAGTACAGGAGAGAAAAAAAACAAAAAACAAAAACAAAAACAGAAACTTACCTGCGGGCGAAATCTGTCGACGGGAAACTTCTGGATCAGTGCCACACGGAAGTAAACGAAAAGAGAAGAGAAAAGAAAAAGGCAGAAAAGGAAAACAGAAGAGAAAAGAGTGATAGAAGGAAAGGCAGAAAAGTGACGAATAGGAAAGAAAACCGAGGAGTTGACTATTTATAGAGATGCCTGGTCAAAAGAGAAGGACAAGTAGTTGGCGAGGCTCCTTTACCTTAGATAGTGATATTTTGTAAAGGAAGAGAGAATCGATTTGCCACCAGGCTTTGGTTGACTGACAATATTAATAATTGTGTATGTAAAAAATTGTAAGTTTAAATTTTTTTAGTTAAATTGTACGGTTTTAATTTTCTTTAAAATTTAAAAAAAAAAAAAAAAAAGGTAAAGGTAGAGAGAATCGACTTGGACTTTTGAATTTTGAAAGAAGCTCATTGAACCTTATGAAAATAGATCATTTCATAATATTATAAATAAAATTTGATAATTATAAATTATTAATACAATTATAATAAAATAATATAAATAACTCAAACTTAGCTCATAGAGTTAACTTCTGGGTAACCCCGTTGGAAGTACATTGAAAGACACCTTGCGAGTAGGAGGCCGTTTTTTCTTTTTTCTACTTTATATCATAAAGTTCTTCTAAAGATTATATTTATGCTTCAATTTCTTTTTGTACTCATTCTTTCTATGAAAAGTTTTGGTTTTTGGACCACTCGGCCAATGGAGCTCCTGCAAAATACTTCAATTTTTATTTTTATATCTTTTACCATGATAGAATAACAAATGTCTAGCCAATGCTATTTTTATGCTTTTGTTCATTTTTTGTTATTTTCCTATTAGAAAAATGGATATGATTTCAAATACTTTTTCTTTTTAATTCTTTTTATCAAATAAGGAGATAAAAGCTATCTTTTTCTTTTCTCTGTTTTTTTTTTTTTTTTGTTAAGAGTAATACTTAATGTCAACCTAAACCTTTCTTTTACATGATACATGATAAGAATTAATGTAATTTAATGTCCAATTTCTCGTATATATGGTAAAATTTCTATCATATAAGAAAGAATTAAGGGATAAAGAAGTGACATATAACAATACTCTTTAATAAAGAGATAAATAAGGTATGTTGCCTTTCAAATTTTGTAATTAACTAATTCTTCAGCAATAATAAAATTTGTTTATTTACCAAAAAAGATAAATGGAAATAAAATCTCTTTGATATGCTGGAAGAGATATTTTATATGCAGCAAGATTTCTGAGATTTTTAGGTCGTCATTGTAGTGAATATTTCTTTTAGTGATCTCCCAAAATGTTACCAAAAAAAAAAAATCCAAAACAAAAATCTTCAAATTCTTTTTTTTTTTTTTGGTCAGACAATCTTCAAATTCTTCAACAAAAAAATGCTGTTTTCGAATTGAATATGCAGTTATTGCTGTTCTGGACATTGCCTATGATACCTCAAAGCTTTGATGCTTTGCAGGCTAGCCAATAATTGACTACCTCAAAAAATGCTGGTGAGAGCAATGCATTCGTAAAACTCTTCCATCAGTCAAACTAATATCAGTTAATGAGAGAAGAAGTAAGTCTCACATATATATAGAATTCACTCTTTTGATCAGAGGACTGATATCAGTCCGAACTGATTAAATAACAACATATCACACTCATAAAATTTATATATGTAGATCAGTTGAAGTGTGCCAATGTAGACTAAATCATTTCATAGAAGATCATAAATGAACATTTAATGATATCCAGAGAAAAGCCTAGTGTTCCTGACCAAAGAACTATAGCAACAGATAATGAATTCACTCATAATATTATTACATTATGAGTAAGATTCAGTAGTAGTATGCTAACGATATAATTATAATGAAATAATTTTGATAACTCATAATTATTGAGTGTCACTTTTAACGTAATAACATTAGTATATTACGATAATATCCTAGGAAAAACACTTCAAAACGTCCCAATGGACGTCCATTTGTGACTTTCGCTCAACATTTTGAAGAGTTAGGCCTATCCCACGAGAGAAAGATGGACGCCTCGCTCGAGTCTCTCTTCTCCTAGCTCGCAGCATTCATTGAGAAAACTGACGGGTTTGATACTACTAGCAAAAGGTCATGATCATCCATTATTTTGCCAACTGCACCACGAAAATTGTCAGGACGTGATGCATAGATTTATTCATCATCGTTGGGAATAGAGTGAAGCTTGCATCCTGCAGACCTATATATTCTGCTGCATGCAGTCTTTAAAGGGGCAAGATATGGTGAAAGTTATGGGGCAAGATATGGTGAAAGTTTTCTTTTTTTTTTGGTCGAAAGATATGGTGAAAGTTGAGTCATCGTCTCATGTTGGTTATTCTCTGGTGACTATGTTAGTAAAGGTCATATGAGAATCTTAATACCTATTCTCCTAATGTGGTCTTTATGGAAAGCAAGAAATGCAGCAAAACACAAATATTAAAATGAACATCAATCGAATTACATGGAAAATTGGTCAAGCAATTGCCCAATTTTTCCAAGCTGGCCTTATTAGAGAGCACCAATGGAAGGGAGACAAAGACCTAGCTGCGAACTTCCACTGTCATTACATAAGAAAACAAGAGAAGATTCCCAGAGTAGTCAGGTGGAGGTGGAGGTGGAGGTGGAGGTGGAGTCATAAGAGACTGCAAAGGAAATTTAATTATATGTTTCTTTTACCCCCTAGGCAAGATATCGCCTATCAAAGCAGAAATTGCGTCTCTTAATCTTGGATTGTCACTGTGCAGAGACTTGGGAATGTATAAAGTATGGGCAGAAATGGATGCTTATCGTGTGGTGCAACTGGTGAATAAGGGGAAAGATGGCTCTTGGGATGTTGCCTATGATCTGGTGAAGACTTGAAGACTACTCTTTCAGTGCAAAGGCAAACTTACATCTATAGGGAGGGTAACCAGCCGGCAGATTACTTTAGCTAATCAGGGAGTTAATGCTTCGAATTGTGAAATCTTTTCATCTCTTCAAGACCATCAGTTGCTTAAGGGTATGCTGAAAATTGTTAAGGACGAACTTCCATGTTTTAAATTGTTAAGTGATCTTTCTTCGTTTGATTTATTGATCTTAGGCTTGGATTAGGTAAAATGCTTTGGCTCTTTGTAAAAAGAGATAGATTTGTACCTCTTTTAAACTAAATTGAACGATGAAACAGGTAAATCAATTACCCTCCTTCAAAAGTTAGGCTTAATGTCCCCTTCCGAACTTTGTATTAACTTTCTGAATATTAATAAAATTTCAGAAAGAAGTCTCCCTCATTTATTTTTTTTTTAAAAAAATGTTAATCATCATCTTTTGAGAACTAAAGCTAGGAAAATAACTGATGAATCAGTTTTTTACATGGTAGGTGAAACGAAAAACAGACACTTGAATTCAGAAGTAGAAACCTCAATGACCTTCGTTACAAGGAAAGAGCACAATGTAGAAAAACTCTCCACAGAGAAGGTAATTGCATTTCAGAAGGCATAGAGAATAGCTGCCATACTACATTCTCACGAGTCTTAACACCAAGCAAAAGAGCATGCCTGCAACCACCATTCCTAAGGTGAGGCACGGTATCAACCTCTTCAAAAAGGAACAACTTCCACAAAAATGGTACGACCAAAAAAAAAAAAAACTGCAGTCTACCACCAGATAATAGTGATTGCAGAAAAACGAACAATAGAAGCAAAACGATCATCAGCACATTACCATAGGTAATCAACAACAGCTCTGGATGAGATTCACTTAGTAGTTCAGTCTGTGGCAGACCTCATCTTTCTACATAATCCCTTTAGAAGTTCCATCGACTGACAAAAACTCAGAAACCGGTTTTATTAATTTACAACAGCAACAAAGAGGATCAAACAAAAACTGAGCCAAGTCTTATCCCAGCAGTTGGAGTCGGCCATCGGAAACAAAGAGAACAAGCTAATAAATTATGATGATGGCTCAGGTAGCCTCAGCAACTGAGAAATGTAATTTTGTAACCGATTTTTTGAGAAAACTACTTCCACAAAATGCATCTGGGCTGCCAACATCAAGGTCCACGATGCTAGCCAGAGGCTCGCTAGAAGAAACCTCTATGTTATCGTCACCTAGAGACTTGTAGCAGTTGCTAGAACTCCCACCACGCTTCCGCGCTTGCTTCTTGTCTTTGCCCTTGCTACCACGCGTAGACTTCCCACCACCCTTCTGCTTGTTCTTCCCATTCTTCTTGCCATCACTCCTGTGGCGATGAGGCTTGTTCGATGGCACATGTGACACTGCTGTTGGAGGTGGATCATATACATCAGGGGCCCATGTCACTGTCAGCTTCTTAGGGGGATTCCCCAGCTTCTCGCGGCTGCCTTTCATTGCAGATACAAGCTTCAAAGGAGTCTGAGAGAATGAGGCACAAAGCAGAAAGACAAAAAGGAAACTCTTAAGAGGTTAATTTCAATACATAACGACGGCACCCTTTATTCTTCTGTAAAGAGCCATCTTCCATGAGTCTTAAATAAAAAAATCTGTGCTCCAATGCGGAATAATCGTAATAATACTGTGATAAAACTCATGAAAAAACTTAAGATGGGAGAACATAAAAGTATAATCTAGTTTTGGGTGAGACTTGACAAGCCACGTGAAAGAGGATGAACAGAAGAAATCACCAAAAGTAGAAAGTATTAGATAACATTATAAACTCTTATTGGAGTGATGTCTTTGAAGTAGATATGATATGATGAGGCCAAAAGTAACATCCTCCCATGACAAACTGAAAAAACATCTCTAATGCCCTCACAAGTACGTACATAATGCACAGCAACAGAACACATATCTCAGATAAACTGAAAACAGCGTAAAAAAACCATTCCTACTTCCCATAAGTAGAACGGTGTATCATACACTAAAGATTGGTATATGTTCTGTTTTCTCGGTATAAGACAGATGTAAGTAGACAAGTATCAATAGTCTTAACTAAAGAGTCAGCATCATGACCACAACATCATTTATCAAGAAACAAAAACACCCCGAAGAATGGATGAGTTAGTGAGTGACTAGATTTCAAAAAGACATCCAACTATAACTTACAGGTAAAGATACAGAACGTAGACAAGGCTGATTTGCAGAATTTGCATCACCATTTGGTGAGACTTCAGAAGTCTGTTCATTTTCCCTCTGGTTGTCAACATTAAATCCAACAGAGAAGACAACCTTACTGGAACATGGAAATGTTGCACACTTGTCAAAGTGCTTCTTGGTCACTGGATTCCCCACCTGTGTCCCACTGTCATCGTGCGATTCATCTTCTTTCACCGAAGAGAAGGTATCGTTCGTGTCAGGAGATGGAATGAATACACATATTGATTTTTGATCATTTTGAATATTAAGAGAATCACTTAAGCATTTGCCAAGATCATTCACAGAAAGTTGCCCCCTATCGCCATCGGATGGGTCAGGCGGATCTGTAGATGACTCGCAAAATAAGCTCAGGTCTTCAGAAATTGACATATTGTTAGAACCACAGCCGTCCATCAATAAGAAGCAGAGCTCAAGAGAAACTGCAGGTGCGAAAACAATAGAGAACCTTTCGGGTGAATGAGCACAACCAAATAATAAAAAAGAACTGCAAGCGAACGTAAGTTAGAACTTATCAACAGCATAGCCGAAGAGAAACAGATCGAGAACAAGAACAAGAACAATCAATTTGGCATATGTGCTTGTACAAGTCAGTAGGAATTGCTTGTAACCCTAACTTTAGAAACCAATGCATGTCATTTACTGAACAAGCTTACCACCCATGCTAAACTGCTCCATTCGAGACAAAGTGTGTCTCTTTTTCTCACCTCATCCACTAACTCAACCAGTCCACTTCCCATTTTAGCCAAATATCATACACTAAACAATTTAAATTGATAAGAATTATGGAATCCACTTCACCTACAGATACTCTTTAAACAACTAGATGGTTAACATGACGAATCAGATGATAATATCTTTTTTTGTTGAGAAGTAATCAGATAATAATATCACCACACTACATTGATTTCTATCCCGTTTGCAAATAAGCATTACGTGGTAATATCAATGCTGAATGCATATATCCATGATTAAGGACAAGTACAGAAACCAAAAGTGTAAACAAAATCATACAAATAACTAAGTTGACCAGGTCAACAAAGTCACTAAATCAGCATAATTAAGAAACAAAAATATCAACACAAAAGAATCATTAAAAATATAAATTAATCTCATTAACATAATAAATATCAACAAATAAAATCATTAAACAAATAAATTAATCTCATTAACATAATACGCAATTTTTTTCAGACGGATATATGCATATACAAAGAAACATCGTAATACCTTTTGTAGAGTCAACAGCTGTAAATCGGAGCTGAACCAAACGATCCAAAGCTCTCAAAACCGACACAGTATCAGTCGATTAACACAGTATCAGTCGATTAACGACACAAAGACGCTCCTCGAATCACAATCACTCAATTTCCGATCAGAATTAACAGCTCACCAGCAAATATACGCGCGTATATATATAATATATAATATAAAATATATATAGAGCCAATTAGAATTCGAAAAACAAAACTTTTGAAATAGAGCTGAATAGAGGAAAATAGACGAAGATTTATCGATTAAAAACAAACGTTAACTAAGATTACCACGCCGATCGCTTTTCTGAAGACGTTTCAGACGATGATGAGAAAACGAGCCGCCATAGAAACAAGTCACGTGAGAGCGCGTGAGGTCAAGATCTACGGCTACTGAAGGCACCGAATGCATTGTATCGCTCCGATGCTCTTCAATTTACAACAAAAAGAAAAAAAAATTGAAAAATTATTATAAAAAAAAATTGCTTTCTTTTAAACCCTAAATACAATTTGTTTGCTAGAGGATGAAGAAGAGAGGGAGGGCATATGAGTCAAATCGTGTACGGAAGAGTCGGCATCGGAACCCTAACGAGAGAGCTATGGACTCGCGAGAAGTGAAGAAAGAAGATGAACAAACAAATGGATTTTTTGGATTAGGTACAGAGTACTTGTCGGTACATGAGGCTATATATATTTTTTATACATATTATAAATATATTTATATACGTGTGCTCATGCATAATTAATTTTTTTTTATTTGGTCTAATGTGCGTCTACATTCATAGTACCTGCATTTTGTGAAGTTCTTGCCAGGCAAGAGAAAGCTATATCCACGTTTCTAAGGCCATCACAGCCTCTCTTTTTTTTTTTTTTTTTTCGAGCCAAACAAGTGGTTTTTTATTTCAATTTTATTTTAACGTCTTTATCTTTTTTATTATTACAGGAAAGGTTTACAGACCAAAATTATTTAAAAATTACTTTATGAGATGTTATACTCCTCTTATCATATTTAATAAATTCATTTATTGAATTGGTGCTTGATCAATGGTATGCAGTCCCAACGGGTAAAAAAGTCCAAGATTCATTAAATAATTTACACATTTATTTGCTTTCATGTAGATATAAAGGACTCTAACCCCGGGATTCCTTTAAAGAGATATTTGTTGGTATAGGGAGCTTACATCTAATGAAAGAAATAGGAGAAATAGAAGCTTTTAATTTTACAGAGTTCCTACTAAAGAGACTGTTGAAACATTTTTTCAATACTTGTTCTCCTAAAACAACCTCGGTGTTTGTGTTGCACAACAGATATGTTAACACTTTGAGTTTGAATTAGCAAGTAATTTAATTTTTTTGGCATCAATTTGGATAAATCTTGTAATTGATTAATTTGCATTATATCTCTTTTAAATCAATTCAGGTGTCTTGGTTTTGACGCCATTTATATGAGTCTATTTCGAATTTTAAAAGGAGTTTTCGGTCATTAAAAAATGGATGGTAATATTCAAATGGTAGGTAAAGTGATTGAGTATCGACTTATTATAATTAAAAGTTTTAAATTCAAACTTATATATTCTCATTATAAATATTATTTGGTTTTTAATTAGTTTAGAGCATGTACTGATTTATAATTACTTTAATTAGTCTATATGATTAATTTTTGGATAGACTCAATAAGTTCTTATCTGAGATAAGTTGTTCATCATAAATAATTTTTTGTCAAGAACAAAAAAGAAAGAAGAGGAAGAGGGTAAATTACTCTTTCTGTTTCATAATTCATGGGGGTGGGGGGTGGAGGGGGGGGGGCCGAAGCGCAATTATTTTGTTGAGCGATATGCTGGACATGTCATACATATGGGTAGAAATCAGAATGTGAGCAGAGGTTTTGGTTTTACCAAAAAAAAAAAAAAAGGTGAGTACAGGTGTGACATAGAGATAACAGTTGGTCAACGAGAAGGACAACGTCGATTTAGTTAGGATATTTGTTGAGGACAAAAAATATATTTGGGCTCTTAAAGCACTTTATGGTGAATTGTGAATGAGATCGTTGGGCCTAAGCCCATTAACCGAAAAATAAAAATGGAAAGCTGCTGTTTTCCTAGCGAAAAGACAAAAAAAAAAGAGGTTGTTTATCTTTTTTTTTTTAATCATAAAAAATACTTAGACCCGATAATCGAATTCGTCCAGTTATACAATGTTAGTAAACTTTACATGCATATAAAGATCGTTATATAAAAGTCATTTTGGTTCAGTTATCGAACCAAAATATTTTCAAGAAACAAACCTTTTTTTTGTCAGTTAAGCCTAAAAGTTATGGGACTCCCTAAAGAAAACTGTAATCATAATTTTTTAATGCCTTATGAGGACAACAATGGTAATTTTGTTAAGCCATCTCATGACCGGCATCAACCACTGGTATGTTGCCCCCAAGGATATGATCTAATGGTAGTGGAAGTAAAATTATATTTTTAAGGTTGTAGGTTCGATATTTTTCCAATATTTTGAAGTTTTGTTCTTGACCGATTTAGTAAATGTGTAAAGACATATCGCTGTATTTGAAAATTTATCAGTTAGAGATCAAGTTCTGCCAATAATTATTTAATCAAGTTTCACCAATTAAGTTCCTATGTTATTAAAAAAAGAAAAAAAACATTCATATGTTTGCGTCGGTTGGATATGTCCAGACGACATAGAGATAGTACTTATTTAATGAAAAGGACAATTTCGTTTTAATCGGTTAATTGTGGCCCTACAATTGTGATGGTGATGAGATTCATTTTCTTTGATCAGGATATTTGTTTTTTTTTATTAGGATATTTGTTGAGGACAAGAGAATTGATTTGGACTTGAAATCATTTTATGGTGAGTTGTGAATAATTGCATTGGGCTGACCCCATTGAAAAATAAGATAAAACATGGAAAGGGATTGTTTTTTCTTTATATTTCTATTTTTAATCATTAGAAACAATTTCATGTCCCCTAAAGACAGTATTTGTGCTTGTTAAGGTAGAAAAATGCTGAGTAATAAACAGTCTTCACGCGCTGCCGGATGTCTGCAAAACAAAGAGGGTTTGACGGGTCGTGCCCGCATTAGTACTCTGATTCTTAAGTTAGCCTGGTGCTTTAATGGAGGAAAAAGTTGACAGTGTATATAGGTGTGAGTAACAAAAATGTAATTACATTTTTTCCAGTTGAATCTCCTCGTATTTATAGGCATATGCCAGTTGAATTAGGTGGGGAGTAGTGGAATAGTGAGATGTTAGTGGAGGAATAACGACCTGCAACCACCATCTATTCTTACTAATGGGCATTAACTGCCTTCAACTACTGAACGTGCCCTGCCAAAGCGGAACACTGCAGTCTGTAGCCTTCCCCTAGCTCGAGGCCTCACAACGAGAGCCTTGGATGCCCCGATGCCACGTCCGACACCCTAGGGCCTCTTACTTTACCTCATCTGAACCCTGGGTATAGTCTCCGAGGGATCGGATCGTCCGAGGTACCCAAAGTTTCCCCTTTGCCCTCATTGACCCCTCCCAGGGGTCATTATATAATTTCTACAAACTTTAGGGGTCTTACCCGTATCATGATGCCCCCCCCAGTTCTCGGAGCTATGTAATGGGTCCAGGAACTGGTTTCGTCACCTCGGCTTCACCATAATTGGGCGTGAGTTTACCTTAATACCTGCCTCGTCTTCCGTGTAACCCACTACCAACCTTTATTTATTGCAGCCTTGCCACTTGTCATAATCTGGTGGAGTGCCTTTTGAATCTACGGTTGGGATTAGAGACCTTTGGTTTTTCCTCTTTTTTTCACTCCTTTAAATACCCTTTTTTACCATTTCAAAATTCACTTTTTACCTAACCTTTTTCCCAAACACTTTTCTCTCTCTCACTTTTTTTCTCTCTCTCGCCTGCGGCTTAACACTTCGAGCCTTCGCATCACTTTGCTCCACCACCTTGGCACTTCATTCCACCACCTCGGCACTTCACTCCACCACCTCAGGCCCTTATCCGAGCCCCTCTATACCCATAACTCTTACATAATGGCGTCCTCTTCCATTTCCTCCTCAAAAATCATGGAAGTCACTATTGTTCTTCCTGCCGCGACTCAAGGCCTCGGATCCAGGGATGGCGCATGTGTTGAGCCCTCGGTCACTGTTGCTTCAACGTTCTTAACACTCCCACCCCTTGGAGTTCCTATTCCAGCTCAACCACTTAGGTCAATCAGATCTGATGAGGCTAGACCTTCAAGATCAAACCCTTCGAATCCCACTGGGTCCGAAGCCTCCCAGACTATCCCCCGATGCGATCCTCATCCGGAGCTCCTACACATCACTCTAGAGATGATTCCAAGAATGCCCGAACCTCATTATCCTCCTCCTAGGGCCACAACTCCCGATCCCGACCCTGAGGCTCGGACATATTTTTCAGCCTTACACTACAAATACACCTTTGATGATCGTGATATGCTCGACCTTCGTAACAGGGGTGTCTTTCCCGAAGGCTACGCGTACAGAGTCCCCGGACATCAAGAAGTGGCTTGTCGACCCGAGGTAGGGCAGTTGGCCTTACCCTACATTGTTCTTCGGTTTCTCCACCTTCCACTCCCCATTTTTGTTGTCTGTATCATCAACCTCCTCGACATCGCCCCTTGCCAGCTCGCACCAAACGGTTGGAAGGAAATAGTGGCTTTCTACGTATGGGTCAAATCCATCGGGTTTCCTTGATACTCAACCTCTTCTGCCAATTCCATCAGTTGGTCCACGACTCTAAAAACTCCAGTGTGTACTACTTCACTCCTTGATCCTACCACCGTCCGTTCTCCAAATGGCCCTCCAGCAATTGTGGGTAGCACAACAAGTTCGTATTCGTCACCCACCCATTCGAATGGCCTGTCAGGAGGCTTTATAGGCTTCTATCTAGTGTCGAGCTTGATGCCTACCGCGAGCCTCCCCTCCTGACCCCAACCGAGAAACTCATGACTTTTTTCCTTCTCCGTTGAGCTCGCCCCATATGTGGGGATTCCTTCTTGACCCATGAAACCATATTATCCTCGGGCCTTCATAATCGGCTGAGGGCTACTGATGCCGCAGCGAGGCCTTCGGATACTGTTCGCTCTCCACCAAGACGAGCCTCTATTGTTGAAGTCTCATCTTCTCCAATAGGCGAACCCCATGCCGATGTTCCGATCCACGTCAAGGATGAAGGTAATAAAAATTTCTTTATATGTATTGCCATTCTAGACCTTTATTTATGCCTACTAATCTTCTACTCTCTTGTTACAGGTATTGCCGAGCCTCCGATGTCCCCCGGCAATTCCGAAGCTGTCAAGGTCCACGCTGCTAGTGCCGATGATATTCCTCCCACACCTGTTCCTCCTACCGAGGTCCAAGAGATTGATCCTGTTAATACTGCTGCTGAGGAGGCTCGGGCCGAGGCAGGCCAAGCACAATCCGAGATTAGATGAGCCCGAGCTGCTAAACAAGCCGGAAAAAAGAAAGTCAAATGGGGTCCTGTGAAAAGGCGAAAGAAGGTCGTCCCGTGAGAGTCTTCGTCAAAGCGCACCTGGTCCGAACCTCCCGTCTTGTAGGATTTCTCTTCGCTAACCCCCGAGAGAGCCGCTCGCAGATTGGAAGCTTTCAAGGAGGTTTCCATTTGTCATGAAGCTCCTCCCTACGAAGAGGTAGTTGGCGTTATGCCAAAGGACAGTGGGTTGGTGAAAGACGCATCGCTCTTCGCCGCTAGAGCTTCTGCTCAGTCTCCTGCTGGGGCCTCTGCTCAGTCTCGTCCGAGGTCTTCCCCGGCTCCTGAGGGTTCCACTTACACGGCAAGTTCTCTGAGCAAGCTTCCAAGGGAACAGTTACACCCCATCGCGCAAGAGGCCTTTGAAAGGGCTCGCCTCAAGGTATTTTCTTTCTTTCCTTAGTTCCTCATTCACTTTCATTTCATTTGGGTTGTGTTTTTTTTTCTGACCTTGCTTGGTTGTCGCAGATGTCTGTGGGCCTCAGAGTGGCCTATCGCTTTGTAGGTGAATATGAGTGGCGGCTTGCTGAGACGGATGCTACTCTTAGGGAGTTTGAGGAGCGCACCAGGAGCTTTGAGACTGCGATCCAAGCCGAGCTTACCGCTGCCCGTGAGATAGCTAGGATGGCTCGGGATTAGGCCGTTTTAGCAAATTCTGAGCGCCGACAACTCCGAACTGATTGGGAGGCTTCCCTGAAGGCTCAGGAGGAGGTTAGGGCTGAGCGTGAGAAGCTTCAATCTGAGTTAGAGGCATCTCAAATAGCTCGAGGTTCCGTGGAAGCTCAACTCAGGGAGTTGAAGGTTCTCTGGAGGATATGAAGACCCAGATAGTGGAGGATTTCTCCAGCAGGCAGGGTTACAAGGATGATTTGAATAAGCTATATGATCGATCTACCGCTGAGACTACTGCCGATGTCACCGCCGCACTTCAGGCGAAGGTTGACCGTTATACTCAAAGGCATGGTTTAGTTATTAGGGAGAATATGCTTACTGGTGACTCCTCGAGCTCTGAGGACGAGTCCAAGGATAGCAAGGACGAGGGATAAGTATTGTATTTGTGTTTTACTTTTCCATTTGTAATGAAAACTTTTGCTTTTAATGAAAATAGCTTTTCTTTTCTTTTTCTTTCTTTTAATTTGTTGTTTTTCTTTTTGCACTTGGTCCCTCTGTCGGGTCATGCCCTTGCCATTTCCCTTAACTTCATGTTCGTTGGCTTTGGAGGTCATGCCCTGGCTCTCATGCCTCGGGAGTAGTGCTCCCAGGCTCAGACTTTGGGAGTCGTGCCCCCAGGTTTGGACTTCAGGAATCGTGCCCCCCAGTCTTTATATCTTGGCCCCTAATTTCATGACGTCCTGGGAAGATCTCGTTTCCATAGGAGGCGTATCTCTCTTTCATTAATTTTGGAAGTTGACTTCATTCGCTAGGATTTGGCTCTCTTCCATTACAATCATCAACAAAGCTTTGGATGGAAACATCAATTTTATTGCAGAGACATAATTTGTCTCGACACTAACAACACCTAAAGGCATCATCTGCCTTGATACAAACAACGCCTAGAGACATAATTTGCCTCGGTATGTACAACATCTTAATATTTAAAGAAAAATATAAATAGCAACTAGATATTCAAAGAAAAGGTTACATGTAATATTTTCTTAGATGCTCTACGTGCCAAGCGTTTCTCAATTCCTTGCCGTTGAGGTCTTTGAGCTTGTGGGTACCCGGTTTGACCTCTTTAACTATCTTGTACGAGCCTTCCCAATTTGGTCCGAGTTTTCCTTGATTTGGGTCAGGTCTGAAAACTGCCTTTCTAAGGACCAAAACTCCTTCTTGGATTTCTCTGTTTCTTAATTTCTTTTGGAAATATCAAGCCATGGCCCTCTTGCCTTCAAGCATTTTTATTCTGGCCTTCACTCTGAATTCTTCTACTAAATTCAGGTTTTCCCGTATGGCCTGGTTATTAACTTCTTCTTCATATTCAGCAACTCTATGGCTCGTCGAGCCAATTTCTACAGGTAGAACAACATCTACCCCGAACATCAGGCTGAAGGGGGTCTCGCCCGTTGACTCGTTTGGCGTCGTTCTGCATCCCCACAGTACCTCGGGCAAAACCTCGGCCCATAGGCCTTTGGCTGTTGCCAGCTTCTTTCTCAGACCCTGCAAAATAGACCTGTTAGCAATTTTCATTTGACTATTAGTCTGTGGATGTGCTACAGAAGCGAATCTAAAAGAGATGCCTAGCTCCGAGCATTGTTTCCTGAAATAGAAGCAATCGAACTGGGTCCCATAGTTTGTCACTATCACCCTTGGAATCCCAAATTTGCACACAATAGACTTCCATACAAAATTCCAAGCATTTCTATCTATAGTTTTAGCCACGGGCTCGACCTCTACCTATTTAGTAAAATAATCCACCGCCACAAAGCATTTGACCCTCTGACCTATGCTTATCGGGAAAGGACCCAATATATCCAGACTCCACTGAGCAAAAGGATAGGGGCTCATCATCACAGTTAAATCTACTGTTGGTTGCCGTGGGATTCTTGAGAACCTCTGACATGTATCACGCTTCTGCACCAGGTATCGAGCATCTTTATTCAGGGTCGGTCAGAAATACCTATACCTCAGTATCTTCCAGGTCAATGCTCTATGGCCTAAATGATTACCATAAATCCTCCCATTCATTTCTCTGAGTATATAATCGACTTCACCCTTATCTACACACCTCAACATAAGCCAAGTATATAATTTCCGATACAACTGCTTTTCAAGCATTACATACTTCGAGGCTCGGATTTTCACTTTCCTCGCCTCTTCATTGTTTTCTAGTAAGATTCTTTTTTTCCAGAAAATCAACCATAGGTTGCATCCAAGACTCACTATGCTCCACTTGGGCTACCTCTTTGCACTCTTGAGCTATGCTCGGCTCGGACACCTCTTTCACATCTATCGTCACTGGCCATGCTACTCCCACTGCAAGTTTTGAGAGGACATCGGCTCTCTCATTCTCCGCCCATGGAATTCGGTTGATTATGAAACCGCTTAAACCAGCCACTGTGTCTTTTACTTTGGCCAAGTATGCAGCCATGGTTTCATCTTTGGCTTCATACTCTCCACCTATCTGACTTGCCACTAACTGTGAGTTTGTGTGGGCCTCTATCGAATCTGCCCCTATCGCCTGAGCAGTTTTAATACCTGCAATAAGGGCTTCATACTCGGCCTCATTATTTGAGGCTAAGAAGCAGAACTTCAGAGCGAACTGCAACTCATTACCCTCTGGACCCTGCAGTATGACCCCAACTCCGCTGCCGTTCTTGCCCTAGGCTCCATCCACCCAAATCTTCCACGGCCTCGGACTACCATCCGATAGCTCTCTTGTGAACTCCACAATGAAATCTGTTACAGCTTGAGCTTTTATTGCGATCCTTGGCCTGAATGTGATGTCAAATTGGCTCAACTCCACAAACCACTTCAGAAGCCTTCTCGACGCTTCTGGTTTTTGCAATACCTACCTAAATGGCATATCAGTCATAACACATATAGGATGCACCTTAAAGTAATGTCTGAGCTTCCTTGAGGCCATAAGCAAGGCCAATGCCATCCGCTCTACGGGTGGATACCTCAGCTCTGCCCCTTTAAGTATTTGGCTGATATAATAGACCGGCCTCTGCTGCTTTCCATCTTGCCGTACCAGTGCTGCTGTCACCGCTACTGGAAATACTACTAAATATACGTACAAAGTCTCACCGGGCTCTGGCCTAGACATCAAAGGTATCGAGCACAAGTACTCCTTCAACTTCTTAAAAGCCTCCTAGCACTATTCCGTCCACTGAAAGTCTTTTGGTTTCCGCAGCACCTTGAACAGAGGGGCACATTTGTCTGCTAACCTTGCCATGAATCTGCTCAAGGCTGCTATCTTCCCTATCAGCTTCTAAACATCTTTGACACTCCTGGGCGGCTCAAGATCTAGAATGGCTTGTACCTTCTTTGGATTAGCCTCGATCCCCCTCTAAGTAACAATGAAACCCAGAAATTTTCCTACTTGAACCCCAAAAGCACATTTTTTTGGATTTAACTTGATGCCGACCTTCCTCATTATCGAGAATGCCTCAGACAGATCCTCGACGTGAGTCTCTGCCCTCTTACTTTTTACCAACATGTCATCAACATAAACCTCCATATTTCGCCCCAACTGCCCATTGAATACCTTGTCCATCATGTGCTGGTAACAAGTCCCTACGTTTTTCAAGCCAAATGGCACCACCGTATAACAAAACACCTCTCGGTCTGTTATGAACGCTGTCTTTTCCTCATCTTCTGATGCCATCTTAATCTGCTTGTACCCTTTGAAGGCATCCATGAATGACAACATCTCAAAACCTGAGGTAGTATCCACCATTTGATCTATCCTTGGCATATGATAGCAGTCTTTTGGGTAGCCTCTATTCAAATCTGTAAAGTCCACACACATCCGCTAAGCTCTAGAAGGTTTATGGACCATCACTATATTCGCTAGCCAGGTAGGGTACTCCATCTCACAGATATGCCCAGCCCTTAATAGTTTGTTCACCTCTTCTCTGATTGCTCGGCTCTTTTCTGCGTGAAAGACCCGTCTTTTCTGTTTCACTGGCCTGAATGTTGGATCTACATTCAGTCGATGCACAGTTATCCGCGGATCTATTCCTGTCATGTCAAGCATAGACCAAACAAATACATCTCTATTACAAGATAAAAAATGAATTATACCTTCAACCAAGTTTTGAGGAAGCTCTATTCCGATCTAAACCTCCTTCCCTGCTGCTAATTCAACTTTTTGTAACTTCTTTGCAGGCTCAGCTTTTTTCGGCTCCCACCCCTTCTTGGTTTTTTTCTCGGGAATCTTAATTAGTTCTTTATCTTCTTTCTGCAGCCTTAGGCAAGTGGCATAGCATTCTTGGGCTTTCCTCTGGTCCCCTCTTACTGTTACTATACTAACCTCTTAAGGGAACTTTATCGCTAGATGATAGGCAGACACCACTACTCTGAACTTTCCCAGGGCCACCCTTCATAATATCCCATTGTAAGGTGACTCGCAATCCACTGCAATGAAATCTAGCATCTTACAACGGCTTAGCTCGTCACGCCCGAGGATTACCTTCAGTGTTATCATAACCTCGGGTCTTATCTCTTTGTTATTGAACCTTGACAAGGTTCCCTTCATCGCCCTCAAATGTTCCCTTCTCAAACCCATCTTCTCAAATGTACTCAAAAACAGGACCTCGCTGAGCTCCCTGTATCGATCATGATCTTGCGTACCACAACCCCACTGATATCTGCTGCAATCACCAATGGGTCATCATGAGGTAACACTAGACCATCCAAATCTTTATAGCCAAAAGTGATATTTTATACTACTCTTGGTCTTTTCATCGGGGGTTTCCCACGACCTGCTCTGCGGTAACCTCTCCTGGCTTGCAGGTTTTCTCCCCTTGAGGCCATACCCCCAATTATCATGTCTATCTCCACCTGAACACGCGTCATCTGAGCAGGCCTCAGGCTCCTCTCTCTCTCTGCCTTCCCCCTTGGTTATCTCTCCTGACATAGGCTTGTAAGTGCCCGCGCCTGATCAGGGCTTCAATTTCATCTTTTAAATTCCTACAGGCTTCAGTATCCTGCCTAAAGTCTCTGTGATACCTGTAATTCTACCCTTTGCCTTTGCGGCGCTCCTTCTCTGTCTTCATTTTCGGTGGATCTGGGAGGTTCATCCGTGTTTGGATTTTCGCCAGGATCTCAGATTTGGGCTTCACCAAAGGAGTATAATTATAGAACCTCTGCAGTCTGGGCGGTTCTCTCATTACCCTTCCTCTTTGCTTCTGTCTACCCTCTTCTGCCTCTCTCTCTCTCTCTGTCACATGAGTTTGGTTATTCTGCCCTTCTTATTTGGGTCTTCCTCTTTCTCCGCCATTGCTACCTCTTCCACTTAGATGTATTTCTCTGCCCTAGTCATCAACTCTGTCATGTTCAAGGGGGGTCTTCTTGGATAAAAAAGCTTGGAACAACACATTCATTACTCCTTTTATGAATGCTTGTATCGCGAACCTCTGGTCAAATTGCGTACACTAGAGGGTAGCCTCATTAAAACGAGTTGTATACTGGCAAAGAGTTTCTCCTTTTCTCTTCTTTAATCCAAGCAAAGAAGTAATATGTCGGGTCGGCCTAATGGCTAAGGAAAATCTTCCAACAAACAATTTTGCCAACTGTACATAAGAACCGACTGACCTCTCTTTCAACTCATCATACCACATGCTGGCCACCTCCACCAGAGTTCCTGCAAAAGCCTTACACACCCAAGCCTCTGGTAATTCCATGAACTCCATTTTATGCCTGAAAATCGCCAGATGATCCTTACAGTATGTTTGGATTGGGGGAAATGGGAGGAAGGGGATGGTTAGTAAGGGGAGGGGTTGAGTCCTTATCCTATTTGGGTTGGGAAGAAATGGGGGGAAGGGGTATAGAAGGGATGAGGCTCACCCCTCCATGCCCCTAGAATATGGTCCTTCCAATTTGGGAGGAAATGGGGGGAGGGGAAAATACTATTTGTTATAATAACATTTTTGCCTTTTTTTTTTCTCATCAAATCATGAAAATTTAATATAAAATAAAAAAAGGGTATAAAATTTATTATACACATAAAACTGACCCCTCCCTTCTATTTTCTTTTTAATCCAAACAAAAAATACTTATAATCCTTTATAATACTCTCATTTATAAAATTTTTCAATTCAAACATGATTTGACCCTTTCAACTCATTTCTTTATAATACTCTCACTTCCTCACCTTTACTAAACCTCCTCCCTCTCAATCCAAACACACATTTAGGGTCACTATTCCCATCATAGGTGGGAAAATATGGCAATTTGTACTGCGTGGGCTTCGGGACTTCATTGATGGCTCGATTAAATGGATTTGGGCCTCTGAAAGTTCCTGCAACTGAGGCAGTACAAGTTATACCTTCTTTTCAAACGCTTTGTGATGAACTTCGCCCCGCCGTGTCTGAGCCCTGAGATGATCCTATGGAGTTCTCTGCATCTACGCGTTGCCCCCTAGTGTGAATCCGTTGCCCAAACTCTCTTGGGTTGGTTATATTTTTGGCTGATTGGGTTTTCTGATGTGAGGGATTTTATGGAGGTGCTTGTTGTGGCTGATTTTCTAAGTGGTGTGGTGCGGGTGGAGGCATTGGGTTATGAATGGCTTCCTTCAACTCCTCCAGAGTTCGCAGAACATATCCTAAATTTGCCGGTAGATTAGTTTGCGGGACTGGTGTTGGGGCGGTAGGATATTGCCACCCTGCATACCACGCAAGCCCTTGTGGCCAATTTTGAGAGTAAGTTGGCAGATAATTTGGGTACAGATTCGTGTATGGGTTAGTGTATGGTGGTCGGTTTCCTGCTGGTATCTCCACTCTTGGTGGTGGTGGATCGACCTGCCTAGGGTTAGAGGTCTCCCCTGGACAGAACTGCGTGTTGGGCTGTTCTACGGCCTCTTCTTCATGTACACTTGCTACGCTTCGACTCCTTGTAGTTACCATGATGCAATCTTATGAAAACTCAGTGGGGTACCAAGAATCGTGCCCTATGGTGGGCGCCAACCTATTAAGGTAGAAAAATGCTGAGTAGCAAATGGTCTTCACGCGTTGTCGGACTTTTGCAAAACAGAGAAGGCTTGACGGGTCGTGCCCGCATTAGCACTCCGATACTTAAGTTAGCCTGGTGCTTTAATGGAGGAAAAAGTTGACAGTGTATAAAGGTGTGAGTAACAAAAATGCAATTACCTTTTTTCAGTTGATTCTCCTCGTATTTATAGGCATATGCCAGTTGAATTAGATGGGAAGTAGTGGAATAGTAGGATGTTAGTGGAGGAATAACCACCTGCAACCACCATCTATTCTTACTAATGGGCATTAACTGCCTTCAACTGCTAAACGTGCCATGCCAACGTGGAACACTGCTGTCTGTAGCCTTCCCCTAGCTCGAGGCCTCAAAACGAGAGCTTTGAATGCCTCGATGCCACGTCCGACCCCCTAAGGGCTCTTACCTTACCTCATCCGAACCTTGGGTATAGTCTCCGAGGGGTCGGATTTGTCCGAGGTACCCAAAGTTTCCCCTTTGCCCTCATTGACCCCTCCCAGGGGTCATTCTGTAATTTCTACAAACTTTAGGGGTCTTACCCGTATCAGTGCTTTAATTTCATTTTGTAATCTTCTTCTTATGAAAAATGGAAATAGCTTCCAAAACTGTGTAATTATTATTATTTTATTTTTTACAATAGAAAGTTGTCATAAAGATAAAAATTAACAAAAAGGCCACTTTTGTTTTATTCTAAAACCTTTCTCCATGACAAAATAATAAAGGATACAAAAAACAAAATTTGACGTAACTTGTTTTGGCTCTCTTTACTTAGAGAAATCAACGATTGCCACTCAAATACCATCTTATCTTCACCTTTTATTTTATCCTAAATTTTTAGAACAAAAAATTTGTATTCAGAAATCGTTTCATCTTCTTTTTTTTCGGTTTTAATTCAAATGAGGCCTAAGACAGTATAATAAGTTGAACCTAAAGCTTTTAATCCCACCTCCTGAGGAAATCAAACTACGATTGCGCTCGAAAAATTTTGGTTTCCTAATTCGCTTTGAGGGGAGCTCCTCTCAAAGACCCTGAGGCAAGAATGTTGATGAAGGTACTTGCTCTTTGTAACATTCGCTTTAAACTACTTTCTTCAAAAGTCCCCAAGTTCGATTTTTCATTTCTTTCCTTCACTCCAACTTACATAAATAACCTAAAGGCTTGGTAGCTTTGCTTTGGCCCCGTAAACGTGCAAATTGTATTATCAACTTGTCGTAAAAAAAAAAAAAAAAAAAGACATTCTCTTCACCAAAAATGTATGGACATTATATCATAGGTTATCAAAACATGTCCTTGAGGAGTAGTTTCACATGGCAGTTCAGTTCAAAGGCCAAAAAGAGCTTCAGAATTAAATACAAAGTAACAAATATTTGACAAGAAGATAATGTCTAGACAAGTAATGCATACGAATATTCTTCAACAATAATAAGAAGTAGTGTCCCATTTGAATTTCTTTTTGGCTTTTGAATTTCTCATCAACTTCTTGGTACGTTTTACATTTGTCGCTTTGATACAGTTTTTCTCTTTCAATAGTTTCTCCAAGTCAGCCGCAACTTCAACCAAATATATGTTCTTGAAGAAAGTAATTGCTGCCAGAACACAAGGACAATTCCAGCGGAAAAGATTTTCCGGTATCGAATTTGACCGATCATATCCAAGTGCATATATCTGGAGAAAGCAAAAAATTATAGAAAAAAGGTTTTGGCCGCGAAAATATGTTCTCAAGGCTCGGGATTGGTAGTATAGATATGAAGAAACAAGCTTTGGTTGCCTTCAATGAAATGATTCAAGAAGATGATAGATATGTAAAAGTTTCAGTGGAAATTGATAGCCTTATCAAACAAAATCAACCAAAAGTGGGTGAAGGGAAAGCAAAAAAAAAAAAAAATTGGTGGGGAAATAAATTGGAAAAGATTTTGAGTTGATTTTATATAATTTCAATTAAGAGTCTAGATGTTTTTTTAGTAAATAAACAATTAAGATTCTTTCCTAATAACATTATTTCACAAACAGTATTATTAAGGGATCTAAATCCCTCTAAAAGGTCTGCCTATTCTATTAGTCAAATTTGGAGAACATAGTAAGCATGAAAAAGCAAATTGTGAGTTCATGGCCAACTTCCGAGAGAGAAAAGATTTTCAGTTTTGAATTTGAACGAAATATTTTTTAATTTTATTGTCAAAATTATATCTATCATACTATTAAATCTCGCTTCCCATTTTTTTTTTTTTTGGTCGAAATCTCGCTTCCCATTTGATTTCTCTAAAATACACATGAGCCTCAATACACATTCCTTATAATTCTCCTCAATAGGAGTATCAATTGATGCCACCTATTAAACAAATATTTTTTTTTTTTTTTACCAGACTTGTAAACTCTTCAGTTAAGAAAACCATATATGAAAACAACACAAAATCTCATGTTAAATTGAAGGATGTTGTATCTTAATCGCCATATTTAACTACAATATTATTCTTCGATAATTGAATCAAACTCCATGAAAAGTGGAGCAGTATCTTTCAATGCAGATTCCTTGACATGGGTACATTCATCATTTTACACTTCGAGTTTGAGCCACTTATAAGAAAGATCCAACAATAATAATGAATTGTCCACATCATTTTATCATGACTATATGAACATATATCATAACCATTGAATCTCTATATGGATATATTATCATCATTTGATCTCTCTAGTAATGGATCCAAGTCCATTTGTCACTTAGCCATGAATACGAAGTACTAGAGTATTATTTTCATATCACTGCTGCAATTAGTTTCAAATAATTATGGAACATTGGTTATTGTCGTCTAAATATATGAATACTCATTTTTTATGCTCATGCTCATCTTCATCTCAAACTTCTTTTCTCCTCGAGTTCGAAAACAATGCTGAAGAATCCCTTCTAGCAAGATCCTAAAAGTGCTGCGATTTCCACTGAAAATTTAAGAAAATTCATTGGGTTTAAATATGGTGAACATATTTGGCGTCCTTTGAATTAACTGTTTATTTGCCTTTAGTTTTGTAGAGATTTGATTGTTTCTATATAAGGGTACGTTTTCTTAATTGCAGTTTCGATGGTAAAGAAGATTTGATTTGATCTTTGATTCAATCTTTTAACACAATGCATCAATCAACATATGTTGATCATTAATTTTTTTAGCATGTTGCATCAATCGGCACAACCATTGCCAAGCTTTCGGGATATATATTATAAATCTACCCACAAATGGTGGATCTACTATTTTGAAGAATTGGACTACAACACACGATTTACATTAATTGTGCTACCAGTATTATATAAATGATAAATAATATATTAGTGGGTCTATGAAAATTAGGTAACTTTGAAAATTGAAATTAGTATATTAATATAAACTAATGGATTTTTCAACTAATTATACAATGAAATTTTGAAGTATTTTGTGTGCACACACTAGCCCATATGTAGGGCTTTAGGACTGAAGCTCAAGAAACAAATATTTGACAAGAAAGGATCGGAACCTACTCGTAGAAATTGCAACAATGACACCTAATATATACATCACAAATACTTGACATATTTGTTTTACCATAGAAATAATAAATATTATAAGGAAGAGGCATGCTTATTACCAAACTGTTTGACTGATTCGGAGTGTAGCAACTGAATTGTCATTGTTTTCCCCAAAAAATTGCAAAGGATATAGTGTAGATAATCCTGAATTTCTTCCCAATTAGACATTGAAGATAACAGATCTTTATCCATTACAATGTTCTTTTAACAGTTGAGCAAATGTATGCCTTATGAATTCAGCTGCCCTATTATTATCTTTAATGTCACTAACTAGTATTTCAGTCGCCATCAATTCATTAGAGTTACATAAGTAAGACATTGCGTGAGTACAATGAATATATGTGAAAAGTCTCCATCAAGCGCACCATAAGTTCTTGATACCCAGTTAGTACCATTTTCACACTAGCTGAAAAATGAATCTAGTCTTCCTCAATGCATAGAGCCAAAGGAAAAGGTACAATTCATGTGTTAATATGTATGCATGACTATCTTTACTACTAAAGCTACGACGAAAGTAACATTAAGCTATATATGTACGACATCATTTGTGTGCGAGAAATACGTAGTAGTGATTTAGGTTTAGACACTTGCAATCAAAGTGTGTTTATCAGTTACACTACAAGTTTCCGATACCGAGGCAATATATCACATTCACAATAGCTGAAAAATGAATCTTTTCAAACATCTTATCATCCACAATGCATAGATACAAAGCAAAAAGTACAATTTATGTTTTAATATGTGGAAATGATCTTTCTCGCCAAAGTTATTGTATTTTTGGTGCGGCATAAATGATCTATCGCATTATTAATTTGACAGTCTCTTTTTTCAATATTTTCACGAGTTAATTCAAGGAATGCCACGTCACTATCCTCCATTTATGTTAAGTTTATGGTAAGAGTGGTAAGAGTACTTGGGCTCATGACGATTGAAGTTAATGCCTCGATGCCAATGTTTATGTTGGTTTTGGAGGGAGATATTTGTAGTTGTTGATGGAAGTTGTTTAAGAGAGATATTTGTAGTTGTTAATATATGGAAGTTGTTTAGAATAAAAGAATTTACAAGAAATTTCGTAATAGAATGGAGAGTTATTTGGCTTGCAAGAAATTGAATTGTCATTAGCTTCTTGGCTTGTTACAAATGGTGCAAGAGCTCATATTTATAGCTTCAAAAGAAATTTTTAGTTACAAGATATTTACATAAAATATTCAAGATATTTTCTAAAAGTAGAGATATTGTTTAGAAGGTCAACTAGATATTGTAGTGAAAACAATTAGGATATTTCCTCCTATATTTTTCTTAGAATATCATAGATATTTCTTAGATAATAATCTTTAGATATTTTTTATTACAATCTCTAGAATTTGGACCACTAACTTGGTTCATATAATTGGACTAGTTAACAATATCTTGAACCATAATTTTACTTGGGTCAAATGAGCATTAATCTATAGATTTTAACAGTTTTACATATATTTCAATCAATCAAGTGAATCTTACTCCATTAGAGAGGTAATTTTTAGTAAAGAGAGAGAAACAAATAGGGGTTTAAAGGATGCTGATAGGCTTGAGGCTAGAAGATAAGATAGCAAGAATGATTTTGGTGATAAGGATGATGGTAGGTCGAAAGATAATGACTCATCTTGACGTAGACCTCCTACTCTTTAAATGTTGATTTAATGGTGTGAGATGAATACGTTACTTAAGGTATGGGCCTTCTTGAAAAGACAGAGTCTAATAATGTGACACTCTATAAATATCAAGATGAACTGTCCTTTTTTTAGATATCTCGATCGAGTCATTAGAATATAGTTCTACTCAATTTGATAATTCAGATGATCTAGGTCATGTGCTTGAATTTTAGACAAGTTTAGAAGTTATTCTGGTGAGAGTAAATTGTCATACCGATTGCACCTATCCCATTGGCGAAGAAGAATAGTGAAAAGGTGCAATTAAACACACCTCATTTTGATCTAAGTCGCGGTGAAGGGACTGACTTTTACAAGTGTAACACAGAATTTAAACAGGTTAAGCTGCATGGGTCGTTGATCATTTGAGTGATCAAAACATGTCCCTAGGGTTGCTTCCTCAGATGTTGCATAAAAAGATAATAGTGTGTTTGAGCCTAACTGGAATATGTGAAGATAATCATATAAAGTAGACGATATTTTAGCCATTCAAATCAAGCTCAAACTTCATTCTTGCATACGTGCCCCTTCCTGAAGCACACACTAAAATAAGAGGTAAAAATTTATTGATAGCCTACTCAATCACATGAGTTATTTTCTCCCCTACTATATATAAATCTCATCCAACCCCACGTAAATTGAAAATCCATAACCTCATTAATCGCTACGGAAATACCGTCCAATGTGTGCATGGATAACAGTACAGAGAATACACATGCTAGTATTAGAAGGGACGGAGTTTCTAAAGCTCTTTGGAGCTACAAGAGTAGAGGACGGCTATGCAAATCATCAAGAGATTATCTTTCAATCAGATACTCATGATGAAGATTTTTATATAATTATCAGAATCTTCATAAAAACTGAAATTGCATAAAAGATTACTGAACTTTTATGAAGAAAACTCCGGATCATATATTGTATTTGTTCCATCGCGTATGCAAATAGTCTGAGTCTACAATATGCAATTGTAAACTTACTATTCCACAACTTATATACCCTCTTTGATTTGGTTGATTTACACACAGTAAATAAGCAGAGAGATTGAGAGAGAGAAGAAGAAAAACTTTTTTCTTCTGTTTCTAACGTCTAAAGAAATAGACGTTTCTTTTTCTTTTTAATTAAGATGTAGGAGTTATGGGAATAATTTTTCATAACTTCTGTTGATCCAGAAGAAAGTAATGTAAAATAATGTAATTCATTGATGATCCAATTTGTGTTTCTACATTGTGGTTTATACAGGCCTAAAAGGAGCAGACAACATTCTCTAATTTATGGAGCAAATTGCTCCTTACAACAAGCCTAAATTCATGGAGCAAATTGCTCCTTACAACAAGCCTAAATTCATGGAGCAAATTGCTCCTTATAACAAGCCTAAAATTATGGAATTAAAGTAATATAATATTTCAACACTCCCCCTCAAGCTGGGGCGAAGATATCAATGAGCCCGAGCTTGACAAGAGCTGATTGGAGAAGTGACGGTCCAATTGACTTAGTGAACATATCAGCAGCCTGCTCGAATGATGTAACAAAACAAGGTGTGATCACCCCTGAGCGAACTTTCTCTCGAATGAAATGAATATCAACCTCGATGTGTTTTGTCCTCTCATGAAGGACTGAGTCAGAGGACAACATAATCGCAGATTTATTATCACAGAACAAGGTAGACGAATCTGTTACCGAAAACCCTAACTCAGTCAGAAGATAACGTAACCAAAGAAGTTCACATATTCCTTGGGCCATAGCACGGTACTCAGCTTCAGCAGAAGATCGCGAGACAACTGCTTGCTTTTTACTTTTCCATGAGATAAGGTGATTGCCACGAAAAGTACACATCCCTGAGGTAGAACGCCTATCAGTCTTTGACCCTGCATAATCAGCATCAGTGTAACAAGACAATCCCTCTTGTACACCCGTTGCATAGAAGAGACCAAGACCAGGAGAAGATTTAAGATACCAGAGGATATGATAAACAGCATCCAGATGAGAGGTACGAGGTGCATGCATGAATTGGCTTACCATACTCACTGCATAGGTAAGGTCAGGCCTTGTGTTAGTCAAGTAGATAAGCCGACCCACAAGTCTTTGATATATTGATGGCTCAACTAACAATTCCCCTGATTCTGCTGTCAATTTAAGATTAGGGTCCATAGGAGTGGAGGCAGGTCGACAACCTAGCATACCCGTATCTTGAAGATGTTCCAATGCATACTTTCTTTGTGATAAAGATATACCCTGGCAATTTCGAGCTACCTCAATACCAAGAAAGTATCGGAGCATACCTAAATATTTAATGTCAAAGATTGTCCCAAGGTCTTGCTTCACTTGGACAATTCCCTGAGTGTCATCTCCAGTAATGATAATATCGTCCACATAAATTGAGATAATAATGCATCTACCCTGAGGATAACGTCGAACAAAGCATGTATGATCTGAATGACACCGAATAAATCCCATAGTAAGGACCACCTCACTAAAACGATTGAACCAAGCTCAAGGGGATTGTTTAAGCCCATAGAGAGATTTACGAAGGCGACAAACTTTCCCAAAATACTCCCCCTGAGCCTGAAAACCTGGTGGAGGATCCATGTAAATAGTCTCAGAAAGATCACCATTAAGAAAGGCATTCTTCACATCCAATTGGTGAAGAGGCCAAGAATGAGAAGCGGCCAAGGAGACCAGGAGTCGAACAGTAGTTAATTTGGCAACAGGAGCAAATGTGGCACCAAAGTCCTTGCCTGGTACTTAAGTAAACCCTTTAGCGACAAGACGTGCCTTATACCGATCAATGGTGCCGTCAACAAGATATTTCACACTAAACACCCACTTGCACCCAACTGTCCGTTCACCAACTGGAAGATCAACCAACTCCCACGTCTGATTCTGTTGCAGGGCATCCATCTCTATTTTCATAGCAGTCACCCATAAAGGATGCTGGAGAGCCTCATGGACGGAGCGAGGAATAGAGACTAAATCAACCTGACTAAGGAAAGATTTATACTGATCGGAGAGACCCTGAAATGACACAAATTTGGCAATAGGATGATTAGTACTACATGAAGGTAAATAACGGGAAGGGGGACGCCGTTCACGAGTGGGGTAACGAGAAGGTGCAGGTTCAAGGACCAAGGGAGAATGAGGGTTACCTGAATCCGGAGAAGAATCTGGCAGTGGAGCTGGAGCACGAGGACGCCAAGAGTAAACTTGTAATGGAACTAGAGAGGAACCGGATGAGAGAATATTATTGGAGCTAGATGGTAGTTCAGTAGTAGGCTGAGATGTGTCAAGAATAGGAACTGGACGAGGTAAAGGAGGGTCCTCTGCAGAAAGTACCTCAGGAAGTTGCTCTAAGGAAGAAGCAGAAAAGAAAGGGATAGTCTCAAGGAATGTGACATCCATCGAGTGGTAAAAGTGGCGAGTCACAGGATCATAGCACCTATACCTTTTAGACATGGAAGAATATCCAAGAAATACACAACGTATAGCTTTATCATCTAGCTTAGTGCGGGTCGGGCTGCGATTTTGAACAAAGCATGTACAACCAAAGACTCGTGGGAGAAGAGAAAATAGGACAGTATTTGGTCGGAGAATATGCAAGGGTGTTTGACCTTGGAGGACACGACTAGGGGTACGATTGATGATGTATGTAGCGGTAAGTACAGTTAGGTGCCAGAAATATTTCAGAACATTCATACCAGATAGAAGACATCGGACCATAGACATAATGTGGCGGTTCTTTCATTCTGCCACACCATTTTGTTCAGGTGTGTAAGGGCAGGTAGGTTGTTGAAGAATCCCTATTTTATTGAGTTCGGCCCGAAAGTCATTGGTTAGGTATTCTCTGCCATTATCAGACCTAATATTCCGGACAACAGTATGGAATTGGGTTTTCACCATTTGAAGGAAGTGAGTGAAATGAGTGAAGACTTCAGATTTTTTCTTCATTAGGTAGACCCAAGTACACCGACTATAATCATCTATGAATGTCACATAGTAACGATGGTCAGAGAGGGCCGTGACAGGAGAGGGACCCCAAATATCAGAGTGAACAAGATCAAAAGCACATGGAGCTCGATGCATGCGAGGAATATATGTAGTACGAGTGTGTTTTGACAATTCGCAAGTCACACAATTAAACTTAAAATCCTTGCATGCTTTTTTAAAAAGTGGAAATAACAAACATAAATATTGAAAGTTTGCATGTCCTAGACGAGCATGCCACAAATCTAAATTTTGGACAGAACCAATAGGAGTGTCAAAAACTGGAGACACAGAAGCATGCAGACTTGACGAAGGTACTGTAGAGGTTGGAAGTTCTCCAAAATAGTAAAGTCCATCGTGCTCATATCCCCTGCCAAAAATCTTCTTCGAAGTCAGGTCCTGCAAGAAGCAACGGTCAGGCAAGAAGACAACTGCACAGTGAAAACTCTTGGCAAGACGACTGACAGACAATAGATTATAAGCAAAGTTGGGGACATAGTAAACAGAGCGAAGAGTAATATCTGAGGATAAACAGGCATCTCCTTGACAACGGATAGGAATAGACGTTCCATCAGCAATTTGAACCGATTGATTTATGGAAGTGACAGGAGAAGAAAAGACAGAAAGCTCACCAGTCATATGATTATTGGCCCCGGAATCCAGAATCCAAGATGGTTGGCCTAACTTACCATGAAGTGCGGTAGGAGTACCTGTAGCAAGGGTAGCCATGGGGCCAGATGGTGAAGTGAGGCCCAGGTGGAGTTGAAGTTGAGCAATCTGAGCTTGAAGCTGACTATAATCCGGTTGGGCCAAGACTAATTCTGTTGAGGCTGAAGGGGGTGCTGATTCGGCAACAACCCCAATACGAGGGGCTCCTTTCTTTTGTCCACCACCACGGTTGTTAGAGTATTGTTGCTTTAATTCAGGATGTAGAATAAAACATCGGTCAATGAGGTGACCAATCTTCCGACAATGTTGGCAATAAGGACGGGTACTGGTTTGCCGAAAACCGGAAGGAGCAGCAAATGCCATCTGGTCTGGAATAGAAGGAGTGGGCTTGGGTGCAAGAAGTAGACGTCTTCGTTCATCACCATCCACAGTTGCAAATGCCTCATATAGAGATGGAAAAGGAGATGTATTTAAAATATGAGTCCGAAGATTCTCGAATTCCGATTTTAAACCCATCAAGAACTGATAAGTCCGACGATGATCAAGACGTTTAGACTCCACCTCAGCATCATTCGGGAAGTCACTCAAAGGTTCATATTGGGCTAGCTCTTCCCATCTAGTTTGGAGGTACCCAAAATAATCCGCAACAGATAGTCCTAAAGTAGCCTGAGAGGCATGAGAAATTTCCCGGTAAAGCTCGAAGATTCGAGAATCATGACGTGCATGGGCATACATCTTTGTCAGGGCAGTCCATAGATCATGAACCGTCTCGTGATACATAAACATATTATAAATCTGAGTCTCCATGGAATTGAACATCCAACCCAAAATAATACAATTGTCTGCATCCCATTGAGCATAATCAGGATCAGTTTCTTTCGGCTTTTTCTCCTTGCCTAAAATCCATCCAATTTTCCGTTTTCCACCAAGATAAAGACGGAACGAACGGGACCAAGCATGAAAATTTTTCCCATTCAGTAATACACTAGTGACCCGTTGTGTAGGGGCATTAGGTTCCTAAGAGAGATCTACACGAGTCACAGTGGTAGACTGATTTTCTATCTTATCAGTAGGTGCCATTAATAAACGACGACGATGGAAGCAGCCGGACACTTGGCAACCTTTACAATAGGCAACTAAGGAGTAAAGTGGCTATTTCTCACCACATCAAAGAAGAAAATGGCTTAAACCGACAAAAAATCATGAAAGAATCAGACAAAAAAGAGAATATAAATTGGATTTTGGTCATTGTGGTAAGAAATCTGAGTTTGGATGGCTGTGGAGGGAAAAAAATGATGAACAGTAAGTAGATTTTTTTTTTTTTTTGGTATGTGTATATTGTTGGCTCTAGATACCAAGAAGAAAGTAATGTGAAATAATGTAATTCATTGATGATCCAATTTGTGTTTCTACATTGTGGTTTATATAGGCCTAAAAGGAGTAAACAACATTCCCTAATTTATGGAGCAAATTGCTCCTTACAACAAGCCTAAATTTATGGAGCAAATTGCTCCTTACAACAAGCCTAAATTCATGGAGCAAATTACTCCTTATAACAAGCCTAAAATTATGGAATTAAAGTAATATAATATTTCAACAGATCCATACAAAATGACTAGAATTATAGAGGAGGAAACTCTTAGAAGTCCTAAAGCAGTAAATGAAGCCGAAAATCTATACTTTGGAAAATCATGCAAGGGTGATAGTCTATCCCTCTCTAGTTCTCTCATATTCCCAGCTTTATTCCTTTGATCATCTGATTGAAGTGCTGCTAGCAGCTGCAAGAGTACAAAGTGGTTAGCAAGCACTTGTTCCTGAAGCTGAATGCATAAAAAGAGAGGACATGGAACCTCAGGTGACCCGGTAAGATACATCTTAATTTAGGTGCAACTAGAGCCCATCGCTTCTCGTTAATTGTATAGTATTTTATGTGAGTTTAATTGCTAAAGCTAACAATTTTTGGCTCATTTTTAAAAAGCTTTTAAACCTGCTTCTCGCAGTGGCCTTTGCACGATCCAAGTGACAAGAGCATATCTTCTTTTATTTGAGAATTCAAAGTTACTAGTAAATCACTTACTAGTTAGAACAGGCCAAAAGTAATTCACTACATGAACAGAAGATATCACCAGGAAGTATATTGATGTCAATGGCAGAAATTATCAGATCACATTATATGCTTAAAGAGGAACAATATATTCATAGGACAAATACGATAACCGAAAGCCTTTTTTTTTTTTTTTGCCTCCCTCCCTAATGAGATTCGAACTCTAATCTCTCAACTATCAGGTGGAATAACCCACCATTAAACTACTATGAATCTCATAACCCCAGCCCAAACCCCAAAGCTACTTTTTTTCCCCTTCTAATGGAGGCCAAAGGCCTAGTATTTACAAAATCCACCAATGGGATGTTTCATCCCTTCTATCCCCATCCAAGAGAGATACCAACATGTTCTGAGGCTGACGCAGTTCACGTATGCCCACGAGATGATTAAGCGCAAAGTTAGCAATCCAATCTGCATATACATTGGCTTCACGATAAATATATCGTATCATAAAATTGTTATTTTCTACGGGAATATGCTTGCATTTATCCACCATTGACTTCATAGGAAAATGCTTATTAGTATGACCTTTAAAAAGATGCTGCATTAATTGTGAATCAGTCTCAATACAGAGGTGACTGATACCCATTTCAGTTGCCCTTTTCATGCCTTCTAAAATAGCCGTAAGTTCTACCACATTATTTGAAACCACGCTCAAGTTTATCATAAAGCCTTTTTCCCAAGTTCTCTCTTCATTCCAAAAAAATCCCCCAACTCCTGCTAGCCTTGGGTTTCCTTTGGAGCAACCATCAACATTCAATTTTCATCCTCTCGTCGGCTTCTCCCAAACGAATTCACGAATTATTATTGACCTTCCATGCGGTTTCAATATCCCGTGCATATTCAAGGATGAAGACAATTTTGCCATTAATATTCAAGGAGATACTTTTAAGAGACATCAACTATGTTGCAGAAACATTGCCAGTACGACATTTTATCCTCAAAGTATCTCCAACATTGAACAAGCAGTGACTTGAACGTAATGGCTTGAAATCAAATTGCAACAACAAGAACCAAAATTGAAGAGCAGCAATGAAGGGATGGGATAACATTTCTAATCTTTTTTATATTCAACCAACAAAAAAGCGGTTTCAGCTGCGTAGAAATATGAAAATTAAATATCATATCGTGAATATAAAATAATACCAAATAATGCATTTTCTCAAATATCATGTTCACTATATAAAAGTAATGGTACGCCACCGATAAAACTCTAAACTCAATCAATAGAAAAGCAGTCTCAGCTACTTATAAACAAGAAAATTAATATGATATCCTGATCTTACAAAAGCAAAATACTTCTCTCTCTAAAATATCACTACAAAATATTATATTGTCCTAAAATTTCCTGTTCAGTATATAAAACTGTGGAGAGAGGGGACCCATAAAGCTTGAGACCTTGCTGAGGAGCACTCAAAAGATAATCCCAGTATTTGATAGACATGGAACAACAACATTTCATTCTTCAATATAGGTGCCAACTGTACGCCATCCTCTAAACAAGAACCTGCCAGAAAAAGAAAAAAAAAACCAATGTAAAAGAAAGAAAAATAAGAGAAATGAGGAAGTAAAGAAGAACAAAAAGAAAGAGGCATGGTTAAGAGCATAGAGTCATTCAACTGAATGCATACTAAAAATACATAAACACAATCTAACCGTCACATGTTGATACGAGATTATGAAAAAATCGAACGAATTTGAGTAGTGCAGATTAAAACAGCTTTGCAAAGTTTTCATCTGACTATGAATCAGAATGGTTCATAAAATGAGTATGAGAAAGTTTTCATCAATGCTTCATGACTGTATTTTGTTGAGATAGTCAAATATTATATACTCATACACTGCTCAATGCAAACACACTGCTCGATGCACTTTGACTATTGTATCAGTAGATTTCTAGGGAACTAATTGGAGATTCTAGTCTATATATACATTGTATTTGATCAGTCAAGATTAATTACAACAAATCAGTTTTTATCATTCTTGTTTTCATGGTATCAGAACCAATTACGGTTCTGTAAACCCAAATTTATCTCATACCAAAAAAAAAAAAAAAAAACTAGTCCAAACACCCAAACCAAATACCATGATCTGCATCTTCCATTAAAAAAAAAAAAAGTCCCAAACAGAAAACAAATTTCCCATTTCACAAAAAAAAAAAAAAAAGGTCACTTACCAAAAGAGGTGATCTTCAGATTAACATTTGTTAGCAAGCTCAATAGAATTCTTGTGAAGAAGAAATGAAGATGTAGAAGCTTAACATGAGAAAAGTGATGTCTTTGTTTACTGCAAATTTTTTTTTCAAAGCAAAGGTATAATAAAAAATTGGTAAGGCTTATTATTATTATCTTGCATCATTTTGTTTTTTTGCTTTTTGATCAACTACAACGGTTTTTTGTTTTTGGTTAAGTTTTTTTTTTTTTTTGTCTCATCAATTTTTTGTTTATTTTCTTTTTAAAAAAAATTATTACTTTTGATCAACTTTCTTAAAAGTTGATTCTTTTTTATACTAAATAAACAAAGACCAGGGCCTACTACTATCTTTTTGTTTCTTATCTTAATGGTTTTTTCTTTAAAAAAAAAAAAGAAAGAAAGTTGTGGTGCAGGAAAAGTCTTTTATTTTTTGAAAAAAGGGGTTGCTTTGTTTCAAAAAAAAAAATGAATGACCAAGTTGAATCATCAGGAACCAAATCTGTTCCAATTCTTGTTTAGTCTGAGGGTGCCTTTAATGCAGGTATTCTACTTACTGAAACAAATTACAATGTGTGGTCTCAATTGATGGAGATGCATATTGTTGAACGAGAAAAACTCTCTTACATTATGGGCAAAACCAATCCACCTGCTGTGTCGGACAAAGGATATGAAAAAAGGTATTCTGAAAATCAGAAGGTAAATCGCTGGCTTCTGATGTCTATGTCTGCTGACATCATGAAGCGCTATCTCCGTATACCCACTACTCGTGAAATATGGAATTCTTTTTCCAAAGCTTTTTATGATGGTAATGATGAGATGCATGTCTATTCTTTACATCAGAAAGCCTTCTCAGCCAAACAAGGTACTAAATCACTCTCGATATACTATGGAAAGTTAACAGCAATCTTTTTGGAACTAGGTCACCGTGATAAAGTGGTCATGAAGGATTCTGAAGATGTTACAGCATACCGGCAATCCATTGAGCGAACCCGAGTACACATATTCCTTGCTGGATTGGACAAATTTTTTGATCAACTACGACGGGAAATTTTACATCACGAACCACTCATAAATCTGGAAGAGTGTTATTCCTTAGTCCGTCGTGAGGCCATACGATCTACTACTTTGACTAAGGACATTGAGAAACTTGAAGCTTCCGCTATGATTTCCTGCCATTGACCCAGTCATACGCTGCAAGACCAGCCAAAATCTACCAATCCAAAGAATTCCCATAGTTCAGACAAACCTACATACAAATGCACTCACTGCAATCAAACATGTCATTCAAAAAGTTATTGCTTTGAACTTATTGGATATCCAGATTGGTGGGACCCAACACAGCATTAGAATTCCAAGCGGCCATCTACTGCATCAGTTGCTCAAACAAAGGAAGTCGATGACACTCCTACGTCATCAACATTGGTAACCACCAGAAAAACTGGAGGTAAAGTCTTCAACACTTCTACACTTGTTTTGAATAGTGCATGGATAATTGATTCTGGTGCTACAAATCATATGACATTTGATGTTAGACAAGTATCAAAACTTCAACCCATTCTCCCAAAATTGTGTCTCCACGGCCAACGGTAATACCACCCCGGTTATTGGGGAAGGGTCATTACATCTTACTAATACTTTACATCTTGATTCTGTGTTAGTTGTTCCATCCTTGAATTATAACCTTCTGTCAGTCTCTCAAATCACTACTACCTTATCTTGTGTTGTTATTTTTTGGCCTAATTATTGTGTGTTTAAGGATATTCAGACTCGACAAACGATTGGTTATAGTGTTAAGAGAGGGCAGTTGTATTACTTGGACTTGGAGTCAAAAACTTCCAGCATATTACAATAAGCCTTAGCAGTAGAAGGCACTGGTTCACCAAAGAAGATAACTAAGATCTGGCTCTGGCATCAACGTTTGGGATATGCCTCATTTGGTTATTTAAAAAAGTTGTTTCCTAGTTTATTTACGAATTTGGATATTTCTGTTTTCAAATGTGATGTGTGTGAACTTACAAAAAGCCATCGTACTTTATTTCTTTCATTGTTAAATAAAAGCCCAGTTCCTTTTATGGTTATTCACTTGATGTTTGGGGACTATCCAAAGTTCCCACATTGAGAGGGTCACGTTGGTTTGTTACCTTTATAGATGATTATACTCGAATGACTTGGTTGTGTTTGATGCAATCCAAATCAGAGGTTAAATTACTTTTTCAGAAGTTCTATAACACTATTTGTACACAATACAAAGCCCAAATACAAGTGTTACGGAGTGATAATGGAGAGGAATACCATAGTTCTGAACTTCAGGAATTTTTGAAATCTCATGGGTCAATTCATCAAACTAGTCGTCCGGATATACCTCAATAGAATGGTGTGGCTGAACGCAAGAATAGACACTCATTACAGGTTGTCCGTGCTTCCTTGATCGCGGCTCACATGCCCTTATGCTACTGGGGCAAAGCTCTTCGCTCTGTCGTATATCTCATCAACCGTGTTCCATCTTGTTCTCTCAACTTCAGAACACCTTTCCAAACACTTGCAGAAACTGTTGTTGCTCCCACAGTCCTAAACCTACCCCATCATGTCTTCGGATGTGTTGCCTATGTTTTATCATCACAAACAGCAACGCAGTAAGTTAATGCCTCGAGCCTTGAAATGTGCCTTTGTTGGATATGCTATTCATCAAAAAGGGTACAGATGCTATCACCCCTCTACTAAACGCATGTTTATCACTATGGATGTTGTCTTTCATGAAGATATTATGTATTTCTCGAAGTCTGACTTTCAGGGGGAGTACCTTGAGGAAATTCAGACTCTTGTTTATACACTAGGGAAAGATGTGGTGGAAGTATCTAATCAAAATGTAGGTGATTTGGATCCTAATGGTCAAAATTTGGATGTGAGTAATGACACCCTAAACAACGTAAGCATAGAAGTGGATGAGTTGGAATCTAGTGGTCAAAACTTGGATCTAAGTGAGAAAGAGCATCCAGAAAGTCGAGAAACTTCTGAAACTGAGTCTGATTCTCTCCCAATTGATATACCAAACCAATCATTGTCTAAGGATATTCCTTATACAGTACCAGAGTCATCCAGGAGACAGTTACCACAACATCTAACTAGAGGTATTCCAAAACCTACATATGAACCTCAATTGTCTAGTAAAGTAAGATATCCCATGAACCATTATACGTCTACACATCGCTTGTCAAAAATAAATCAGTCATTTGTCAATCAATTATCTATTGTATCTATACCTAACAGTGTGAAGGAAGCCTTAGTTAATCCAAGATGAAAAGTTGCGATGAATGAAGAAATGGCCTCTTTACAGAAGAACCAAACTTGGGAGCTCGTTGATCGACCCACAGGAAAAAAATCAGTTGGGTGTCGATGGATCTTTATTGTAAAATACAAAGCTGATGGTACAATTGAATGTTTTAAGGCAAGATTGGTAGCAAAAGGATACACCCAAACTTATGGAATTGACTACACTGAAACATTTGCACCTGTAGCCAAAATCAACACAGTTCGAGTCTTGTTATCCTTAGTTGCAAATTTTGATTGGCCATTACAACAGTTTGATGTGAAGAACGCAATCTTACATGGCGAATTATCTGAAGAAGTCTACATAGATCTTCCACCAGGGTGCATGGTAACAGAAAGACAAAATCAGAAGGTATGTAGGTTGAAAAAATCACTATATGGATTAAAACAATCCCCTAGAGCCTAGTTCGGACGACTTACCAAATCCATGACAACCTTGGTTACAAACAAAGTAATTCAGATCATACATTATTTCTAAAAAGGTGGCATGGGAACATTACTACACTTATTATATATGTGGATGACATGATCGTCACATGTAATGATCTAGAAGAAATGAGAGTGTTGCAGGAGTACTTGTCCAAGGAATTTGAAATGAAAGACTTAGGCCCTTTAAAATACTTTCTGGGAATTGAAGTATCTCGATCAAATAAATGAATTTTCCTATCTCAAAGAAAGTATGCTTTAGATCTGCTACATGAAACTGGTATGTCAGCATGTCAACCAGCTAACACTCCAGTGGAAGAGGGTCTTAAGTTATGTATTGATACAAACCAGGTACCGGTGGACAGGGGGAGATATTAGAGACTTGCTGGAAGATTGATGTACTTAGCTCACACAATACCATATCTCACTTATGCTTTGAGTGTCGTTAGTCAGTTCATGCATAATCCTGGTGAGCAACATATGAATGCAGTCATGCGCATTTTGAGGTATCTAAAGGCTGCTCCAGGAAAGGGAATTTTATTCTCTAAAGACACAAACAAGCAAACTATCGAGGTATATACAAATGCTGATTGGGCTGGAGCAGTTGACGATAGGCGGTCAACTTCGGGACACTTTACCTTTGTAGGTGGGAACTTTGTTACATGGAGAAGCAATAAACAAAATGTTGTTGCACGATCTAGTGCAGAAGCTGAGTACAGAGGAATGGCCTTAGGAATTTGTGAAGCACTGTGGATAAAATTTCTCTTACAGGACCTAGGCTACTCCCCAAAACAACCAATTCAGTTATATTATGACAACAAAGCAGCATGTGATATAGCCCATAATCCAGTTCAACATGACCGCACAAAGCATGTCGAAGTAGATAGGTTCTTCATTAAAGAGAAACTGGATGAAAAGGCTGTAGAACTACCAAAGATTCGGTCTATAGATCAATTAGCTGATATCTTTACCAAAGGAGTATCTAGTCAGGTGCTCTCAAAGTTCTTTGACAAGTTGGGCATATGTGACATCTATGCACCAACTTGAGGGGGAGTGTTAAGATAGTCAAATATTCTATACTCACACACTGGTCAATGCAAACATACTGCTCGATGCACTTTTACTATTGTATCAGCAGATTTCTAGGGAACTAATTGGGGATTCTAGTCTATATATACATTGTATTTGATCAGTCAAGATTAATTACAACAAATCAGTTTTTATCATTCTTGTTTTCATATTTATGTTATAACATAACTAGGAGTTCGCCAGATGTAGCATCCAGTAATAGAAATAGTAAGGAAGCCATAATCTATGTCTCGCATATCAAGATAATTTACTAAAATGCAAATATTTTAATTTTCATAATGATGGCAAATTTTGAGGCTTCTCCATATAGTTCTTCAAGAAAAAATATCCAATTGAAGGCTTGAAAAAATGATAAAATTGATGTTGCTCCCATATCCAAAGGGTAAAATGACATTCAAGGATAAGAAAGTAAAATTTAGCATATTTCTTTTCCTCCACTAAGCATTTTGTCACACAATTACAAATTTTTTTCTTAATTTTTGTATCTGGAATGCTTTGTGTATAAAAAAGTATTCTACTTCTTCTCTTGGTATAAGTCACTAAACAAAGAAAAAATTGTCATCCTACAGGCGTCATCTACCCCACAAAATTGTCATCCTACAGGCGTCATCTACCCCACATCTCTTTTGGAATTAAACCACAAACCTACTTCTTAAAATAAACTACTCATGCCCTTTTAAGAAGTAATATAACAAATGTAACTTCGTTAACAATGTAGACTTAATGTTGAAATCTTACATCTTCCTAAATATTACTTTTAACTCTATCATCTTCAAAAATGCTATTTTAAATCCTAAGAGCTATTCTTGATGATCTTTTATATTCTTCATTGTAATGGTCGTTTGACCCTTTATGTACATTTTTATTGTTTAATGATACATATTCGCTTGCTGAATTAGCAAAAACAAAAAAATCCTAAAAGAGATTCAGTATATGAATTTTACAATGCAACAAGAAAGTTTTCATTTCCTTACCTTCAATTAGCACTAGCAAAAAACTTATTTCCATTCCCAGAAAAACAATAGATTGGGTCTTGCCTCTATTGTTGTACTTTTCCATGTTTTTTGTTGGAGCTATCTTTGCTTTATTTTGGGCTCACCTTTCTTATGTTTATTTTGTAGTTAGTTAATAGGAGGATTAAATTTTATTTAGATTGCAAAAACTAAAAACTTATAAAAAACCGAATTGGATTATAAACAAAATCTCATATACAAGTTGATATAACTACCTAGCTACTTTTTTAAATCTCAACATTTATTCTAAATTTATTTTAACCGCCTTTTTTAAAATTAAATTTTAAAATACATGATTTAATTATTGTGTTTTTGGTGCGGCTGAGTGGTACAACTTTTAATTAAAGATTACAAAGTCAAGGTTGAAAATTTTGAAGGGCATGCGTTATCACCTGCGTTTAATTATTGTGTTTTTGGTGCGGCTAAAATTATCTATCGCATCATTAATTTGACAATCACTTTTTTCAATATTGTTACAAATTAATTTAAAGAATGTCATGCCATTATCCTCCATTTAAGTGTGTGGTAAGAGCAGTTGGAGCAGTTGAGCTTGTGACAATTGAAGTTAATGGCATTGATACCAATATTTCAATTGGTTTTGGAAGGTGTCGAGGTCGGAAATCCTCGCAGCTGAGGTTATACGGCTACGCTTTGCCAAGCTGAACTTTCAGATTGGCCTCCGAGTTGAATTTTCAGGTCGGCCACTAAACCTGCACAAGGAAAGGGAAGGAAAAGGCGGGGTGATGACCCGGATTTTTCCCTTGGGCGTGCGAATGATTAGTATGTCCGAGCTGGCAAAGTAGCTGAAAGAATGAATGATCAGTTACCTCCGAAATGAAGGGGTGGAGCCCTATTTATACTAAATTCTGAGCCGACAGCATTTAATACGGTGCAGCTTTATGTCTCATCAAGGCTTTATGTCCCATCAGAGCAGCTGGCACCGAGGTCGTGGTTTTCCGGGGTCGGGGTGAGGTTGGATCAGCATCCAAGTTGGGCAATAGCTGAATATGCTAGGTTTGGCTCGAATTAGCCCGACTCAGCTCGGTGTGGATACTTTACTTTAGCTCGGGATCCCCCTTGTCAATCCCTCCCTCCCAAGTCAAGATCGAGAAGGTGAGATCTGGATTTAGGAGTTGTTACCGAGCTGGAGGTGCCCGACCTCGGCGGAGTGAGGATGGCCACGTCAGCGACGCATACCCTTCAGATGGCTGACACGTCACCTGGTGGTTATGACAAGATGCGACGTTTGGGATTCCCGAGGTAGTTACAGGAGTTGCCCTATAAATAGGGTCTTGTCATCCGAGATTCATTTCACACTTTTGCTAACGAACTTCGGAGCTTTCAGGTCGGACACAAGAGTGGTCGGACACTTTTAGCTCGGCAAAAAGTTTCTCGAGGTATTCAGCTCAGGATCAATTAGCTTGGAGCCAATTTAGGTTGGGTAACCTTCCACAGCTAGATCCGTAAGTACGTCCCGACTCCCTTTAGTTATTCCTATACATATATTTTCAGTTTGTAGACAGGATGGAGAGGTCGGAGTCGGAAGATTCCCAAGCGATGGAGGTGAGGTCCTATGGTGGGGACGAGAGTCTGTCGAGCTCAGAGTCTACCTCGGATAGAGGTCAAGGTGACTCACACGGATCAGCTCGGTAATCTGGGCTCAAGGAGAGTGATGATGATCGCCAAATGATTGGGGTCAAGCAGGCGCAAGAGGAGGCTGAGGCGGATCCTTTGGCCGACCTAGGAGACTTGGAAAATAGAGAAGATGAGGAGCCGCTGAACCAGTTGGAGGGGGTCGAGATGCCCCAAGAGTATTTAGCTGGAGTCTCTACGGCGGAGCCGATTGAAACAGTCTCGGTTATGGCAGTCCGACCCCGCAGCCAGGCTACAGCCAGTGCTTCTTCAACTCGAGGGAAGAGGATCAAGTAGCTGTTTGCCTGTTGCAAGCGTGAGTGCCATTCCACGGTGCAAATGGCTAACGCTAGGCTGAGGAACTAATCAGTGGACCAACACCACAAGCTGAAGTTCCAGGTCGGTGTGAATCGGCTTGCTATCCTCCTCCCGACCATTTCACCATCTATGACATTGCATTCGATGTTATTCAGCTCCCGCTTCCCAACTTCGTTACCAACATCTTGAACTACTTCGAGCTTAGCCCAGGTCAGATGTCGCCGAATGGTTGGGCCGTGGTGGTGGCGTTCTATGTGTTCTGCCTCGAGAAAAAAGTAGAGCCGACCCTGCGCCGGTTTAGACATTTCTTTGTGTGCAAGCCCAACCCGAAACAGCCAGGGTGGTTCCACTTCGCAGCTCGGGTCGGCAACTCCATATTCACAAAGTAGCATTCCTCCAACAAGGGCTGGCACAATGACTATTATTGGGTGGAGCCGGCTGTGAACTCGGGATGCAGTTCGTACTGGACTCCGAGCTTGAAGAAAAATGTCAATGATGATCCCAAGCTTTCAGATGAGGAACTCGAGGAAGTCGCGATGCTAAGGCCCACGTCGGGGATGTTGATAAACATTGACAGTGTGGTCAAATGGGAGCGGATCTGGGAGTCCAAGCTATTTGGTAGGGAACCTGACCTCTCGAATAATCATCCCAACCTGCTTCCCGAGCTCAAAGTAGACGCAGGGTCCAGCTCGGAAGAGGGTTAGTTCAAAAAATCAGCGCCCGACCTCCCAATTATCCTGTCTGCCAGTCTTTTTAGGTTGGCCTTCGGCTCTTTTTCACTTCTCTCCTCTATTTGTTTGCAGGTATGGCAGATACGAGAAAACTTGCGTATGCCCAAGTGAGAAAGAAGAACGAGGCCAGCGGCGAGGTTTCAGCTCGGTCTGGTTTGGGATCTGCCGCTCAGGGTCAGAGGCAGCAGCCCAGCGGCCAAGTGCGAGAGGTCGGCGCCGAGGTCTCTTCCAAAGGGACGTCGAGGTCTCCTCTGCCTAAGAGATCAAGCTCGGGAATAGCAATCTCAGAGCGTTCAGCGTCCCGTCCTGAGAGTAAGAAGCGGGTTCGGACCGAGTACTTCGGGAAAGGCAAGGCCACGGAGGTGAGCCTCCCAGCAAAGACTTCATGGAAGCCACCAAGCTCGCTCGCGATCCCAAGCTGGCTACGGTCCCGGCGGAGCAGTTTTCACTCGACCTGAGGACTGCTATAGTTACGGTGAGACATTTTTGACCGCGCTGTTGTGGTTATGTTTTTTAGCTCGGCTGATCATTTTGCCATCTTTGCGCAGGCCGAGTCCCACATTCTTTCATCTCCAAGCTTTCTGGCTAGGGCTCAGGCTAATTGCATTGAGCTCGAGCAGCGATACATAGATGCCCGAGCCAAACTTGAGACTCTGAGAGAAGAGGCTGCCCAGAGGTGCAAGGCGGACGCGACGAAGATCGACCGTCTGAAGAATGAGCTTGAAGCGGAGAAGTCCCGACACGAAGCCGGGGCCAAGGACGTCGAGCGCTACAAGCTGGAGAAGCGGGAAGCCGAGACGAAGCTCCGGGATCTGGTGGACCAGGTCGGCCCTGAAGGAAAGAAGACAATGGAAGCCTTCAAATCCAATGATGCGGCCGTGGACTGGTTGGCCACGGAAGGTGGGGCCATGGCCAAGTATGCCGAGCTGGAATTCTACTTCCGGGGTCAAGTCCCAGCTCGGGAGAGAGCGAAGACCTTTTTTCCTGCCACCAAGAATGACTATATTGAAATCTTGGAGGCTCCGCCGCCGGAGTTCTGGGAGATTCCTGAGCTTCTAGCCGACCTGACGTCCCAGGCTAAAGAGGTGATGAAATTTGTCCAAGAAGGTGTGGACCAGGTCGGGGACGAGGCTGATGCAACCAACGCCGCTTCTCCAAAATAGATTTTTGTAAATCAGCCCGGGTAGGGCTTTTGTAGTTTCGCCCAGGTTGGGCTTTTTGTAATTTTGCCTAGGTCGGGCTTCTGTAATTGTTTTTCAATTCTAATGAAATTAATATTTTGCGTTTTATTCGAGTTCGTACTTGTGTACCTTTTCCTTCGCAAATTTTTCTTAAGTAAGTGGGGTCGGGCCAATATAATGGACCTTTCAAACTTAAGTAGAAAGAACCGAACTGGACGCGATTAATGAATTATCATCCTAATCCGAGCTGGTTAACTAGGCAACTATATAATCGTCGCCGACCAGGACTCGTTAGTCCGGTTTAAAATTGGTCAAACTAATGTTGACGAATGTTGAATTCGAGTTTAGACCCAAACTAATATACCAACCTGAAGCCGGATTACACTGAGTTGGACCTTAATCCGAACTAGTAAAGCTAATCAAATTGTTATTGATTATACCCGAGCTGGAACATAGTCCGAGCTGGTTTACTTGATCATTAACTCGTGATTAAGCGTGGCCACCGCGTTAATCCGAGTTGGTAGTAGCTTTGTAGCTGAGGCACTTGGGCCCGGGTCGGGCATTGCGCTGGTTTGGGTGCTTAGGCCCAGGTCGGGCATTGCACTGATTTACAAAATGCATTGTATTGAATTTGTACACGAAGTACTTGGGCTCGGGAGCCGATTACAAGCAATCTTTTGGTTCGGGGCCTTAACAAAAGATTTCATCTCGGGGCCATTACAAGAGATTTCGGCTCGGGGCCGTTACAAAAGATTTTGGCCTAGGGCCGTTACAAGTGATTTCGGCTCGGGGCCTTTAGACAAAATACCGCTTCAGGTGTTCTGAGTGCCATGCATTCTTCAATAGTTTCCTGTTCTTGTCGCGGAGGTAGAAGGTCCCATGTCGGACTTCTTTCACGACTTCATACGGTCCTTCCCAGGTCGGGGAGAGCTTGTTACCCGATCCCGGCAAAAAGATGGCATTTCTGAGTACGAGGTCGCCAACCTTAATAGGCTTAGGCTTGACATGTTTGGCAAAGGCTCTTTGCATGGCAGCTTTGCTGGCCAACACTCTAATTTGAGCTTTAGCTCGGAGCTCTTCAGCAAAGTCGAGCTCTTCACGGATCCGTGCTCCGTTTATTTCTGGACATGGTGAAGGGTTCTACTGGTCGGAGACCCGATCTCCACTGGCAGCACCGCTTGAGTACCGAAGGTCAGCTCAAAGGGCGATTCTCTCGTTGCCGAGCTGGTGGTGGTCCGCTGAGCCCACAACACCTCGGGAAGAATCGATGCCCACTGGCCCTCCGCTTCCTCCATCTTGGTTTTCAGGCCCTGCAAAATGATTTGGTTAGTCCTTTCAACTTGGCCATTAATTTGGGGGTGGGCAATAGATGAGAATCTGAGGTCGATCCCAATCTCAGCACATTTGTCTCGAAAGTATGCACTGTCGAATTGCTTGCCGTGGTCAGTGATGATGACTTTTGGCACCCCAAATTGGCAAATGATGTTTTTCCATACAAAATTCCAAGCTGTCTTTTTTGTTATTCTAGCAACGCCTTCAGCCTCGGGCCATTTGGTGAAGTAGTCTACAGCTACGAAGACGTGTTTCTTTTGGCCAACACTGGTCGACAATGGGCCGATGATATCTAGACCCCATTGATAGAATGGCCATGGGCTTATCATCACCGTGAGGTCTACCGCAGGCTTCCTCTGTACATTGGCGAACCTTTGGCTGGTGTTGCACTTTTTTACATACTCTTTGGCATCTTGTTCTAAGGTTGGCCAGAAATAGCATTGCCTCAATGTCTTTCGAGCCAGAGCTTTGCCTCCCAAGTGGTTTCCACATACCCCTTCATAGATCTCCTGAAGTACATGATTTTCCTCATCGGGTCCAACACATTTCAAGAGAGGCCAAGTGTAGGCTCTCTTATAGAGTTGTCCGGCAATTATGACAAACCTTGAGACCTGTTTCATGAGTTTTCGAGCTGCTTTTTCATCCTCTGGGGTCATACCCCCTCCAAGTAGTCCACGATTGGTTTGGTCCAATCTGGGCTTAAATTGAGCTCGGCTACGGCTTGCACCCCCAACTGAATACTCGGTTCGGATACTTCCTCTACATGGACTATGGCAGGTCGGCTCTCGCCCAAGGCCAATCTGGATAGGGAGTCAGCTTTCATATTCTCCTCCCTCAAAATTTGCTGTATCGCGAACCTTTTGAGCCCTGAGGTCAGATCCTTGACTCTGTTGAGATAGGCCAGCATAGTACTGTCCTTGGCTTCGAACTCTCCCGATATCTGACTAGAAACCAATTGAGAGTCGGTGCTCAGGTCGACTGTCTATGCCCCGAGCTGAGCTACAATTTTCAGCCCCGCAATTACCTCTTCATACTCCACTTCATTGTTGGACGCCGAAAATGTCAACTTGAGGGAGTATTGGTACTTATGCCAGGTTGGGTCGAGGATGACCACCCCAGCTCCGCTACCAGACTTCCCTGAGGCCCCATCCACATGGACCTTCTACACATCCTCCGGGTCATGCTCGGCCTGGCTAGTGCATTCCACCACAAAGTCCGTGATGGCTTGGGCTTTGATGGCTGTTTTGGGCTAGTAGGTGATGTCAAATTGACTCAGCTCAACTGCCTATTTCAGCAGCTTGCCCAACGCCTCCGGCTTGTTAATGATGGACTTAAGTGGGGCATCCGTTATGACCTTAATTGGATGAGCATCAAAGTATGGCTTCAACTTTCTTGCCGCTATGATGAACGCGAAGGCGAGTTTTTCCAATGAGGAGTACCTCACCTCGGCCCCTTGCAGGGTTTTGCTGACATAATAGACCGAATCTATTCCTTCCCTTCTTTTCGGACTAGTGCCGCTGCCACTGTTGTCCCCGAGCATGCTAGGTATAGTACCAGCTCCTCCCCCATCTCAGGTCGGGATAGCAGGGGTGGCGAAACTAGATACATTTTCAGCTCTTGGAAGGCGTTCTGACATTCTATAGTCCATTCAAAATTCTTAGGATTCCTCAATATTTTGAACAGAGGAGTACACTTGTCAGCCGACCTGGACATGAATCTGTTTAATGCCGCGACCTTGCCAGCTAACACCTGGACGTCTTTCACGCAGGTCGGCGGTGCCAGGTCAAGTATCGCCTGAACCTTCTCTGGGTTGGCTTCTATCCCACAAGCTGTGACCATAAAGCCCAGAAACTTTCCAGCCTTGACGCCGAATGCGCACTTTTTAAAGGTTCAGCTTTATCCCAAAGTGCTCCATTATGGCGAAGGCTTCAGCCATGTCGGCTACGTGATCTTCCACCTTTCTGCTCTTGACCAACATGTCATCTATATAGATCTCCATATTTCAGCCAATTTGATTTTTGAACACCTTGTTCACCATCCGAGTATAGGTAGCTCCAGCATTCTTGAGGCCAAAAGGCATGACCTTATAGTAGTAGAGACCTTTATCGGTGGTAAAGGCAATCTTCTCTTTGTCTCCGGGCCCCATCTTAATCTGGTTATAGCCTTTGAAGGCGTCCATAAAAGAGAGTAGCTCGAACCCGGAGGTGGCATCCACTATCTGATCAATCCGAGGTAGGGGAAAGCAGTCCTTGGGGCAGGCTTTGTTGAGGTCGGTGAAGTTAATACACAGTCTCCATCCACCTGAGGACTTGGTCACCAGGACCACATTGGATAACCAGGTTGGGTACTGGATTTCCTTTATGTGGCCGACGTCTACCAATTTGTCCACCTCTTATGCTATGATTTGTTGCTTATCATAATGGAAGTGCCTGCGCTTCTGCTTCACCGGATAGTGATTCGGGTCGGCATTCAGGTGATGTTCAATCACTCCCGGGTCAATACCTGTCATGTCAGAGGCAAACCATACAAATATACGTTCGTTTTTCAGAAGAAACTGGCTTATACCTTTCTTGAGGTTGTCAGGGAGTTCACTCCTAATCTTTGCTCTCTTTGTTTCATCGAAAAGTTCCACCTCTTGAAGGTCTTCAGCCGGGCTTCCTCTCTTAGCATCCATTTTCTCCTCGGGCAAATTTGGTCCCCAGCCAACCTGATATTTGGGTCGGAGAGAATTTTCATAACATTCCCGAGCTGAGAGTTGGGCTCCGCAGATGGTGGTCGTGCCGTCCGGGGTCGGGAATTTCAAGGCCTAGTGGTAAGTTGAAGGTACGACCCTGAAGTGGTTGAGCGCCACCCGACCTAAGATTCCATTGTAAGTGGAGTTATAATCCATCACAATGAAGTTGGCCTGCATCGAAACCCGCTTGTCTCCGTCTTTCAACTTTAGTGGGAGGTTGATGACCCCTTCAGCTCGGTGGGCATGCCCGGTGAATCCGGCCAAGGTGCCCCTCAATGGTCTAAGCCGACTTCTGTTTAACCCCATTTGCTCAAATGCCTTCAAGAATAGGACTTCTGCCGAGCTCCCGGTGTCCACCATCAACCTCTTCACGGTGAAGTTGGCTATTTCGGCGCTGATCACCAGTGGGTCGTCATGGGACAATATCACACCCTCTAAGTCTTCTGAGGAAAAAATGAGCTCCTCCAACTCCGGGACCGGACCCCGCACCGGCCCATACTCTCTTCCGGCTCGAACATAACCCTTCCTGCCAGCCGAGGTTTCTTTACCTGACCCCAATCCTCCGGCAATGGTCTCAATCACGGCTAAACGTCCGCCCCCGGCTTGGCGTCTGGGTGGACTTCTCTCCCTGTCCCTCTAATCTTGACTTCTGGTCGGCTGATGATCTACGTACCTTCGGAGGTGACCTCGGGCTATTAGTGCTTCGATCTCCTGTTTCAAGTCTTTGCGTTCCTCGGTGGTATGACCGTAATCCATATGGTAGCGGCAATACTTGGTTCTATTGCGCTTTTCAGGTCGGCCTTTCATTCTTGGCGCTGAAAGTAGGTGGTTTTGGTGCTAAATCTCCATTAAGATCTGCTCCCTTGAGGTGTTAAATGGAGTGAACATAGTGAACCGGGGGTTTTGCTTAGGCTGCTGAGGCTGCTTGCCTCGGTCATTTTGGATCTTACTCCCACGTTGGGCTCGGGAGGTTTCTCTTTTTTTTCGGCTTCCTTCTCCTTGTCATCATCCCTCTTGACTTGATGGATTTCTTCCGAGTGTATGTACCCTTCTGCTCATACCATCAGCTCGGCTACGGTATCCACGGGGTCGATGGCCAAGGAAGAGGTAAGGGGCCCCAACCTGAGCCCACTTTGGTAAGCCATTAGTGCCATGAAATCTTCCAGGTTAGGGATCCTAAGGGTCTCTTCATTGAATCGAGAGGTGTAAGCCCTCAAACTCTCTCATTTGTGCTGTTTCACCGATAGCAATGACGAGGTATGACACGTTGCACGCCGGCTTCCAGTGAAGTAGGACAAGAAAGCCTCAGCCAGCTGATGAAAACTTGCAATAGAGCCGGGACGAAGTTTTTTGAACCAGTCCAAGGCATTGCCAACCAGGATTAGTGCCATGGAATCCTCCAGGTTGGGGATCCTGAAGGTTTCTTCATTGAATTGGGCGGTGTAAGCCCTCAAACTCTCTCATTTATGCTGTTTCACCGACAGCAATGACGTGGTATGACGCGTTGCACGCCGGCTTCCAACGAAGCGGGACAAGAAAGCCTCAGCCAGCTGATGAAAACTTTCAATAGAGCAGGGATGAAGTTTTTGGAACCAGTCCAAGGCATTGCCAACCAGGGTGGTAGGGAATGTTTTCATCTTCATGAGGTCAGTCATATCATACAGAGTCATATGGTGATCGAAGTTGAGTAGGTGGTTGGATGGGTCTCCGTCCCCATTATAGATTTCCAGATTGGGCATCCGGTTGCCGGTGGGCAATGGCGTTGCCAGTACCTCGGGTGAGAGTGGGCTTACACCGAGATGGTTAATGACCTTGGCTATGGCAGCCGCGGTCTTGGCCTGCTCGGGGTCGGCATGGGCCGCCCTTTTGCCTCTCGCCTCTACAGGTCTCGCCTCCGGCTCCAAGAATCCTTCTCCGTCTTGTGCTCGGGTTCGCCCCGGGGCTGAAATGCAAAACTGTGGGCAGATGGGCTGCGGTGTAGTTGCTTGTGGAACTGGGGGTTCCGCAGCTAGCTGGGCTACCTACTCCTTTAGCTCCTGGAACATCTTAAGCATCATCCTCATCTCCGGCGTCAGGCTGGAGTTGAGGTCTCCATCTGTAGAGGGGTTGGTTTATGAGACTAAGTGTATAGGTTGGCTCGTTCCAACGTCGGCTTGGGTTGGATCTGGGCTAGGCACCTGCATGGTTTCGAGGTCCTCGTCCAGGTTGGATGAGTCCTCTACCGGTGCGCTGTGGCTTCTAGTTTGTACCATGATGGTTTCTCAATGAGTAGTGAGAAGAGTGATAGAAAGAACTCATCCCTACAGACGGCGCCAAACTGTCGAGGTCGAAAATCCTCGCAGCTGAGGTTGTACGGCTACGCTTTGCCAAGCTGAACTTTCAAGTTGGCCTCCGAGCTGGACTTTCAGGTTGGCCTCCGAGTTGAACTTTCAGGTTGGCCTCCGAGTTGAATTTTCAGGTCGGCCACTGAACCTGCACAAGGAAAGGGAAGGAAAAGGCGGGGTGATGACCCAGATTTTTCCCTCGAGCGTGCGAATGATTAGTATGTCCGAGCTGGCAAAGTAGCTGAAAGAATGAATGATCAGTTACCTCCGAAATGAAGGGGTAGAGCCCTATTTATACTAAATTCTGAGCCGACAGCATTTAATGCGGTGCAGCTTTTTGTCCCATCAAGGCTTTATGTCCCATCAGAGCAGCTGGCACCGAGGTCTAGGTTTTTCGGGGTCGGGGTGAGGTTAGATCAGCATCCAGGTTGGGCAATAGCTGAATATGCTAGGCTTGGCTCGGATTAGCCCGACTCAGCTCGGTGTAGATATTTTACCTCAGCTCGGGATCCCCCTCGTCAGAAGGAGATGTTTGTAGTTGTTGATAGAAGTTGTTTGGAAGAAAAGAGAATTCGTAAGAGAATTGAGAGGTATTTAGCTTGGGAGGATTTAGATTGTTACTAGTTTTTTGGCTTGATTAGAAATGGTGGAAGAGCTCATATTTATAGCATTGAATGGAGAATTCTAGTTACAATATATATGTATAAAATATTCAAGATATTTCCTAAAGTCCACTACATATTGTAGTGAAAACATCTCAGATGTTTCCACCTAGTTTTTTCATAGAATATCCTAGAAATTTCTTAGATAATAATTTTTAGATATTTTTAATTACAATCTCTAGAATTTGGACGACTAAGTTGGAACATATAATTGAACAAATTAATAATGTCTTAAATTATAATTTTACTTAGGTCAAATGAGATTTAATCTATAGATTTTAACAGTTTTATATGTATCTTCAATCAATCAAGTGAAGCTTATTCCATAAGGGCGGTAATTTCCGGTAAGGAGAAAGAAAGAAATGGGGGTTTGAAGAATTCTAATGGGCTTGAGGCTAGAAGATCGATTAGCAAGAATGATTATGGCGATGAGGATGATGGTAAGAAAGATAATGACTACCTCCTAGCAACTCTTTATCGTCGAGAAGACAGAGTCTAATAATGCGACGCTCTATAAATTTCAAGATGAACAATCTTCTCAATTGAGTCATCAGATTATTTGGTTCTAGCCGATATGATAATTAAGATGATCTAGGGCATGTGCTTGAATCACAAACAAGTTTAGAAGTAATTCCAGTGAGAGTGGATTGTCATACCAACTGCACCTATCCTACCATTAGCGAAGAAGAATGGTGGAAAGGTGCAATTAAACATATACCTAATTTTGATTTGAGCCTCGATGAAGGGACTGACTTTTACGGGTGTAACATAGAATTTAAAATAGGTGAAGTTGCATGGGCTGCTGATCATTTGAGTGATCTAAACATATTCTCGTATAGGGATGCTTCCTTAGATATATGTTGCGATAAGTAAAATGATAATAATGTTTTTGAACACCAGCTAGAATATGTGAAAATGGTAGAAGATAACATTGTTATAATGCTTAGGAAATTAAGGACATATCAGATGAAGAATGCAAACACATTGCATTGGCAATAATGATATCTCCAACATACCAAAACTAGTTGTCACCCCACCAATAGTAGGAGATGTAAGGATTGATACATAAAATAAGTTTTTATTTGATTGATAACACATAAAGTAGACGATATTTTAACCATTGACATTAAGCTCAAACTTCCTTCTTGCATACGTGTCCCCCTCCCCCTCCCCCTTCCCCTCCCCCTCCCACCAAAGCACACACTATAATAAGAGGTAAAAATTTATTTATCGTCCAACTCCCCTACTACATCTGTTTCCCCTTCCCCTTCCCCTCCCGCCAAAGCACACACTATATTAAGAGGTAGAAATTTATTTATCATCCAACTTGCAACCCCTACTACATCCGTTTCATAGCGTACTCAATCAAACTAGTTATTTTTTCCCCTACTACGGATCCTATGCTACCTCCTATAACTAAAAATCCATAACCCCAATTTCTACGGGAATACCATTCAATGTGTGCATGAATAACAGTACAAAGAATTAATACACCTACAATATTAGAAGGGACGAAGTTTCTAAAGCTCTTGCAAGCTACAAGAGTTGGCCATGCAGGATCTATACTTTGGAAAATCATCCAAGGGTAATGGTTTATCCCTCTCTAATTCTCTCATATTCCTGGCTCTAGTCCTTACATCAGATTTAAGTGTTATTAGGTCATCCTTAGCAGAGGATGTAAACTGCAATCATAACACTTTATAGAGACTCTAATGTATAAACATCCAACCACAACAGTAAATTTAAAGACCCAAAAAGAATTTTTTTTTTTTAGAGACCTAAATAATAAAAGTTGATAAGTCTGCAAAAAAAGTAACAAATTTGGAGACTCACTATAGCGAGTCTCCAAATGTCTGTCAAATGACAAACCTTTTCAAAAAAAAAAAAAATAGAAAATCGACTGCCACAAATTTTCTAGCCGTTGAAGGTGAACGTTAGCACGTTCACCTTCAACGTATGTATATATACATATACATATTCTGATTTTGTTTCAAGTTGAAAGCAAAAACAAAAAAAACAAAAACAAAAAAACAGAAAGATCACAACTCCAATCGAAAGAAAAAAGGTAATTTTTAGTTTTCTGTCATGGTGGCGAAGGGAGTGAGGGGTGGTGATGGTGGCGATAGTGTGAAGGTAGCGGTGGTTTAGATGGTGTGATGATGGCTAGGTGGCGATAGTGACGGTGATGATGGCGATGGTGAGGGTGGTGATGATGGCGAGGTGGCCATGGTGACGGTGATGATGGCGATGGTGAAGGTGGCGGTGATGGCGAGGTGGTGATGAAGTGAGGGCAACGGGCAGTGAGAAAGAGGAGAAATAAAATGGGAAGGGGGGTAGGGTTTGATTTATATATATATACATATTTATATATTTTTTTTAAACTGATTTTTTTGTTGTTTTTTTTATTTAAAAAATTATGTTATTTAATTTATTACTTTTATTTGTTAAAGTAAGTTTTTTTTTTAATTTTATTCATTTAAGTTTATTTTTTTCAATATTTTATATTAATATTATTTAAATTTATATTTATTGTAATTTTATTCAATTAATTTTTTTTAATTTGATATAATTTTATTCAATTTTTTTTGTTTAATTTTTGTTCTTCATATTATTTAAATTTATATTAATTGAATAATTTTTATTCAATTAATTTTTTTAATTTTGTTGAATTTTTTTCTAAATATTTTCTGCTTATTATTTAAATTTATATTTTTTATAATTTTATTCAATTTTTTTCTTCATATTATTTAAATTTATATTAATTTTCTAATTTTTATTCAATTAATTTGTTTAATTTTGTTGAATTTTTTTCTAAATATTATTTAAATTTATATTTTTGATAATTTTATTCATTTTGTTATTTGTTAAATTTTTTTTCTTCATATTATTTAAATTTTAATTAATTGTCTAATTTGTATTCAATTAATTTTTATAATTTTGTGGAATTTTTTTCTAAATATTATTTACTTTTATATTTTTGATAATTTTATTCAATTTGTTATTTGTTGAATTTTTTTTCTTCATATTATTTAAATTTTAATTAATTTTGTTGAATTTTTTTTGTTCATATTATTTAAATCTCATTAAAAAAAATTTTCTTCAGCTATGGATTCCGGCGAAGGAGTTAGGGGCCGCAACTTCACTATTGAAGAGGATATCGCATTATGTCGAGCATACCTTGCAATTAGTGAAGACCCAATTACAGGCCGAAACCAAACATCAGCAACAATGTGGATGCGAATCTTTATGAAATTCGAAGAATTTCACCCTCTAACGACTCTGTTGCAAAAGAGAACTACAAAATCTCTAAAATCACGATGGACCCCGATAAACAAAAAAAGCACGAAATTTGCGGAGTATTTTGCTCAATCTCAAATGAGACCACGGAGTGGAGCAAATGCAACAGATATTGTGTGTTTTATGCAGCAAAATATGTTGATTTAGTTTTTTTTTTTTTTTAAATACTCATGGTGATGTACTTTTTTGTTTTTTCAACTTGATGATGCCAAACGACTTTACGCTAATGTTACAGGAGAGAATTTCAACCTTGATCATTGTTGGTCGATATTACAACATGGTCAAAAGTGGAGAAAGATTACCGAGTTCCACCAAGGTCAAAATGCATCTCAAGAGGGTACACCGCTTTCTTTTGAAGATGACTCTCCATATGAATCGGTGCCCGAAACCCAATCTGAACCGTCATCCTCGAGGCCAATTGGAAGAGAAAAGGCAAAAAAATTAAAAAAGGTCAAGGATGTTGCGACAGAGATCGTTCAGTAAAGAAGAGCAATGCAAAAACTTATGAAAGAGTACAAAGAGAGTTCTGACTGGGCAACAGAGTATAGTATAATGTCGACGAAGACTTCAACCCTCGAGACTCCGGCCAAAAGAGCGTGGATGATTGACCAACAAAACAAAATCATCGCCAAGAGGTCATCTCGTTCTATCAACTTTGACGATGATGGTTATCGTCCTCAAATGCCTTGAATTGTTGTACTATTATATTGTTGTTGTTTCTACGTGTGTTGTACTGTTGGTTTGTTTACATATGTTGTACTGTTGTAATCTAATTGAATCTATATTTGGTTTGAGAAATTTGTGTACAATTAATTTTTACACCGTTATTAATTTTTTTTTAAAAGGAACACAAACAGTTAATTTATTAAACCAGGACTTAAAAGACGAGAATAATACAACTATTGATGTCACACATTGAGATCTCGTGTACGAAACTCGTTTCAAACATGCTCAACTAGATCACTTCGGAGTATATAGTAAGCCGCTTCGTTCGTCACCTGACGGCAATTGTTCAAATACTCAGTAATTGTTATGGGATTTCGTGCATGTTCCACAAGGGCCTCTTCTACATGGTAAAGTGATGGATCATCGTTGAAATCATCTCTTTCTTCCTCGCGATTATCTTCTACAATCATATTATGCAGAATGATACAAGTCTTCATAATTTCTCCAATATCACGTTCGTGCCAGAAACGACATGGACCTTTTATTATCTCGAATCTACTCTGAAGGATACCAAATGCCCGCTCCACATCCTTATGATAGGCTTGTTGCAACCTATTGAAAAGCATCTTATCACGCTCACGTGCATCTGGAAATGCTTGGACAATTGTGGACCAGCGAGGATATATACCGTCAGCCAAATAATATCCTTGACTATAATTTTTGCCGTTAATGGTATATCTTATCTGCGGTGCTCGACCTTCAAGGATATCGGAAAAAACCGGTGAACTATATAACACATTCAGGTCATTTCTTCCACCAGGTGTTCCGAAAAATGAATGCCATATCCATGTGTCATAAGATGCAACGGCTTCTAGTATTATAGTAGGACGACCATGGTGTCCAGCATATGTTCCGGCCCACGCAGTAGGGCAATTTTTCCATTTCCAGTGAATGCAGTCCAAGCTACCCAGTATTCCCGGGAACCCACGTTGTTGTGCCTTTCAAAGAAGCCTATACAAGTCCGCATTATTCGGAGGACGTAAATATTCATTGTCGTATAATGCATTGACGGCCCGACAAAATCGCTTCATGGACTCCAAATATGTAGTCTCTGCAATCTTCAAATAGTCATCATTTGCAACTGCAGGGTTTTAGTATGCAAGCATACGAAGCGCCGCTGTCATCTTCACATAGGGAGATAAGCCTTGCTTTCCTGCAGCATTTGGTTTTTGCTTGAAATAATCGTCATAGTTGATGATATCGCCCATTATTTTCAGAAATAGTTCGCGACGCATGCGAAAACGTAACGTGAACTCAGCAGGAGGATACAAAGGTTGATCAACAAAATAATCCGCCATGAGTCTTTCATGGGCACCAAAGTAGTCTTTGTTTTTGGATCGTCGGCGTAATTGACGTGACGAGCTACTACTCTCTTCCTCCGTAGCAAGCTGATATGCAATTTGCATCATCGATTGGTGTTGATTGAACATGGTCATCATCATTGCATGACCACGACGACGGTTATTTTGATGGATCCGGACATTTTCATCAAATGGAAGGGAATCGGGCTCGCCTCCTTGGTTGGACATTTTAGAATGTGGGATGTAGAGTTTAGAGTGAGTGGTGAGAGTTGTGGTGTTTGATTATGGTGATTGTGAAAGTGTTGGATATGTATTATATATAATTGTATGAGTGGCTAAAGGATAGAAAATGGACGTACGAGATCCGCCATGGAGAATCCAATCCAATGGTCTTTGTGGGGATGAGAGATTTCTTTAGATAAGATTGAAATGGACGGACAAGATTTAAGTTGAAAATCCAATCGAAATGACTTTATTTTGGATAAGAGATTTCATTGATGATAAAGAATGGAAGACCGAGATCCTTTAGTTGGAAATCCAATCCAAAGGTCTTTATTTTGGATGAGAGATTTCATTGATGATAATGAATGAATGACTGAGATCTTTTAGTTGGAAATCCAATCCAAAGACCTTTATTTTGGATGAGAGATTTCATTAATGATAATGAATGGACGACCCAGATCGTTTAAAGAAAACCCAATCCAAAGGCCTTCATTTGGATAAGATATTTTGTTTCATGATAACAAAGTAATGGATGAGATCATCGAGGAAACATCATATCCAATGGCCGCTATTCTGGTTTCTCAAAAATTAGTGTTATTGTAATCGATTATAGTTAACGATATAATATTTGGCAAAATATAATCGTTGTCGGAATTAATTAATTTTTAAGTTGAAATGTTCATAAAAAAAAATTATGAATTTATAAGTATATAAAAAAATCAAGTACTAAAATTCACAAAAAAAGTAGCACAAAATTAGATTATGTTAAAAAATTAATAGAGTCTCTAAAATAGAGACCCAAACACTAATGTGGTTGGAAAATTTTTAAAGACCCAAAAAGTAACTAAACTTTTAGGTAGGTTATCTATTTTATTAAAAGTCTGTAAAATAATTTTTAAAGACTTATGATTTAGAGACTCTGGTAAAAATAACCTTAACAGCTGAAAGACTAGAAAGTCATTAGCAAGCACTTGTTCTTGAAGCCGCATGCATAAAAAGAAAGAACATGGAACCTCAGGCGACCCCATAAGATACATCTCATTTAGGTGCAACTAGAGCCCATCATTTCTTGTTATTTGTGTAGTGCTTTCTGAAAATTTAACAACTGAAAAATTAACATGTTTGATTCATTTTTAAAAGAATTTTAAGTAAAAGTTAAAACTAAAATAAGCTTCTTAAAAACTTAAAAAACTCAAAATTGAAAGTTTTCAAAAAAGACTTTTGCGAAGATACTTTTACATTATATGGGACTCTGTTTTTCTTTTTCATTTCTCAAAAGTACCCCTCCGTATTTTCAGAAATCTAATATTAACATGACAAGGCCACCAACAGCTTCTTTCCAACAGTATTTCTAATTTCTAACCAAAACTTTATTGTTGAAAACTTTGCCGTTAAAGGACTAAAATTTCACAGTTAGACTTGAAGGCTTTGGCTTCTGTTATTTAGTCCCTTGCAATTTTATTGAGTAAAGAATCTTTGTAATGTGATTTTGAGCTTAATTATTCACTTGTTTATTTAGACCAAAAAGAAAGAAAAACGATGCGACTATAAGAAGTTAATTAAGTTTCATCTCAAGAGGGCTGGAATCAGAACAACAGTAATGAAAAACAGCAAATATTATATAGAGGAAAGGCCAACTTCATTTTCTCTTAAAGATCTTATGAAAATATTCCATGGTATAAAAGTTTTGAAAATATATTCTGATCCAAATGTATAAAGAAAATTTATGATCAAATGGGAAATGCCCTACCTTTGGGAACAATTTGAATGATTGATTCTCGTTATCAACAATTAGGTTTTACAACGAAACCAAAAATCTATTACTGTTTCAATTTGAGTATAAAACTGAAGAGTAAAGATAGATAACGGGTATCTGAATTAAGTAGTTCCTCATAAAAATTATTAAATTTGATTTGCTTTTGTATATTCTCCCTCAAGAAGTGTTCTTTATGTCATCTGCCTCAAAAGTTATGAGAGAACAAAAATGCAAACCATCAATGGAGGGTGGCTTTTGGTGGCGTCTACGGCATTTGTATGGCCTGGTTCATTGGAAGAATCACCCGATTCCTTTTAACACCGGAAAGTATAATAAAGGAAAGAAAAAAAAAAACAAAATCATCAAGAAAATGAGATAAATAGTATTAAATTTTGTTAGAGCGGAGAAAATTATAAAAGAAAGAATTATAAAAAATTATGAATTTTCATTGTTTAAATTAGAAAACAAACGAAAGGGAGAGAGAAATATTATATGCAAATTGATGTATATAATCTTCTCTAATTTAATTTATTTTCCTTTTCTAGTTGATATACTTGGTAATTAAGATAAAAGACGAGAGTCTAATAGTTATTACAGAAAGTATGACAATATTTTCTCTCCTTTCAAGGGACTAGGATCCTCTCATTACGTATGATAAATTGTTCATGTAATAAGGACGAAATAATCCCGACAGTGTACCATCATTACATATTTCTCACAACATTATATGATATAAGAGAATCAAAATGAACTGTATTAAGTGCAAAAATCACAAATAGAAAGACAAGGATAGGACATATGCTTACTTAAGTTGTGTACTCGGCATTTATTTTAACATAATCATAACTCAAGTCACACCCCCAGGCTACTCCCCTTCCTGGGCCATCTCCTGTTCACAGAAAAGAGGCTCAAAATGAACAAATCAGATTAAGCAGAACAAATATGTTTTTGACTGGTATTTAAATATTCGTTCAAGGTAAAATATCAACAAACAACATGTCGTGACCGGTTAGGACACGTCAATGACCGTCTTAATCCCATTGAAAGGCGAAGGAGATTACATCTCCTGAGCAACAATGAATGCAGCAGAATTCATAGCGTAAGCAAGGGTAGGTCAGTGTAGACGATCAATTCACCATTTTTATGCAGTGCTCTTTTTGTTCTGCTAGTTGATGTGAAAAAGAGGCACTTAATGGAATAAAAAGGACTTCCAGAATCAAGTGGGCATGGTAGGATGCAATTTTCACCTTATCTCGACCCAATAAGACACAGTATGCAGCACTAAGATGCAAGATTCACTCTGCCCCAACTATGATAATATATCTACACAAGGCTTCCACTGGATACGTTAAAGCGTTTATTTAAGATCATTTATGAAATGATTAAGTTGTGTGGATAGCACACACTTCAACTTACCAACAGATATGTAAATTTCAACAGTGCCATGGGTTTCACCAGCCTTTTTGAGGTAGTCACTAGCTGCTACCCTGCAAAGTATCAAAGCATTTAATTATCACATAAAATGATGAGAACAATAAAAACCGCATATTCAAATAGTCAACAGACAAGTAGACCAAAAATAACGAGTTGCATTTTTTATTTATAAATTCTCTGATATAAGTATGGTGCAGTAATGCATAACTGTCTATTGCTACCCCTTTTGGACAATTTGGAGATTTTTGTTTTGGGAAATCACTAAAAGAGAACATTCACTACAATGTCGACATAAAATCCCAGAATTCTTGATATCTCTTGTTGCACGACATTCATAAGAATATTTCCCACCTTATGTAAGTGGTCTGCCTATGCTGGATAAAAAATTGAGGCTATTTTGTGCTAGTGAAAAGAATAAAATGGAGAAGAGTGAGAATGAGTTCCCTCAAAAGATAAATGACAGACTGAGAAGACTGTTCAATACCTATCAAATTGAAGTGGCTGCCCTTTATCCATAAGCAGAATATTGCCAAGCGATATTTGTAGCATGCTTGGGTTAAAAGGGATTCCCGCATACCCAGCAGCACAAGCAATGCGACCCCAGTTTGGATCTCTTCCATATATTGCAGCCTAATAACATAATACAGATAAACAAAGTTAGGGAATACAAGATAGCTTTGATTCAACGTGAGGTTCCCAATGTAAAAGTATACTATGCAGGGTATTTCACGCAGATCCCACCCCTAGATGGGGACCATACCGCCTCTCTATTATTTGCATCACTCTCTGTGCCATCTACAAATCTGGAGGAAATGAAGTCACACATCTTGCTTACTTTTCCCACTGGGTTCTTTTATTTTCTTTCTATGGGTGTTCGGATTCCAGCTGCTGATCACAATGGGCCACACTTGATGATGCTTTCTCTTTGTATACTCTCTGTTTGATACTGAGTCTAGTGAAGTTTGGTCGAAGAAAGCCTCCCGTGTTTTGGCAATGATCTCCAATGCCATTCATCTATTTGCTTTCAATCAGCTATGGGAGATTAATTGTAACCAATAACCCATTAGGGGGTGATTCGTCAGGGTACATCTCTTCATGGACAGACTGTATATGCATGTGCTGTGTGTATGTGTTCTTTTTACCTTGGTAAGCGAAGAAGATGCCACTGAACGTGCAATCTTTGCTGCTTCAGCTTCACCGCTTGCACCAGCTACCCTGACCTGCACATTGGGTTGGAAGATGTCTAAAGCAGCATTTCCAATTTTACCATATGTAAAGCAAAAGCACGAGGAATGCCTCTTACGAGTTGTATAATTATCTAGATTTGCTTGTTTGATGGTAAATGAAGTCTAAATAAGAGGACAGCTCATTTCAGGTCCAGTAAATCAAGAACCTTTTACAGTTGGGGTATGGACCAAATATTGCATTTACTGTAGTTCTCTAGAGTTCATAATTCCATAGTTGTTACTCTTTAACATTTTATCATTCCACTAACCAGCTTACACTCTAAATCAGGATAACTTTGCAAAATATCAAATCACTATTGTTTCTTCATCCACAAAAGTTGAAAGGCATCTAAGGAAGATTGTTCTTTCCAGAAGTTGTTCATTTTTGCACTTGTTACATTCATATCCTACCTCTTTCATGAAGTAAAAATATACACAAAAGCCCAGAGTTAATAAGAATAGGTGCTAGATTGCTTGACTAGGACCTTAGATTATTACACAATTGAACTATTAGTAAGCGCTGCTATTTTGAATCTAATGAAGAGCAAACTCAATTATATAACAAGGAATATCATTTTCTAATATATATATATAAGAACCTGAAGTGTTACTTAAACATTGGAAATATTTAGCTTAAATGTAAACATTTCATATGATTTCATACATTCTTATCATTTATGTGTTCTACATATGTTATGTATATGCTTAATTTAGATTAGAGGACCACAACACGATCACGGTAAATCAATTGCCCATGCTTTGGGCATAAAGCAAATGAACAATAATTAGGCATTTAGTGCTAATATTAATCCGTAGTCAAGAAAATGGACCTCAATCAAGCAGGTCGCCCCTTCTCCATCCCAAGCTATTGACTTTGCAAGACCCTGCATTACCTGAAAAAAATCATTTGTTAAATTCTCAGCGATCCACCAAGGCGTCAAAGTTGTGGATTTTTACTTAGTACAACCCTCCAGGAGTAATATCAGAAATCTTTAAAAAGGCACACAGCTGCTTAAAAGATCATTGTGCACTTAAACGTTCGCACGAGAAATTATAGAACTTCCACAGCAGAGAGTTTTGCTAAGAAAACAGGCAAACCATACATCAATCCACCAAGTTAGTCTTTCATGATGTATATGCTCACTTTAACAACCAAAGGAGAAATGTAACAACCACTAAATTTAGTTGACTTAACAAAAATCCATCATATAACAGAAGAACTACCAGAAAGCACAATACCTAGCTTTCAGAAACTTGCCTGGGGGAAAGTTATTGCTAGATATAGAGAATGCAACCATCTTTTGTAAGAAGAACAAAATAAAGTTTTTGGAGACCAAAGGAGAACGTAGTTAAAAGGAATTTAACATACAGCGTCAAGGCATGCTTGTAGATCTTTGGCCTCTGTACTGTCTAAAGAAGAGATCTTATTTGATCCTGAAAGCCCGCTAGCCAAAGCAATGACAGTATCGTTAGTACTGGTATCTCCATCAACCTGTAGAAAATGCAAATTGAAATGAGTTTCAGAATACAGAAGCAAACTAATATGGGAATAAAGGTGAGATTTTCTTATAGAAACTTGAACAATCTACAAAAGCTAACTAATATGAGAATATAGGTGAGATTTTCTCATAAAAATTTGAATTGCATTGAAATGACCACATCATTAGTTATAGATGAGATCAGACGGGACGCGGCCATGTTTGTAGTTCTCACGGTTGTGAATATGTTAGTAGAATAATTTACTCAAACAAACATCTCCATTGGGACTCGCAAAGAACATGTTAAGCACAAGCAGAAGAGATGTAGTTATCACACAAAAACACACTATGCATTTTGGGGTGAAAAGTGAACCTCATGTGCAAAGAACAATTAGTTTCCAAATCGATGTTCATGCTCAACAGCAAGGACAAGAATAGAATACTTCAGATCTGTAGTCTTTCCGTAGCTCTAAATATCCTAGAGTACATGAGAACTCCTTCATTTTGAAATCTAAATCCTCTTTCACCCCATTTTTGTTTGTCATAAATAAATGCCTAAATTTATTGAAGCTTAACACCATTGAACTCCATGATGATAACAAACGCTGATGAAAAGTCAACCAGCTACAATAGTTTTACTTACAGTGATTTGGTTGAAACTCCGGTTTACAGCAACCTGTACCATCTTTCTCCAAATATCACTGGCAACCAGGGCATCAGTAGTTACAACCTGAAAGATTATTTTGGTGAAATTGGAGCAAGAATCTCCCTTAGAATTGCAATGGTATAGCAATAAAGAGACATACACCAAGCATTGTTGCCATGTTAGGATGGATCATCCCAGAACCTTTAGCCATTCCTCCAACTCTAACACAAGTCCCTCCGACCTGAAGAAATTATATATTTGAAATAAGATAAACACGTTAACAAATGTCCCTCCAAATATTCAGATAGAATTAGGATAATTGAACTGAAACTTAAGGGGGAAATTTGTCTTAAATCCTTCTTCCTTGATTTTAGCTGACTTCTCGTTTTCTTACTTGATTTTAGGATTAATAATCAGGACATCAAGAAACATGGCAACACTTATATATTCATATAAAATATGAGCAAGCTCACCATGCATATATTATCAGATATAACTATATTCCTTCTCTGTGTAATTCTTTTTTGTATTCTTAACTTTTCCCGATTGCCACAGTGAAGATACAACCATCATATAGGTCCGTAGAATATGTATATTGCAACAAGATAAGTAGTGATGTCCAACAACACTAGCAAGATTATTGTAGGAAATGAGAGTATGAGGCATATTTAATTCTCTGAAAGATGCTTATACCTCAGATTCGATTGCCACACTCTTGCTAACAAGATCTGTGGTAGTTATTGCCACGGCTGCTGAATCTGCCCTGAAAAAAGAAAAGTGCATATCATTTCACGGTTCATGTCTTGATAATGAAAGGACTGGAAGGCAAATATGATAGTCAAATGAAAAGGAAAAATGCACCACCAAATATCAGGATGAAGAAAACACAGAAAGGTAAGAGCAGAAAGGCGATATGGCAATTATTTTAAAAGCTGATGTATTAGAAAAAGAAAACTAAGGGAAACAAATGATGGGATAAAATGAAACAAAAGGAAGAATTTGGAAAAAGAATGATTTAGTAACGATCTTTTTCTCATCAAAGGTCATGCATGCCAGAGAATTCCTGAGAGTGGCAAAAGAAAAGGAAGAAGTAAAGATAACCTACACAACTGAAATTTTTCACGCTACTTGAGCATGTTTTCTTTTCCCAAAGAAAGATTCATTCCAGTTTTGAGTGCATTTTGAAGCTTCTACTTGTCTCAGTTAGAAGAAACAGAAACTTCTCTACATTCAGTACATGCTATGAGAAAGTAAAAGATGTGTTGGGGAGAATTACCCTTGAATGGTTGACGATAGTAGATTAACTAATTTTGGAAGCGAGGTTAGAAGAGCCTCCTGTAGATGACATTTGTGAGACACACATTTAACAATTAGTGAGTAGATGAAAATAAGCAGAATACATGTCTGGTGGAACAATGTTGATTCAATCACAACTGTGCTCCTCCAACTTTCAAGGAAACACGCTTTGGGTTGAAATTGTCATAGTAATTATAATTATACAGTAACATCATATTTGCATATTCACCTTTTTAATTCTCTGACCAATTACCCCAGTGGATTCGATCAATACTTCCTCAGGCTTCAATTGGAGCAACTGCAAAAGTTACCACTGCCATTAGAAGTTCACAGATGGTTCATCCAAGAAGGGACATGCTGGAAATTGCATACCTCAGCGAGGGCATTTGAACAATCTAACACATCCTGGTAACCTGCATCACCCTAGAACAAGAGTAAAATCAGTTTGTTTGTAACATCCAGGGGTCTGTCAGAATCAAAGCATATATTTTATGAAGCCTTGAGCAGAATCTCAGCAGCAGTACTGAAGTCAAACAATGAGAATGTCCACATCTCACACCAATTGGAGTGAGAGAAATTACCGCACTAAGGGGCAATTTTATATAACAAGTATTAGAGCCAATAAGTCTATCTTCATAGTCAGGGAAAAGAAAACTTACTGTTGCTGCGTTCGCTTGACCAGCATTTATCAATACTGCACGAACCTGAATTTAAAACTATTAGAGTTTATCTACTATCAACTGCATGATAACAAGCTTTTCTATGGAGCAAAAATTAAGGCTCCTAAAATTTCCAATAATGATAGGTTCAGCAAGAAAACAAAATTACTATTCAGATCAACCACTCTGATCGAAACTGCTAAGACATAACCCACAAGAATTAAAAGAAAGAAAGAACATATGAAAGCTAAAGGAACATGAATTCATCATTTTGTCTTATGTGTTCAAAAGTTTATAAAAACCAAACGAAACCTTATCCCACTACGTAAGGTCAGTTATATGGAGTGTTCAAAATTTTAAATATATACTACAAATGATTGGCAAATTCTACGATTAGAGCGTGATTATTAATTTAATTATACACTTGCTCCCGTTCATATGAGCTTACCACTATGCTTTAAGATAAAATCCCCATGTGATGATATCACCAATAATAGGCAAAGACACTTCATCATAGTTAGCTAGTGTCTAGCTTACATATAATAATATAGAATGATATAGTTGTGATGGATGGCGGAGGTTAAACCTTGCAAGTGCTGAAAGATACAGCCATAAGCATTTCTGCAAATTGTCATACGTTACTAAGAACAAAAAGGTCCAGAAAGGCAGCAATAATACGGCACCGTACTGCACTAATCCTTCGCTCTGTATCATTCATCATACTGTAAATTCCGGTGGCAATGAAAAGGAAAACTAGAAATATGGCTGTGGCCTTAGAAAAAAGACTTAGAGGCTGTGTTGCTCTATCTTGATGTAAATAAGAAAGGTTTGTACTGAGTCAAGCACAATTTTCCACAAGTTGCATAATAATAACAAACCATTCTGCTGTTACATACCGTGGTTGAATGATCTAGTGCTCTCTTGCAGTAAATTACAGGTGCCGCTGCAACGATATTTTTAGTAAACGCTCCTGGACACATGGATTTCATTCACATCCATAAGCAAATTACTAAAACCAATTTTATCAGTCAGTCAGTATGCAACAGCAAGAAACCACGGAAGTCCAAATGGATGGAAGAAACAGCAGTCATAAGCAACACGTAAGGATGTCAGATAGGTGGTCATACTTGCTATAGACCGAAAGGAGAAAGTAACCTGCAGAGACGGCATCCACATCACAAGTGACTAGTGCAAGATCAGGCTTCTCTCCTACCGCACGCAACCCACCATACATCCCCGCAGCTTTGAAACCTTTTGCAGCAGTAACTCCGCCGGGTATCTGCAAAAAGTCATTAGGTTGGAGAACGCCAAGAAAGAATATACACAGGAGAGTCTCTTTTCATATGTCGTCATTGAGTGCAACTTTGATTCTTCAATTCTATGAATATGAATGATCATAATACTTTCATCTCTTACCTATATGTATGATCTTTCTAACAGAAGACCACATGTAAACACTAAACTTAATATCATATCTCAGCTTAAACAAGACATAAGGAGCTCAACTAAAACTTAAATTACCTTTGGAAATTGAGATTATTATGCTTGCCGGATGCTTACTTTTTTGTGATCTCTTTGACTGGCAAAGGGAGTGGAATTAATGTTTGTGCGTAATATTTTGTAATTAATGACAAAAAAAGTTTTTCTTTTAAAATCCAATTATTAGATGATGGATGCTACAAATATCTAGTTTTCTAATTAGAAGCAAAGTTAAGTCCCGGCTCCATTAGGACCAGATTATTTGTTTGTTGAAGAAATATGGGTATGAGGAAACATTAACTTTTTACTATGCATTATTTCTTTCAGTTGCACTTAAGGGCATGTCTAGGAAATTCCCAACCGAATCCCCCTCCCTCAGGCAGGGGGCACAGCCACCATCATCACTATGGAAATTCTTGAACTAGTATAGTCATATGATTTCATAAACAAAAATAACTAGCTACATCTGTTACAGTATCACGTAATTAGACAAAGACACAATGTGATCAAGCAAGATATTGACAAACAACACGAGTTGCTCACCTGCTGCCACGGCCCTTCGGGCAGTAAAATAGGAGCTACTGGTATGTAATTTGACGCCTCTTTCACAACCGATGTAGTTGCACATAGTCTAAAGGACATTTTGCTATGACGGGACAGCTCATAAATCTGCATAATGAAATACATCCACAACATTAAAAGTTTAAAGCTTTTCTTTTCCACTAAACAAAATTGTAACAGCTCAAAAATAATCTTTTAGTAACTTTCAGCAAATAATTCTCTTCTTTTCAGGATTTTAACAAGCAATTAGACAAGAAATTATTATATAAATGTTAAAATAAATTATTTTTTTAAATGGAAAAAAAATTAAATGCTAACCTTTGGTTCGTTGATTGCTGAAAATCTGATGGAGGTGTAATGAGGAAAGTGTAGAGCCATTGTTTTGATATCAAAGTTAGGGTTTTGGAGAGGATGCAGGAAGATGAATTAGGGTTTTTGGACACTGAAAGTGGAAGGTTACCGTTACGGTTTTATGCAATTCTATTTAAATTTTCTTGCAAAATATCCACCTGTCTTTATGAAAATAAAGACAACATTTCTATGGCACTAAATTATATCTTCGGTCTTGTTTTGGATATTTAATTATTTTTGGTCTTATTTTAATTATTTAACTATTAATTTAGTTTATTTTGATTATTTTATCAAATTTTTTTGTTAAAATAAACTAATTGTTAAGGATAAAATTATAAGTAAATCAATTAAATAGAGAAATAAATTTAATTTGCTGACAAAAATATAATTTGTTTAACTGATTTTATGATTTTATTTTTAACAGTTAGTTTATTTTAATAGGAAAACTAATGAAATGGCCAAAATAAAACTAATTGATAGTTGAATTGCCAAAATAATACCAAAAAAATAGTTAAATAGTCAAAACATAGCTGAGTAGATAGTTTAATGGTCATAGAGTTATTTTACCCTAAAAAGAATGGGAAAAGAAGATAAACAAAATATCCACCTATATTAGGAGAAATGTAATAAAGTGCTAACGATTTAATAATTATCTATGAGGATGTAAAATATTTTAGTTTATGCCCTTACTTATTATTTGGATATACCAAAAAAGATGTACGGTCTAATAAGACTTTTATGAAATATTTATTTATGAATAGAATACTGTGAAATATTTACTTATGAGTAGAATAATTATTAGATCGCTAAAAGAAGAATCATATGTTAAATTTATTTTTTGAATTTAGGGCTACATTTTCTTTTAAAGAAATGACATTTTCAAAAAGAAAAATTGTTTAAATAAGAGAAGGACAAAAAAGTAAAAGGTGTGATTTCGAGGTGAAGTTGCCCGTGGGAATACCTTTAATTTTTTTTTTTTAATGAATAGAAAAGTAAGAGAAATGCTAAATATAATCTTATTTTTATCACTCAAATATCACTTTTTATGTATATACTTAGTTGGCATATTAAAAGAAGAAAGAAAAATTAAAAAATTTAGTATTTTAAAATATCAACTAAGCATCTATATAGGATGTGATATTTAGATGATAAAAATTAAGTGGTATATAGCAATGCTTGAAAAATAAATAAAATCATTTCAAGGTGAATTTGTTGAACCAAAATTGAGTCTAACCTTTCTAAAATATGGTACTTTGTACCTCTCTTTTATCCAACAGTAGTAATTTTTATAGTCCACTTGCCTGTGAGAGTACCTTCATTTTTTTTAATTTTTGTCTAAACAATCTTCATTGTATTAAACAAAAAACAAAAAACAAAAAATATATCCATTAACCTATCCCGACGCAGGCAACATCATGGTTAAGAATAGAGCTAAGCTGACTAAGCAAATTGCTAAACCAATCATTAGATAATTAAATCTACCTAACTATTTTTGATATTCAATCTGTAACGAAAAAACCCCAATTACATTACCGCATGCCAAAATTTTATTTATGCCTTCCCACTACTTTCCTATATGGACTTGGATGTATCCCAAAGCACTATGGCGACGAGGCCCCTTTCTGTTTATTTAATATTTCCAATTTCAAAAGAGAGATTATAGATAAGTTAGAAAAGTGGAATGCAAATCTCAATGACAAAACCAGCAATCGAGAGAGTCAATGAATTAATGAGATTAAGAGGAAACTAGGCTAATATTTGATCTCGAGTCCTTTATCCACTGTATTTTCACGTAATTTGATATTTTTGTATTTTTCATTTTTACAAAAAATTACATAATTTTTTATCAAACTTGCTAATCTCGTCAAATGATGTGCTTTGACTCCATCTTTATAATATCATAATATTATGAACAAGACCCCAATAATTGTAAACTGACCACATCATTATATCATGATTAACAATAATAATTCATAACTATTAAATCTTACTCGTGACATTTTCATGACGTTAAGGAAGATTCATTCCCATCTTTTTGTGCCAAACCAAAATCAAACTCTAAGAAAATGTTAAACATCAGATACATATGAGAAGAAACTATTATGCTAATTCACAATAATGCTCCATTTTAGCTACTCAAATCAAACTCTAAGAAAATGTTAAACATCAGATATACGAGAAGAAACTATTATGCTAATTCACAATAATGCTCCATTTTAGCTACTCAATAATGGTATTGGTTTCAAGCCGCTCACCGAAATAGACCTACAACAGAATAAGCTCTGCGTGTACTAGAAAGGTTACGAGCACAAAACCGAAGTTTTGCATAGAATCAATGTTATGATTATACGAACTCGTACAAAAAAAATATGCATAAATAGAAGCTCATCTTTAATCAATTGCAATGGCATGTTCTCTTTTCCCGACAATGAGTATATGACAAGCATGCGCCAAAAAATCACGTAGATTAACCACACCAACCAATGGTCTTGTTTGTTCTGAATCCAGCTTCAGGAGGCTGTGACTGCGGTTGAGCTTGAGGTGGAGGTCTAAATTCCCTCGGCTTCGCTGGGTCAACAAAAATCACCCAGCCATCCAAGAACTGGCCGTGCATTCCTTGTCGAGCCTTCTCAGCGTCCTCTACTGTTTCATAAGTAACAAATGCAAACCCCCTTGATCTTCCTGTGGATCTTTCTGTTATGACTCTTGCTGAAATACCGACAAGTAAGAATTTAGAAATATTAATATAAGCCACGGAAAATCAAAGGTAAAGACAAGGGTACGAATTTCTCTACATTCAAGAAGCCTTCCAAATTGTGAAAATGTGTTTGCAAGTTTTTCATCGTCGGTTGTTCTTGAAAGGCCTGCAACATGGTGCAGTTTCTTTAAATAAGCTCCCATCAAGATTCAATGCAAAAATGAGATATGCAAAAGAAAAGATGTATGATAAATCAGTTGCCCAACTCGACCAATTCACCCTGGGAGAGACAAAGATCTAGTCTATCCACCCACCAGGTAAGGGATCAAACAATCAACAGTCTGGATTTAATTAGATCCTCTTCCAACATCGTAAGTTACGAGAGAATCCAAATCAGTTCAACTACAAGGGTGGAAATTTCTTCTCTTAGCCCCAAACCCAAAGGGAGAAGAGAGGTAATTAGAACAATATAAAGGATTTGAAATAAAATATGCGTCCATCAATCCTACTAATTATTCTATGACAGCCTACAACTGAATAACAAGGAAATTAGCAATTTGCAGAAGACCAGATAATTAACAACGGAAACACATATGGGACACTACTGACAAAAACAAACACACGCACACCCAAAAGAAAAGAAAAAAAAAACAGTGCCCATTGACATTAAAAAGAAATAGCATACAAATTTACACTTCTAAAAAGTGGAGGGGCCTTGAGGTCACAGTTTAAGCCATGGAAACAAGCTCTTGCAAAAATACAAGGCTGCACATCCTAAGGGGGACGGACCCTTACCCGGAACCCGCTCATAGAGAGAGTTTTGTGATTGCTTCTAAAGTGCAGAATTACTCAGCAAACACATATTAAGAACACATGTAGAAATGAAATGAATCATCTCATTACTACACGTAGAGTTATATGCATGACTTGCACTCATTTTTTAAATCACAATTCACAAACATAAACCAGTAAACAGACATCGCATTAGCAAAGAACGAAAATATCTACACATTTTGAGATCTAACTGAGATATAATACAGGATGTTAGCTTATTTTTGTACCATATTCCTAATTTTCCGAGGACAGGGCCTTGAGGCATGTATACAGCCACCTGTTAAAAATACAAAGCAACACCGCGTAAAACAGACCAAATTAGGTCAGACCCTTCACCAAACCCGCGCATAGTGAGAGGGCTGCCCTTCATTCCTAATTTCCAAATACATTAACATACTTTGTTATCTCGTCCTCAGTGTCTCCGTCCACAATTAATTTTTATTGCACCACTTTAAATTCCTTTTACATTTTCTAATATTTGGATTATTCATCATCATCTTCTCCATTGCAAGTTGAAAATTCACCGCCTCACAATCCTAAACAAGCTAATTGCAATCAACGCCAGAAACAAAATCAACTTCATTTTAAACAAAATTAATTCCTCGATAAACACACACACATATATAGATGTATGCTCATTTTGCGTTATACGTACCGCTAACGAAGAGCTTAGGCGTTGTGAGAGTTGAATTGAGACGAATCGAAGCGTACTGAGATTGAAAAATCGAAGAAGCTGTCGAAGATCCGCTCGCGATGCGACGTAAAGCAGATGCAAACGCCATTTTCTTCGAATCAAAAAAATTAATTTTTAGCAATAATAAAGGAAATGAAAATAATTTTTTTTGGGTTTAGGGTTTTATAAAGACAGAGGGAGAGAAATTTAAAACCCTAGCAGGAATGAGAATTTTGTGCTTGATATAGTAGGGTCGCGACCATGGCTCGTCATGTGCTCTACGCTGTCTAGACCGTTCACCGCCAAATCATAAATTTTTTTATTTTTTTATTTATTTATTTAAAGGGAGATCTATAAGTGTACGGGTGTTAGGACATTCTCAATGGAGTTTTTAAATATAATTTTTTTTTTAATTTGTGTTTTTTAAAAATTTCAGTCTCTAAAAATAATATTATTATGATAAAAGTACGTAGGGTCTATTATTTTTGGCTTAAAAATGTCAAAATAGAGATCCAGTCTCTATTTTCTTTTACAAATTTATTGAAGAAAATAGAGACTGAGTCTCTATTTTGATATTTTTTAAGCCAAAAGTGGTAGACTACACGTACTTTTGTCATAAATAGTATTATTTTTAGAGATTGGAGTCTCTAAAAATACCTAAATTAAAAAAAATTTATATTTTAAAAACTCTATTAAAAATAACTTTACACTTATCAATAATCAAACTCGAGACCTCTCATATACTAAACAAGAATCAGACTATTATAGCAAATGCCTAGCAGTAAAGTTTTTATTTTTTGCATTCTACGTTTTTTTTTTTTTGGTTTTCCCAATTGCTTATCATCCAAATAAACTTTTGACAGTATATTTTGTAACTTTTGGAATATATCCCTACGAATTTATCATGCCCGGGCTTAGAATCCATAAATATGCAAGCGAGATGACTATTTTAAACTTATATAATAACTACTTGGATTAAATTAATTGTCTAAAATAATTAACTCAATTTATCACTTAAATCCACAATACTCATTTATAAACCACACATCTAACACTTTTTCTACCAATATGAAATATTACATAACTAAAGAAATTTATTTATTTGATAATTCATACTTGAACAATTTAACATATATTATACAACATGAATATTTAGGTAGAAGGCATCATCATATATAGAAAGACTATGCAAATACATTGCGGAAGCAAATATATATCCATATAATTGTTGCATTGCCTAACTTGGTAAATTCATATATCTTCCAATATATTTTATTTTTGGATTTCTCAAAAGTTGAGAAGTTGTCTATAAACCTTTTATGGGTATAATCTCTCTCAAAATAATTAAAATATATATATATATATATACATAAAAATGAATCCCTCGGAATGACATTTTCAACTCATCAATTGAGACGAGTTTGGTAAGTCAATGATCTCAATGCAAGTATCTATATGTATAAACAAATAAATTAATGTAAGTATATGTTAAGCGACTCAACGTGATAGAAAATTCTAACAACTGATTCAAATTAGAAATTTTATTTTATTATATTTGTTTAAATCTTATAAATGTTTAATTTTAGCTATAAATAATTAAATAGTTGATTATCACATTATACTCTTTCACTTTTCTATGTGTGGTTTGGTTTAAACCCGTCTTAATACCATGTTGGGTATATAATCGGGCTACCACTAGGATTGGAATCCTTGCATTTCGGGCTTTTTCATTTCATTTTTATCCAGGAACAGATCCGAAATTTTGTTTCAGTACGATCTATAATATTGATTGTTAGATATGAAATCCAGTGAGCTGATCAAAAGACTTGGATGATGGATCTCCCTCATCCGAGCTGACTTTCTGCACAAGAAAAGGAAAGAAACAACAAGGGTTATTTTCGCTTTTTTCCTTGGGCGAAAGAATTAGTGACTTGGCTCGGGTGTAATCTAACAAACAGTAAATTTAGCAATTGAAATGAATTAGTTACCTTCTAACCACTTTCCTTGTGCTATTTATAGTAATATTTGGGTGCCTTTTTTGGTGGTCCTCTCTTGTCTTTATATACTATTTTTGTGACAAGTGTCTCGCAATGATTATTCCTTTTGTTGCTAGGGATATTTGAGTAATTGCACACTTTGGCCTTTTTATATCCATATCATTGATATTTATTTAAGAAGGACTAATTTATTTTTTCATACTAAAAATGTTCGTATTTCAAAGTAAAATTAAGATAAATACACACATTTTAAGAAAAAAATTAAAACCCACCGGCTCCAAAGTAAATCTGCCAGTATATTAACACCCAAACAAATATCTCATTGGCCTACATGCTCCAGATGAAATTCTGGTTGTGTCACCCAAGAGTTGAATGGAAGGGTTCAGTAGTAACATGTTGTAATTAGACGTGTTGAGTTCAAATAATAACTTTAACTTTCAATTAACAAAAAATGAAAAAAGAAAAAAATTATGGTTGTGTCTGGGTTATAGTTTTTTGTCTTAAAAACAACAAAATAGAGAAATGGAACGAAAAATTCATTTAGAAAACTGTTTTATAATATGTGAGTTAAAATGCACAGGTTTTCACTTAACTATTGAGTGATGTTTTTTACACTCTGCTTTTTGAGTGACCACAAAAATTCATTTTCATTATATTCTATATTTTTTTTCCAGATAATTTATTCTTAAGACAATTTTTCTGGAAATTGAACCAAACACATTTGTTACTTTCTGAAGGGCAATTTTGTGAAATTTCTCTTCACGAGAGAAGAGTTTTGTAGTGCACCATCAAGTTAACTGCAAATAAATGAGAGTGAACTGTTATAAATTATTGATATAATTATAAATAAATTATTCAAATTATTATATTTATAATTATATCAAGTAAATTCATTATAGTGAATACATCACGTTTTCGTGCAAATATCTTTGCACGTTCTACCAGATTCTTAAAAGCATTAATGTTACTGTCCAATTTTAGTGGATTTTTTTTTTGTTGGTAATTTTAGTGGATTCAATGAATCCGGGTTACGACAGTTTCTGATTTTTTTTTTTCTCCTGTTGCCCAAACAACCTCATCAAGTACAATGCATTATCACATATAATCCGAATAAACTACTCTAAAATTAGTATCATTTTGACAAGCAAATCACACAAGCATTATTCCCCCGAGCTATTTTGAATTGTAGAATTTTTAGTAGTACAATTTTGATTAAAAGTGTTGTTAAATAAAAATTGTTAATTATTTGGCTTATGTTGGACTATTAGAAATTTTGAGAGTAATATTGAATTTTTAAAAATATGGAAGAATATATTTGACAAAAAAAAAAAATAGTTCCTCTATTATGTAAAAATAGAGTCACAAAAGCCTTTTTTGAAAAGTTTCAATTTGGAGCTTCTTATTTTTTTAACTTTTTTGAACTTCGCATTTGCCTAAAAATTCTTTAAAAACTTGGAGTACAAACATGTTAATTTGAGCTTTTAAATTCACAAAAGATATTTTTAAATATCTAAAAGTTAGGGCAAATAAACCCATAATATGATTCTTTTGTTCCTTTTGAAACTCAACTTTGCATTAGAGATCTTTATAGAAGTGAATTTGTATAACATTCAAATTAGCAGTCTACAATTAAGTATAGCAATCTAGGCCAACAAACACAAAAATTAACTCAAGTATGATAGTTGTGCTGATTTTTATTTAAAAAAATTGGAAATTAATTCATCATTTCTCGCAAATGTAGGTAGTACAAAAGAGATAAAAAGAGTATATTAGCAACTAGACCCTTTCATCTTGGAAACGAAAGAGGATTATCATTTCTTTTTAGGTGCAAATTCAAAAAATTTATTTAGAAAGAATTAAAATTACAAAATTTAATATTTATAAACAAAGAATTTTTTTTAATGGAAAGTAAATTAAAGTTTTTAATCTTAAAATATCTTCAAAATACAAAAAATTCATAAAAAAATTGAGGTTACTGCCCCCCGTTCTTTCCCAACAAAATGGCATGGTAACTCGTACATAAAATTTTCATTATATACGAAATTCAAAATTCTCACTTTAGATATATTATACGTAACCTTACGTTATATTTTTTAAAAGAAAATAATTTTACAACTCATTTTTGTAATTTTAAAATTACACAACAATAAATTTACCATTATATCAAATTTTCGGTTTTCTCCCAGCAAAAGAGAAAAAGCCAAGCAAAAGGCTAATGGGTAGAAAAAGAAGTGAAATAAGATTATTGTAACTCTACCAAGATTCAAGAGATTATATTATCAGATTATTATATTGCCCAAGAATCCCAAGGTAAATGGATAATCTTCACTAACTTACCCTATAAAAACCACAGTCAACTACTGAGTTACTAACCCCCCTCCCTCTCTTACATTATCTAAACTACCACCACCACCCTCTCTCTTGCTTGCTAAATTCACTCAACCTTTTTTGTCTCGACAACAGCAAAAAAAAAAGAAAAAATGTCTCAGAAACCAAGTCGCCATTCAAGAAGGCCATCGCAGAGTGTTTTCTTGTTCCCAGACGACCTTTCTGCTCCACACCCAGAAAATGTTGGTGTAGATCCACTTGTGAGCCAACCACAAACTCACCCAACTATGAAGGAAAACAGCACTGGCATGATTGGCATCCCCATACCACCAACTCCCAAGACCTTGGAGGAGAAGTCAACCAATGTTTCTGGTGAAGAGAAAGAAGGCCATGTTGCTAGCATAAAATAAGTTTTTTTTTTTTTTTGTTCTGTTGTTGTTACATGATTTCGTTGGATTTGGATCGTTAACGGGAAGATTCAACGATGGTGAACTGTACAATGTTCTCAGTTTATCATCGTTGGATTCTCGTAACGTTATAAGAGGAGATCCAAATTCAATTCGGTTTTTGTATCCACAACTGATCTCCTTCGATCAATTACTTATTAGTTTGTTAACTGTATGTTTTTAATGGTTCTTGTTCTTTAGCGTTTTTTTTTAAAGGTTAAATCTGTGATTCAAACTCAACTAAAGTAGATCGTTACTTGACAATTCCATCCAACTCTAAGAATATAGCTATTTGTCTAATTGTATTTGGCCATTCAATGTTCCTCTTTTTAGCATTCCTTGGCTATGATATATGCTAGACTTAAAAGAATATGCAACTCTGTGATTTCTCATGAGTAAGGCAATTATCATATGATAGATCTGAAATTCTGTGAAAGAATGAAAGATGAAATTGCTACGGAATGCTGCGAAATAATACCTGAAGTAGAAGATTCAATTAATCAAGATTCAGAAATTAAAATTTCACCTCTATCATAAAAAACCAAAGCGAAATGGAAACGAGATTCCACAGAAGGGTAATGGAGTATTTGTGGTTTTATTCCGATCTGGATTTCAGATTCCATTCTATGTCGATAATTTTTTATTCTGATTCCATTGACGGGTTTATTTATTTATTTATTTTTCTCAAGTCCGAATTCAAATTGAAATCGTAATTTAAATTTAGATATTTTCACTATGACATATCGCTATATAACCATTTATTTTGCCAAACTCTTGGATGCTTAGGGTTTGTTGTTGTTCTTGCATACTAAAATTGAATCGATTATATCATTTGATGAAATCATGCATTTTCATTGAGGGTCTCTATTGCACAAGTTTCAAAGACGCAAAATCTGGTTTGAATATATTTATCTAAACCGTCTAGCATTCATTTCTACACAAATGATGGTTTGGTATTTGTAGAATTGCAATGTATTGTATATTGCATTAATTGTCAAAGTACATCAGTGTATATAATACAACATGAGGATAGAGTTAACAATATTTGGATAACTAAAATACATAACTGAAACCAATTTGAAAAACTAATTTGAAAAATGGATAGATATGTCAGTTATCATGCCCCTTTAAGCGAAGCCAGTTCTTGAACGGTGAGCTTGTGTCGTAAAAAGGTAAACCTCTGCTTAAAGAGAGGTTTGGTCATTATATCAGCAAGTTGGTCCAGTGTGGAAATAAACTGCACCTTAAGGTCGCCAGAGGCCACCTTTTCCCGAACAAAATGCACATCGATTTCAATGTGTTTTATTCGAGCATGGAAAACTGGGTTTGCTGTAAGGTAAGTAGCACCCAAATTATCACACCAAAGTATTGATGGCACGGACGGAGGACAATGTAATTCAGCAAGAAGAGACTTAAGCCAACACAACTCAGCAGTTGCAAATGCTACTGCACGATACTCTGCTTCTGTACTTGAGCGAGATGTTGTAGGTTGCTTCTTAGCCGACCAAGAAATAAGATTTGGACCTAAATAAACACAGTAACCATGAGTGCTTCGACGATCATCAGGACATCCAGCCCAGTCGGAGTCTGAGTATGCGTGCAACTGAAGATCAGAAGACTTTCGCAGGATCAAACCATAAGAGAGAGTACCATTAATGTAACGTAAGATTCGTTTAACTGCAGCCCAGTGAACATCAGTTGGGGAGTTCAAAAATTGGCTAACTTTATTTACAGCAAAGGCAAGATCAGGCCGTGTAATAGTAAGATATTGCAAAGCTCCGACAGTGCTACGATACAGTTTCGGGTCTGAGAAAGGATTTCCATCGTCCTTTGATAATTTATCGGACATAAATTGACCTGTAGTACTTGACCTGTATTGAGATTGTCATGTAGTACTTGACTTGTATTGAGATTGTAGCAACGATAGCCTGAATGACAGGGACTATAGCCAATAAAAACACACGGATGAGATTTCGGGCTTAATTTATCGGACTTAACAAACCCAAGATAAGGATAACATAAGCATCCGAAATTGCGTAGAATGGAGTAGGAAGGAGAAGTGCGATAAAGAACCTCAAATGGCGACTTGTTGGCTAGAGTCGAAGTAGGCAATCTATTTATGAGGTAAACAGCAGTTGTAAAAGCCTCGACCCAAAATTTTTTTTGGAAGAGATGCATGAAACAATAAGGTGACACCCACTTCAGTTACATGACGAATTTTCCTTTCAGCCAGGCCATTTTGCTCGGGGTATAAGGACATGATATACGATATTGGATACCTGCTGAATCAATAATGGTTTTTAAACGACCCTGAGTGAGCTCTTTCGCCCCATCACACTGGAATGATTTGATCTTGGAATTAAAATGATTTTCAACAAAAATTTTAAAATGAACAAAACATTCCACACAATCGCTTTTATTTTTTAAGGGATAAATCCAGGTGAATCTGCTATAATCATCAATAAATATAATAAAGAATCAAAAGCCTGAAAAAGAAAGAACAGGGGCAGGTCCCCAAATATCCGAATGAATTAATTCAAGAGGAAATGATGTACATTTATTCGAACTAGAAAAAGGCAGCTTATGGCTCTTGCCAAGCATGCATGAGTTACAAACTTTATTCAATGACATGGAACTAGAAATAGCCAGATTATTACAAGAACGAAGAATTTGCAGAATTAAGGGAGCTGGATGACCCAATCGATTGTGCCAAACATTGTAAGGAACACGAGTGGAAGCAGCAAGGACAGTTGGAGCAGATGAGCTAGACAATAAGATGGAAAAAATTCAAGTGAGACGTTGTTGTCTTTGGTGAACTGAGAGACAGAGAGCAAATTTTTCGTAATGTGCGGAACCCGTAAAATATTGCTAAGGCAGAAAGTGCGAGAAGGAGTGGAGAAAGAAGAAGAGCCAGAGTGGGATATCGGAAGAGACTTACCATCCCCAATTACCACATGTTCATTTCCAGTGTACGGCTGAATTTGTTGCAGAAGAGAAGGATCAGATGTCATGTGTGTGGATGCTCCAGAGTCGGGGATCCAAGACTGGAACGAGTTAATAGAGGAGGTAGGAGTGGATGACGCCTGATTAAAGTGATAACCTGCAAAGGCAGAGGAGGAACCATTGTTGCGTGACTGCGCATAACGAAAGCGGCAACGCGCAGCCGACTGTCCTTGTTTCTGGCATATCTGACACTTCGTAGCAGCAAATTTGGGGTTGGAACGATGTTGCGACGAAGATTTGCCAGTGTGCGAAGCCGAGGTGGTGAACTGTGAAGAGGATTTTGACAAGGCAACATTAGCTTCAGAATGGAGTGTCGTGGTTTGGAGTTTAGCAGTGAGAGCTGCAGTATGGTCAAGTGAAGCAGGAGAGTGCAGAGATTCCTCAAGAGCAAGGCGTTGCTCATACAACAAAAGTTTAGCCCGAAGTTGAGAAAAGGAAGGAGAAGTAGCCAAGGTCTCAATAGAGGTGACGAAAGGACGATAATCAGCAGGGAGGCCATTGAGAGTGACCAAAACTAAATCCTGATCAGTAAGAGCATCACCAATGGCAGCAAGGGCAGTAGAGAGAGAGAGTGCAGTTGCTGCAGATATTCAGCAACGCTAAGTGAGCCCTTTTTGAGTGAACTAAGTTGCGCTCGTAAGAGAGACTCGCGAGCCAACGATTGTTGCAGAAAATTTTCTTGAAGAGAGGACCAGAGAGCATGAGCATAATCGAAACCGAGTGCTTGATGGGCTAAGGCGTCAGAGAGAGTAGCTGTTATGCAAGCCATGACGAAACGACCATAGCACAACCAATCATCTAGAACAGAGGAAGAGGACAACGAAGAAGTAGAGGAAAAACTAATTTGAAAAATGGATAGATATGTCAGTTATCAGTATTTAAGTGGAAAAATTATATGGAGATTTGTATTGTTTACTCCTCAATTTCAGCTCAAAACTCTATAGAAGCAAATTAACATGGCATTTGCTCCTTTTCCAGAATGCATTTCAAGAATACTTTGCACACCCCAATTTCTTCAAACGAAATCACCCTTGACCTTCGAAGCTTACCAACTTGCACATGATTTAATTAGTCCCAAATGATGCTGTGAGATGTTTTTCTCTTCTTTTTTTTTTTTTTACTCCCCACCATCACATGTCCCTACTCCATAAAATTCAAACTTTAATCTCTCAACTGTTAAAAGAAGTAAATCAGGCTATTCCTGAATCTCATGCAAAATACATGGATATAGATGTTCTTTAACTCGTGTAATTAGACATATGTATCTTCACATGATCTATGAGTGAAAAAAGGAGAAACTGGATATTAACTGACTGTTTCATCTAAAAATTTAAGTTGTTAATTTTTTTATTTATACATTTATTAAATCAACATGTTTGTTCACATGATGTCAGATTATAGCCTTGCAAGTAAATATATACGTGAGACGAGATTATAATAGTAAAAAGTGACCACAAAATTTGAATTTATAATCAAATACCAAGTTATCGTGACATCTAATAACTAGCCAAGATTTTAGACCAAGATGTCGACAGCCCCGAAAATGTAAATTCCACGTGGTGAGAACACTAGTCACGTAATAATTTGTGAACAAGAAAAAGCAAAGATATGATCCGTGGTGAAAATCTTTTTGTCCTTTGACTAATGATTCATAACTTAAATGGTATTCTCTTTTTCCTTTTTAGTTGATTCTCCCAAAAAGAGAAACTATAGAACGGAAAAAGAGGAAAACGTAGACTGAAACCCTCACAGAAGTCAGCTTGTATTAAATAAAATATGGTTAATTATTTTCATTGGTCCAAAGTTTGGGTAAAATAATAATTTAGTCTCTTAATTTTTTTTATTCAAAAAATAATTAAAGACATAAAATATAATTAACAAAATTCAAACTCATAATCGCTCGCTCACTGAACCAAAGCCCAAGTGGCATTTGGTCCCTTAACTTAAACAATGAGTATTTTTGTCTTTTAACTAATTGAAGTAGGACAACATTAGTCTTTTCGCCAAGTTTCCGTACATCTCCATTAGTCCTTTAGTAATTTAGCATGACATGTGTAATTTATATGCAATTAGTGTAAAAAAATTGACGAAAAACGCAAGAAAAACTGATTGTGTCCAATTTTGCAAACTTAAAGGACTAAAAGCCTTTTTTTTTTTTTTTTTTTCTATTGTGGGGAGGGGTGTCGCCAAAGTTAAGAGAACAATAAAGATATTTAAACTTTATTTCAAGTGGATAACCTCCATCTTCATCTCTCAAAATTTAGGCAGGATTTGTATTCAATCTCAATAGAGATTTGTCTTTTCTCTAGTTGTTGAACCTTCAAGTAAGATATTATTGTAAGTTTAAATAGTTAGTTGAAAGATAGAGGAAAATTTAAAGTGAATTAAAATAAAACCTCTCGTTTATAGAGTTAATAAATAAAACGACTTTTGAAAAAAATGAATAATTTTATTAAATTGTTATAATTGACACCGCCTAACAAAATGAGGCTTAGTTACATTCGGATTGGTTTAATAATTCCATGTCTCAAAATTCAAAGAGATAACCTAACTGAAGACCAACCCTCTAGACAAACTAGATTTCATTCATGAAGACGACAAGAGTTGGGCCTCCTTGGACTAAGTAAAAATCTTCTTATAATATTAGGAAAACTCTTTAATCAATCTAAACTTATATTAATCTCTTACATATTAATAAAATTTATACGTAGAGATCTTATCAATTATGTGAGAGATTGACCTATCAGTTCAGCCTGATGCAATAATTTTTTTATAACTTTATGAGCAGGATCTAATATGAACCGTTTATATTATTTTATTATAATTATATTAATAATTTATAATTATTAAATCTTACTCATAATATTCATTCCAGAGGTATTGATATATGATGTCAGGTATTGGCAGTGGGCACATAATGTGAAGTAATCAACACAGTTTGAAGATCCTGCATTCCCATTCTGTTAAGGTCCAGACGAGTACAATGTTTGCTTGTATGGTAAGGACAAGGACAAAGGACTTCAGGGGCCTCTTCTCTTGGTTGTACGTATTTAGTTGGTAGTTGTGTATAACTTTCTTTGAGAGGATAAGGTACGTGCCAGTCTTTCAGTCTTCACACGACACTTTCGGCAAGGTGTTCAATAAGGGGTAGTGGTCCTTACTTACATTGCTGGAACAACAAAGCATAAGGTGGGACCTTTGGTGGATGAATGTCCCTTTGCACCCTCTTCTATTTTTTTTTTTTTTTTTGCAAAATCAATTTTACGTTATTTCAATTTTTGAACTTTTTTTTTAAAAAAAAAAAATTTAAAAAAGGTCTAAGGCCGTATAACACATATTAAAATATAATCAATGAGACTCAAACTCGCAACATCTCATACTCAAAGCGAAGTAACATACCACCAGACCAAAACTTTGTTAATTTTTTAACATGGTGCTCACTGAATTGCTTATTGTTAAAGAAAATAAATAAATATAATTAGTGTATTTTAATGATTTAAACTTTTAGATGAAATGATAGTTTAATATAGTATTTGAACTCAAGTTATCAAATGATCTTGGATTCAAATTTCTTGTCTACTCATTTAAAAATAAAAGAATTATTTATGTACAAGGTTCAAAATGAATCTTGCTTGTACGTGAGCAAATGTGTTGAAGACAATAAAGAAATGTAATATGAATTCCTTTCTAATAGTTCAAACTTTTAGATATGATGGTAAAACAATGTAGATTGCAATCTTGAAGTAGTTTTTGTTTGTTAACCTATACAATTATTTCACATTGATAAATCATAAATTCTAAAATCATCAAAAATACTGGACTACTCCATCTAATATCAATTAACTTTAGTATTGAACCCTAGGTCTTTTACATGGACTTGACCTAGACTTGTCCATTATTTTGTTCATTCACGTATGACTGTTCTTGTTGATTTTGTCGTTCCATTTAAACTCTCGTATGAAAAGCTACTTTTTCAATTATGGTCACACACAAGGGACATTATTAATGAATACACTTCTCTCACATAATTAAATCTTATATTTTAAAAGTATCATATAAAATTTAGTACTAATTGTATCAATTAATTTTATGATAGAACTCATGTATCATAACATTCACTACTCCTCTTGGCATTGTAATATATTGTAAATGCTGATTTACCAAATTGATACCTAACTCTATTTTCTTCTTTCTTTCTCAATTGAGAAAGGTGAATGACTAGTTTGAGAAACTTAAAAGAGAAAATTAGATATATTTAACAAAAAAAAAAGAAAAAAAAAAACCTTTCTCTACCACACCACATATGGAGAAAGGGATTTGGCTTTCCAACTCCATGGAGACATTTGGTTGCCACTTTTATTTCTCTTCACACAAGTGTAAAGGGACAGAAAGTTTATCTTTTCTGACCAAGTGATCATCCCACATGGTGCTTGGGAATTTTTATGAACTTTCTGTGGTGTAGTTCCAAGCATTTAATGTTCCTTTTTTTTATTTATAGTTTTTATGCCAAAATTAGCTACCCATACAATGTATTGTGATTTCTGGAGGCTATGGCACTTACCATTCAAGCAGTGTACGACGATAATAAATTTGTTCATAATATTGTAATGTTATAGATGAGATTAAATAGTTATCATTATTTGATATAATTATAAAAAAATGATATAAATAATTTTACGAATATTAGATATCGTTCATAACATTATAACGTTATGAAAAGATCATGACTCATAGACTTTTGTTCTGCTTTTTTTTTTTTTTTTCTTTTAGTGACAAAAAAATTTGTTGATAAATCTTTCAAATTCACGTTAGGTGCTAAATTTTGAAGTAAATGAACTCTAAAAAAAGTATGGTTCACATTAATCAAATAAAATATATCAAAACTGATCATGAGAAATTTAATTTTTTTCATAATTCAAATATGAAATATGAAGAAATTATTTACTCATGTTGAACTACTTCACCACTGACACCATGACCTTTCTTGAAGTGTAGTACTTCACCCACTTTAGTAATTCAAAATGTTTTTGAACCAAAAAAAAAAAAAAAGTAATTCAACATGTTGCAACGCTCATGCCTCGATATAAAGTAACATGCAACCTTTTGCTTGAATTATGCTGCATTATCTATAAATTAATTTCGTTTGTCTATAATAACAATAAATAAATAAATAAGTGAAATAGCGTGAGATGGACGCAAAGAGGAATCTTGTGGGCCCAACCCAAGTGCCATCACTTTCCTTGCTTTTAAAAATTCGAATAATAAATCTTTTCTTTTGTCAAGAATAATAAATGTTTGGGAAAAACCAAATCTGCCACTCTTTGTATTAAAAATCAGATGTCAACGATCCAATAAATAATTAGTAGACCGGCTGAGTCACTTAAGCCGAGCCTGCCTTGTACTAATTTTACACACATTTATTTTCTGTTTTCTAAATTTCGTCGTTTTATCTAATTTGAGTATAAAAAATTTATTTCTCATTTTTCAGAAAAAAAATTATATATTTTTTAATAATGTCTTTGTCATTTGATTTAATTATGTTAAATAGTAATAGATTTGAAAAATACTAATAACTTTCTATTTTTCTTTGTCTTTTCGTGGATGTAATTGCACTGTGCACATTAAGTATATCTTAGTGGCTATAGTTGCAATGACATGCTTAAAAATAATAAAAATTGTGTGAATTCTCACTTTTAAAGAGGTTATTCTTCTAATAGTATAGAAAACTCTTAACATTTATTCTTAAATTATATGTTCTATAATATTTGATTGAAATTTTTATCTAAGATTTCTATTAAATAAAGGGACCTTAAACTCAATTAAATAAATTAAAACTTAACCCAAATTTCATATCAAATACGAATTTAAAACCTTTTTACTTTAATAAAATGCAATATAGTCTTAGATATAATTTAAAATAAATATCTTCTTTTTTAAATAGAGAAGGCGTATTGATGTAAACACACTTTATATTCTCTAACTTTCGAATATCACGCTTATTATTTTCTAAATTTTCTAAAATTCGGTGAAATGATTTATTTAGATTTGACAAAAAAAAAAATTATCTAGATTTACATTTAGGAGAGATTTTGTCACATTGTTGACTTAAGGCTTAAGCCAGCTGAGCCGTGGCTAAAAACATTTTCATTTTTTTACACATAGTCACGTGGCATAATACTAGTGCATGAATATTCACTCACACCATACCATTGCGTACGAGTAACACACAATATACCTACCCCTATCACTGAAACAGCATAATAAGAACAGCTTCAATTTTTTCTTATTTGCATAAGGCCTCTTTCTAATTCTCTCTCTAGATTCTCTCTCCCTCAAATCTCTCTTCATATTTTGTACATACAGAAAAAATTTAAAAAAATGGTGAGTCCTTTAACTTTCTTTATTTACACTATTGCCCTATACACATTTGTTGTTTGGTTTTTTTTTTTTTTTTGATCTCTGATTGATCTTATAATTCAAGCTGTTTTTTTGTTCAATTTCATGTGATTTTTTTTTTGGATTTTTCACTTAATCAGCTGATAATTATTTGTCATGTGGTCTCAGATCTAATGTATATATAGGGAGGTGTGATTCTTTAATTCGCGTTTTTAGTTCATTTCCGTGCTAATTTAGCTAATTAAATTTAGTGAATTGTTTAAATTATGGATCTGAAGTGATTAATGATCGATTTTTAGCTTTAATATGATGCAAATAGGATATTTATATGGATATGAACTTTGATCTATATGCGTTAATATTTGATTTTTTTTCCCCTTTTCTTTTAAATCTAATGTTTGATCATGTTTTATCGGTTTAACTATTATTCTTTATCTGTACTATCCCTGATTTCTGACCATGAGGTCACGGTCGAGTCGTAGAAATAACTTCTTGGAAAAATTGGTGGAACTTTGAAATCACGTAGCGGGAGCTTCTTGCACGGGTGTGCCCTTATCAATTTATGCCGTAGTGCAATAGGTCAAGTGAAGTTTATTTCTTCCCTGCTCACAGTAATCCGTGGAGCATAATCACGTAGCGGTTATCACTTTAGTCTATGTTTTTGGTGCATAGATCAGATTGGATTGAATTGTGTTTCTCACACTTGATTTAATCTTAATGGCGAAATTTGTAATGGCAACTCGGATGATAGGACACTGTGGGAGGTAATGTATATCTTAAGAGCAGCGGTGGTGTTGGTCGTTCGTTGTTTATAGTTTGACCCTCTTATGTTTGAAATTATGTGTACGTTAATGTATTCAAGCCAATTACTGGTAGAATTCGAATATTATTGGTTTTGTACTTCTCACTGACAGCTGTTCGTTGAATATATTATATTGTCCGAAGATTATAATAATTGTTTTCTCTTGATAATTCTTAAATAGTCTTGTAGATACTTAATTTTGTTTGTAGATTTCACTTATTTTTGGTCAAAAGCTATATGGGTTGGCTAACTGGTTTACTGATCTATCTTATAGGCCAATGCGGCATCTGGTATGGCTGTGCATGATGACTGCAAGTTAAGGTTCTTGGAGCTGAAAGCCAAAAGAACTCACCGCTTCATCGTTTTCAAAATCGAGGAGAAGCAGAAGCAGGTTGTTGTTGAAAAAGTTGGTGAGCCAACTCAGAGCTACGAAGACTTTGCTGCCAGTCTTCCTGATAATGAATGCCGCTATGCTGTTTATGATTTCGACTTTGTGACTGAGGAGAATTGCCAGAAGAGCCGAATTTTCTTTATTGCATGGTACATTTGCTATTCTTTGGATCTGAATCAAACTGTTCAATTCTTATGTTGATCGTGATGTGTTTATATCCTTGTCATTGCTGTTGAAGGTCTCCTGATACATCAAGGGTCAGAAGCAAGATGATCTACGCTAGCTCGAAGGATAGATTCAAGAGGGAGCTTGATGGAATCCAGGTTGAATTGCAAGCTACTGATCCAACTGAAATGGGACTCGATGTCATCAAAAGCCGTGCCTACTAAATACTAATCACTTATTCGGTAGGCCTAAATCAGGAAGAGCCCCTCTGGGCAATCTTCTTTACTTGAGATTAAGATGTTTATAGTTTGTGGGATGTAAAAACTTGGTAGAATTGCTGTTGCTTACCAAGTTCTATGATATAGTACTCTATTTAATTTGAATGACCTTTTTAAGGTTTCGGATATATGATGTGATTTGTTTTGTTATAGATTCTTTTGGAGAGTGTTTTACCTGTAGTTGTTGTTTACAAGCTACTATTGTGTAACTGGTGTGAGGGGATAGATAATGCCTTTTAGCTTGTTGTCCAAAGCTTAAATGAATATCTGATCCTTGTGAGTTTCTTTTAGAGTACAAAATCATGGAAGAGTTTCTCTCAATCTTTTGTTGATTCAGTCTCTTGATTATCACTTCCTTTAGGTGAAACTTCTATCGAATAACATATATTGTTCGGATTTGGATTCCCTCAATATATAAAGTTATGTGAGAGATTTAGTGTTTGTGTCATTGTGAATTGTGTAGATCATTTTATCAAAACTGCATGGGCAATTCACTATCATTTGATCTCTTTAATGACATTATAATGGGATTCAAGTTTGTGTAGGCGTTCACATGTAATCTTGACATTGCTAGCTGCCCAAAAATGTAGAAAAAAGAAGGAACAGATGAGTGACAATTGTTGCCATATTACCTTTATCAGAGTTTGTTGATGCTATGATGTTATTAATTTTTCAAATGTTGCTGTTTTAAGGACGTGTATTTTAGAATGTTGTCTCTAGGCTAATGAGGCTGATCGATTTATTGTGGTTCAGTAACTCTCAGTCTCTTTAGTGCTGCTGGGGAAAATTCTCTAGTGTGATAACTGCCCGTTCAGCTAAAACCCAAAAAAATAAAAAGTGGGCCTCACATTTGTAGGCCGAATACCGCATAGGAGACTTATCCGCTACTGGGAAGTCTCTGTCTTTGTACTTGGTAACTCCTGAGATAAATCTGGTAGATTTGGAATTTGAGCAAGATTGTGCTTATCTGGTATGAAAACAAAAGTATGTTGCCCAAGTTGTATCTTTTTTGCTTTTTTTCTTTTTTTCTTTTTTCTAATGACAAAAAACTCACTTTAGGCAAGAGACCACATTGGATTCACAATAAGGCAATAAATCGTGCGGTACAGCAGTGAGTTTCAACGTATGTTCTAGATCAATGAAGACCGTATAATATTTGTGATAAAAGAACATAGATTGAACTTAAAATATTTGGCCATTTCACTTAATCCTTGGGAGCAACCTGTAGGGGTTGTTGGAGCGGGATCTAACACAACCTTGTGCCTAACTTGTATTTTGAAACTCTTCGGCTGGTTGGCCTGCGCCTAAACGCAAGTGGGATTGAGAAACAGGGAACTCAAGATAATGCAATGCACTTACTGTATATACCTTTTTCATTTTTGCAAGCTACTGATGGGCCTAGAATATCAAAGTCTTGCTTTCAGTCGTTCACTTTCTGTGCCCTTAGACTTTATTTCAAAAGTATTATATCCTTCGCTACTACTAGTTCCTGTTGGATAGTAATTATTCGTGAAGCTGTAGTTCCTATTTTACGTAGGCATTCAGTTTACCGAGAATTCCTTCTGTCTCTAACAATATAAATAAATTAAATTCTTTGTTCAATAACCAGAAATTTAGTATATGATAGGTAAAATAACCAGAAATATAGTAATTGATATGTAAAAGGCCCAATAATGTTGAAATTCAGCTTTCAAACAGGTTGAATTCATCGGTTCGGCCCAATTTTGAATGATGATTTATGTATTTTAATTTTAGTATTATGTTTAATGGTGACAAAATGATTGCAATAACGCAACCGAAGGTTAACTGTTTGAACAAACATAGATTTTAAGATAAATTTAATTGTACAATAAAATAATTTGACAATCGAACCGATATATGATTCTTTTAAACAAATCTTTTTGGTAAGATTTTCTTTTATCTAAATCGTAAGGTAACCACACTCTTTATTCACTATTCGTAATTATACTTTCTACCTCATCCCACTTTTACCTTTGCAACCATTCCATTTATCACATTTTCCATAAACTCTTTGCAAATATCCTACAAGTACCAATAAGAAGTTACTATTCTATTAAATATATATTTTTTGTACTACTAGGAACCATCCTTAGACTCGACATTCACCTCAAAATTATATAAATCCCTCAATTCACTAATGCGTCCTAACACTTATTTCAATATATATATTTTTTTTTTGGGTAAGATGTGAACCACCAATGATAAACCCACATGCACCAAATCAATCAAAAGTAAAATTCAAAATAGTGGAAAGTGTTAAATTTACGACCTTACAAGAATAATTTTACTCCACTATTACTAGACTATTTTCTGAAAACAACACATACTTCAAATTAATCAAGAGATATGACATAATTCAATTTTTAAACTTAAAATCTTAAATCTTACCGTGTGTCCCAACACAAATTCACAGTACAACAAACAATATTTATAATGTAAACATATAAATTAAAATTTAAATATTAAATTATAATAAATCATTATCGAATCCTTCAATTAAAATCGTGGCGGTCCTATTAAATTGTTTTTTTATCACAAGTGCACTATCGATTTGGCCGTATCCATCCTAATTGGTTAACATTTACATCCGAGATTACCTAACTTTTAATATAAGTAAATCAAAGATTCCACAAGCCACCTCAACCTGTCTTTACATACACTACTCCATATGAATCTGCCATTGTCTCCTCTTCAGCTTCCACGATATTCTCAACAAGTTTATGATTCCTCATTCCCCATGTCCTCTTCATATCACCCCCTTACTTGGCCGGCACAGTGATTACAGTTAACAGTATTGTACATATTTCGTCGTTACTCATTTAAAAAAATAATAAAAATATATGTTTACATATTATCACCATCTATTTAAAAAATATTATTAGTAATACAAGTACACATCTTGTCGTCACTCCTTAAAAAAAATTAACCGGACTGTATGTACGCGATGAATCATCACTCATTTAAAAAGAATGACGGAGTGCGTGTTGAAGTCAATAAATAAGGCCTTATAACAGGTGTTGTTCATCGGAATATTATCAACCATTTCTCGATGGCTACGGACGAAGAAGCTCCTCTTCTACATGAGAAGTCTTCACCTGCAAAAATCCAAAACCACGAAAAAGATGTCCATATTCTTAGCTGTGCCTTCTTGTTGCTTTTCTTGGCCTATAATGCTGCTCAGAATTTAGAAAGCACTATCAACACTGTAATGATCATTTGAAATATTTTCCATACTTTTTAATTGTTTTGATTATTATATATTGAATTTTCATTCATTTACAGGAGGGTGATTTGGGTATAATATCTCTGGGAATATTGTACTTGTCATTTGCTGTCTGTTCGTTATTTGCTTCCTTAGTGGTTCGAAAGCTTGGCTCCAAGAATGCTTTGGTTTTGGGCACCAGTGGTTATTGGTTGTTCGTTGCTGCAAATCTTAAGGCCAATTGGTAATTCCTTTTCGAATTCTTTTATCTAGACATTCTAAAAAATTTCAAGTGCATGGAGCTAACCGAGCATAACTGGGGGCTAGCTACGCTAAAGTAGTCATAGTTATATAGTCGACCCCATCAAGTGGTATAAAGCTTGGTTTGGTTTGGTGTAGACGATATAAAATTTGAATTGCTCGTGTAACTGTCTATATATTCATACAAGATTGTTATATAAGTATTGTATGCTGCAAAGTTATAAAAGAACAGACTTAATTGGGATGAATGGTGGCGACATGCATGGACTGCTATTCTGTAACTATACATTTACTTTTCCCTGGTATTCAAGAAGCAAGAGGGTTATGGCCAGCATAACGTAATAACGTTTTGTGCATGAAGCTCCCGTTATGGGTGGAGTCCAAGGAAACATTAGGCAAGGGCTATCACACATTTACTGAGTTACATCTGGTTTATGTCAGATCGAGAAAATTCCTTTATCTTCACTTGTGTGATTAAACTTTATTGTAGGTACACAATGGTGCCAGCTTCTGTGTACCTTGGTTTTTCTTCTTCGATAATATGGGTTGGACAGGTGCAACATATACTATTTCCTTCATTCCTCCAGTATGGATCGGTTGATCCTGTTAAAACTGTAACTCTTTGCTTGTTCTTCATATCAGGGAACTTATCTTATTTCCAGTGCAAGCAGTCATGCAAGTGATTACAGTTTACAAGAAGAATCTGTGATTGGCAAATTCAATGGAGAGTTTTGGGGAATGTTTGCGCTTAACCAGGTGCCGTGTTTGAACTTTTGAAAAAGGCTGATCTTTTGGTGTTAAACATTGCAAGTAACAAATATAGCTGTTGAAATATCAAAGTGTGTGAAAACCATTTTTCTGTGATTTTGCAGTTTGTTGGTAATCTGATCACTCTTGCTCTGTTGAGGGACGGAGAGGTATGAATGCTGTAAATGTAAAATCAATTCTTATTTGCGTAACTGATATATCGTATGTTCAATGCCTCTGTAGTTGGGATTTTTGACAGATTTTGATTAAGTTTTGGTGCACTAAAGTAGAGTTGCTTCCTCAAGAGTATGCTATGATTGGAGGCACAGAAGTACAGAACCTTGATTATTTTTTTCTCCGGAAGTTAATTGAGTTTGAGGGTGGATTATGGTGTAGCTGATGAACCTATGGAAATGATTAACCGCGTCGTGTGCGTCCTTGAGTTTAGAATATGAATGATCCCTTGAAGTAGTAAGTCGCACAAGAATTCAGCTACATTGTTCACTCTGTCCTAGATATGTCAAATTCTAATAAACTATGGAGATGAGTTGGATAATGGAGTGTGTTTGTACTAGCAATTGAAAACTAAATAACCTTGACATGAATTGATTTTTGAGCTTGGAAGCTGTTTTTTTCTGATTCCGGAAAAAGAAAGTGAGAGGGCTCAGAGCATTTCAGTAATTGAGGTGTTAAATCACTACTATTGAAAAGCTAATCTAGTTGGAGAACTAACAGACTCATCAACTAACAGAAAAGAGAAACTGTGTACATAGGAAATTGTTTAAGTCAACCAAGGAACTTGATGTCTTAAATTACATAATGTGGTTTGAATTAAGGTGTTTTTTTTCTTACTGTGTTAAAGTAAGGTGCTCGTATGATTATTCTTCTGCAGGGGGGAAGTACCAGAGGCACTACTCTACTTTTCATTGTGTTTCTTTGTATAATGACCTTCGGTATGATTCTTATGTGCTTCGTAACGAAGAGGAAAGGTACAGAGAAGGAGGGCCTGCCAGGCTCTACTGTCAGATTTAGCACTTCAGTTGTATCTTCATTAAAGGCCATCACTAATCTATTGATTGACAGAAGAATAATGTTGATCATCCCACTAATTGCATATTCCGGCCTGCAACAAGCGTTCGTGTGGTAAATACCTATGAAAAACTTTTAAGATATCATTGTTTGTTTCACTGTTTCTCATTTTGATAACTTAATTGAAGAGATGATGTTACATTCTCAGGGCTGAATACACCAAGTTCATTGTTGAACCTACGCTTGGTGAGGCTGGTGTGGGCGGCGCAATGGCAGTTTACGGGCTCTTTGATGCGATTGTAAGTATAAGAACAGAGGAATGGCTCATACGATCTACATTTAATTAATTAACTAAATTCACAAGTAGTATTCCTCTTTAATATGTACACCAGTTCTAAGCGTGACATATTCCTTTTTCATTTTAATTGATCAAATTGTACGATTACTTAATACCAGACCATGACTGAACAGCTTCATCTTGATAACTCCGAAAACAGAAAACACTAGAAACTAAAACTAAATATTTATCCGAAGTTCAGGCTCTTATATTTTAAGCAGGGTACTAATTTAGCGTTCTGAGAAGATATATCGATGTGTAACATACAGTCTGATAATTAGTTTGGATGTCATTTTGTTAAATCATGTCTCAGTGTTCACTGGCTGCTGGTCAACTCACGTCTGGTCTGCCATCAATCACTGTTATAGTCCTCAGTGGAACTTTTATTCAGGCTATTGTGTATCTCTGGCTTCTGCTCAACTATAGGTTTGCTCTCCTTCCCAAATCTTTGGATATCTGGAGTATTCCCGGATGTGTGAGTAATATTAGTACTCGAACGCTTAACAAGATTTAATTTCCTCCCATTTTGCGTATTTATGCAGTGCAACTAGTGGAGTACTTGGCATTATATATCCACTTCTCATGGGAGCCTTGTTGGGCATCGGCGATGGAGTACTCAACACCCAACTATGTGCTTTGCTTGGAATTCTCTTCAAGCATGATCTGGTATTATTTTTCTCTCTTATGCTGGACTTCTCATGACTTCTTTAATGGGTGAATTGTTTCACGAATTTTAATTAATTAACACACACACACAACACGCGTAGAACTCTTTTTTCTTTTGTGTGCGTGTTTTTGTTTTTGTTTTTGTTGTTTGGGTTTCAATGATCAGATTGATGAAAGAATAACTTTTACAAAATGCTAAACGTCATCTGTTTGAGTGTAATGAAGGTCCTGGCTCAGCCACGAGTCGTGTCATGATCTACCAAATTTATTCTTTTCTGTTTTTTCCCCCACAGGAAGGAGCATTTTCGCAACTTAAGCTTTGGCAGAGTGTTTCAATCGCAATCGTCTATTTTATAAGTCCATACATACTCCTGAAGACAATGGTGATGATTATGGTTGCTACACTCTTGATTTCAGTAACTGGTTTTCTATATCTAATGCTAAAGGTAGAGAAAGCCTTCTCAGATCATGCTTCTTGACATTTGAGTAAGAGGATATTTGATATGCTGCTCGTTATAGCTTTTTCTATCTCGATATATGGTTCTGTATTTACATGTGAATCTACCATGAGCAATGCTGCAATCAAATGAATAGTTGTGGATTCAGTATCTGGGTTTACAGATGCTTCATTTCTGCTGGTTCGATTCTGAATTTGCTTCCTACATTTATTGATTTTAGGGTGGCCTTTGGCCATTCGTCCACTCTCACAAACATATGGGACTCACTTTTTATTTCAGGGGTCGAATGGCCGTTTGTATACAAAATTTCCTTGATTTTACTCTTCATAGTTGCATGAACAAACTGAAAAACCAGCTTTGGCTTGATTTATGTAGTTTGTCTGCAATTTCATTGACAAGTGGTTAATTTGATGCTATTATGTGTTACATTAATGTACGGATTTTGGTTCTTTTCGTAATATTATAATGTTAGAGAGAGATTTAATGATGGTGAACAATCCAAATCATTTTATCATAAATGTATGGACAAATTATTACTATTAAATTTTATCATAATATTATAATGTTACATGAGATTCATAGTTTTTAAGTGTATACTTAATCCTTTAAAAGGGTTTTGTGAGTGTTGAAACTAAGCCAAGTGCAAATTAAATTTGTAAATGTAAAGTAAGAATTCTCTCATAATATCATAGCGTCACGAGTTATCATTTAATAATAATTATATCAATAATTTATAATTATTAAATCTCACTTATAATATTATAACATTATAAGTCGATCCATTTATGTAAATATTTGGACCATGTAAAATGATTTTTTTTTCTGCTTGAAGAAATAAGGAAAAGTTAACGTAGACCCAAGGACAATGTGTAATTACTATCATCAATTTATCACAATTGAATCAAATATGTGACATATTACGAGACAATGAACGTTAAAAAAAAATCCTGAGAAATCGCTGTTCTCTACTCGAGTACCAGTTTGATGCCACGTGCACCCAAATATCTGTTCTCGTTGATGTACCTGATCCAATTAAACCAGACTAACGAAAGTGCTTATAAAGCAGTTAGTTGTTGTTTCTTCGCCACCATCCCCAACTAATCTACCAGCAGCTTCAAAGTAGTTGAGATTAGGTCTGTCCCCTCTCTAATTATGCTATAAACATGCATATGCGTTGACCAAAACATCAAATCCTTATGCAGAATCAATACTAAACGGTTCTTGAAGATGAGATTTACTTTCTTCAACTCTGTGTTGCAAAGATTTTCTCCAAGATTGCCATTGTTGATATATGCTGCAACATGGACGATCCTTTTGACAGTGATGGTTGCTGTAGCCTCATTCGCGCCCGAGTTGGCTTTTGTTTCAGCTATAAATCCAGTTTCTTCGATCTCTGCAGCATGTCATACAGGAGGGTCTGTGAGAGTTCCTCTGGATGTTCCAAATGAGGTGTTTTGTTTCCCTTCTCAGCTGTTTAAACAGTCGAAAATGGACTTCTTGGTGCCTCCAGTTTTTGCTGCAGTCATTGTAGCTAGCTCTGCTTATGCAGTTAAAGCTTTAGGCTTGTGGGAAGCTGATGATGATGAAGAGCAACGTTGATCAGATGTCTGCAGAGAAGGAATAGATTTGCCGGACCGGTCCAGCTTCAGGGAATGAGAGGATCGAGCTTGTCCTGAATGTGGTTTAGACTCTTTCCCAGACCTGCGCATAGCAGGAGTTTTATGCTCGGGCCCTATCAATTATTCAATACGAGTTTTTGAAGTGTTAAATTGTTTAATGTATGTAGCTGGTTTTCTCTAGATTGGCATTCATGATTATTTGAAAGAGGATTTTCAATGAGATATGTATAGAAAAAAAAATTGAATAACAATCAATTAGTTTTTTATTGTTCGAAGTGGGATTTTCTTTTTTCATTTCTGTAAGAAATAAGTTGATTTTGGTTACTCTATACATTAAGTTAATGTTCAGAAATAGAGTTCAGTACATTATTTTAATCGACCACCTAATTTAAAAATTTAAATTGTCATAACAAGTTTACTTTACTGGTATATTATTGTCAGACGGGTTTATTTTAATTATATATTGTCTGTAACACCTAACAGATCGTAAACATCTGAAACGAAAAAGAAAATGTACCAAACAGGTGGCCTTCTGAATGAAAATAGGGAAATCAAAAGCTTATATCATTCAGTAATGGAGACTTGAATACCATGACACTGACAAGATACATTCATACAAGTTTCTATAACTAGCCATTACTACTACAATGGCCTTCAAGAAAGATGGGAATACACTAACAAGGATTCTGCAGGAGCGGCTAAAACGATAGCGCTAATAGATGAAATCCTTACTATCAGAAGGGAATTTCTGCAAATGCTTAACGAACAAACATATGTATGTCTCATCCGGAGACTGCAAACAACACAGATATACTCTTCTGCCTTCTATATATAATAGCTTCAGAGAAATCAGCAAGAGTGCGCGTTTTTGTTCATTGCATTGAAGCATCATACTTCATGTTTTTTGAGCTGCATTTACCAACTTGTTGCTGAAGTCCCATAACCTCTTTGCTAAAGCTTCATCTCTTGCAAACTTGCTTGGTTTCCATTCATTGCAGTCGAGGAAGTACTTTCCAGTTACATCTTTCAGTTGTGGATGGAGCGCGACATAGCATGTCGTTGCTGCTCCCTGAAGAAATAACCATTACAGAGTTTTAATCAGCCTCTACAACTTCGGTTACAACTTTTGAACAACACGCGAGAGGAAATAAGCGCGTTTGCAGACTGTTGACTAAGATCATGAGTTTCTATGTCAGAAACTGTTTGATTTACCTGAGGAACATTCTTCCATATGAAAAAACTGACTATCTTCAGAAGCGCTGCCAATAGTAAAGCTCGATCAAAACCCGAAAAGGAAAGAGGTGGAAGGAGGTGAGGGCAACGTACAAAAGACAGTTCTGCCAAATAACACTTACTCATCAGAAATGCAGAATGTTTCATAAGATTTGTCATGATCAACCCTGGATGCAGTGAGTTGACTGTGATATTCACTCCCTCTGCCTGCTTGTCAAGTGAAGATACGTGATCAATGTAAACAACGAACTTTGGATGGAAAATTGGATATTACACAGATAATACATTCTGAAATTCATTGATTAAGAACCTAAACTGCAAAACATTAAGTTTCTACTCCCAAAAATGAAGCACTAAATAGCTTGTGGATAAATCGTTTCTAAGGAAAATCCAGGATATGGTGACACGCAAAATAAAGTACAGCTGAGTTGAATACATAGTTCAAAAAAGACACTATACTAAAAAATTTACCTGTAAACGACGAGAGAGCTCATTCGCATGTAATATGTTGGCTAATTTGGATTGTCCATATGCTTTCTTGTCTGAGTAACTGATTTCAGGCAAAATAACAAGCAGAAGAAAATGAAAAGTTGATTGAATTATGCACATTGGCACACGGTGAACTAAAAATCTACCAGGAGATAAAACTCATCAAGAGTGAGTGACAAACCTTCTTTTGTCATTGAGCTTATCAAATTGAATGCCTCCGCTATAAGTATGATGGTGAGCTATCGATGACAGATTCACGATCCTACCTTGGATACCGGTTGATTTTGCAGTATTCTTCATTTTGTCAAGTAGAAGGTTTGTTAAGTAGAAATGACCTGTGAATAACCAATTAATGCTGAATTATATTTCCATAAGCTCATAATAAAGGGCGTGATCAGTGATCTTGCTCGTGAGGGTAATGAAATTGTTTGTGAGGCTAACAAATGGAGTCCTGAACTAGGGAAATCTATGATCAGGTGATCAATGACAACTTTGGACCAAATGAATATGCGTCATTCATACTACCTACCGAGATGATTTGTTGCGAATTGCGCTTCTATTCCATCTTCTGAGAGCTGAAAGGGACAGAACATGATGCCAGCGTTGTTTCTACATATATAACAGATTCTCATTAGACAAAAACAAAGAGAGATTCACGAGCGCGCGCTCGTATGTGTGTGTGTGTGATAGAGAAAGAAGAGAGGAGGGAGAGAGATTACATCAAGATGTTAAGTGGAAGGTTAAGATCAAGGAATTTATCAGCAAATTCCTTAATAGACTTTATGGAGCAAAGATCGAGTTTTAGAACATCAACACGAGCATTTTCGTTCTCCTTAAGAATTTCTCGCTTTGCTTCATTTGCAGCCTCCATGTTTCTTGCAGCAATTATGACATGAGCTTTCCTAAGAGCTAAAACTCTTGCTGTCTCCAAGCCTAAACCAACAGCCCCTCCTGTAAGCAGATCAAGTTTTTCATTAGAATTTATTAAGGTCCTTATAAGCACTGCAACAACTAAAATAAAATACAATATTCCTACATAAATCAATTCTTGGTATAGCTTTTGCCATGTTTTATAGTCTGGCTATGGAGTTAATAGATCAATATGGACGGTAACTGATTGGCTCTGCAAACTGGAAAAATAAAGAATACTATGGGAAACTGGAAATGGCAGGTTGTATATGGCCAACTGTTAGGTTGAAAATTCAAAATTGTACGGCACGTAAAGAATTATCAGCTACTGATGAAAAATTGAACCCGCATTTACTCCCATACATCCAGATTCACATGTGAGGATGTGTCAATGTGTGCGTGATATATACTCTAAAATTCATGTTTAGTGAGAAAAAAAAAAACTCATATACGAATAATTTTTTTAATAAAAATTAAATTAATTTTTTAGACTAAAACTATTTTAAAAGTATATATTTTTTAAACAAAAAATAAGATTGGACTCATTATAATATGTCTCCGCCTATGTTGTATACGACTTTTCTGAAAAAGGTATGCATGACTTTATAATTAGATCTCAAATAATATTATGTGATAGATTCAATAATAATAATTTAATTAAAATAAAATAATAGTATTATGAGTAAATCCAAATTTAAAAGAACACGAGTACTATGAAACAACAATTTAAAACCTTTGAATGCCCGAGACTATATTGACTATAAAATAGTCAAACATCAGAGACATTGTTGGATAATTGTTGACTTTGAAAAACTTCCAGAATCTCGGTCGGTGAAAATGAGTTCCAAACAAACAAACAAACAAACATGCCGATGCATGAAATATGTTAAAAAAATGCACTTGTCAAAACATGAATAAACCTCAATAAATTATGACTATAAATCCATATATAAGATCTTGAACTGAAATGACAACTTTATGCATTCGAGTATAAAAATCCCATGTTTCTTAACAAAAAGAAAATAAAACCAAAAAAAAAAAAAAGAACACAATCGATTCATAACTGATCTACTATTTAACGTGGAATTGCTTAAATCAAGCAAGGTTTTTTTTTGGATGATATGGGAATTCAATTGACGGAATCTAATTACTGAATTATTTAACGGAGTCCAACCATCAACTGGTAGAACTCCAAGTGCAGTAGACCAGTAGTGCGTTCTCATACATGTACTAAATTAGTCAATGACAGAATTTTAAAATAATAGACAGTGTGAAACTCACGATCTCGTAGGAGCGATTTTACTCCAATCTCATTTACTGTTGGACCATGCTTGTGGTGGCAAGCAAGGGTTTCTTGCTTCTTACATACATTTGCATGTTAAACAAGTTCAGCCATGAAAAACACACACACACACACATATATATGTGTGTGTGTGTGTGTGTGTGTGTGACTATAAATGTATGTAACCTGTAACAATGGCAGTGAGGTTTCTGGCATCAATCCCCTCAGTAACATCTTCAGCAGTGGAAGCTGATCCAAACCCACTAGGGCCAGGTATTCCAGTAATCAACCTGAACGTTTTCAACATCTTAAAATAATGTGTAACAAAACACACACACTACAACACCAAGTATGTGTGCAGAAAGAACAATCAGAAAAAAGATAAAAGTGGTCTTAAGCTTATCTCATCGATGAAAAAACAAAGCAGAAGGCAGTATATATAGAAAAAAATATATATGAAAGAGTAGTAAAAAGGGATGGGCATTTAACAAGTAGTGGTGAAAAAATGGTATGAAACTGTTGGTAATGGAAAGAGAGTGGAAGATAACAAAGAATGGGAAGAGTATTGATTTGGCGCCGTCTAGGTAATAATAAATTTGGTTGCTATAATATTTGCATTTAATATATATGTAGTTGGTGACTTAGCCGTAAATAATTTCAACTACTTTACATCTATCTATTTCAATCTTTATTCTTGTTATGAGGAGTAAATGGAAAACCAATAAATATCCCACAAATTTAGGTCAACTACATGTTGGCATAAGACAAAGGTAAACGATTATTTATAAGGGAAATAATAAGTATGGTCTCTTATGGTGGGATTTGGAATATTCCAGAATAATTGAATAACATTATTAGTGAAATTAATGGTATGGCCTCTTATAATGTGATTTGAATTCTTGAATAATTAAATAATGTTAATAGTGGCAAAATAATAATGGAGTTATGGATTTAAATTCTAAATTTAAAACCATCTTAAAATGTGGTTGGGTTTACATTTTTAATGGGAAGGAAAGGAAGGAAGAGACCTTGTTCGGATTGATTTTTCAGTGGAAGGATTGTTCCATTATCTTTATTAAAATTAATTTTGTAATCATCTCAAATCGGGATAAAACATAACTTTCTTTTTCTTTCTTAATTTCTTCAATTCAGATGAACCATAGAGTCTTTTCCTTTTCCTCTCTTTGCTTCTTTTTTTTTTACTATGTAACGATGAAATTTTCTTTTCTTTTTCTTTAAGATTCTTTCCTTTACGATTCCCTTCATTTCCTTTCACTCACGAATCCAAACATCGTGTTATAGTTGGAGAGGTACTTCACTAATAGAGTACGTATACGGGGTTAGATTTAATTATTGAAAACCTCTCTCTTTTTATAGGGTAATTTTGATATGTTTTAATGCTTGAACTTCTCTAGACGATGTAAAATAAAATTACGAGAGTAATAAAAGAGTTGGTTCAGGAGGTGATTGAATACTAATAAAAATGGTTGATACAGTGTTGATTGTTAGCTTGAATAGTTCGCAGCTATTGTCAGAAGTATTTAATTATTCACTAGATCTTTTGTGAACACAGAAAGTCTTGTTTTTATTTTTATCTTTTATTTAGTTGAAAGGGAGGTCTAACCGATTAAAAAATACAACCAACAAGTGAATGAGAGTTCATTAGAGCTAGCTATCATTTAACTATCCTAGAGGATGTTCCGCCTCTTCACTCGCCAACAATGTGAGAAGTCTCTTTCGAATGTGAGTAGTACTACAATCCCGGAGTGATTCTTTTAAACCATAATAGGTCTATCAATCTGCGCTTTTTTTTTTTGATTCACTAAAAATTCTACTTTTTAAATTTAACCTTGCAAGCAACAATATTATTATATGAAAAATTGTCCTTATAATTAGTCATGTCAAAGTGCTTTTCTCATATGGTTGTTAGAGGTAATCAAACGTCTAGTTCTTCTCCATTTGAAAACTCATAGTTTGGTTCTTGAAGTTCTAACAACTATTTGGTTTCTAAAATTTATTTCTCTATTTTTCTGAATGCAGTTCTTTTTCTAATAAAAAATAAAAGAAATTAAGTATAGTATTAAATGCACATATATGTACATCTTCGAACACTTTTTTTTTTTTTTCCTTCGAAAGACAATTGCTCCAATCCAGAACAAATTGGCTAAAAACCAGAAGACAGAAAATTGTTCAGATGAAACTTCAAGGATTAAAATGTTTCAAAGTAAATTTGAGAATTAACTATAGAATGTTAGAGAAGACTATAGACATTAAAATCTACTGTCACAAATTTTAACAAATTTGGTGCAACTAACCCTTTTAACAAATTTGAGTTTACCTCAAATTTCCAATGCGGCCCGTTTGGCATTGCATTTGGTAAATGAACATTTGATAATTGACGATAGACTTTTGTAATATGAACGATAGACTTTTGTAATTGATAAGGAATGTAATTATCAAATATAACAATATTTTTGGTCGTGAAATGAAATTATTACTTGTCAAGCAAAGAAAAAAAAAAACTCAAATGTCAAGTAGGCCACCACTCCAATTTGTACAAAAAAAACAAAGAGAGAGTAAAATTAGTATATCAATACCGATTTGATCCGAACTCTTAGAATTAGAATATATTTGATAGCGAATCGTGAGAAAAGATAGATCTGAGGATTGGTTGGTAACAAAATGAGAGATGGCTTTGCGATTAGAATAGGACTCTCAAATGTCGTGCCAAAGACGGCATGACACATCCTATTTGGGCCATTGGATTTGAAAGAAGTTCTAATTCAATTAAATTCGATAAACGATAATTTATTTTGGCCCTTAAGAGGTAACTTTATAAAGAAAAACTGACAAGAGTATTTTATTATGTAATTTTTAGTTAATTATAAATTTAAAATATAAAAAAATATTTAAAATATATTATTTTATAATTTTATTAAAATTATTAATTTAGCACATTTTCCCCAAGTCAATACCGAACAATTTATCAAGTATTAATTTAAAAAATGTATATTGTATAAGTATTTATAATTTTGCATAATTCTTCTTTAGAAATTCCAAGCAAGTAGCATGATACGACCCTTTCCAATTAATGTCACCGCGTTCCAGTTAGTATGAATTCGACGCCAGACGTTCAAACGAAAACATTCATGGCGAAGTTGACAACGAAACAACCATTTCAAGTTTGTGTTTAGTGTCGACAAATAAGTCAAGTTACGTTTGATCACTTGTGCAATCAACTTCATGTTTCTTGAAATTAAATTTGCTTCCTTCTATATGTGGTTGGGAATTAATTATGAAAGCAAAATATATTAAAAATCCTCGTATGTTTACTTTTTAGTTTTTTGTCCACTTTTTCCCTTGGTACTTGAAGGGTCCATGACAAATAAGCCTATGGAATTTTCCACATTTGTCAAATAACTTCACAATACTTCAAAATTAATTTTCTTTTTAGAAACAAATTAATTAATCCGATCTATCTTAATTAGGAATATGGACGAAATAGGTTAATTTTGGTTCACGGAAATCCATATCTACTCCTGTGCAGTTACAGGAAAGACTATCTCAATTCCTGTCCTGCTCATGCCTCCTTCCTTCTCATCGCTCGCTCTCGCCATGTCCTCGAATCTCTATTGATGATGGAGACTACTCGTTTTTTTATATTTATTTTGAACCCTATAATATTGAGATTAATTTGCATAATATAATTTAAACATGCAAACTAAAATTCCAACTAACGAAGAAAATAAATATAGATGTTAGAAGGAGGTAAATAAGGATTATAGATTGAATTTTCCATCTTTCAAATTAAAAAATAAATATATATTCTTACAACTGAGTTTCAAACATCTAAAATAAGTTCTATCGTACCATTCAATATGAAAATTACATGTAGAAAAGAAACAATGTGATCTGGTGATTAAAATGTAAACATGTAACATCCCCAATTAATACGTGGGGCAAAAATGTCCATCGCTTTTGTTCCCCCGCCCCACCCGCACATGAGGAGTAAAAATTAATCTCAATTACTTCCACTTATTGCCTTGGAGGTTGTTTGTGGCCCAAAGTTGGTGCGAATGGGCGTTTGGAATTTTACGCCTAAAAATCTCAGATTTCGCCTTTGAACTCTCAATGCGAGCTTAAAGTTAGACAGCCGAATAGGCATACTTTCAGCAAATACTTATACATATATTACTTAACCACTCGGGCTTTGGTCCAGTGGTATGGTGCTTGTAGTGTTTGCAAGAAATTGCGAGTTCAAATATCGCTGATTACATTTGTAATATATTATGTACGGCTTTACACCTCTTTTGAATCAAAAAAATAAAATACATCATTTACAAAGTTCGCGAGGTATTACTTTAGTTTTTGAGGATGTAAATTAATGAGCAGGGATGTTAGTGCATTTTTTCTATTTAAATTCATTCTTATAGATTTCAATCATTGTATATTTCTGCACGAGATAACGATCGTTAATATCCAGAAAATTGGTGAGAATGATTCATATATATGTGTTACGAGTATTTTTATTTTCTTTTTTTGGTCAGACGTGTATTTTAATTTAGATAGATCGTGTTAATTACATCTTGGAATATTCAATTGTTTTAGTTAGAACACTACAAAAAAAACTGAATTCTGCGAGAGACGGTTCCCCTCACCATGTCGTCGCCAATGTGGAATTTGCAACGGCACGGTGAAGGTAACTGTCTGTCAGACAGGAGATTGTCGCCAAAATGGTTCCTCTCGCTATGCCGTCACTATTTTGGCGACGGCTGGAAACTCCCTCCATCCCGTCTCCAAATCCGCCCTCACCAACCCCTCACCATAATTTCCAGTCTCTAGGCCCTCATTACAGTCCGCCCTCACCAAGCCCTCACCATAATTTCCCATCTCCAAGCCGTCACTACAGTTTGCCGTCACCGGCCCCTTGTCAATTAGAGTCGTCTCACAACTATCACTACATTTCGCATCGACAAGCCCTCGCCAACATTACCCTTACCCGGCTGTCACTAGTGATTGCTGTCACTGAGCACTCGCCAACTTAACACCTCACCAAACTGTCACAAAATTATCGTCGCCAAACATTCGCCAACCTTTTCCCTCACCAATCCGTCACTGTTCATTCCCTTCACCAAGCCCTCACCAACTTAACCATTCCATCTACTTAAACTAGTCATAATTCCGATGAACAAATTTGCAGGATCATCCCAAATTGAACCTATTTGATATATGAAATTCATTTCAAATAATGCCGCAAATACAATATATTTATATATTTAGCATATAGACTGTTATTTTAAACTGTCATAAAAAGAAATGTCTTGTACATGGCAGTGTATTAAACATGAAACTACAAAGATAACATTATAACAAATTACTCTCCATCTTCATCACTATGTGAAGATGAAGAATGTTGGTCTTCAGGTTGACCATATACTTTTGCGTAGAGATCTTCCATCATTTTGTCCTGCTTCGCCAACCTTCGCTGAAGTTGAATGATTAACTCGTCCTGACTCTCGATCCGCTGGCGATGACTTTGTACAGTTTCATTCAATGTCACTGTGGCTCTCGTAACGGCATCATTCAGTTGTTCCTCTGTGATGACATGCTAATGATGGCTTGTATTATTTGTGACAGACTCAACGGATACCTGAGAACCTACCCCGTATAAACGACCTTTGTGTGGTGGGCCAACAACCTGCAAAAATACTGCGTTCTCATCCACAGGCGTTGGATTCGAGTCTGATTCAGATGCATTCCTAGCTGTTTGGATCATTTCGTCGTAACGAGCCTACAAAGACATTAGTAACAAGTTAGTATTATATAAGCGATGTGAGATACAACCAAACGTTCCTCAGCTACACAAACTTAATATTGAAACACACAAAATTATCTTACTGCATTTTTCTTTAATGCATTTACTCGTCAATAAAAACCAAATGTTCCTCAGCTACACAAACTTAATATTGAAAGACACAAAATTATCTTACTGCATTTTTCTTTAATGCATTTACTCGTCAATAAAAAAATGAACAGAGTCTCCTCTGTATTTCAGACTTTTCCCAATAACCTGTTTGTCGAATAAAGCCAACCTAATGCACATTGTCCAAGCTCATACAGTACCACACTTAACCTCAACATATTAATCATGTTCTACTACAACCCTGAGGATACATTTGTAAATACATTAGACAACACAACAGGGTAAAACAAGTAACCATATTCCATATTTGAAATGTTTGGTCACCGTGTAGCCATATTCATGCTCACAATCATCAAGTATGTTTTCCCTCTGGAATAATAGCTTTAACACTTATAAATACTTTGCAAAACCAACAAACCTTTAGGTCAATACTGTGAATCCCAAATTATCTTCAACATAAACCATATGCATTGCTACCTCTTCTAGAAATTACATGAATAATACATGCCATAGTCTGCTCGGCCCGAGAGTTTGTGTACGGTCCGTCAGTCCCCTTGCGATGAGCCTTCCTGAAAACCTTTGCATAAGTCCCTGTCCTCTCTAATTCTTTTTCCTACAATAGCAATTGACCAAATTACTTTACATACAATTGTGGATTTCGACGAATTTTTATTCGTACACATAACATATATACATAAACAAGATTGTATTACTAAAGCAATACCATTCTTCTAGCTGCCTCATAGGTTGGGATTGAACCCAAATGGTGAGTAGACGGATTGACCTTTTGATTGTCTGAATTTTTCCTTGAGATTTCCTACCATTCTGGCCTTTGCCATAACTTCAGCATTTCGTTCCATGTGTCAAGTGGTATGAAATCTGGCTTTTTCGTTCTTGTCCGTCCTTTATTTGTCAAATCTGAAATTCGGAGTCTTGCAGTAGATTCAAACTTGTACCAAACTTCAGCTTCATCACTTATAAGCCATTTGTACTCCCTCTGAAAGCGTTAATATTATCATCCATATAATTCATCAATTATATATACAATTGTACAATAGTTCCCACAATATATATTGCTTTAACAGTTTATACCCTGAAATATTCGAACCATAATTTCTTTGTATTACTTGGGACTTATCTGTATATCGACCACGGCTCTACATACCCGGCATGTAGAGCTCTTGTAACACCTTTGACGGTGTTATATGGATCCCATCTATACAACATAACATAATTCAAACATGTATATTAGGGTACAAAAAAGAGAATATTTAAACTTCAAGTGTGAACTATTATATACCCGTTTCCTATGACCTTTACATAGCGTCGCTTGTCATTTTGCCATAACGTATAATCGACTAGAGACTAGAATCTATAAAATTGCCAATCTTCAATTCCTGCAGCCCGTCGTTCAGCAGCATGTGAGGACTTGGGCATATTAGAAAATTGCGCACCACCGGGCATTGAAGAGCCAGCACTATCTACACATAAGTCCTCTAACTCCTGTGGCAGTCCAGCTGATGAACAATGTCGTTCATTATGACTAGTGGACGTGGCCTGTACATATGGTTGCTCTTGTTGGGGCTGCGCATCGTCTGGGATCCGATGTCGCATACCCACTGATGAATTAGATGAACCATACTCGACGACCACAGGGACATTACCAGTACCATGATCAGTTGTTGTATGTGCACTTGTGGATCGACGACCACTCAAATTATGCGCACCTATAGATCCACGACCACCCAATTGTGATACGTCATTCAGTCCGGCCGGATTGAATCGCTACGTCTCGGGCACAATAAAGGGGGTATGACTCGAAGATGTCCTTTTTCCTAACAAGCTGCTCTACTTCAATTGTTTTTTTCCCTTGCGAGTTGGATCTTTACCACCTCTCATTGCCTGTATTGACACAATTGAATTAGAATATATAAATAATATATATTGACTGAAAAAATGTAATTATGTAACATAATATACCATAACTGTCCTAGATCTATGTATAACACTAGGAATCACTGCTTGATCAATTGAAACACAACCATGACAAATATTTTTTCCTAACCTATGTTTTTTCTCAAAAATCATCATTTCCCTCATTGTCACCATCATGATTGTGGAAGGTTGAATGTTCCCTATCTTCCTCCTCATCCTCATCATCATCGTCATTGTCATCATCGTCATCTTCATAATCATAAAGATCACAATCATCATCATCGTCATCTTCATCATCATATGGGGCACAGTCATCATCATCATCATTGACATCATCATCATCATCACCATTATCATTTCTTTCATGCTAATATTCTTCGTCATTTACATATTCTTCTACATCTTCATGTTCATCATCTTCTCTTATTATTTCAGTGTATACATCCGAATCATTAATATGTGAATTAGAATCAAAATTATTCGGTTCCACTGGGGGCACATTTATGTGATCCGATTGAAAACTTGTGTTATCATCCACATCTATCTCCTGTTTGTCCATGTCATAGAAATGTCTTGGACAAATTTAACGACGGCCACCCAATCCATTCGTTCTCTCTTGGCCCCTAGATAAACACAATAGTACACTTGCTGGCCTTGACCTGCCAATACAAACGGTTCGTACTTCAGATATCTTTTTCTCACGTTCACCTCAACCAATTCGGTCCTCTGATTTGACTTCACACCTCTATCATTTGTGGTATCATACCAATCGCACTTAAACAGAACAACTCTTGTATGTTGTAACGTTGGATTAGGATATTGTAGTTCAATATTGTCCTTCAATACCCCATAGTACCCTATTTCCCCAGTTGTACCATTGCCTGTACCTCTTACGAAATCTCCACTATTGTTCGTGAATTTTGAAGACCCATATTCGATCGTAAAGAACCTGTATCCGTTTATCATATATCTACACCATCTGCGTGCCTTTCTGTGCGGCCATTTGGAGAGATATTTCACACGATCGTCTACGTTATACCTATCTCTTAACTGTAATATGACTATATTGGTTAATACTCAACTGGTCGTGCCCTTAATGAATATGCAGAAATTGCATACAAAATACTAACCTGGCCATATAACCATCTCGGGAAAGATTTGTCAAAATGCAACTGTCTATCTCTTTGGTTAATGGGGCCGTATTGTTATCCCAAGTCTTCCTCAAACAATCTGCATCCAATTCGTAAAGCTGCTCATTAAAAAAAGTGTAATAATCCCAACGGAGGAAATTGCATACCAAATTGTTGCAAACATACCTTATATAAGGTTGCACCTCTGCGCAATTCATGAGTACATATAAGTGTGCCAACTGGAGATCATACTCCGGTAGTGAGATCTCTGCATCCCTTCCAATTGGAAAACCCAGACAAGTAAATATAGATAAACAACCCTCAGGATAGTTTACATCGTTATACTGGTTGTTTCGACCTAACCTTCTGCTTTTAGTTGACACGTGTTGTTCAAAATAATATGAACAGAATGTTGATGTCTCTAGGACGTGATAGGCTTCACAAATAGATCCTTCAACATATGCTTTATTCTTAACTCTCCTCTTCAGGCCTTGCAAAAACCTCTCAAAATAGTACATCCACTGATATTGAACCGGTCCACAACATATCGCTTCATAAACCAAATGGACAGGTAAATGCTCCATTGAGTCAAAAAATGCAGGAGGCGACATCTTCTCCAGTTTGCACAGCATCATTACAATATTATATTGCATCATTTCCAAATCGGTTCTTTGCAAAGTTGAACAACATAGATTGCTAAAAAATAAGCTCAGTTCAGCAAATGTCTCTGAAGCCTATTTCAGCATGAGTTCGCGCAATGCAATGGGAAGTAGTCTCTCCATAAATATATGACAATCGTGGCTCTTCATGTGTGACATTTTCAAATCCTTGATGTCGACACAATTTGATATATTAGAAGTATAACCATCGGGAAATTTTATGCCTTCAACCCATTGTAGTAGCACTTTTCTCTTTTCTCTGGGCAGGGTGTATACACCAAACTTGTTCGTATTGTCTTCGCAGAATTCTGGCTGATTGCAAAAAGTGTACATGTCTTCCCGGGCTTAAAGGTTGTCTTTAGTCTTACCCTTAACTGCCATTATAGTATTGAAGACATTGTCAAAAATATTTTTCTCAATATGCATCACGTCTAAGTTGTGACGAACAAGGTACGTCTTCTAGTATGGCAATTCCCAAAAAATACTTCTTTTCGTCCAATTATGATATATACCAAACCCATCTAGCTTCTTGCAAGAGCTCTCTTGGATTGTTGGGAAATCTTTCACCTCTTCTCAAATTTGTTACCTAGATAATCGTGGTGGAGGTGTAGATATCTCGTGCCTATCCTTGATAAAATTTTTCTTGTCACGTCTTAATGAACTATGTTGTGGTAAGAATTGACGATGACAGTCAAAGAATGAAGGCTTTTTCCCCGCTGGTAAGCGAAAATCTCTTGACTTTTCCATGCAAATAGGACACGATAACCTCCCATGTGTGCTCCATCCCAACAATATACCATAAGTCGGGAAGTCATTTATTGTCCACATCACGATTTCCCTCAAACAAAAATTATTTTTCGTAGCAATATCATAACGTAATGTTCCTTCCAACCATAGAGTTATCAATTCATCGATTAGGGGCTCTAGGTAGACATCAATATTCTTACCGAGATGCTTGGGACCAGGAATGAGTAGTGTCAAAAACATTATGGGATCCTTCATGCACATCCATGGTGGAAGGTTGTATGGGATAATTATCACTGACCAGCAAGAGTAAGGTTGCGCATTTGAACTGTACGGGTTAAAACCATATGAACAAAGGCCTAGCCGAACATTTCTTGGTTCTGCAGCGAATTCTGGATACACGGAGTCTAAATATTTCCAAGATTCGGCATCTGATGGATGACAAATATTCCCATCCTCCACAGTCTGATATTTGTGCCACGTCATGTGTCTGGCTGTAGCATTTGACATGTACAATATTTTCAACCTTGGTGTTAGAGGAAAATATCTTAACTGTTTGTAGGAAGTAGGCATAACCCGTTTTCTACCACTAGTTATATCCTTGAAACGTGTGTGGCCACAGCGCGGACAATTTTCCATGAGTCTCCGATCATTGTAAAATAAGGTACATCCATTTACACAAACATCGATCTTTTGATATCCTAACCCTAATGGCTTGATTAGTTTCTTAAATCTATAGAGGTTTTCAAGCAAGTTATGATTCTCGGGTAACACTTCCATTAATTCTTCTATGAACCTGTTAAATAGAGAGTTGCTCATATTATGCTCGGACTTCATATTCATATATCGAGCCACGGCTGACAATTGAGTAAGTTTAGCACAACCATCAAACAATGGCCTATCAGCGGCATTCAACAACTCAAAAAATTCCTGTGCTTCCATGTTAAGTTCTTCATTAACCTCAACATTGTGATCATTGGTGAACTGCAGACCGGTAGCGTCAAAAATCAATGTTCTGTAATTATTCGTTTCACCAAACTGTTGTTCTTGATTATATGCCCAAGTTTGTGCACTTGGAACATAATTGTTATACACATGTTCACCTTGTGCAATCCATTGATAGTAAAAAGACATAAAACCCTTCTTATACAGATGATCAACCACCATTCTTGTTGTTTGAAATTTTAAGTTTTGGCATCTTATACATGGACATCTTATCTTGTTGTCATCCATATAATAATGTTGGTTACTTGCGAATGATACAAAATCCGAAACACCTTGGATAAACGCCTCATTAAGAGTACCGTTAATCCATTTCTGATACATCCATTCACGATTTGACTCCATGAAATGATGCACTGACCAATTTGTTAAATGTTATTGCATTTTAAAAATTACGTAATACATTATTAGGTAAAATAGCTATCTGAATTTGATGAGTGAGATTTATTACGCATGAGTTTGACAATATGACAAAGATACAAAACAAACCAAAAACTGAACAATGTTATATAACGCATAAAATGATATATGTAACAAAATTGTGAAACTTTAAACATATATGAAAAAAGTAGCATTTAAATTATATTTGACAAATTTTATTCAAATTGATAGACGAACGCGACAAATGGACAGAGTCTCCTCTGTACCGTGAGTAATCCAATATCTGCATTCAAAACATTTCCACAACAACAATACATTTTAAAAATTATTCAAAATCTTCGTGTGCAAGGTACAATATTCACGATAAAGCGTTGAAGGGCCCAAAGTACAATGTACAAGATTACTCAACATAAATATGTGATAACTCAACAAATATGAAGTTAGAATCATTCAATAAAACAGGTTAATAGTTAATCCGGGCTCGGACGTGACATTAAAATTTTTAATTTTATGGTTGACGATTATCCGAATTTGAAATCATAGACCACAAATTGTTAAGATAAAAAAAAATCCGAAGTTTCAAAAAATATTACCGTAAAATCTGTAAACTCCGAACGCGACAAACGGACAGAGGTTCCCCGCAACCGTGAATAATCTGATAACCTGCAATTAAAAGATTTACACAGCAACATTACATTATACATATTACTCAAACACATTATATTTATAATTTTATGGTTTATGATTATCGAAATTTGACATCCAAATAAAATACCAATTTCGGGAAAAAATAAATACAAAGAAATTAAAAAAAAACCAAAATATAACCTATTTATGTTAAAAAAAACCTACAAAAAACAAAAATAATAACGAACAAAAATTATAGATAAAAAAATAGAAAATACAAAAAAATTTAAAAATTTAAAAACCAAAAATCTGAAAAATAAAAAAAAAAGTAGAAAATAAAATCAAAATAACCAAAATGTGTTAAAAAAAATTAAATCAGAAAATAAAAAAAAACAAAAAATTAAATCAAAATAAACAATATGAAGTTAAAAATAACACAAATTAAAAAAAAGAAATTATGACAAATAAAAATAATAGACAAATAAAAACAAAAAAAAAATCATAAAATAAAAAAAAAAAAAAAAAAATAAAACAAAAAAAACAAAATGTGTTAAAAATAACACAAATTAAAAATATATATATATAAGAAAGAAAAATAATAGACAAATAAAACAAAAAAAAAATTGTAAATTAAAAAAAATAAATAAATCTGAAAATTAAAAAAAAATCCAAAAATACAAAAAAAAAAAATTAACAACTAAATTATCATATTTAGGTTAGGTGCATTATTAATACCTATATTCATAACAACACACAAAATGTATCATATATACATAGATGTACATACATATACAAATGTATATATAAATAAACTCAAAAAAACAAATTATTTCTAAGGTGGGGGAGAGGGTAATGTGTTGAGATAGTACATAGCATCATAGGAGGGGGGGAGGGGAGGGGGGTTATAGCTAGATCTATACATACATATACATACATATATATATATATACACACAACATGTATAAATACCAAAAAAATATTCAAAATTACCTCAACAAGTTGATGGTGAGGGGTATATAGAGAGGTGGGAAGGTTGGGGGGGAGGGGGGGAGAGGGAAGGGGAGGGGGGGCGTGAGGGGTGGGGTGGGGGTGGGGTTTTTCTTGAATCTGAAAAAAAAAAAATGTAACAGAGGGCAGAACAGATTCTGCCCTCTGTTTAAAATACATTCAATTGGGCGACAGCCCGGCATGAACTAGGACTGTCGCCCAATTAAAAGAGCTCTTTTTGGAGACGGGCATTAGCCCGTCTCCAATAAGAGGCCTACGCTTGTGGGCCTCTTTAATTGGAGAGAGACGGCCTGATGTCCAGCATGGAGACGGGCATCATCCCGTCTCCAAAATAGAGACGGGCCTGATGCCCGCCTCCAATATGGAGACGGGCATCAACCCTTCTTCAATTAAAGAGGCCCACAAGCATGGGCTCTTATTGGAGACGGGCGGATGGAGACGGGCTATTGGAGATGGGCTTGACGCCCGTTTCCACAGTGGAGACGGGCTACCGTCGCCAGCCCGTCTCCAATGGAGACAGGAATCAGCCGTTGGAGATGGGCCTGATGCCCGTTTCCACAGTGGAGATGGGCTGCCGTCGCCAGCCCGTCTCCAATGGAGACGGGAATCAGCCGTCTCCATAATGGAGACGAGCAGCCCGTCTCCATTATTTGGAAGTCACGTGAACTTGGCACCAATAATTTGGAGAAGTCCCCTCATCTTGCCATCGCCAAATTTTCACCAATTTCAGTTCTATATAAAGAGTAAACAATCCCGCATGTTGTCTTTCATATTTACATAAACTTAATCTCGATGAATGATATCTTATAAACGATGAGTAAGGAAGTTCAAGGTGAGTGGGTTACCGTTAAAAAGGAGAAACATACAAATAAATGTGATCTATTGAAGGCAAGCAGTAGCAGAGTTGAAGGTCGATTTGATCTAAACGAACCACCAAAAGAAGATGGTTATATTTCGATGGCTCAACGCCATCAAAGGAATGTGGATCAAATGTATCGAATCCTTCTGCCGAAGTTGTTCGAGTGAAAATGATGTAAAAACGTAGTGAGTAAGGTTTACAAATATGTGATGTATTAACAAGATATATATATGTGTGTATCTTGTTATGGACTTTTGTATGGTAATGACTAAAGTTAACCATCTGTTAATGTAATCCCTAATTATCGAATGTTATGAAATAAAATCTTGTTCATTGCAAATTATGTTATCAAATTTCTATCATATTGTAGTAAATATGTAGACAAACATAGTATTTAATTATTGTGTTCAAATAACGACTATACTTGAAGTTAAGAATACATTAGTAATTGGTAATGTTTCTGAAACATTTTAACACATCGTTGTTACTTAGTGTTTAAAGACGTTGTTCGTTACAAGAAATATGGGAAATTGAGCGACAAACTTTTTGGCGATGGCATGGTGACGGACTGTCACCGTGCCGTCTCTATATATCAGAAGGGGAGAAACTTATCACTGAGTTGTCACCAAATCAATGATGATCGTAGTTGGGCCGTCATCGAATCAGTGACGGCTTGGTAACGGGTATTTTTGCCCGTAACTGTGCCGTCATTTTTTCGTCACAAAATTGGTGTCAACATTTTCTTTCATTGTGCCGTTATCATATCTGCGACGGTTTGGCGACGGACCGTCGCAGAATCCAATTTTTTTTGTAGTGGAATCAGAAAAAACATCGAGCTCATCCAAGTATTGAAACTCTCCAGTTAAAACAATATGCTCTCGCAATTTCTCTCTCTAGAAATCACCTTCTGAGATACATTTTTGCCATATATATTTCTATAATTAATTTGCACACCAAATAATTTATAAATTTCTATAATTTCTTTTGAAATATATATGGTGATAAACTTAAACCAATTAAGTTGAAGTTACTCAATGAACATGCTAAAAAAGAGAGATATCCACATAAGGATGATAAATGAGTAATGAAAATATGGTGATATATAACAACCTTCGTAAATTTATTTGGTAAACCTTATAATACAAGGAGGGTTTTTTGTTTTTTTGTTTTTAGTGAGATCCAAGTATTATATACGAAGGCATTGAAAAAAAAAGGAAGTACTATGAAGGCGATACTAAAGATCTTGTCCATTTTTTTTTTCTTCAAGCTTTGATTCAAAAGATTATATCAGAAGGGAAAAACTCAATCCAACATGCCATGAAAGCTGCTGGGGCCCTCCTCGTTGGTATCATATGGCTATGCATGACATGCAAGAGGTCTTCACTTACCTATCACTTCGATCAAAACCCTAAAGTTGAGATGGAGATATGGTGGGAGTAAAGAAGCTATTTATTTTCCTACAATACGTGTATCTATTAAATGCATCCTCATCTACACCGGTAACATGAATGCATGAGCGGAGCCATTTTACAGTCAGCTAAGGTTGCGACCTCTACCTACCTTACTTTTTATTTATTTATTTATTTAAAATGTATGTATTTTGAATGCGTTTTTAGGCTTAAAAAATTATTTTAATTCACACTGAATTTTTTGACGTATAAGTGTTAAATCGTGTGATTTTATCCCCTGCCGAACATAAATTCTGAATTCGCTCTTACATAAATGTTTAAATCATGTAAATGATAGCATATGTATCTTTTACCATTGCGGATGCAGCTATAAGTGAAAGGCGTTTATGATATATAGTTACGTTATATTATATGTTATAACTCCCGCAAAAAAAAAATCTTTCGTTTAACCTTGATCTTTCATATATCGTTTTCTTTTTTTGTCATATCATGTGTGCCCCATTTCATTACTTGATGAGTTAATGTTACAAGGTAAGTTGGTTGAGGTAGGAAAATCATAAAGAATTGGCATGCCCACTCTGCCCTATCTCTGCCAAGTTTTATCCCATAACGACGTTGCATGGTCAAGTACACCTCCAAGTTTCACCCAAAAAAAAAAAAGGGTACACCTCCAACGGCACACATGATGAAATATGGGACAAGTAAAAGCCATAAGTCGTGTGTGGTCACTATCATCTACTCTAGCACATTTATGTTACAATTCACCCTGAACATGTAAATGCTCATTATCGTCATGTCCTCATGCCTTGGACGTGAATTGTTAAATTTTAGTAAGAAGAGAGAATTATTGATGGGGACTAATGGGTGATCATGCTGAATATTTTGGTAATAGAACAATTGAAACTGCCAAAATTATTGATCCAGGGTTGTTATTAAGTCTAATTGACGTATCTAACAACTCTTACAAATAGGTGAAGTCTATATTATGTGAATCTCACCATTATAAAAAGTTGCTCGAGTTTGGCTAGCACACAAGCATTTTCCTTGATCACATTAGTTTTGTACGATCTTATTATTGGATGGTTTTGACTCCCCAACCATCAAGGGGCCGCTGAATGTGGGGTTAAGTTTCACTGCTAGATGAGATACTTTACCATAATCATAATGCCAATTCAATTGCATGTTAATTTATGAAGTATCATGAGCCTTCCTTCTCCTTGTAGAGGAGGTTTTGAAGAGCCTTAATATATACCCTGGCCAATCTTCCAATGAGAATTATGATAGAATAAGAGTTCTCATATTTCATAGGAGGGAAAAATGTCTTCCAAGAAATGGAAGAGTGATTCTATGATACACTCGGAGTAGTGTGTGGGGAGTAGATCCAATTGTTGTAAAATGTGAAAAGTGACCTACAAATAGTAGGGGTAAGTTAAAATGACGAGAAATATTAAATACCACTTTATTTTAATTACCCGTTTATTATCTCTTATGTGTATGTTTAATTAATATGCTAAAATATCTAATTTTTTCATGTCTCTTTCTTCTTTTAAGTTGCTAACTAAGTATCCATATATACATATATATGAAGTGATAAACAAGTAATTATTTTATACTGGTATTTAGCAACGCTCTTAAATGACTAAGCCTACATCTAGTGCACTTAATATTTTTAACTGATTTAGTGTACTACGTACGTTAATGTTTAGTGCACGTATGTATAACTAATTTTTTTTTTCTAGGTATATGTAACTAATTTCTATAACGAGGAATTATTTCAATAACAATACTGGCTACTTTGAAAATTTTACTCTTGTGATTTGTTTCCAGTAAATTACGAACTTGATTTTGAGTTTTTTCCAATGTACATATACAGAAGAAGAGCACAAGAAAAAAGAAAAGGACACCCATTCTATACAATTTTATTTTTTATTTTTATTTTTAAGACAAGCAATACAAGTCTTTTGAAATCATACAAGGGTCTAAACGCGATATATGACTCTATTAGCAGAGGCATGATCTTGGTTAGTTACACAAAAAGCTTAATGAGATTGACTCCAAGACAAAATAGCCTCTTAGTTGATTTAAACTTAAGACATGACTAAATTTTCTACCTACGCTTCAAATATTTGACCACTAGATTAATCCCTTGAGGTTCAAATCATATATAAAGCACCCAAGAGTTGAATGAAATAGCCAAGTAGTGACTTATTGTACTCACAAGTTCTAAATTTGAACCACGACTTCAACTTTCATGGTATAAAAAAAATTCATGTATAAAAGAACTTCTCTCTTATAAATGAATGGTTTGATCTCCTCTTTCTCCTCCTCTTCGTTGTGTATGTCATTTTTCAGTAAAGCCTTTTTTTCTTCTCTATCTTTCTTCTATGTCATTTTCATCCCACTTATAGTAAATCTTTTGCCTCGAGCAAGCCTTGTAGGCACGGTCAAATTTCTGAATAAACGATGTTCAGTCACATGGGGTCTGCATGTGATAAGGCCGAAACGAGTTGTGAACGATGCCATTCTTTTTACCAAAGAAGAGACAACATAGGACTGGAAGGGTGTTACATCCCTCAACGTAGTTTGTTTGTAATTTGCTTGGCTTCCTTGTAATAAAAAAGAAAAAAGACAACATGAGGAATTATTTTTTTTTTCTTTTTTCTTAAGGAGACAAAACCAGTTATACCGTCACGACTCTTGGAGTGGACACCCACCGACTATCTCTATTTAAGAGACCGAGAATATCGTCCGGTGGATCATCCAACACAAGACCACCAATAGGTTGAGTTAATACATAATTCACCAGCCAATCATAGTACATAATACATATTATCTTCCCTATAGACGTATTGAAGTCAAAAACATGTTCTTTCTTGAGTAAATTTTTATAATCTTGGATTGAAGGTTCAAATGGAATGATATTTTGCAAATACAGAACAGGACATGACTCATTTGTGGGAATTGCTTCAAAACGGGTTAGATGAGAAAATCAATGCGAATCGTCCTTTCTAACTACTATGATGTTATATGGCTAAAAACATTCGTGCTACGTTGCTTTTGTATGCTAACATATTGATGTCTTTAGAAATGGACGGCCTGATTTCCTTTTGTATACCAACAATTTGCCAAGTCTTTTCTAATCTAATTAGTGTATATATATATATCTCCCATCAATTTTGGAATTTTCACTACCCTCATGTATATATATATGTACATTAGTTGGTTTGTCGTGTTATATTATTGTTGTTTATGTCATTAGGATGGATTTTATGGGTCAACAAGATGGATTAATTTGAGGTACGTGTAAACTTGAAACGTTACACCACTTGACAACTAACATCACAAAAACAGAAGAAGTTATTTTCAATCACCATAGGCATAAGCCGTAACCGTTCTCCTCAATGAGCAAGTTAAAACATTTAACTGCCCCCGAGGAATGCTTAATTATATAGCTATCATGATGTTTCATTTCCTCTTGCATAGTAATTAGAATTAAACTTGAGACACCGGATTCTATCTTATAACGGTAGGTAAAATATCAGTCGGGTGATATAGTAGATCATTCTTCAAAGTTTAACCGCTAATACGTAGTATCATGCCTTTACTGTATCCAAAGTTTGTAGTAAGTATTTGAGAAGGCATTTGGCCGTTAGTTTCGTTTTGGTAAAAAAGCTTATAAGCATACTCAATCCAAGGAAAAATTATTGCATTTGTTTGGACGGATATACACTTCAGCTAACATTGTCTCAATGTGTAAATTTAAAGGACTAAATAATTCATCTCGAAACATCAAGATTAAACTGTTAAAGGTACTCAATTTCAAGGACCACTGCAGGTACTACTTCGTCATTTTATGGCTTATGAGCAATTAATTCAATCTTCAGTGCCATTATTTAGTCGTATAATTGGTAAATTAATGTCATACAATAATTGTCCTACTTTAGTATAGAAGGAAATTTCTCCTATAGACATTCGGCCCTATAAAATAAAAAGTAAACCCTATAATATGGGACTCAAATATTTGTAAAATAGTGCCAAATGTCCTTTATCGATAGAAGTATTTCCGTAGAGCATCTCCAATGGGGGGCTATCAATGCAAAAGTTTTCAAATTTGGAAATTTTTAGAGATCTCTATTTTGTCTCAAAAGTTGTGAAAAGTGGTGAGTCTCATATATATTTAAATCATTAATAATATTTTTTAGAGACTGTGTCTCTAAAAATTTCCAAATTTAAAAATTTTTACATTTAGAGCCCCCAATTAAAAATGCTCTTAGTAGAAATATTATTAGCTGCCAATAGTTAAGCGTGAGAATAAGGAATGTCAAAGATCCAATCTGAGGACAGTTTGCCAGAAGCAATGTTTAGGAGTAAGTTATAATAGTAACAAAATTTATATGTGAAAATAACAGAAATAACACATAAACATATTGCATTTACAACGGATATTTACTAGTACATATATTCGTTCTTATATTGAAAAATTATAAATTTAAAGACCACGCTACAAAATTTTGGACCAAATCCACTTAATACTTGATTAGTTTGAGAATGGAACCCGATAATCTTAACATGATATTAGAGTAGGGTCTTAATCTAATTACATTCATTCAGGTGTGACCCATCATCGTTATGCTCTCGCACTGACTCGCTTTGCCTTAGCTTCAATGTCAGCTCTCGGTTCTCACCGGGTTACTCGATCGTGAGGGAGTGTTGGATTTAGATTATTCCCACATCGAAAAATTACAAGTTCAATACTACCTGCTTATAAGATATTAAACTAACTTCATTTCATACTAATTGATTTTAAAATAAAATCTCATAATTTTTAACCGTATTATCAACAAGAATAATGGTTACTGTTTTAAATAATTTTCCAACACACATCTCCAAGTGGCTGGCTAATTTCCTTCTCTATATAGTAGCGTGAACATGATTGAAGGATTTCTGTAGCAATATTTTTTATATCATAAAAACTAAGTACTTGATCCTCCAATCAGTTTCATAAGTCGGCTCATTGGTTGCTGTGTGTACAACCTCAATATCATTTTCTCTTCGAAAACATGAAAAATGTAACTGATGGCATCGTTCTGGACAGATTTAGAATTCTTGTTTAGTGGATGTTAAAATAATCAATTTAACATCTATATATGAATAGTTTTTTTAAAAAAATTTCTTTTAATTGGTGCTAAATTAATTTTTCAAGTTAAAATTATTTTAAAAATACACATATTCTCGAAACAATTTTAGTTCACAATAGAATGACGCTGCCATTGATGATATTATGAGATACAAATATCCTTTCTGTCTAGCATGCAGCCCTCTCCGAGGGCGCGGGGAATTAATACAATCGCGTCATCCTTTCTAGTTATAATTTTGGAATATAGAACTTTTATTATGCGCGGAGTTTAAAAATAAATCAAACAAACATTTTTAATCTCGAGTTAAGTCGGGCCCTCATCTCGTAATAGATATGAGTGTATTGCAAGATTAGACAAGTTGTTCCCACACCTCGTAGCCGCGATTTATTGACTGGTCCTCTTAAGCAAAAGTTGATTGATATGGGCGTCTTAGACGAGACGTCTAGAGCACTAAGACGATCAAGTTGAGTTCATGTCAGTTGGCTGGTTAACATCGGGTATTATTACGAACAAGACAGAAGGGAATAATTTGCTGGCCAAAAACGAAATCGATATGATGTAAGAAAATGAGGATATCATAGACGCGTATGACCTCTTCATCCAAGCTTTGCAATAATGATTTCTCCTTTTTTTTTTTTTTTGTCGAAGAACAAATTCATTAAATTTGAAGTCATACAAAGGTTCATCTTATCCCTATGGGATGGAAATCAAAATTAAGGAGATAAATCAAGTGGGTGGAATATTAGATACCAAATTGATCGACAAACAAGCTATTACGTAGTTTGCACTTGGCGACCCAATAGCATGGTTAGTTCTCAGCCCTCGTAATGTATTGAATCTTCACATGATTGTCTATGGCTATTTATAAATCAAATTATTTTGTGGATTAAATTTCACTTGATTGTCTATGATTCTATTGCGTGTGCTTAAAATAGAAATTTTGTATAAAATATATCACCATGCTATTAATTAAGTATTTCGATCCAAAACTTCTATGGAGTAGTAAGGTTTAATAATAGCACTTGTAGTCTTAAAATCTTCATTCGGATGATGTGAAAATCAAGTGGAAAAATGTTTTCCAAAAAAATGGGAACGTAAAAGGAAAATAATTTTCCGTACGTGTTTGTTTGAAGGGAAAAATGAGTGTTTTAAGTGGTAGTTATTTCCTACAAAATTTTAAAGAATAATTTTGATTATCAAATGATTGAACAACCGAAAGCAATTTATATATTTTGTAAGGAATGAATTGCAAGAGCAATTTATATGTATCTTATCTTCTTATCTTCTTTCTTTTTTGATTACCATTGTCACTTAGGAGTCGTGTGAGAAGAAAGAAATGAATTGCAAGAAAATTACAATTCCAAAAAAGTTAACCAACTTTTTCATATCACTAACCAAACACAAAAAAATTGAAAGATAATTAGTTTCCCTCTTCCAAATCAACTAAACAAAAAGCTTCATTAGATTGGAACCCCAACTGGATAACTGGATGACTAAATGAATGGAACTTTGATCCTGATCTCCAGATCAAAGGGGGTGCTTTTCCACCTTGGGGTGTCGTAGTCAGAGTAGCAATAGGCGGCCTTTTCTTCTTTTACTGCACATAGCTCGTTGGTTGGAGACGCATAAAATAAATGAGATTGTTAATTAATTTCCCTTTCATAATTTATTTTCCTTTCCTTGGATTTGGGTCTTAGAAAATTAGGACAATCTAGAGTTTCAAAAGTGGACACCCATTATTTGGTATTTGAGAAGATCTAAACCTGGGTATAAACATAAGCACAACCAGCCCTAAATTCCAGTTGTGTTCTTCTAAGCCCACAACATAACATCCTGCTACAGAAAGAGATTCTAGATACAGAGGCCCAACTCCAAGAAAAGAGCACAAATAAACACTGGGCCAAAATAAAGTCCGAAACAACTAATCCTGAGCCCAAATATACAATAAAGGATCTGGATTTACAACAGCTTGGACAAGGCCCAATGAACAAAATATCCAACTACGCAAGGACCAAACCAACCCCATCACGTCAAAGAATATAGATGAAAAAAAAGGGAAGGGAAAAGGAAAAAGGAAAATAATTTTCCGTACTTGTTTGTTTGAAGGGAAAAATGGGTGGTTAAAGGGGTAGTTACTTCCTACAAAACCTTAAAGAATAATGCTGGTTACCAAATGATTGAACAACAGAGAGCAATTTATATGTATTGTAAAAAATGAATTTCGAGAGCAATTTATATGTATTGAAAAAAACAATTGTGAGAAAATTACCATTCCAGAAAAGTTAACCAACTTTTTCATATCACTAACCTAACTCAAGAAGACTGAAAGAGAATTAGTTTTCCTTTCCTTTTAGTATATTCAAACTATTCCTTAGATAATTAATTTTCCTTACCTTGGATTTGGGCCTTAGAAAAATAGGACAAGCTAGAGTTTCTAAAGTGGACACCCATTATTTGTTATTTTAGAACACCTAGACCTGGAATTGGAGTTGTGTTCTTCTAGGCCCACAACATAATAGCCTTCTACAGAAAAAGATTCTAGATACAGACAGGCCCAACCCAAAGAAAAGAGTACAAATAATCACATATGCCAAACCAAAGCCCAAAACAGCTAATCCTAAGTCCATATATAAAATAAATGAGCTGGATTTACAATAGCTTGGGCAAGGCCCAATGAACAATGTATCCAAACCACACAAGTACCAAACCAACCCCATGCCATCGGATAATATAAGATCATTTCAAATACTTTTTAGGGCATTTCAAATAATTTTGAAATTGGAAAAAAGTACTCCAAGAGTTGCAAGTTGTCCTATTCAAAAGCGTATTCCTAATCTTTTTAACCATATACAATTTAGATCTAACATCAAAACAAATTCTATATTCATGAGATGATTGCGCCTTTTGTGTAGGAAAAGGAGTACAAATGTATAAGAGAGCTTTTTTTTGGTCGTGAATGTATAAGAGAATCGATAACTTCTAATTTACAGTAAAACTTATTCTTTTGTGCATTTTTTGTGTTCAAAGAATTATAACTGAGTAATAAATTATTAGCCTCGTCCTCGTACACTTTCCTTTTTTTTTTTTAGTCAGACCCGTAACTCAATTTAGTTCAAGTTTTTTCCGTTTTTTTTTTTGTGGACAAAATTGACTTCTTTTGAGCATCAATTGACATTGCTGCCTCTATCTTTCGAGGATAATATCTAAAAAACTAGAAACTATAGGGAGCCATCATTAATTGTCCGATGATATGATATATTGTTCTTTGCTAATCGTATAAATTATGATTTTCTTTTGATTGGTAAAGATTTTAATTACAATTTTGAATAGAGTAAAATGTATCATACCCCCTTATATTTTTTTAAAGTTATGTTATAAATTTTGTATTTTCAAAAGTCGCACAACACCCTCTGTGTTAACTAAAATGTTACACACTCATCCTTATCCCGAATTCCATTAATGCCCGTTAACTACAATTATTAAAAGACGAAAATATCATTTTCTATAAATGGTAATTTTTTACATTTCACACATTTGATTTCTGCAAATCCATTTTGAAAGATCTAGTGTGTTAATGTCCCTAATTTTAATTTTTGATGGCTTGCTCGACGGAGATGATATGGTTGGTTGCAAATATGATATGCTTGGGAGGATATGATGACTCGAGGGATGCTGCTTGTGCACTCTACAAAAGTGGGGCAAGGTGTTGACTCCCTCTTTTTTTTTTTTTGCCAAGGCCAACTTTAACTCCAACAACACTTCATACGTTTGAATTGGGTAAAAATGGGTGGAAAAAGACAGGAAGCGACAGGTAATGGTGAGGGAGATGAGGGCATTTTGGTCTATTAAAATATGTTTTTAATTTTTAAACCAATTTCAGTTGCATAAGTGGCATGTATCATACAATTTCCATTAAATTTGACGTAAAATTAGACGACAAGGTTTATGTTGTAACATTTTTTATAGTACAGGGGGTGTTGTGCTACTTTTCAAAATACAAAATTTATGGCGTAATTTTAAAGAAACACAGGGGGAATATAATACATTTGACTCTTTTGAATATCAATTAGTTTTTGTCATTTACAGAATTATTTAACGTTCGACATACTTTTTGATAAAATCAAATTCATTAACAAGCTCATTAGTAAACATTCACGGTTCAATTGAATTATTGGTTAATCACTCAATCCATCCATTCAAAAACTAATAATTTGTTTCTTTCTCCAATCTTATGCAATCATCTTTATTAATGTATTAGTTAATTATCAAATTTAGATTTTGCTCATGTAAAATAGATTACTTTGAGATTCCCATTATTCCTTCTTTTCACATGTGCATTTACACGAGATTTAAGCCATGTTGGACCTCCCAAAACATGATTTTGAGTGGCATTTGACTATCACAATTGTTCATGCATTCGGAGGGTAAAAAAAAATATGATTTTTAGGAGTAGCAGTGAATTAGTTACTCGTAAAAAAATTAGAGAGCTATAACCTAATTATTTCGGATAATTTATAACCAAATTGTAAGTGTTTGAAAATTACTAACCATAGCTTTAAATATTAAGTATCTAAAAAACTGCGAGTACTCGTACCTATAATCGTTTACTTTGAAAAAAAATAAATATTTGTTTAAATCAAAACGAAACTAGCAAAAATTGTGAAAGTATTAAATTAAATGTAAAAAAAGGCTCAAAACAAAATGTTACAAAATCTATGCATAATAAGATGAAAGTTTAAATGTCACTTGTGTATATATGCATATATATGAATATAAACAAATATATATATATATATATATATATATATATATATATTAATGAATTAATAATAAAGTTTATAGTTTCAATTTTCAACGTTTAATACAAAACCTATTGACTCTTATAAAAACTAAACTTTCACTATACCTTATCAATTTCATATAGAGTTTATTATCGATCAAATACCCATTAATTTCGAATTTAAACCAAACCTAATGCCATTCTTAATAATTTTGTTTTTACATTTCAATAAAAAATGTCATGGAATAACTTTCGATGAAACACAACAACTCTATGTGTTTGCCTTCTCTAAAACAACCAGCTATGTTTGGTCTAATTTTTTGGCACTCAAAAATATTTTATGTGAGTTTAAAAGTTGATGTTATTCTTTTTGTCCCATTTTTGAAACTGTTTTTAAGTAAAAGTTGAAGTTGAAAAAAGCTAAAAAATAAAAAACTCCAAATTAAAACTTTTTAAAATAGACTTTTGTATAATTATTTTTATGTAATGTGGAAAGTTATTTTCTTTTTCCCTTTCAAATATACCCCGTCATATTTTTTAAAATTTAACATTACCCGCAAATTTTTAAAAGCTCAATATAGCTCAAATAGTCGACGACTTTTGTTTAATAATACATCTAACCAAAAATACTAATAAAAATTTTACAACTCAAAAATTAAAATTTCACAAATATGCCAAACAAAGGCACCTCAGTCTAAATAAATATAACCAAAATCTCTCATATTTTAATGAAAAAATTGAACACCAAATATCTAATGTTTGGTTAAAAAATTCACACATATATTTTTTTTTTGGTCACACAGAAAATTCACACATTGACTGAAAAAAACAACCCACCCCCACTAACAAACTATTTAGTAGTCTAGCCGTTACCCACCACACACCCCCCTTTCCACGGTGTCGGCCAGCCCAAAACAACTCTGTAAGTCTCACTCTCTCTCTCTCTACATATCCATCTATCTATACATATATATATATATATATATATACATACATATTTATAGATCCTCGGTTTCACACACAACACACACAAAAAGCACACGCAGGATCTGTGATCTGATCACCTCTTTGTCCCACAGGTCCGATCCGATAATCAAATCCACACCCGACACCAAATCGGATCCGGGTTTGCACCGAAACCGATCCAAGAGATGGCGGGGGCATCACGGCGGCTGCGTGACCTGCAAGCGCAACCAGGGAACAAGATCTGCGTGGACTGCTCACAGAAAAACCCGCAGTGGGCTTCGGTATCCTACGGCATCTTCATGTGTCTAGAATGTTCCGGCAAGCACCGTGGCTTAGGTGTCCACATCTCCTTCGTCCGATCCGTGACGATGGACTCGTGGTCCGAGATCCAGCTCCGGAAAATGGAGTTCGGGGGTAATGATAATTTTAATAGCTTTATTTCTCAGTATGGAATTGCTAAAGAGACTGATATTGTTGCTAAGTATAATACGAAAGCCGCGTCAATTTATCGCGATAAGATCCAATCACTTGCCGAGGGGAAGCCCTGGCGGGACCCACCCGTAGTTAAGGAAACCGTTAATAGTAGTGCAAATGGTAATACCAATACGCGTAAGCCTCCGTTGGGTGGTGGTGGAAGTGGTGGTAGGAATGGTAATTATGGGGGAAATGCGGGGTGGGATAATTGGGATACATACGATGAGGGCGGGTTTAGTAGTGGTAGTAATGGGAATAATAATAATGTTAGGAGGAATCAGTCTGTGGGGGATTTCAGGAGTGGAGGAGGAGGGGGAGGTGCAGTAGCAAGGTCCAAGTCTACGGAGGATATATACACGCGGTCGCAGTTGGAGGCTTCCGCTGCGAATAAGGAGGGGTTTTTTGCTAGGAAGATGGCAGAGAATGATTCAAGGCCAGAGGGGATTCCACCTTCTCAAGGAGGGAAGTTTGTTGGGTTTGGATCAAGCCCTGCTCCGAGGCCTAGGAATACCTCTGAAGGAGATGTTTTTTCTGTTGTTACTCAGGTACATCTTCATATTTATACGTGTTAATGCGTGTATATGTGATCTGATTGTTGTGGTGTGTTGTGTGTATAGGGATTTGGTAGGTTGTCTATGGTGGCGGCTTCAGCGGCGCAGTCAGCTGCTACTGTGGTTCAAGCAGGAACAAAGGAGCTAACTTCCAAGGTAACTTGGCTCTTTGGTCGATTGTACCTGAGATTTTCGTTTGTTCAAAACTATAATTTGGCTGTTTGAATTTCTTGTCTTGAATAATCATCGTTTGGCGTTTGCATCTTGTTAGGATTGGACTGTTGAATTTAGAAAATTGTTGACATTTTAGAACAAATGGAATAGCTTTTTAGTTCTATTGAAATGTATTGACTCGTAAGACTTGTGCCTTTTTTACTCTACTAGCACTTAATCCCCGTGCCCCTAGATACTAGAACGTATTTATACATAAAAGTGTGATAAAAGTTTTGGTTGATGCTTCTGCCCTGTATGTCGGGACTTCCTAATTTTGTTCATTTTGTAGTGTGAAAGAAAAATGGGCTAACTAAATACACTAAATACTGTTAGAAGGCCTATTGAACCGGTGGATGAGAGCCTCCTTTTTTCTTAGAAGTGAAAAGATTTATTAAACTTCACGAAATGGGTGCAACCCAAAAGTATTTACATCAACTATGTAAAGCACCTAAACATGCTAGCTATTTAACTCAACTACCCGAAGTATCTAAACATTCTTTGATACTACCAACATCAACTTTACAAGAGCCATAGTCCAAAATCGAAGTGGATGAGATCCTATTGAAAAGCTCTTTAGCTTCATATTCTTCCCCTTAGTTGTTTAATGGTCACATAATCTTAATTTCCTCCTCCTATCAATGGCTAGTTATCCTCCTTATGAGGAAGGGGCTTTAAGAGAAACTGTTCTTTTTCTTGGGGAAATTATATATGAAACTGAGACAAGTGTCATTCTTTACCCCAGAATAAAGCTTCTTTCTTGTCATTGCTTCCTGACCCGTCACAAATGCCAGGTTTGTGCGATGCTATATGATGACATTAGGGTTGAGAAGTTTATATCATGATATAATGGGTCCAGAAGCAGCTAATCTTTAGAAAAGGAAAACAACTAGTTTTCTTTATTTAATTGTAATTTTAAAATTTTCTATAATTTAAGGTGTTATTTTGTTAATTTTAGGGTCTTGCAACATTACTCTTCATAGTATAGAAGAATGTATTAATGAATTGGGTAGATAGTTCTTGTTTATGGGTAGTGTCATTCTTTACCCCAGAATAAAGCTTCTTTCTTGTCATTGCTTCCTGACCCGTCACAAATGCCAGGTTTGTGCGATGCTATATGATGACATTAGGGTTGAGAAGTTTATATCATGATATAATGGGTCCAGAAGCAGCTAATCTTTAGAAAAGGAAAACAACTAGTTTTCTTTATTTAATTGTAATTTTAAAATTTTCTATAATTTAAGGTGTTATTTTGTTAATTTTAGGGTCTTGCAACATTACTCTTCATAGTATAGAAGAATGTATTAATGAATTGGGTAGATAGTTCTTGTTTATGGGTTGCAGCCCCGTGGTGCACATCAATAGTCTCTCTCTTTTAACTTTCAAAAAGAAAATCCATGAGTATTGCTTTTTTATTTTGATTACACTTGCACTACGGTTATATGTTTTTAGATCTCATCCGAGTCACTTTCTTTTACTAATGGATTATCCTCTATCTTTGTTGTGTGGGTGTTTGTTCTGGGGTGGGGGAGTTGGGTTTGGCCATCAAGAGTGAAGTGCATTAAGATATCTTGCAGTTCTTTTCTAATAGATGTTAACTATATTTGGAGCTTAAGTTTTTCGGAGTTCGGATGCAAAGAATAAGTGGTATATCTTGTAGCTACTGATTATGTTTACAAAAAAAGAAGATAAATTCCATTGTTTTTTCTTTGAGTGAATATCTATTGCGGATGCTGGATTTGTCTTTTTTTACAAAGTGTAAGGTGACAATTATGTGCATGAAGGGGGGAGTGGCGCTACATCGAGGGTAAGCATATCCTAAAATTTTAGTTGAGCTTGGTGTTAAAAAGACCAAACCACACGATGAGTGAGTGAGGTATGTGATTGAGGCTCGTGGGCTAGAGCACGCACCTCACTTGCCCACTCGTGAACATGTTTTTTCGCTAAGACAGCAAGTAGATTTCCAGAAAGGAGAGATGGTTGGCATCGCCTCCAACAGGGACGGGAACAACCTTCGGGCTTTACCTGTTATCTACACTCATGAGTATGTTGTATGAACACTTCCTCCTAGGTTGTTTGGTATGAGGAAGGCCTGGGAAAGGAGTGAAAATTGTTCAAAAAAAGAGGAGAAAGTTGTTTTCTTTTTATCTATTCTCCTTTTTTCTTCAACACTATTTGCTGTCTTCTAGAAAATCTCAACAAATCCAACTTTGGATTTTCATCAGTTTCTATTTCATATTGGCTGGGAGGCTTCAGATACCCATATACTTTCGAATCTCTTCTCCTTTTGTCCCCTCCTTTTCTTTCTCCTTTTGGTGGTTACAAGTGATAGCCCAAAATGCTGGGTCTATGTGTATGCTATAGAGATAAATTGTGTACCAGACTGCATCTTCTATTTTTCTTTTTACAGGTAAAAGAAGGGGGCTATGATCACAAGGTGAATGAAACTGTCAATGTAGTGACTACAAAAACAACAGAGATTGGACAGAAGACATGGGGGCTCATGAAAGGTGTAATGGCTTTGGCTACACAGAAAGTTGAGGAGTTCACTAAGGAAGGTGGCAGTACTAGCTCGAACAGTGATGGTTGGCACCGAAATGAAAGTGAGCGAAACGGGTATTATCAGGAATTTGGGCAGGATTCTAAGGCATGGAATACTTCTGCTGGGGGGCAGCCTTCGTCAGGAAAGCAGTTCAATTCTGTCAGCTCGGACTCATGGGACGATTGGGATAGTAAAGACAATAGGAAACAAGATTCTATGAAGGGAACTACATCTAGTAATGGGGATAGCTGGGCAGGCTGGGATGACGGTAAAGATGATGGATTTGATAATTTCTATCAGAATGCAACTGATAGTAAGTCTGTTGGTTACAATGGAAAGTCAGATGCGAAGTGGAGTGAGGGAGGTTTCCTCTAAGGTTAGCCTATATCGCGGCAGTGCCTTTTTTCCCCAAAAATTCTTTTCAAATCCAAATTCAGTAACATTCCTATGAGTCACTGGAAGGCTGTGTTTGTTTGAACATAGTTGTGTATGTAAAATTGCCTACAGGATGGGCTAATTGCCCAAAGAAAAGATAAAGACTTTGTTTGTGTTAATGAGGACCGTTGCTTGTGTCTTTTAACTTTAGCTCACATTTCAATTTGTAACGACTTTAGTTCATGTACACTTGGATTATGTTTGCTTGAATATCTTTGTAATCAATTGCCTTTTCTCATACCTATTCTCATCTAGCTCTTATTTGTTTTACTGGTTGTGCTTGGCCTCTGCCAAACTTTATGTTTGTTCAACCAAGTTTTTGGTGTGTTCTCATTATCTATTTGCTATTGGCGGCTAAACCTAGAATTTGGCATAACTTGGCTGTTTACCAATTTTGTACCTTCATTTCTTCTCCTTGTATTTCTTTTTCAAGGGGCGTGGTATTCACTTATACCATACATTTTTCCTTTGCTACTTTGTGGTTTCTAACTCTTCGTTATTACTGTTTCATATTTCGTGTTCTTGTTCCCTCCCCTCATGTTTGTGTGGGTCTCTGTTTATCCTAGGTTTCCACAATAGATCTGGCAACCTCAATTCTTTTTTTTGGTTGGAGGCAACCTCATAATTCAACCTCTTGTATATGAACATAGTAACATTTTATTTATTTACGTCCAGTGTTGCTAGTCTTGTTGGAGGTAAACCAACTTAGTTACTACAAGACTTTGGCCTAAATAATGAACAATCGTTGATGCATCCTCGTTTGCTTTAGGAATTCATTAGACACCTTTCAGAGCCTGTGGTGAACGGTATTTGAGTCTGGACTGTTATCTTCATGTGCTTGGATCACAAGTGCAGAACAATTTATTCCCTGTCCTGATGAAGCTAACAGGTCTCCTGCTGGTCCTAAGTTGGCATGCTCGGCTCGATAATCTCCCAGCGCCGCTGCTATGGCTGGTGGAAATCTCCCTTTGCCTAAAACTATGAGTTCATATGTGTTGCTCTGCCCGAGTGCTAGCAGCTCTTGTCCGATGTTGCTTGCTACCTTCTCAACATACTCTACCAAGCCTTCCCACCTCTTCCTGAACTCAAGCAGGTACGCCTCGTCCATTTCCTGCACATGACAAATAGGTTCCCATTTAGCATATGATTGGGAGGTCCATAGGGTATATGTTTGATTCGGTGTTTTTTCTGTGGAAAGAGCATGAAATGGGGAAAACAGACATTGACCTTTTCCCTTCGATTGTTCTTTGGTTCTATGTTGCTGCCTCCATCCTCCTCGATGTGCACTTCTATCGGGGACTGGTCTTTGACATTACCTTCAACTTCTGCATATTCGATGAACCTTATGACAGTGACTCTAACTGCTGGATGTTCTGCCATCCTGCTGCCTATCTCCAGACTCTTGCGACTATCAGGGCCGCCAAGGAATATGATGCATACTCTGTTTACAAGAGATGCTTCATTTGGGTGTTTCTCCCGATTGTTTCCAAAACCGCGATCCACAAATATTGCTATTGAGCACGGTGCATTTGTAAGCATGCTCTCGTTCACTCCCTTCCAGCCTTGACCTAAGTTAACCTCCACTGCTTCATCACCATTCCTCTTCCATTGCTTATGAAAGGGCAAGATTATCATCTCTACTTTCTTCTTCTCTGCGACATGGAAAATGTCCTGATGCATCACAGGCAAAGCTGAGATAGATGTTGTCGGTCGAACTGTTACTCGGCCAAGCTGACTGTACGCCTCAAACGCAGCCATAACTTGGTCATTTGGTTCACCATTCCTGAACCGCCTTATAAATGGAAAACCATTCTTTCGCGCACGTTGAACCATCCTGATCGATGAAGATCGATCGGTGAGCTCAACGAGCTGCATGATGTAAAGTTTCATGGTGGAGTTTTTTTTGGATCTTGATGACTCTATTAGGTTGATTAGGGAAGGTGAATCTCCTGGACCATGAATGCATGCCATGATGCGAAGCTTTTCGCCGCCTAATGTTTTGGTCATTGTTGTTTCTTGTCGTAAACCACGTTGTTGAATGCTGTTGGAGATGTCGCGTACTGGTCTGTATATGGCCAGCACCATTGGAGTTGTCATGAACGTTGTGAACAATGCCATCAGAACTAAGATGGCGAACATCTCGTCATCAAGAACCTGGTCAATAACATCTATTGAGGATAGCATCTTGGTATAGTCGAGAACATAACGTGTAAAATATTATTAAAACACAGAGGTAATCAGCTTTACGAAGTGAAATTAAAGATATGCAGGCTATAGGAGTAGCATTCATTGCGAAACTCTGTTGATTCTTGATTTCTCAATTCATGGAGACGTGTAATTTTAACAATATAATAGGGGTGGAAAAAGCAATCATTTTCAAACCTTGATAATTTTAGTGTCTTTAAGTTAATTGAATGGATGACGACAAGCTAACCGACTGGGTTGGCTTAATGGTAGATCGCTAACCGACTGGGTTGGCTTAATGGTAGATCGTTTAGAGTGTAAAAAAGACGACTTGTTCACGTTTTTGTGTTCAAACCAGCCATGGTGTTTCTCTTTTTGAGGGCAATCTGAATAGATCTTCTGTATAAGGAAACCAGACCAAGGTCATAGCCATGTATTTATCACATCAACCTTGCTCAAGGAAGTTCCTCTTCATGAAAAAAACAAGCTATTTTTATCTCAAAATTACTTAAGAAGTTCTCTAAAAGCAGGCAAGTTACCATCTTCTCGATTTTACATCAACATCAGAAGGTGGATTAGTTAAGAGTACTTTTACCCTAAGTCAAACATAAAATAAGTTAGCGTCATATTAATTAATTCTTCTCCCAATAATCTTTCTAGTGAAACTTCCAGATAATAAAAGTTCGAGTTATATAGAATATCCATGGTAGTGCACCGTAAGAGAAGTGCAACTAATGGAATTTTTTAAATTTTTTTGAGTTCCAAATGAGATGTACCATTAGTAACTTATAGTATTAACTATCGAATATTAAATTTGAAGATAAAATCTCAATTTATAGTGAAAACGATAGAACCAAAAGAGGACCACATTTTCACTGCAACTTTTTATGAGAATCATGAGAATAAAATTAACTAGATAAGTAGTCAGTGATACTTTTTAGTGAGCGCACTTAAAATTTATTTCTCATGTCGAACCAATGGGGTTGATTTGGCCTTTGGGGCCATATTGTAGATGGTGACTTGGCATGCATTTCATCTCTCACATTGTCTAATTGGAATTTGCTTTCTTTGTGAAAGGTACCTCACTGATTGAACACTACATATATATGATTTTTTAAGTTCTCCCTATCAAGAAGAAGCAAGTGTATGTCAAAGGAAGAGGGTTTTGATTCGTTCATCATATATAGTAAAAGACATTATTTATCATGTTTAATTAATTTCATTTTGAACGATCGCTTTGCAACATAGAACGTTACGAAGAAGATTTAATAATGAGAAATTATCCAAATAATTTCATTATAACTATATCATAAATTTATCACCATTGGATCTCCTCATTTCAATATTATTATCCTTAATTTCAATTTTGCAAAAATATTTGTTCAGGCCTCTTAATAATAATCTCATATATAAGAGAACAGTACATTTTATCCTCTTCCAAATTCCAACTCCACCCAGAAACACTTTAGCTTTGGTATCAGATGGGGATAAGCTTTTTATGCAATGGAAATGCTTTATTTTTAAGAAAACATTTCCACTTATTGCAACACGGAATGAAGAATGTCACTTTCAAGTTGTTATAAGGCCATGGAGGTGGGCATATCTTTGTTCTTTCTTTCTTAGATACTCTATGACCTTTAGAAACAGATGTTAAAACATATATATTAGTTGATTGTCTCTTGCTTCATATAAATAGCCAAAAGTGTCTCATGCTTCATATAAATAGCCAAAAGTGAACCATATATATAGATATTCTAATTCATCCACCTCGTGCGAAAGTTTGCCGTAAAATATTTTCTTGAAAATTATTTTTTTAATTTTTTGGTGTTTGATAACATTGAAAAATTAGTCAATCAAAAAATATTTTCCGATCAAAAAAAAATATTTGGTTGAAAAGAGTGTAAAATATTTTCATGTCCTTTGGGACAAGAAAATATTTTTCACCCACTCTACCCCACCCCCACCCCAAACCACCTCAACTCACATTTTTTATTAATTATTATTAAATAATTAATTAATTTAATAATAATTCATTATATAATTTGTTAATTATTTAGTTTATGATTTTTTATTCATTTATTAACTATTAAATAATTTACTAATATTAATTAATAATAAATAATTCATAACAATTATTATTAATTTATGAAATTATTAATTATTTTTTATTATCTATCAATTAAAAATTATTAATTTACTTATTATGTAACAAGTAAAATCTTTATTAATTATTTATTTTTAACTTATTCTAAATTTTATTTATAAATCAATTTTAATAAATTAATTTATTAATAGTGATTAATTATTAATAATTTTTGAAAAATATTAATAGAATAATATTTTAATCAATTTTTTTACTATTGTATTACATTCAGATACAAAAAAAAAAAAAATTTATAATGTGACAATTAAATTATACCAGAAAATATTATATTTTTAAAAAAAATATTTTTTCCTAAAAATATTTTTTCCTAAAAATATTTTTCACTAGTAAGTTATTTTACCACAAACACTTAGATAAATTACTTCATGATCAGGAAAGTGATATATATGCATAGCTTTACACCTTACTATCTTCCCCAAAATTTTCTATTTGAAATGTTAATTGGCAGATGCAGTAAAGGTCAGTGGGGCCTGTACACAATTTTTCTTTTTTAAATATATGTGATTTTTTAATTAGTTTAAAATATCAATTAGCCATCATTCAAAAAAATATTATTTATATAGTCATTAGTTGTTTGTTATAACTTATCCTGAAAAAAAAAATCCTAAATTTGACTGTGATGATTGGAATAGTATTTAATAATCTTAGCTAGCTGTTTGTATCTATAAAGGAAAATACAGAAGCATTAAAAAACAATATTCGAACTAGTTTATTTAGATAATCTCATAATATTATAATATAATGAGAAAAATTAACAGTAAGTGATGGAGTGATGTTGTAGTTATGGGATTCTGGGGTACCTTAGTTTGTGGACAATCTCTCTTGGCCAGTGGGTGATCGGGCTGGGTGATCGGGCTCGATTTTAGGGAGCGGGGGTCATATTAAAAAAAAAGCATTGTTATAATTATGATAAAATTATCTTAATTATTATATAGAGATTAAATAATCGTATAATTACTTTAGCACTATTTACCTCCCTCATAATGTTATAACGACCCAAATCTTCTTCCCATTAACATCCCTAAATTTAAATAACATAGCCAAAGATGGTATAATTGAAAGCACATATAATCCCAAGATAGAAAGAGTAGTTTAGTGCACGTACCCAAAGATATATAAAAAGCATGGAAAGATATGACATGGGCAAGCATGGCGTACCTTCTTCTCTCTGCCAATGTTGAGAACAATAAGCTCCACAAGGCCTTTGGTGTTCATCAAAACACCAAGAATTAAAGACTCCCTTACAGGAGTCATGCACAACATAGCCACCAAAAATGTGCCTAAAATCTTCCCAATGCAGGCTGTGGATGTCACAAGCACCAAAAGCCCCCATGCCTCTATCCCTTTGATCTTGGAAACATTAGTTTTCAATCCACTTGAAGCAAAATACAATGGCAGTAGAAGACCAGATACAAAATCTTCAATTCTCTTTATCAAACTTGTAGCAAATTCACCATCTTTTGGGATCGTTAATCCGAAGATAAATGCACCAAAAATTGAATGAATCCCTATAAGATCTGTCAAAAAGCCAGACACCATTACTGCAGCTAGTGTTAAACATATGTAAGCTTCATCAACAATGTTTTCATGGCCGCCTGATGAGCATTGTTTAGCAACCCATTGCATCAGTGGTTTGATAACAACAAGCATGAAGATAACAAAGCCAATCCCAGAAAGAAGAATCCATATTGATACCATGGAGCTGTTATGAGCCCCCCCTCCTTGTAATGCAACTGCTAAAGCAAGCAAGATCCATGCTGCAACATCGTTGAATGCAGCTGCTGCCATGGCGGTTTGGCCAACTTGTGTGGTGAGAAGTTTGAGCTCTGCTAGAATGCGGGCAAGGACTGGGAAGGCTGTAATGGAGAGTGAAACACCTATGAACATGAGGTACTGTGTGTAGCCAACTGTGCCGGCTCCTTTGATTGCTTTACGTAGAAAAAAGGTGACACCAATGCCGAAGATGAAGGGTAAGGAGATGCCAGCGACTGCAATGCCGAAAGCTTTTTTTCCACTTCTGCGTATTGTGTTTAGGTCAAGTTCAAGGCCGACGAGAAATAGATAGAATAAGAGTCCCATACTGGCTACAGATTCAAGGATTGGTGTGCTCCAAGATGGGAAAATCCATTGCGTGAACACTTTGTTTCGACCTAGAGCAGATGGTCCAAGCAGGATTCCACCCTGAAAACAATTTTTCGTTGGTTAATTTATGTACGAGAAATTCTTTTCGGAATTAATGTTAGTTTCTCATATATTGGTAAAATTCATACGTATGAATTTCACCAATCATGTAAGAGACTGATTCATTAGTTCGAACTGATAAAATAATTTTCTTTTATACACAATTAAATAGCTAAGCAATGGATATGAAAATAGGGGAAAAAAGAAAAAAGAAAAAGAAAAGGAAAGAGAAAGCAAAGTTCATCACCTCTGATGGAAAGTCCAGTTAGTGCATTAAAGTGCACCATGGTACACTTCCTAAACCATAAATCATATGAAAGAAAAAGAAAGAATTCGACAATAATATTTATTACGCTGGCTGTCAGCTGCACTATGATACTCTTAATTTTCAAAATTTTATTATATCAAATGGTAAAACATATCAATTTTTTTTTTTTTTTTTTTTGGGTGTGATTTCAGATAGCGCTCTTTAAATAAAGAAAATAAGTAAATGAAGAAAAACGGAGCAAAGCAAATATTGAGGGTGAGAAAAGCTAATTTCTTTTAGGGATTACCATCCATTTTATATCTAATTCGCAATTCATGTAATTATATAGGCAAAATTTTTGCATATTAATTGCTAATAATTAAGAAGTAATTAAGGTCATGAGGAACATACTACTATCTCAGCAACAACTTTAGGTTGCCTAAGGGGTTTGAAGAGGCAAGCAAGGACACGGCTGATGAGGAGGACTAAGGTGGTTTGAACGATGAGCAATGGAAATGCATATTGAAGTGGATTGTCTCCTTGCCATGCTCCACCTGAGGAGGTCTTCACAGATGTTATGTTGAAACTCATAACAGATGGATATGTTTAGGACTTAGTGTAAAAAGCACTTCTAGCTAGTCATGTAGATTGTGGCTGTGTTTTAACTTAAAAGATCTACGAACTTGAAGATGATTAAGGGAATATATAATGGACTATCACTCTTTAGTGCATGTCCTTATTGGCCCACTAAATGATCATAATGTGCATTTGGCTTTCATAATTGCTATTTTTCTAGCACAAGTTTGAAATTGATTCCTAGCTTTGTGGATAGATATATGCAAGTTAGATGCCGGGATAGATTCAGATATGGTTCAGTGAATTACAGTTTCTATTGGTTTCACATTTTATTTTAAAAGATATACATATTTTTTGTCTAAAAATTCAATTAATTCTAACTGAATAAAAACATTCATAATATTTTTAAATTATAATTGCGCTAAAATGTTTTTTAGATCTATCCCTTCCCAAGAGGCTAGGAATCAAAAGAAAGGAGAATAATGTGCGGCATTTTTGAAAAACTGAATGCTAGAAGAAATTCTTCACTAACTTTGCACATTAATATTTTGGGGAGATTTTGTTCCCTTTTTTTTTTATAACCCCTACTCCCACTCCAATGAGATTCAAACCATAATTTCTCAACTGTTGGAGGAAATAGCCTACCACTAGGTAGGGCCGGTCCAAGCTATGAGCTGTTTGGGCCTGTGCCCAAGGCCCCCTTAATCTAGGGGCTCCAATTTAAAGAAATTATTATTATTATTTTTTTTAAAGATAAAGGTCTATCTAAACTAGTGTTCTTTAATTGGGGCCAAGAGGTAGGAAAAATAAATTTTATATAGGTCTATCTTTTTGTTAACTTGTAATATTATGCTATTTTATAATTCTAATTTTGGTGTTTTTTTTTTATTTGTAGTGATTATTTTAGTAAAAAATTTTGAGTTTTTTTATTGAGAAAAAACTTAATTATTAAGGTCCCAATTTAGATGATCGTCCAAAGTTTCTAAATTGTTTGAGACAGCTGTGCCACTAGGTACTTCTAAATCTCTTTGATTCCCCCACCTCTCACTTCCATGCAGGGGTGGAGGGAGGGAGGAAACCCCGGCCCCCCTCCAACCTCCAAAAAAAAATAAAAAAAAGTTTAATGCAATATTTTTTAAAAATTAGATCTCGCCCCCCCCTCCCCCAACCCCCAACCCCTAACCCCTAACCCCGAACCCCTTACCCCCCAATATATATACAAAAAATGATAGATATTTTTAAAAATATGAAGTTAGTTTGGTGGTTAGTCACAATTACTATTATGTTGATAGTGTGGGTTCAAGTTATCGTAGTTGCATTTATTTTTGCACAAACCGACTTTGATATTCTAGCACTAGTTAGTTATGGATGAAAAAAATTAATCTAAAGAATGTGACCTCTAATGAGGTTTGAACTAGTAACATCTAATTTAATAACTAATATCTAACCACTAAGCCGTTGCACTAGGCCAGATCGTTCACCATTTATTGATATACCTAAACTATTTAATTTGTACTATGAACAGAAACAAATAGTTAAATATGTAATTTAAAATTATTATAATATTTTCTTATGATGCATTCAAAATATAAACCAGTTGATATTAAAAAATATGCTTAGAACGATTATTATATTTACCAAATTTTTAAAAGCACCGTAACATGAAACTATAACTAAATTTTCTTTAATAAAACTATAAAAAATATTTAAAACTGTAAAAATTGAGACTTTTTTTCTACTAATCCAAAAAATATTATACAAAAAAATTATACAACAAAAAATTTTTGACCCTCCCAACATTAAATTTCTGGCTCTACCCCTCCTTCCATGCCCTCCACTCCACTTCCACTCCACCACCGCTCATTTCCATGCATTCCACTCCACTTCCACTCCATCACTCATTTCCATCCACTCCACTCCACTCCACATGCCCACTTCCACACTCCACTCACTACCACTCCACTACACACCAATTGTTCTAGGTTCTTAATGATGTAGGAACAATTGCATATATCATAAAAGATATCAAAAGACTAGCTCCTATGGACTTTTTGGCTTCCAAGTATCTGATCATGTAGAATGAAAACTAAACATCAAGAAGCTTATGTTTTCAGTTCTTGACACTATAAGATTTGTCAAATATTTTTTTTTTCTTTTTTACAAGTCCATTCAATTTGATTAATTAATGAAAACTCCTATTATCTAATACAAATTTAAATCGGGTAACGTTATGAAAAAAATTAATAGTGATGAAGAATTCTATAATGATAATAAAATGAATGGAGTCAACCCATTTTATCCGGAACTGAAATTTGTTTCTTATTTTAATAGATGACAAAAAAGTATGGCCACAAATTAATGTAACATCGGAAGTAATGGCACAATATATGGGCATGATTGAAAAGAGATGCATGGGGGACATTCTCATGGTAGAAAAGGACTCTCAAGTTGTTGCTATATATGTGAATAGGATGACGCCTCATAATAGCTCCCTAAAGCCGTGGTTAGAGGATTGCAAAACTATTCTACATCAGAATTTGAAGTTCAAACGTAACATATATTTTCTGCAAAGCAAACAAATTCAACACTATTGGCCTAGCATACTCTCCTGAAGAAGGAAGGACAAAAGAAACATCTCGGCTCTTGAATAGTAAAAAGGTAACTCAATTTAACTACTTTCTAGTCGATATTATAAATTTCGACTAGACGTCCCTTAAAAAAAAAAAAAAAGAAAGAAAGAAGAATTGTTAGTAATCAAACACGCCATATTATGAATTATTGACAAAATGTAACATTTATATAATTTATATTTCCTTGTATTACTTGGTTGCAACTTCTCGTAATGTGCCCAAAGTGTTATATGCACCGAAGAGGGTTGAAAAAGATGAGAGGCCTCCACGAAAAGGACCGGGGGCATTACTCGATAATGAGAAATATGCCTGACTTGATTGTTGGTGAGGAACTCATATGATGACTTGGTACATTTCATGACTAATCAAATACTAACAAATATTCGTTACAATAACTTTTTGAATGTTTTTCCATAAATATTTGGATCGAATAATGATCTTGATATATCTAATGTCTTATAGCGGGATCAAATAATGATCTTAATATATCTAATATCCTATAGCTAGATCGAATAATGATCTTGATCTAGGTCCGGATCTTCTCATATTAACTTCTCTCTTGTAATATAATGAGAGGAGAATCTCAATCATCCGGATCCTCTCATATTTACTTCTCTCTCATAATATTATGAGAGGAAAATCTCAATCATCCATATTGTTATATATAAGTCATCTCAGCCATTCATTTCAATTTAACCTAAAAAAAAAAAATTTCTCTCAAAATACTTTTTCAACCATTACCCACTCCAACATTTTCTCCTCTCTTTCTCACTTCAAGCTGTCCTGTTTTCATTGAAAAAAACAGACGAACTTCACATCTTCTTTTTTCAGTTTTTTCAGCTTTAATTTTTTTTCTTTTAGTTTTTTCTTCATTTTTTAAAATTTAATGGTTCTAAATTTTTCTTTGTTGCATCCTCGCGTATGTTAGTCATGTCCAATATACTGTCCATAACCAAAAAATTGAAAATATAATACATCAAATTATTAATTATCAGAATCGTTCAACTTTTAAAATTTGGTTGGTAACAATTTTATTGCAGAAGCTAGCAAAATAAAAACGAAATCAAAGGGATTCTAAAGCAAAATTAAAAGGCTCCATTGACCCAACAAAACAATGATAAAAAAAAAACATGAAAATTAAAGCAAAGCATAAGAAACCAAACAAACAAATGAAAATCATGAAGCACCCACACAGAACTCCGTCAACTTCGCTCATGAAAATTAATCAGCAAAGTCAATGATGCAAAGATCTATTAACAAATTTAAGACATCTCACTTGGAAAAGAATTAGTAAGTGTTTTGACTCATATTATTGGTTTAAAAGTTAATGAATTTGACATTATATATTTTGAATCATTATACTGAAAGTGATAACAAACACAAAAACAAATCTAGAGCTGAAAAAATAGAAAAAGAAAACGTGAAGTATCAAATTTGTTCTTCATTGAGAGCATTTATTCTTGAGCAAAAATGGTGGATGAAAGTGATTGAGACAATGGATAGGGTGAGAAAGATAGAGATGAGAGTTTACATTTTTTTGGGTGAAAAACAGGAAGTGGGAAAGTAAGGGAGAGAGAGAGAGAGAGAAAACATGAGAGGGGTAATAGGAAAGAGAAAAGACTGAAAAAAGAATTTGGATTAAATTTTTATTTTTTTAAATTTATTGAAATGAATTACAGAGATGACTTATAATAATATGAATGATTGAGATTTTCTTATCTTAATATTACGAGAGATAAGTTAATATGAGAGGATCCAAATTCCTCTTGATATATCTAATGTCTTATAGCTGGATCGAATAATGATTTGATATATCTAATGTCTTATGGCTGGATCGAATAATAATTTTAATATATCTAATTATTATACGGAATCACATACTCTTCTTTTTCTATGAAGAGAATAACTTCAAGTATAATTATATTGAATTTGCTTACGACTACAAAACTGGTTATTTACACTTCAATACATATATAAATGCACGTGGAAAAAACAACACAAATCCAATGAATTTATTTGTCATGATCGAATCGTCGAACCTTGGAACCAAATGGGACCGGCCTAACACTCACAGGTTCCATGATGATCCTTAAACATATCCGAGGTTCCTGTTGGTGGTGCATTTAGTCTCTTCATTGTCGGCCCATGACGCAGAATATGTACCTCGTACAAATTTAAGACTTCTACACGTGGCCACTAGGGTTTTAGTTTCACTAATTATGTACCTCGTACAAATTTAAGCTTTCCGTGAATCAAGGGGGAGAAAAAAAAAAGAGTTCTACATGCGGTTTTTTTGTTCGTTGTTAGTTTCTCATAAAGTGACAAAGAGGTTTATCATTTGGCTTTGATTTTATTTTGTAGTGCTTGTCCATGGTCCTCTGAAGTCCCACTTATACGTACGTTTATTTGTAAAATCAATTAGGTCAAAATGAAGTGTGTTAATGAAAAAAAAAAATGCTGAAGTAAAATGTATACTACATTAGCTACTTTGTTCTATTACTTGTATTGATTAAGCTCGTACGTCCTCGTAAAAATATGCACTTTGAGTATGTGCATCTCACGCTTAAGTTAAAATTGACTTTTTTTTTTAACGGAAGAGGTATCGTGCTAAAATTTCAGAAAGCATATAGGGATTATGAGGTTAATACTTTATTTTAATATCCGTCTCAAAATAATAATTTAAAATGGATGATTGAGATTTAAAAAGGGTAAATTTCATATCCCATAATACATGTCATTTAATTGACGAAAGAATAAGTAAAGAAGAGGATGCAAACCCGTGTATTGTGCACTTATACCTAGCCACAAGAGGATATTGTGACATTTACTCTAATTTTTATCTATTCATAGTAATTCAATTACATGTCTTTCAACATGGGAAATTGATATTATCAATCAACTAAAAACATGCAATTAGTGAATTACTACATTTTGGGGCTTTATAGTATTTGTAAGAAGTCAAAATTCATGTTTTAAATTTATGAAGATCAGATGAAGAATGCCTTTGTATAAAATTGAAATCATTTTTGAAATTAGGGAAAACAAAAAACTTATTTAGTATAAATTAGGTGTCCATTAGGATACAAAGGATTCTTTAATTTTCATCTTTGAACTATTGGGGACAAAATTACTTCGATGGTTTCTACAAGTCTTTTGGTTATACTAATTGTTGTTATCCTAGATACGTCATGGTGCATAATTTTTTTTTTTAACCCCCGCTCTCACTCTCTTTGGGATTCAAACCCTAGACACCCACACACTAAGGGAGGTAATCGACAAGCTGGGCTTCCCATAAATTCCCATGGTACAAGATTATTTGAATTACACAATCAAATCAAATTGTAGAGCAAGATTTGATAAACTAATAGTCAACAAATTGAAATTCATTTATCAATAGATTTTTGTCCTTTTGATGACGAAAAATGAAAAGTTGGGATAATCTGACTCATTCACTCCATGTATTCATCAATTGACCAATATTTCTAATTTATGTAATTGATACAAAAATGTTATATATACAAGAATCTAGATTGCATAAGCTTCATACAATATCTTTTCACGTCTTAATTATTTTCGTTCAACTAATTGCATCTACAAAAAGAAGTAAATAGCGAAGTGCTCCAAGTGAGTCCAAGAAAATAAAATACAAAATTGCTTTTCTCCTAAAATTAATGTCCAGACTATATATGGAACATAAAGATTAAAAAAAAAAAGTGTAGAGAAAAATTAATTGCGTCTAGAAAGAATTTTCCATTTTCATAATTATTTTGAGAACTAGACTGGACTCATTTCTTAGAAAATTATTACTGAGGGATGACATCGCCGAATGGCCTATAATTGTAAGTAAAATAACTTTTTAGAAGTTTGAATTTAAGCCTATATCTTCTTTTTATAATAGCTCGTTAATTAATTGCTATTTTTATTGAACTTAACACGCAATAACAAGTAAATAAAATAAAATAAAATGACAAAACAGAAGGAAAAGTTGGAATTTACCTGGAATTTGTAAATAAGAAAAGAAATTAATATCCTGCTTATTTACCAATGACTGATCAAAAATTACCAAATCTAAACACATCAATATTTCTTGTCTGCCTTCGGCCTATTTTTGTCTAACGTAGACCTTCTTTTTTTTTGATGTAAGGGAGGCTAAAGCCAACTAAGCCGGAATGAGCTTGGGTGAAGAATCACCCCTTCTGCATGTCCTCTAATATGAGCACTTTGAGTTGCTGTGGGAGGTCATCAATCTTGTGAGAGCCAAGAAGTTGTTAAACCAGCCACTTATCACATGCATCCGCCTATCGATAAACATGTACAAATTTATATTCCTCATATCGAGCAAAAATCTACTTACAATCCTCAACAAAAGGTTTTAAAGAATTGTAAGTTGTAGCATCTCCAACGATTAAATTCTAAGGTAGACCTTTGGCCCAAGCATGTCTCTCGTAATTGTATCAGAATCACTGCATTCGGACCATAAGTGATAGCATTCACTATAAAACCAACCTTCACTTTTATACATTTTTCTCGTCAATATCAAATTTTATACATTTTTTCATCAATATCAAAATGTTCATCGCAAGCAATCCCTTATTTTACATTAAGCTTAAATTGTTAGAACGGAATGACACCACACATTTCAAATGTGTGAATTCGTATTAGTCTCGTTTACATCTTGTATTTACAACATTTGGTATGAGAGGGATTGCAAACTTTATAAATCTAGCATCTCAACTTGCTGATGTTCGACCTCAAGTCTTAATATTTAGAAAATACATAAACAATATAGTTAATCGTCACTTATATACAAACTGACAACTGGGGTATACCTAATATAAGTGCACATTGTTCAGACATTTTTGAAAGTTGAATGAAAATCTCCACTTGTTTAACCAAAAAAAAAGCATAATCGTAAAATCCAATTATTATCTTGGGTTGTATATAAATCCCATTATAGTTGCCCATATGTGCTATACTCCAATTGATGGCTCGTGGGTCAATGCAATTGGATCTTGATCATCATAAGACATGTTCGATACAGGAACTTCTTCTGCATGGGCTGTATCGTGTTGTTGAATCACAAGAACTGATGATACTATGCCTTGGCCTGATGAAGCCAATACATCTCCAATTGGCCCCAACTCGGCATGCTCAGCTTGGCGCTCTGCTAACTCCGCCACCATAGCTGACGGGCATCGATTTTTGCCGACGACTATGAGCTCATAGTGTCCGCTTCTGCCGATGGCTAACATTGCCTCGATTATGTCGCCTGTCATCTTCTCCATATACTCCACTATGCCATCCCACCTTCTTCGAAATGCTGCCAATATCGTATTATCAAGCTCCTGATTTCAATCCAACATAATAAGTTGATCATACATGTCATGGAATATTGCAACAAAACATATTTCTAATGGAGAATTTTAAAGAACTCGTATGGATAAATTATAACTTTCAATACTAACATATAAGATTCAGAATATGTTTAACATATTCTGTCATGTCATTACGTCTTTAATTAATAATCATCACAGATCACACATGAAAGAAGTATTAATGGAGAATCTAATTGTCCTTCATGAACTACGTCATTACGTCTTCAATAATCAATTACGGTGAGCAGATGAAGTAGGTGCAACATAGAGACTTTCAAAACTAGTATATAGGAGAATAGGTCACACGTAAAACATGTATTGGAAAATTCAACATAGATAAATCAGGATTCTAAAGACTAATATATAAGTAATACGAGACTATTCTACCTACACCAATTGATTTTAGAATGTAACTTCAAGTAGTTATTTAATAAGTTCAACGTGCATGTCATGTATTATTTCAGATTTTAAGTGAATTCGACTCATACTGAACTCAGTGCATCGTGAAAGTTTCGTATAATGGTCTATCAATACTGAGGTAAATAAATTAGGTGTTTATGCATTGGACAAAGACTATTACCTTTTCTCTTTCAGGATTTGTAGCAGCAGTAGAAAAGCTGTAATTCTTCTCTTTACACTTAGTAGGTGATGGTCTCAGCTTCAGAAAATTACTCTCCATGCCTTCTTTCTCAACGAACCTTATCACAGTCACTTTCACTGCTGGATGCTCAACCATCCTCCCACACAGCTCTAAAGCCTCCCTATCATCAGGTCCACCAAAGAAAATAATGCATACCCTCTCTGCTGCTGTGATATTAGGCCCTGGCGTTTGTTGAGATCTACCACCTAATCCACGATCCACAAGCACTGCAACTGAACATGGTGCTTCTTTAAGCACCCTTTGATTCACTCCTCTCCATCCATGTCCAACATTCTTCATTTCTTCACTGTCATTGATGATCTTCCACTGCTTGTGAAATGGCAATATGATCATTGTCACACCATTTTTTTCAGCCATTTGGCAAATGTCTTCATGCATTGTTGCCAATGCTGATATGGCTGTTGTTGGTCGAACCCTGACTCGTCCGAGTTGGCCGTAGGCCTGGAATGCAACCGCAACTTTGTCGTGGAAATTGCCGTCGCGGAGGCGGTTGCGATAAGGAAAACCATTCTTCCGGACACGTTGGACCATCATGATTGAAGAGGATCGCTCAGTGAGCTCCACCAGATGCATTATGTAGAGTTTGAGCCGAGACTTGTTCGTCGACCGAGTTGACTCAATCAGGTTGATGAGTGATGGTATGTTTCCAGGGCCATGAACACAGGCGAGGACTCGGAGCTCGTCTTTGATGCTATCAGGGTTGGATTGTTGTAGCTTACGGTGAGAGTTGGTGTAGGTGTCACGGGTCGGCTTGTAGATGGCCATAACTGTTGGCGTTGTGATGAATGTTGTGAAAAGTGCCATGAGAACTAGTATAGCAAAAGCCTCGTCATTCAGAACCTGTGAAGCAACAATTAGTATTAGCACACCATCACCTTTCATTAACCAGGATAATTGAAGCCCCCATGGCATGGTACATCATTAGTGGGGTGGAACTATTTCTGCAAAGTCGCAGGTTCGTCACTCACTATTGTTTTAAAGTTGTATCATCGATAGACTTAGTACATGTGTAGAGTGCAACGCTATACGCAAGTTTACTAGTTAGTAATCGGGCTCCGTCGAATAATTAGGTGGTCAAATTTCGTCAGTTAAGTTCTCACTTATCCAAAAATACCAAGATAATTGAAGAAGATGATCCAATGGCAATGAAAAAAAAAATGATTATTATAATGAAATGATTTTAACAATTAACAAATATTAAATAACATAATAGTCATGGTATTAGAGAATCCTTATGTACAGTTACGGAAGTTACAATTCCCTCTACCCTATAAAATTATTTAAAGTCTTTTGATATTTTTGACATATTTAGTTTTTAAAATTATTTAACGTCCTTTATTATTTTATTGAACTTACTTAATCTCAATTTACTTATCATTGATAAAATATTTCAAATTCATTTAAAATCACACATACAAAATGATAGGGGTGTAAATCCAAGCCCAGCAAAAGTGTTCCCAAATGATGGGGGTGTAAATCTAAGCCCAGCAAAAGTGTTCCCAACCTGGGGCAGGGCGTCAAGACCCGTCCCTGACCTCGCTCTACTTCCCTGACATGGTTGTCACTTTCGATGTGACATAAAGGTAAATAGTACCAAACATGTATAAACAGTGCCAGGTAGGTCAGAGCATTAATTGTTGCCTGACATCAAAAGTAGTATAAATACCCTATTCATTTGCCATTATGAGGTAACCTGTGCACATTTATTACTCTAAACTACTTACCGTTCAACTCGAATAGACTAATTTACTCTCTCACCTGAGGGGAAACACGGGCTGCCACCCCCGCGAATCTTTCCTTTGTTTTGCAAGTCAGGTAGTTGAGGTCGGATCACTGAGCTCGGGCAGACATCTATTTTCCACCCTTATCAGTTGGCGTCGTCTGTAGGAAACGCAGTTCTCTTATCTTACCATCCACCCATTGAGAAAACCACAATGGTGAATACAAGAATCCATAACCATGGGGCCGAGGACATTCCGCCTGAGGATGGTATGAACGAAACGGTCCCGGGGGTAAACTTAAACCAAACCAACATTGGGTCGAGCCAGCGTATACACTTAACCACAAATACTTCCTAACCTAGAGTAGTGGACCCAACGACCTCTATGAGTCCCGAGGTGAAGCTATTGTACCACATGTCAAAGAGCCTCAGGACACAATGACCCGCCTTGCAACAAATCAAGTGGCTCAACTACCACACCGACCCCAGGTTCAAATAGCCAACCCGAGGCAGAGAGGATCCCGAACCGAGGCTAATAATTGAGGCTTATTCGGACCTGTTGATCGCCCCAAGGTGACAAAGGGGAAGACGGCAGTTGGTGTAGAGCCCAAGCCAACCAAGACTGCTGCAGCAATCGCCAAGGTCGTCCATCAGCTCGGGATCAGTCCATTATCCCCGGATATTCTGGCCACTCCTCTGCCTCCTGGAAACCACATGTCCAACCTAACCATGTACAATGTTGAGGGAGACCCCACCAGCCATACCAGGGGCTCCCATCGGGGTCGATAAATGCGTTTTCCAAGATTGCAGAGGCATTATTAGGTCGGTTCGCAGGAAGTCAGAGGCTGACCCACCATACCTCGTCACTCTTGGCGGTGAAGCAACAAAAATGAGAGACCTTGAGGTCTTATACGAATCGATTTAACGAGGAGTCCCTAAGAATCCCTCACCTTGAGGATTCCACGGCATTAATGGCCTATCAAAGTGGATTCAGATCGAGAGCTCTCATATCATCATTAGTCATCGACCCTGTGAGCACTATAGCCAACCTGCTGGTTAGGGCCCAATGGTATATTCACGTTGAGGAGATCCATCAGGCGAAGAGGGATGATGACAAAGTGAAGAAGCCGGCAAAGAAATAGGAGTCTTCCGTGCTGAAGGTCAGCCCGGGAATAAAATCCAAGGTGATGCTAAGGGAAAGAAGCCACAAGCACAGTAGTAGCAACGAAGGCAAGAGCCGAGATTCACGGTGTTTACTCTCCTCAATACTCCAAGGGAGCAGATCTTAATAGAGGTGAAGGCTCATTACAACATACATCATTATCGCCTAATGGGAGGTCAGCAAAAAATAAGGGCGAATAACAAGCTTTGCCTATTTCACAATCATTTTAGACACAACATAGAGAAGTGCAAAGAGTTGAGGAAGAAGATTGAGGTTCTGATTGCCTGAGGCCACCTGAGAAGGTATATCTCAAGACCAATGCCTCGGAACCAAGATCAAGGCGGGGTAAAAGAGAGAGAGAGAGAGAGAAGCCCCTCGAGATGAGTATGAGACGACGTCCATCAAGCCATGATAGAGACCATTGCCGGAGGTCTTGCCTCGGGCAGAGAAACGTCAACAGGGCGGAAAGGAAACGTCCAGGTTGGACGAGAGCAGGGACCCGTTGCAAGGATAATCTGAGGTCTGGAAATGATGACTTTCTCCTCGGACGACTTAGAAAGGTTGTTGATCCCACATGATGACCCCTTGATGATCAGTGTAACAATCTCAAACCATATCGTTCGAAAAATCATGGTCGACACAGGGAGCTCGGCAGAGAAGATATTCCTGAGGGATTTTGAGCAGTTGGGATTGGACCGAAATAGGTTGAGGCCGATGAGGGGAACCTTGGCAAGATTTACTGGGCACGAGTACAAGGCCGATGGGATAATCAACCTCTCACTAACCCTAGAGGTAGGGAACAAGCGGACCACCATGCAGCCCAACTTCATTGTGATGGATTGTAACTTTGCCTACAATGGGATCTTAGGTCAGGTAGCCTTGAACTATTTCAGGACGGTTCCTTCAACCTATCATTAGGTGCTGAAATTTCCTATGGAGCTCAGAGGGGTACTCTTAGCTCGGGAGTGCTATGAAACCTCTCTGCGTCCAAAGTACCAAGTAGATTGGAGCCCGAATTTTCCCAATGAGATGAGAGATGCCAAGCATGGAAGCCCGACTGAAGATTTGCAGGAAATTCAGTTGTCAGACGAATACAAAAAAGCCAAGATCGAGAGTGAACTCCCCGACCACCTAAAGCAAGGTATATCCCGGTTCCTTTTGTAAAATAAAAATATATTTGCTTGGTCTACCACTGATATGACAGGTATCGACTCGAGCGTAATCGAGCATCATTTGAATGTCGAGCCCGATTACCGCCCAGTGTAACAGAAGCATCGGAACTTCCATTATGATAAACAGAAAATTATCTCTGAAGAAGTGGATAAGTTAATCGACGCAGGCCATATACGGGAAATAGTATATCCAAATTGGTTGTCTAATGTAATGCTGGTAGCAAAGACCCCAGCCAAGTGGAGATTGTGTATTGATTTCGCCAACCTGAATAAGGCATGCCCAAGGATTGTTTTTCATTACCTCGGATTGATCAGATGATTGATGCCACCTCGGGGTGTGAATTATTTACCTTCATGGATACCTTCAAAGGATACAACCAGATCAAAATGGCCCTTAGGGATCGAGAAAAGACAACTTTTATCACTGATAAGGGGCACTATCGTTATGAAGTCATGCCTTTCGGCCTTAAGAATGTCGAAGCCACTTACCAACTGACGGTGAACAATGTTTTCAAGTTTTAAATCGGGCAGAACATGGAAATCTATGTCAATGACATGCTAGTCAAAAGTAAGAAGGCTGAAGACCATATCTCCGACCTAGAAGAAGCTTTTGCCACCATGGGGAAGTTTGGGATCAAGCTAAATCTAGAGGAATGTGCCTTCGGGGTTAAAGCCGGGAAATTCATGGGGTTTATGGTTACGACAAGAGGGATTGAGGCCAACCCACAGAAGATTCAAGCTATCTTAGATCTTGCACCGCCAAGTTGCATCAATGATGTGCAGGAACTCACAGGTAAGGTAGTTGCCTTGAGTCGGTTCATGTCTAGGTCGGTAAACAAGTGTGCACCGCTTTTCAAGGTCCTTAGGAATCCTAAGAATTTTGAATGGATGGAGGAATGTCAGAAGACATTTGACGACCTGAAGAGGTACCTATTTTCCCCGCCTCTGCTTTCCTGACCTGAGGAGGGGGAGGAGTTGGTAATGTATTTAGCATGCTAGGGTACAGCAGTGGCAGCTGCGATAGTCCAGGAAGTAGGCAAGGATTAGAAGCCTGTTTACTATGTTAATAAAACTCTTAGAGGTGTTGAGACGAGGTATTCCTCATTGGAAAAGATTGTTCTGGCCTTGGTCATGGTGTCTAGGAAGTTGAGGCCCTATTTTGATGCACATATTATCAAGGTGATGACCGACGCGCCGCTCAAGTCAATTTTGCAAAAGCTAGAGGCCTCGGGGATACTTCTCAAATAGGCAGTAGAGTTGAGTCAATTTGATATATTTTATCAGTTAAGGACGACAATTAAGGCAGGCAGTCACTAATTTTATGGTAGAATGCATTGGACGAGTCAAGCATAATCTCGTCAAGGTTTGGAAAGTTTAGGTTGATAGAGCATCAGGCAAAGCGGGCAACGGAGTTGGGGTGGTGATTCTTGACCCGATGGGGCACGAACACCAATATTCATTGAAGTTCACATTCCCAACCTCCAAAAATAAAGCTGAGTATGAGGTGTTATTAGCAGGACTGAGGATATCAGTTCAGCTTGAGGCTCAAACTGTAAAGATGTATACAGATTCCCAATTGATTTCCAACTAAGTGTCGGGAGAATTTGAAGCCAGGGACGTTGTGATGCTAATGTATCTTGGTAACGTGAAGGAATTGACCTCGGGTTTTCATAGGTTTTCGGTGCAGTAAATCCTAAGGGAAGAAAACGTCAAAGCTAATGTTTTGTCCAGGTTAGCGGCAGGGGAAAGCCAACCTGCGTTATTTCATATGGAGGAGATTTATAAGCCAAATGTCTAAGTTAGTGGAGAAGCGGTCTCGGAGTTGGATATAAGTCTAGATTAGACTAAGCCTATCCTGGATTTCCTCGAGGAGGGTATAGTCTCGGATGATGAGAAGGCGACACGGAAGGCAGAGCGAAAGGCTTCATAGTTTGTGATCGTGGCCGGGCAACTATATAAAAAGGCATATACTTGGCCTCTTATAAAGTGTGTAGGACCCGAGGAGGGAAATTATATTCTTATAGAAATACACGAAGGCATATGCGGGAATCACCTCGGAGGCAAAGCTCTGGCTTGGTAAGCCTTGAGGCAAGGGTATTTCTAGCCGACCCTAGAGCAGGATGCCAAGGAATTTGTAAGAAGATGTGATACTTGTCAACGATTTGCCAATGTGCAGAGGAAACCTGCGGTGGATCTCACAGTAATGCTGAGCCCGTGGTCGTTCTACCAGTGGGGTTTGGACATCATTGGGCCGCTTCCGAACAGTGTGGGGCAAAAAAAACATGTTTTTTGTGGTTATGGACTACTTCACTAAGTGGCCCGAGCCTGAGGTTGTGGCAAGAATCACTGACAAGGCAGCTTGAAAATTTGTGTGGAGGTTCATTATTTGCCGATTTGGGGTGCCCAAGGTCATGGTGACTGATCATGGTAAGCAATTTGATAATGCATACTTTCGAGAAAAAATGTGTGGAGATCGGAATTGATCTTAGATTCTAATCTATTGCTCATCCTCAATGTAATGGCCAGGTCGAGGTAACTAACAAATCTATTTTGCAGGGTCTGGAAACCAAGCTGGGAGAAGCAAAGGGACAATGGGCGGTGATACTTCCCAAGGTCCTGTGGGCTTCTCGCACCACAACCAGCTCGGTAACGTGAGAATCACCCTTCAATCTGACTTTCAGTATGGAAGCAGTTCTACAGGTAGAGATCGAGTCTCCCACTAGTAGGACCCTTCTCCATGACGAAGAGATAAACGAATTTAGAATCCGAGAAGAGCTTGACTTGGCTAAAGAATTGCGGACCAAAGCTTAGGTTAGAATGCTAGCCTGCAAGATGGCCATGGAGAGAGCTTTTGCAAAGTAGGTCAAACCCAAGTTAATCAAGGAAGGGGATCTGGTGCTGAGAAGAGCCATCTTCCAACCGAGTCCAAGAGGCAAGCTCTTCCCACTTTGGGAGGGACCATAACCAAGTGGCGAAAAAGCTCTAATTTGGAACCTTCTATCTTGTCGAAAAATATAAATAGTAGCAGAGAAATGCTTGGAATGCCAAGCATTTAAAGCGTTATTTTGTGTAATTTCCAAGCCGAACAAAATATACCTAAATCTTTTGAAATGCCAAGTCTATGTTTTTGTACATACTTGAGTAATTTTGTGCATCTTTGGGGAATCGGTATGTTTTACTAAGTTAAATCAATAACAAGGTCGCGATGGTCAACGCACTGGTTATCTGATAAAACTAACTCGGCATATTAGCTGAATGCGTGCTAGTCATACTCATGGTCCGAGGTGAAACAAGGTCGTGAGAACACACTCGTAAGCTTAGACTAATTAGGCCGCTTTGAGCCTAACACTAATTGAGGTCGTTATCAAAAAACACTCAATGAACGCCCAGCTCGAGTATAACATCAATATAAGTTCGTGGCCACACATTTATTCATTGATCATTAAATGTCCATTACGGACCCATGATCGAAAAGGTCCGTTCATTAAGTACCCAGCTCGGGAATCGATATCAATACGAGGTCGTGTTATCACACTCATTCATTGATTGAAAAGGTCCAGCTCGGATTCTATATCGCTTTGACTCGATTTAAAGTCTAACGAACGCTCAACTCAGGCTTAATGTCAATAAAAGTTTATTACACGCTTATTCGTTTATCGTTAAAATATCTGGCTCGGATCCAAAAGTTGGTTTAATCCAATTCCGTCTTGAGTGGCTTCCGACTTAAATTACTTTATCGTTCAAGAGGAACAAAGTAAATAAATTCAAGCTAAAAGAAAATTGAACTTTATTGATGATAGGGAAAAGGTACAAAGGTGGGCCACCTCGGGCCATAGTACAAATTACATAAAATTTTAGGCTTTGGGGGGTACTACAGAGCTGGACCCCTTAGTAGTGGGGTTCGCGACCAGAGTGGCCTCTTCTTCGTCTTGGGACTTTTCACCGAGCTAGTCGACCCTTCTCTTCATATACCTCTTGATCTCCACGGCTGCTGCCTTGAGGTCGAGAGCCAACTCTGGGATCTGCTAGAAGACTTTTGAAGGGGCCTCCACAATCTCGATGAAGCCCGTCTTGATGTGAGAATATAAGGTCTTCGCCCTCTCCATGGCCGCGAGCTGACCTCAGAAGTATCCCTCGGCATAGCCAGACTGGGATACCTCGTCAGCGTACTCACCCAAGAATTGGGTCCCCGTGTCGCTGTCTTTAAAGGCTCGAGTGGCCTTCTTACCGTTGGGATCGACCTTTTGGATGAAATCTTGGAGCTTTCGATCGGACTCCTTCTTTTCAGCAAGGGCCTTCTTGAGCTCGTGGGTAGTAGACTCCAGTTGAGCTTTCCCCGACTTGAGCCTCTGGTCCTTGGCCTCGATCACTTCTTTGAGACGTTTAATCTCTACAGCGTCCTCTACAAACCTCTTCTTGGCCTCATCCTTATGTGAGGCCTGCTCGTCCATCACTTCTTGGTACCTATGCTTGAGCTCGAGCGTATACGCTTGTGTTTAACTGATTATCGCGGACAAAGAAAGGGCATGAGACTCCACCTGAGGGATAAAGGAATGAACGTTAAGAGAAGGAAGTTTTTGATGTGAGAAAATGAGAAAGTCAATAAACTTACGGTGGCAAAGTCCGTTCGCAAGTCAAAAACCACTTGATCATGAGAGATTGTGGCGAGCTTGGGGTCCCGAACAGTCAAGGAGGCAGCGACAACGGTTGCGGCCACAGTCTGGCCTTGTTTGGAGCAGAAAACCTCCATGCCCTTCCCACGATCACCATCCTGGGGCCGGGACTTCTTCTAGGGAGACTCGCCTTCGGCTCAGTCCCCGGCGCAGTCCCTGAACTCGACCCCTTTGCCCTTCTTCTTAGAGAAGACTTCTTTGCTGGGGTCGGTTGGGCCCTTCGGCACCTCCTCGAGGTGGCTAGAGGGCCTCTTCTTAGATCGGTGGGAGACTTGGGACGTCGTCGGCCCCGTGCCCAGGTCCTTTAGTGCTAAGGGTCTTGGCCTAGGTTGGCCTTCTTCTTCATGTCATACGCCAGAGCAGCTCGACTTGCCATTTCTAAAAGATGCAAAGTGTTAGCTACTGATGCAAATAAACGTAAAGAAAATGGATAAGAGAATTGAGGTCTCGAAATAGGGAGATCGGATCCGACTTCCTTCGACTGACACTCTTCTAGTTGCTTTGCTCCCTCTTCTTTCTCCTCTTTGTCCCCTTCCTCCTCAAGAATTAGCTTGGTGTGCACTATTTCCAAGTCGGGTAGCCCTGCACCAAATAACTTGTATTTCCATATCTTTGGCCACTCGAGGTGATACTCAATGTCAAGCAGAAATCCCTTGCTCTGAGTTTGTCAGCTGAGGTGCATTCTGAGCTAGAGATTTGCCAAAGTTTGTTGACATTCTTCTTTAGCCCCAACGTCCAAGCCCTCCTAACCCCTGGATTCATGCCCGGGTTGACAAAGTATTAATCATTGTATCAACCCTTGTTGGATGATTTCCACTGTGTGAAGATGAGGTGGCCAGGTCGGGAGGCAAAGTGGTACTATCCGCGCAGTCCTGGATTCGGCTTGCACACGAAAAATTCCCTGAACAAGTTCAAGCTCGGGACTACGCCTAAACATCGACAATGAACATAAAAGACCACCATGTATACCAAGCCGTTAGGAGCCAGTTGGCTCAGCCTGAGCTCAAAGTGGTCTAAGATGTCGATCATGTACGCAAGCAGAGGCAAGCGGATGACGTCGAAGGCCAAGTCGTAAATCGTGAAGTGGTCTTCCGGCGGGTAGCAGGCAAAGTCTTTCCGACTTGGAACTTTGAGCTTGTAGTCACTAGCCACGACCTACTCACTCATCCGTTTGTTAGCCATGCGCACGGTTGTGAGACATTCCCTCTGGTAGCAGGCAAATATCTGTTTGCCCCGACTTGATGAGGTGGCAGTTTCACCACTTGCTCCAGTTTTTTAGCTCGGCTGAGGCTCAACCGCTAACAGCTCGGCCTGGACTATTCTCCGGAACAGGTTGCCTATGTTCTCTGTCAGAATCGGTAACCCCTCCTCAACCCTTCTGACCTCGAGGATTTGGCATTCGTCATCACTGTTTCCCCGAGACGAAGCCGACTTCGGCCTTTCTTCTTGAAGGGCTGAAATACTTGAGCTTTCCCCTTTTTGATCCTGCTGAGAAGGGGTCCCCAAGCTGGATGGGTTCTCCTCATCCCCGCCATTGGACATTACTTCCCTATTCTGACTATCCTCGGAATCCGATCTTCCCATGTATGAAATATAAGTATGAAAAGAAAAATAATTGAAAAGAGGGGCTCGAGGACGTACTTAACCGCTAAGTGTTTGAGTTGTTGGATCTGAGCTTGAAACTTCGAGGTCTCCGAGATGAGTGTCCCGAGCTAATCGGTTTTGCCTTAGAGAGAGTTCTCGTTATCTTGGTTGTAGAAAATGGAAGTGAATTCTGAAATGGCCAAGGCCTATTTATAGGCAAAAAAGTAACCGTCTCGGGAATACCAACCATCGCGTCAAGATGATGACATGTTAGCATCTCAGCCAAAGGCAGAGTGACGTGGCCGCTATCTTATTCAGATTGGGCACTCCCGGCTCAAGCGAGCGATCCACTTCTCTAGAACCCTCTTTGGAGTTCTAGACTTAAGGGAATGAGGGAGGGAAAGAGGGAGTGAGGGGTGGGGAAATGATAGGGGTGTAAATCTGAGTCCAGGAAAAGTGTTCCCGACCTGGGACAGGGCATCCAGACCCATCCCCGACCTCGCTCTACTTCCCTAACATGGTTGTCACTTCCGATGTAACATAAAGGTAAACAATACCGGGTATATATGAATAGTATCAGGTAGGTCAGAGCATTAATTATTGTCTAACATCAGAAGTAGTATAAATACCCCCATTCACTTGCCATTATGAGGTAACTCGTGTATATTTAGTACTCTCAACTACTTACCGTTCAATTCGGACATGCTAATTTACTCTCATACCCAAGAGAAAACACAGGCCGCCACCCCCAAAATTCCTTCCTTTATTTTACAGGTCAGATTGCTGAGCTCGGAAGGACATCTATTTTTTACCCACAAAAGATTAATGTTGCTAATCATAGACTTTGTAACCATAATCTTACAAGGCCTGACGCATTAGTGTCTCTAGTAAATTTGAATGAAACATCTTCAATTCCAAGCGTATAAATATTATATAAAAGTAAAAGACTTAATCATTTTAATTAGATGTGAATTCGATGTAATTAAGGTTGTCTACTTCAAAAAAGCCTTGCACGCGTTGTCTTATGTTTGGGAAAGTTAACAAATAGTCCCTATTGTTTATAATTTTTTGATAAATAGTTTTTATTGTTTTAAAAGTTACACAGTTAATCTTTATTGTTTGTAAAATTTTTACCAATAGTCTCTATTGTTTCACAAGTCATTCAGTTAGTCCCTATTATTTGTAAAAATCTCTCCATTAGTCTTCATTGTTTGTAAAAATATCTCTATTAGTCTTCAATGTTTGCAAATACATTTACAAATATTGAGAACTAATTAAGATACTTTTGTAAACAATTGGGACTAATTGAGTGACTTTTAAAACAATGGGAATTATTAGTGGGACTTTTACAAATAATGAAGACTAACCGCGTGACTTATAAAATAATAAAAATTATTTATTCAAAACTTATAAACAATAGGGGCAATTTATCCAATTTGCCCTTAATAAAACTGTAAACCCTTTAATTCTTACGTATGAAACAAAAGACGGAATCTTAGCCATTTCGTAAAGCCAAATATAAAATTAAACACAATACTAAAATTAAAGTATTATAAAATATTATTGGCAAATTTTTTTAATGACATGGGAATACGAAGTTCGGTTATCAAATTATTCGATAGGACCTGACTATTAACTAAAAAATTTGAATTTAACAGAACGAAACTCCACAGACTCCAAAATAGTAAAAAATGTAAAATCTACAATTTTACAAAAGCGATTTCATCCAGAGGATAACATATAATGGTTTTGAAATTTGTTTACGACTCACCTTCTTCTCCTTGCCTATGTTGAGAACAATAAGCTCGACCAAGCCTTTAGTGTTCATCAAGAAGCCAAGCGTTAACGACTCTCTAGCTGGTATTTTACACATCATCGCCACCAAAAACGTCCCAACAATTTTGCCGATGCATGCCGTCGTGATCACCAGCGCCAGAAGCCCCCACGCCTCGGCGCCACGAATTTTGGCAACATCAGTTTTCAACCCACTAGAAGCAAAATACAATGGCAGAAGCAAACCAGACACGAAATCTTCAATCCTTTCGATTAATCTCTCTGCAAATTCACCTTCTTTCGGGATCGTTAAGCCGAACACGAATCCACCGAAGATTGAATGTATTCCGATAAGGTCTGTTAAAAAACCACTCAACATAACGCCAGCTAGTGTTAAGCATATATAGGCCTCGTCCACAGTGGCATGTTGCGGTGAGCATCGCTTTGATACCCAAGTCATGGCTGGTTTGATGAAGACAAGCATGAAAGCAACGAATGCAACACCTGAGAGGAGAACCCAGATGGATATTAATGGACTTTTATGTGGTCCCTCAGCTCCATTTCCGGCTAGGGCGACAGTGAGAACGAGCAAAATCCAGGCGACAACGTCGTTGAACGCGGCTGCAGCCATGGCGGTTTCGCCCACACGAGTGGTGAGCAGTTTCAGCTCTGCTAAAATACGAGCAAGGACTGGGAATGCGGTGATGGAAAGTGCCACTCCCATGAAGACTAGGTATTGAGCAAAGCCTACTTTGTCAGCTCCATCTATGGCTTTTCGGAACACGAAAGCTATGCCGACGCCGAGGACGAAAGGGAGTGAGATACCGGCGGCTGCTATGCCGAATACTCGCTTACCACTCCTTCGTATCGAAGATAAGTCAAGCTCAAGACCTACCAAGAACAGGAAGAAGAGGAGGCCAATGCTTGCCACGGATTCAAGAATTGGTGTGCTCCATTTCGGGAATATGCGGTGCATGTAAACTGGATTTCGGCCAAAAGCAGATGGCCCAAGAATTATACCACCCTGATGAGAGGTAAAGTATATTAATTTAGAAAATATAAAGCAATAATAGCAAAAACATTCAAAATCCTAGGATAATTACCCGAATTCTTGAAAATAAATAAATGGTACAATGTTATCAAAAAGTTATTTGGAAATTAAAAATTTGATAACAATGTGAAATCGTTGAACATAATAAATAAATAAAATAAACTCGACTTTAACAGTTTAATATCAATTTGTGTTACTCAAAATGATATAATATAATAAGAATGTCGAGATGAACATACGATCATCTCCGCAATGACTTTGGGTTGCCGGAGGGGTTTGAGAAGGAAGGCGAAGAAGCGGCTGACCACAAGGACAAGGGTGGTTTGCACAATCAACAATGGAAATGCAAAATCAAGGGGATTATCGCCTTCCCATGCACCATTTGAAGATGATTTGATATTGGTTATGTTAATTGGCATGTTTTATGATAGTAATTGAAAAGATATGAAGTAATTTTTCAGGAAAAATTTAAGCGCAGTACTCCAACTTTATGCACCTCATAGAAGTCACTCGTGTCTAGGCTAGCGAGCTCTTTACTTGTGGAGGGAGATAAGACTTAAGAGGGAAGTTCGTTTAACTGCATTGTGGCCCTAATATTTATAGTGACACTTCATACCACTTATTTTCTTTAATTATTGTTCTTTTTCTCTTTACACGTTACCCTCCCGGAAGAAAGATTTAGGATTTTTTATTAATGGAGTTGGATAATTCTGAAAATCAAAACTTATGAGATTGTTGGCATTAATTAAATGATTTTTTACACAAAAAATATCAAGATAATTTAAAACGTAAAATTTTTTTTGAAAACACCAATCATTCTAAAATAGCTAATGTTGATTAGATAAGATGGTAATACACTTTTAATGTGGTCTACATATTTTTTTTGTGAGCTATACCTATCTTTTTTAAATTGGTACATCTAACTCTTAAAATATTTAGTGAGGTCAATGAGAACGAGAATCCGCACTATGACTAATGTGAATCACCCCTACCCGTGTAACTCATTTGCTATTTTTAGGTTTTGGAGTATCTGCTGTCCTCAAATTATGTAAAAGACAGAAAAGAGTTTCTTTCCATGAGTAGATGGTAGAGCCCTAAGCTAATTTCTTGTTAATCACAGCCACGCACCTATTATCCATTGGTTTAGTGGCATGTAATCCATAGTTCTCATCATAATAATTAATCTTTTTTTTTTTTTAGACATATGGTGGTATCATCAACGTGCAACACGCATGAAGAGTTATTTTTGACAACGACAACAATATAATATCTGCCAAGTCCAATACTGTATAGTTATATAATAATTTAATACTAATTCCTATGTTATGATTGGTCAATTGGTAATTAGGGAATTAATTGACGTATATCCCCTATACGTCAAGCAATGTTTAAAAATATATTTGATCAATTGGTGAATTTCAATCACTCATCTTCAAACGTTAGTTAAAATTTTCTCTCGCACTTGTTAAATGGCCATCAACCTTTTTCAGAATCAATGTAGGATAATTCAACCATCTCTTCAGCCAATGTAGTTTCCTTGAGATCAAAGATAAACTTGTTAAAATTCTTTCCAAATATAAAATTTCATTTTAAAATCAATTAGTGTCAAGTAATGTAACTCAAAATCTTATATGATGGTCTTAGAGTTTATTACAGAACCCCTCTCCTATATGACCTAGCAAGAAGTGAGAATTGAGAGCTGATATTGAGGCACATTAGTCAATAAGAACAAAATAGATCACCATAACTGGATTTAGGGCCGGCTATGATATTATGTTAAGAAACATGTAATTTCATCTTAAACTCAAATAGTGCTAAGTAGAGTCGTTCAAAATTTTATACAGTAACCTTACAGTTTATGATTTTCTAAGTGCATTTACACCTACCCATTGAACTCTAATACTAGTAATGGGTTGTCTTGATCGTTATTGAGACCAAAAGTCAGCTCTTAAAGTGAAATTTTTACCCACTATTATAAATTGACCACCAATTCCTTTCACGTCGACCAATGTGCATAAAACAACACATATTAGGAATCAAAACCCTGCCAAACATTCTTCGTTTTCTAGCAGAATACGTTACCAATCGTCCATTCAATGAGTTCATTGTAATGATTGCATCATGGAATAACTCTGCATCATAGTTGAAAGTTGAAGTTGCTCCGCCACTGAAATTGGACCGTACAAAGTCCTAGAGACTACATCAAAAGTGTATCCAGATAGTGGTAAAGTCACTAACCTAGCCTTAATTTCTAAGGTGCAACAGTTTGTTTCCTTGTGCTTAGAGTGCAAAGGAAAATCCTTTCATGAAGTTAATAAATTTATCACAGTCATATAAATTAAATTTTTTTTAATTAATTAACAAATGTTAATTAATTGTAATAAGTGGGTTCATAACATTGAATAAAAATACTAACTTAGCATTAATATGACCCCACTAAATATATGTAAAATTGACTAAATTAGACATGAATGAATAATATATATATATATGAAATAACCTAAATGGGCACAAAGTGAAATATAAAAATTTACCAAATGACTTTAATCTATTTTTTTCTTTTGTTTATCCAAAACATTTTTCACGTGTGACTTTAATCTTTTTTTTATTTAATATTTTTTTTTGTTAAAACGTATACTAAATTAACACTCAAAATTGCATGCAATCCATGATTTTTTTTCAAATTGATTAAGTTGTGAATAAATTTGTACAAAAAAAACAAGATCTATTTTCTTTTCATTATATTTCTCTCTTTTATTTTTCCTTTCGTTTGAGCTATAAGAATAAATTTGTATAAGCCATAAATTACTATTGTGAATGAAAATAGAATAACCTTAATTATACATCCGAAGAGTCTATAATTAATAGTTGTTGTACACTAATAGCATATTTTTCAATGTCTTTATCGTTTAAAACGTAAATACAAGTCTTATCAAATGATCGTATTCAATTTTGGATAAATGGCACGCGACCCCTCCGTGGTTTTATTGATGTGCACATTTCCCTTCTTTGCTTTATAAAGTGCACGTCTCTCTCTTATAGTTATAAAAAGTGTGCACACGTCCCTATCCATCTATCATACGTTAATTTCTTTAACGGTTTTAGTTATTTGACAATTATGCCCTTTCATAAAGGTGAATAAAAGAAATCGAAATTAAATAAAATTATGCCTTTTAAGTCATTGAGCGAAAAAATAAAATAATAAATTTTCAGCCAAAAAAAAAAAAGAAAAAAAAAAGTGTCTGCCCCAACCCCCATCTCCAACCCCCAATAGCACAACCATCGGCACCACCACCTCTACCACTAACACCCCCACATTCCAAGCACCACCCCCAACCTCCCACCCCCCAAAAAATACCTTAACAGCACCATCAACTCCACCCCTCATCCCCCACAACGCTACCACTCCCACCCCCACCCCCACCACCACCACCACCACCGATCGGCACAACCAATCCTCCTGCAACAATTGGTAAAGGAAATGATTTATGACCAAGTGAAAACTAAACCATGTGCATTACAGTCCATTATACAACAAAACTTTATACATGAACATTGAGTTGGGTGCCTTCCATTAATAATTGTTACAGGCCTTGATGTAGGCAAATATGAAAAGGCATTCCTATTGCAACATGACAGTGTAATGTTCTATTTTTATTTTTTATTTTTTTTTTAGCGAACCTGAACATCTTTTGGTAACCAAAATTTGCAACAAAGATGAGGATGGTGTTGGCCATTTTGGGTAGGGGTGGCGTGGGGTGCCGGGGCAGGGGGGTAGGGGGTGGGGGCGGGGACAGGGGCAGGGTGGGCTGCTGGTGGGGGGATGGTGAAGATTTTTTATTTTTTATTTAAATTTAAATAACCAGTATACTTGATCAATGATATTTTTGTCAATTAATTGAAGAATTTTTAGTTCATGTGGCTTTGACAGATTTGTCACAGCATCATAAAAGAACAACTCATGAAAAAAATGCAACTGTAGATGTGAGTTGGGACTAAAAATTTCACATGTTTCACCTAAAGATATGGAAGCAATCTTTGTCTGACCCATATTATGTGGATCTCCTATATATATTGTGAGAGCGTTCAACCAGCCAGTCTCAACAATTTTTCATATGTGTACACTAATTGTTGGTAATCCAACTACGTATGTTAGAGCAACACAAATATCCAAGGCACCAATGATGGATTTACTAGTGGGGGTTGAAGTCTCCGTTAAACTCACAAGATGTATATTTTAAAATATTCTTATATTTTTGGTTTGTTGGATCAATTTTGTCCTCTCTTACTCTTTATATTTTCACTAAATTTAATTTTAAAACTACTTAGTTTTTATTGACAAAATATTTTAAATATGTCCTTAAATGTACGGGAAGAAACAAGAACAAACTCCACCTCCACATATAACTTAAATTGAAGAAACGTGAATAAATTAAGTTCTTGATCTCCCTAACAATTTTTCTTTTTTTAATGACGAGAAACTCATTTTAAAAAAATTATATTAAATTCACCTAAAATTATAAATTTCATGGCATGATAGCACGCCTTAACATATTTTTCAGATTAATTAAAGAACATAAAATCTTTATAATAAGATGACATTGTTTCGAATTTGTGCCCACAATCTCTATAAAAATCTTATATGACAAGAAGAGATATGTAATAGTTTTATGGTTAATGATCAGTAAAAGTTTGCAATCTACCAAGAAACCAATCAACAATTACCAAATAAGCAATCAATGAATCATATAAAGATAACATAAGTTCGTTGATTTTAGTTATACTTGGCATACATGATCAGATTTGTTGACATCTACTATGAACAATGATCCACAAAAATCTGAAAACATTATTTATGGCGACAATCCATTTGTTTCTACAATCTACTAATTGCTACCGGAAAATTTCCAACTACTTGATTTCTAAGTTATTAAGGACAATCAAGAATATAATTATGTCCAAATTCATTAATAAGATTTTATGTGTATATCATGAACGAAGTCTTTTAATATAAAATAACCATGAATGACAAAATGGTATTATATAGGTGACAAAAGTAGGTATTTCTTCTTAAGCTAACCTAAATATATACTTGGACAAGGTTTGAAGACCTAAGTTATCAATAAATTCTTTGGGCAATATTGAAAACAATAAATAAATATAATAATTTTTTTAACATGTGAACTTTGAAAGATTCAAGGTACTAAGTTCAATTGTAATTGGTATCTTAATATGGTGTCTCTGAATAAGTAACAAGCCTATTGGCATGAAGGTCGTTATATAAATCAAACAGAATTTAATTGCCTACCTGTGAAAACCAAAGAACTGATTACGCAAAAGGCAAAGAACAAGAAGACCTTTGTTGAGAATCCGATTCATATGGATGATGTTGACGTGGATAACTTTTATGGAGAAATACCGGGGGATGCAAATGTTATGGGGGATGCCGACGTTATGGAGCATGTTCTTCATGCTTCTAGAGTGTCACAAATGGAGGACCATGAAAGAAGGAGTGTTAGTTCAAGTGTTGCTACAAGTTCGTCTTATGATCTCATTTTACAAAAACTTGATGGTATAATAACATGGATGGGTAGCACCGATAAAACCCTTGCATAATTAAAAATCTCGGTTCAGACTTTTGAAGAATGTAGGGCGGAAGATCGACTATATTTTGAAAGTCAATCGGAGAAGATCGGCTTGAATTGATTGATGATGATTGTAGACACATTTGTCGTCATATCTTCGGACAAAACCCACACCCTCGAGATACTAGATATCCGGGTCGTGGAGGACAAAGTGGAAGTCATGGTCATGGACGGAGACAATAATTTTCAGACTTGCTCTTAGTTTTTAATCATTAGCATTTCGAACTCCTTTATTTTGAATTTATGTATCTTGAATTCCTTCATGACTTGTTCTTAATTAATTTTTGGTGCCCATATTTGACTAATTATGGTATGTATTTTATTATGTTAATCTTATTCTTCTAATGAGTTATCTTTTAGACATCTTTAATTTTTTTTTTCAAGTTTATTATTTGGCAATGGATTGGCTACGGACAACCATAAATCCACAATTATTCCGTAGCCATTGGCTACGGCATGGCTGCTACGAAAAATTAATAATATTTATGTTTAACTTGATAAAATATAAGAAAGACGTATAAAAGTGTGTTAATATTATTTTGCTTCTTTGTGAAGTTCAAACCAAATGTGAGAGTTTTTAAACTACTAGATTCAATGTTAATTAATATTAATGCAATTTTTGATGAAAACATGTTAAGTTTCATTTAATCGATTATTGAATTCTATGATATTTTTCAAAAAAAATACGCAAGTTAACGAAATACAGAACAAGTTTATTTTTATTCGAAAACAATGCAAATCACGTGACATTTTCCTCCGTTGTAGGTCGAATCGCACTTTCTTAATTAACATTAAAAGCGATCTACGTTGTTTTAGTTTAAAGGTCCATAGCCAATCCGTAGCCAATCCACAGCCAACGGCCACGGATTGGTTACGAAAAATTAATACTATCTACCTTTAACTTGTTAATAAATAGGAAAAATATAAAAACGTGTTAATATCTTCATATTTTGCTTCTGTATGAATTTCAAATCAAATGTGAGAGTTTTTAAACTACTAGATTCGATGTTAATTAACATTAACGCAATGTTTAATGAAAACATGTTAAATTTGATTTAAACGGTTATCCAATTTCTATAAGATTTATTTATAAAAATACGTATGGCATCGAAATACAGACCAAATTTATTTTTATTTGAAAACCTTGCTAGTCACGTGACATTCTCATCCGTTGTAGGTCGAATCGCACTTTCATAGTTAGCATTAAAAGTTATCTACTTTGTTTTTGTTTAAAGGTTCGTAGCCAATTTGTGGCCATTGACTACGAATTGGCTACGGACACTAAGAAGTCCGTAGCCAATCCATGGCCATTACGGAATTTCATATTTATTAATTTTCTAATATTAATACTTCATTACCTATCTAATTAAAACTGTCGTCGCCATTCCGTAGCAAATTAGCCACAGTTTGGCTATAGATTTTTATATTTTAATTTTTCTTTAATAACATATATAGTCTGTCGCCATTAAATGGCTACAGAATATTATAATTTATTTATTTTTTAATTAAAATTATTTTCTGTCGCCAAATTTTGTCACCATTTTACCGTTTCTAATTCACTACAAGAAAACTGTCAAATGTGACAGTCCGTCTCTTTTTCGTCCCCAAAACAGTGACGAAATGGTGACAAAATGGCTACATGAATAGTAACCATTTTGAGACGGTTTGGAGACGACTTAGATATTTCGTCTCCAAACCGTCTCCAAAAGGCAACTATTAGGAGACAATTTTACAAGTCGTCTCCAAACCGTCACCAACCGGAGACGGTTTTGAGACGCTTTATCTATATCGTCTCCAAACCATCTCCTTTCGGTGACGCTTTCGAGACGATTTGTAAAACCGTCGCCTAATAGTCACCAACCGAAGACGGATTGGAGACGATTATCTATGTCGTCTCCAAACTGTCTCCTAATGGAGATAATTTCGAGACAGTTTTATGAGTCGTCTCCAAATAGTCGCTAATTAGAAACAATTTGGAGACGATATATAGTATGTCATCCCCAACCTCGATGCTATTGGCTAAAACATATTATTTATAGTTTTTTCATTACCTTAAAACACTATATATTACATTAAAAAATAAAGAAATTAAATCATCCAAAATATGTAACGTATAGTATCTAACTACGTAATGACAATATAAACAATTGGTCCTTCAAAAAAATCACAAAAATAAATGACACCCTATTAAAGGTTGATTATAAATCAGCTTCGAAAAGACAACATTAACTTTAAATCCATATATACATTGATAATTAAGGATTACATATGAATCGTAACAAAATACGTCATACCAAGTACATAACACCTAACAATGTACATTATCACAATGGCCAAATACCCACCAATCGGTATTCTCACATTAACGAATAGACCGCATCATCTAGTTAACGAAAACTAAATCCATATTCCTAACCCTTAATATGCTAAACTTAACAAAAATATTAGGAGAAGCACTTGGGAAAATAAATCTTCAGCATATCTTCAAAAACAAGTTGATGAACTTGAGCTTCCGAAATATAGCCGTCTTCCTTTAGTGGAGCATTAAGATCAATATTCTTTGGATTCACACCTTTCTTCAAAGTTCGTTCAGTTTTTTCTTTCGTGTTGTCATTTTCTTTTGTAAGACAAAGATGTTGTGACTGTTATTGTTTCTCTTTACTCATGATTGATAAAAAAAAAAAGTTGATAGCTACAAGATGCAATCTAAGTCCTTTAACCCAAATGGAAGCTCTTTATATAGACAACAATGCATTGGCAACCTTTCATTTTCCGTCTCCTTTTCATCTCCTATCGAAGACGAATTGGAGACAAAAAAAAGGATGTCGTCTCCATTTCGTCTTCAAATAGTCTATCGATTTGTCTAATCAATTGGAGATGTCGTGCACACTTGTTCTTGTCAGTGTCAGGCGGTGACAAGGTTTCATTTTCTGTCTCCTTTTTGTCCCTGATCGGAGACGATTTGGTGACGAAAAATGATTGTGGTCTCCAATTCATCTCCATTTGAGACATGGATTTGTCTAACCAGTTGAACATTGCGTGCATGCTAGTTCTTGTTAGTGTAGGGGGCTGAGAACCTTTTGTTTTCTATCTCCGTTTCGTCTCTAATCGGAGACAAATCGGTGACGGAACATGATTTTCGTCTCTAATCGGAGACCAATTAGTGATGGAACATGATTGTCGTCTCTAATTCGTCTCCAAATGGTCTATCCATTTGTCCAATCGCTTGGGCATGGCATGCACACCATTTCTTGTCAGTGCGAGGGGCTGAGAACCTTTTGTCTTCCGTCTCCGTTTGGTCTCTAATCATGTTCCGTCTCCGTTTGGTCTTTAATCAGAGACGAATCAGTGACGGAACATGATTTTCGTCACCAATCGGAGACAAATTAGTGACGGAACATGATTGTCGTCTCCAATTTGTCTCCGATAAAAGACGAAAAGTAGACTAAATGCTTCAAGTTATATTTATTTGCTAAATAATTTATTTGTACCTAGAATTTAAGTTAATATTAATAATTAAATTATTATTACCACTTTGTTGATGAACTTATAATTAAAGTACAAATTAAATAGTAAAGATGAGATTAAAAAAATTCTCAAACTAGTTATCTTAGTTACTTTAATTCTCCCATAAATTTTTACAAAATTATCTTAGCACGCCAGTTCTTCTCAATGTGTGGGGCTGAGAACCTTTATTTTCTGTCTCCGTTTGGACTCTAATCCGAGACGATTCGGTGACGGAAGATGATTTTCATCTCTTTTTCGTCTCCAATCGGAGACAAATTGGTGACGGAACAAGATTGTTGTCTCCAATTTGTCTCCGATAAGAGACGAAAAGGAGACTAAATGCTTCAAAGTATATTTATTTGCTAACAAATTTATTTGCACATAAAATTTAAATTAATATTAATAATTAAATTATTATTATGACTTTGTTGATGAACTTATAATTAAAGTACTAATTAAATAGTAAATATGAAATAAAAAAATTAAATAACTAGTTATCTTAATTATTTTAATTCTCCTATAAATTTTTAAAAAATTATCTTACTATTTCCTTTTTTTTTGAAAAAAGAACAAAAACTTATTAAATAAAATTTTAAAAAAAATGGTATTGGAGACTGACACAATGGGTCCGTCTCCCGTAATTTTTTTTTAAAAACTTTTGGGAGACCCAAATTCTCCAGCCTTTTTTTTTAAAAGCCCAAGGAAGATGGACCCAATGGGTCCGTCTCCCATTAGTTTTAAGTTTAAATCTTAGTTTTTTTTATAAAAAAACCCAGCCCCTCCTCCTCCCCCCCTCCCAAATACCCTACCCCAGGCCATAATACCCTACCCCTACCCCTCAAAACCACCTCCTACTTCTGAAATTTCCTTCTCCACCTCCAAACCCTCCATTTCTCAAATCACATTAAGGTTATATATATGTATATGTATATGTAGATGTATATGTATATGTAGATATATATCTAGATGTAGATGTAGATGTAGATATAGATATATATGTATATGCATATGTGTGTGTATGTATAAGAGTTTATATATATATATATATATATATATATATATATGTACTTCAATAATATATTGGAAGACATGATTTGTCTTTTATTTTACTTTTTTTTTTTGGGTTTTTTGTATATTATTTTCAGTTTTTTTCTTTATTTTTCATTTTTTTTTTGTAATTATTTGTTAAATAATTTTTTTCTGTTTTAGTTTATTTCTTTATTTTGAGTTAATTTTTTGGTTTTTTTTATGTTTTAGTTGATTTATTTTTTATGTTTTATTTTGAATTTTTTCCATTATCCATTATTTATATATTTTGTATTTTTTATTCACGTTTTAGTTTATTTTCATTTTCAGTTTTTATTTTTATTTTTTTTCATGATTTGTTATTGTCATGCTATGCATTTTATTATTTTATTTTTTTCCTATTTTTATTTATTTCTTTATTTTTCATTTTTTTTGTTATTTGTTTTAGTTAATTTTTAGTTCTTTATTGATGTTTGAGTTTATTTATTTTTTCAGCTTTATTTTTAATTTTTTCATTATTTGTTGTTGTGATATTTTGTATTTTAGTTTTGTATGTTGTTTTCAATTTTATGTTTTGTTTGTTTATTAATTATTTTTAATTTTGATTAATTTTAGGAATTCGCTATTGGACAAACCGTAATACGTCTCAGGTTAGTATTTTAATGTGTTTAATATCATTATATATCTGCTTATTCTATATAAATGATGTTAATCCTATGTTTGCGAATGTGTTTTCATTTATGATGCTCCTTTTTTATAGTCGTTTAGTTTGATGAATATGGTTTGATTTTTATAATTGGAACATTTGACTTAGTTGATATTTTGATATTTAATTTTTGATAAAAAAGGTTACAAGACTAGTCTAATTAAATATACAAATTACTATTAGTGTTGTGTATTATGTTGGTGACACATACCATTAATTAGGAAGTAATGATATTCTAACAAATATATTATAGAAGACACGAGAAAGGATAGGAGTGATCAATACGAAGGTATCGTGTAAGGCAAATACGTCCTAACTGTTAATAGGCTCATCAACGAAGTATATAACTTTGCCAAACCTCTAATTTTGATAGAACATATGTCACGCCCCAACTCGACCCCACCTACGATCAGTCAGGACACAACGGAATTTCGGCAGTATAACGACAGTAAATAGAATACCGAGGTTCTAAACCAACCTCATTAATAACATTAAACATCCAATTCCATAACCATACAAACAACAACTCCTCAACAGTATAACAACATACAACATAACTGTAATATACAATAATCAGTCTTCGTTATCTGCTTCCGTTCCAACATAACATACAATACCTCAACCTTATCATACATTTCAAAAATAAGTTGAGACACATCTACAACTTAACCATAGACAAAAGAAAGCCACTAAGTTAACATCATTTGGATCATCATCTTTTCAACATCTATTACAATAAGAACCATCAAGCATATAAAAATCTATTAAGCTAATGTACAAGACATTAAACAACATAAAATCATGGATAAGACTCAGGAACATATGACTCGTCCACGTAAGGCACATTTTCTTCCTCAGGAGGCAGGTACCTGTAATCCGGCTCTGCAACACCTGTAAGCATGCAATAATAGAGAGTGAGCTTATATACATAAGCCCAGTGAGGATCCGATAGATCTCGATAGTATTCACTACGCTCCTTAGATTTAGTCCTTTGAGCAAGTAAACACACAACAACAATAATAACATTATCATCACATAACTATATAACCATTCAATAAAGGATACTCTATTTGGTGTAGCTCCAAACGCCATCACGATCTCAACCGTTCTTCTTATAACTCCCCATTACTCACGCACCCGAGGTACCTCACTAGCCCCTCCCTCCATGACACCTCCGTCATGCGAGCTGGGGGTAGCCTATGGCAGTCATGCCATTATCAACCCGACAGTCCAACGCTGCCCGAGAGGTGGCACACACATACCAAGACTCCATAATCATCATCAATCATCAATCAATCAATTGGGAGATCAGCAACGAAAGTGCCCGATTCCCGAACTCAATAATAATCAATCAATAACATCAATATAACGTCAATATTTAATTAAACAACAACGACGAAGTTAGATGACAAAGTAGGCCATCTAACCGGACATGCATAATATACACAATTAAACCCTAAATTACTCATCAACAACTCACCATTCAACACTCAAACACTACCCAACCATCTAAATGTATCCTTCAAGAAATTAAAGAATGACAACCTAAACTTCTAAAATTCATAACTTACAATCTACTAATCCAAACATTGCCAAATCAGTTTCTATCACTCACCCATTCAACCTACTACATTAGCCCTCTCGGAAATCCACCATAAAACCTCCAAATCGTGCCCGATAACCCTAAAACCCTAGGATGTCTTGGCTGGATTTTCTGGATTTTCACACGAACAATGTAATCGAAAATTCGGCATTACAACAGCGCTAACACGTAATTATCAAGTATTTAGAAATCGACGGCAATCGATTTCGATCAACACAACTCATTTAATTCAACTTTGAACATTTTAATCAAAATTAAATACCCGGAAAATAAAAATTATGCTACATCCGACAGAAATTCGTAGTATTGCACCAAAATGATCCCTAGCATGCAAGGAGCAATAATCTATCATCAGATTTCAATTCTAACGGTTAAATTTTCATTTATGAGCAAAAGTATAAAAATGACATTTTGAGATCTAGAATTTTTCTCTCACCTTTGATGCGATATAAGCCTAGGAATGCGTGCTATGCGTGCCCAACAAGCAGAATCCAAGTCGGTGCGAAGTTCTACGGACAAAAAACCAAGTTTTTCTTTGAAAAATTGGATTGAAAAGCTTTGAAATTTCTTTTCTTTTTCTCTCCTCCTTCCCACGGCAATGTGTGTGTTTGTGATGGTGTTTTTGTGTTGTGTGAGTGTGTGTAGGTGATATAAGCTTATATGGTCAATAATTAAATAAAGTCAAAGCTAATTTAAATTGGTATTTTTGTGTTTTAATGACTTTAAACTCATTTTATTGCTCACCAAGGCTCAAAATAATTATGCAACCCCCAAGATATCCCAAGTGGATTATTTTTAGGTGACAAGAAGTTTTACAATCCAACAATTTCACCCGAGTCGGCTTAAAACTCGATTTTCGCAAAAGTCAGTGTAAAAACCCTAATAAATTCTTAAGCCGATTTTAAAACCGTTTTCATCAAACACAGGTCTGTTAAATTCCGTTGACTAGGTCTAGAAGGGTTAAAAAGACCAGTTTCAAAATTTTAGCGGACGTGTTTCGAAAATACTATTCACTAAAAATCGACGATAAAATTTCTGACTCCGTTTTTTATGAAAATTTCATGAATGCACATTTAGCACGTATTAGGAGTATTGACATCAAAATTATAACTTTCTAGGTCCTATAGCACATAAACAGATCATATGCACGCAAAACGAGGTATAGCACGTAAAACGAGATAAGCAGGAAAGTGGGGTTTCACAACATATATTTATTTATATCAACAATATTCATTTTATTACATAGGAAGTTCTTGGTCAAGATAAATTCGCCAGGTCGTAAATTGGATGCTTCGGTATTCTTGTTTTAAATGGAATTTCATTGTCATTGTCCGAGTCCCAAGTCCAGCATCATCTTGGAATATGTTCATTATTAATTTGATTGTCCATTGGCATCGTTCAATTACAACCTAATAATACCCTAATATTTTTTCACTTTCAATTGTCCAAAATCTTATCCAAAACTTAGGTTCATTACAGTAAAAAGTAAAATGGAGTCATCTCGTGCATGGATGTACCACAGACTAACACCTGACAAATAGGTTAAAAGGATTTGTTGCGTTCGCATGTAGTCAAGGGTATTACATGGATGGTCAAAAAATAAGATGCCCATGTGCCAAATGCAAAAATCGCAGATTTGAACTACCTGATGATGTTAAGATCCATCTTTGTAAGAAGGGGTTTATGTTAGATCACTATGAATGGATTGCAGACGGGAAACATGTGTCCAATTATCACGGTCCGTCTCAACATAATGTTATACATGAGAATTGTCCAGGGGTGTCAGAACTATATAATTATATGAGAATGGTAATTGACGCTGCTGGACTGGAGTTCTTCATGGATAATAACGAAACATGTGAAGCACCGAATGCTGATGCACAAAAGTTTTTTGATATGGTTGAAGCTGCTAATGAGCCATTGTGGGATGGATGTGAACATCGTACTATGTTATCTACTGTGTGTCGTTATATGAATATCAAATCTGAAGAGAATATAAGTGAAAAATGCTTCAACAGACTCATTGTTGAACTCAGGGATACGTTACCACATACTAATAAGTTGCCGGATAATTTGCACTAATTCAAAAAGGTAATAAAGCCTTTAGGGTTGGGATATGAGAAGATAGATGTTTGTATAAATGGATATATATTGTTCTACAACGGCAGAAGTGGCTTGGAGAATTGTCCCTGTTGTGGTCATCACCGATTCAAGCCATCAACACATGGTGATAAACGGGGTAAACTTATAGCCTACCAACAATTGAGATTTTTTCCATTGACCCCTAGGTTGCAAAGATTATACATGTCAAAGGCTACAGTGGAACATATGCAGTGGCACAAGAAACATTTAGTTGAAGATGGTAAACTATGTCATCCATTTGACGGTGAGGCATTGAAATACTTTGACAGATCTTATCCTGATTTTGCATCTGAACCAAGAAATGTTCGGCTTGGTTTGTGCTCAGATTGGTTTAACCCTCACAGTTCAAATGTTATACCTTATTCTTGCTAGCCTGTGATAATCACACCTTACAACCTCCCACCGTGGATGTGTATGAAAGACCCTGTCATGTTTTTGACACTTCTTATACCTGGTCCGAAAAGTCCTGGTAAGTACATTGATGTGTATTTAGAGCCTCTAATCGATGAATTGAAGAAGTTATGGTTAGAAGGGATACATTCCTATGATGTGGCAACACAAAAGAATTTTTTGCTGAGGGCAGCTTTAATGTGGACAATTAATGACTTTCCAGCATATGGTATATTGTCTGGGTGGAGTACTCATGGTAAGTTAGAATGTTCGTATTGTATGGAAAAAACAAAAGCTTTCCAGTTGCCAGCGGGTAGGAAGACTTGTTTCTTTGATTGTCATCGTCAATTCTTACCACAACATAGTGCTCTATGGCATGACAAGAAGAATTTTCGTAAGCATATAGTTGAAATGGCTACTCCTCTGTCAAGACTAGATGGTGAACAACTGTGGGATAGTATGAAACGTTACCCTAAAATCAACGAAATGGAAGAAGATAAGCTCCCAGGTTTTGGGGTTAGGTACAATTGGACCAAGAGAAGTATTTTTTGGGATTTGTCTTATTGGAAAACACATCTTGTGAGACACAATTTGGACGCCATGCATATTGAGAAGAGTGTTTTTGATAACGTTTTCAACACTGTGATGGGTGTCAAGGGAAAGACAAAGGACAACCTCAAAGCGGGAATTGATCTTGAAGAATTTTGCGACTATCCAGAGTTATGTGGTGTGAACCAACTAAACATGGGTGTGTACACACTCCCTATGGGAAGCAGAAGAACACTTCTTGAATGGGTTAAAGACCTACAAGTCCCTAATAGATATTCTTCCAATTGTCAAGGTGTGTGGATATGAAACATTTGAAGATGTCACACATGAAGAGTCACGATTGTCATGTGTTTATGGAGAGATTGCTTCTTATTGCATTACGTGAACTAATGTCGAAATACGTTTAGGAAGCCTTTTCCCAACTAAGCTTATTCTTCACCAACATATGCTACATAACTCTTGAAAGACACGAATTGGAAAGAATGCAAGAAAATATAATAGTGATTATTTGCAACTTGGAAAATATCTTACCCCCTGCCTTCTTCGATTCAATGGAGCATTTGCCAATCCATTTGGTGTATGAGGCAATATGTTGTGGTTCTGTACAATATCGATGAATGTATCAATTTGAGAGGTTCCTGCAGCGCTTGAAAAGGAAAGCAAAAAATAAGGCACGTGTCGAGAGATCTATATGTGAAGCATATCTCATCCTAGAAACGTCCACTTTTTGTTCATATTATTTCGAACCACACATAGTAACTAATACTAGCAGGGTTGGTAGGAATGACCAATATAATGTGGTGAACTACCCTGAAGGATGTTTGTTTATATTTACTTACCCGGGTTGTCCAATTGGAAAGGAAATAGTACGAACATTGGAGGATGAAGAACTGTATGCAGCACACTTATATGTATTGATGAATTGCCTAGAGGTTTACCCCTATATCAGGTAAAGTTGTGTAACTTTGGTCTGTCTATTCTAATTTGCTAGTAGTCATTCGGAAAAACCTAGTACTTTTGAATTTATGTTGATTGCAGATTGTTTGAGAAAAATCTTGTACGAAACTTTTCCCCATTGACACCCGCACAGATTCAAGATCAAATTGAGAGTTGTTTTCCGAAATGGTTATATGACCATGTAAGAACCTATGCAACTAATGAATATAATCCTATTAATTTGGATTGTACCATTAACGAGTTGTGATTTTTGCAGCTAATCGGCACTAATGGAATAGACGACCATGTAAAATGGTTTTCTATGTGGCCAAGTTGTAGGGTACGTACATGGTCAAGATATTTGGTCAACGGATACAGATTTCACACCTTCGAATTTAGAAAATTCAAGTCCACAATGAATAGCGGGGTATTCGTGAAAGGGGTTGCGGCTGGTAATAATGAGGATATTGGGTACTATGGAATGCTAAATGACATTATTGAACTAGAATATCATAATTCAATGGTGCACCATACTAGAATAGTTCTTTTCAAATGTGACTGGTACTATTTTACAAAGGATAGATGTGTAAAGTACCATACTAAGTCCCAACTGGTTGATGTCAACATGAAAAGGAAATATCACAAATATGAACCATTTGTGTTGGCAGAACAAGCATCTCAAGTCTACTATTGTAAGTATCCAGGGGCCAAGAAAGATCGAATAGATTGGAACTGTATGGTTAAAATAAGAGGTAAGAATTTCTCCAACATGTCCAAACTGGAAAGAGAAGTGGAGGACCAATCAGCTTTTCAAACAGATGAATTGAATGTACTTGAAGTACAACCTACTGATATAGTATTACCTTCACTTTGTCATGAGTCGGGAGACAATGAACTGGAGGAAGATGAGTTAGAAGACGACAACGAAGAAGAATATGAAAAAGAAGAAAAAGTAGAAAAAGAAATACAAAAAGATGATGATGATGATGATGATGGTGATGATGATGATGATGATAATGAGGGTGATGACGATGACAATGATGATGATGATGATGCCGACGTTGATGATAATACTGCTTATGATGTTTAATTATTTGGTTTTTGTGTAAATATATGTGTTATGTAATAGACGAATGGTTTTTCAAAGTACATATATATTTATTAGTCTATATGTTAAATTGAATATGTCTTTTTCCAAACACAGTCATGTCAGGTGGTAAAGATCTCAACACGCTTAAATGATTTATTACTCTTGGGGCGTTACGGGGTGGTGGTAATTCAGGAGGCAAAACTATGTCGGTTGGCCGTAGCCAGTTAGGAGGGCACCAATCTCCTGCACGGGGTTCAACTGCAGGACCGTCCTCGACTGGCTGTGGAGCAACAAGAGGACATCAATCAGCTGGTTGTGGATCCACAGGAACAAGCACGTCTGCTGGTCGTGGCTCATTCTTATCTCATGCGGGACCGAGCCAGGGGATGGCTCACTCGCCGATGCCCGAACAAGATGGATCCCCTGTCATCGCCTTCACATCTATTATGCGAAATGCATTAGAGGATATTCTAGTAGATGATACCACTAGCAATCCTAGGGCCCACCCTAGGCCATCTCCTGAGCAGCCAAAGACATCATGCGCACTTGAGATGAAGGATGAAGGAATTGAAGATCGACAGATATATGGATTTGATAGTTCAGATGCTTATATTGTGCGGCAGATTGATCGGCGCACGCATCTACAGGTTGATGGTGTCGCGTAAGTATCTACTTAATACCATTTTATATAGCACACACACACACACACACACACACACACACATATATATATATATAGATTTGTTTGAAAATTGTAGATGGATTCCTTATGGAGCGACTAAAGAGGTGAAAAACGCTGTAACTGCCGCATATACCAAGGCTTGGCCCAATTGGAAACATGTTCCAAATGATGTCCGAGACAGATGGTTCTCTACATTTAAGGTACGAAGTATATATTATTATTGTAACACCCCGATCCCTCTCGACACCGGAAGTTCTATCAATCAATCTATTCACAACCCAATTCCAAACCCGGATAAAATTTTTTGGGGAAAGACGGACGGAGTCTCCCCTGTTTCTAGGCAAAATGTAAAACCTGTAATAGCATATAAGTGGACCTATCCCATGTCCAAACATTCAACCACCTCAAGGCCATCCGAGCCTTGGTTCTCAACAATTAAACACAAGAAAATATACATTCTAGTTTACAAGCTAACCTAACTCTTCTCATCTTTTACAAGTACATTCATGCTTGGCAATTAAACTATATTAACTTATTGCATAAAATAGACTATCAAACCGTTCTAACTCTTTTCCTTTGGACATTACAAACATGCATTGAAGTTAAACTGTACTGACTAAATACATATGCTAGCTTTTCAAATCATTTCAATAACCTAGTAAAACTTATATTACATTCTTTTAACATTAAATACATACAATACATGAAAGCATACATCTTTGCCACTTCGACAACTCAATCCACATAGGCACGCAAGACAACTCTTCAAGCACGAACTTGCACATAATCACGAACTTTCCAGCTAACATGGCTTTTCCTGAAATGTGGTGGTGAGGAGTGAGTATACACAACACTTATACTCAGTGAGGGCGAGATAGATATCGAATTGGAGAGAAAGAAAGTCATGCAATACAAATAAGACAGATAAGCAATATAACTGGTAGGTAAACAATCAAGACAAACAATCAATACTATAAGCAATTACTGAAAGCATTAACACAACCATTCAAAGCTATACCACACTCTAAACGCTATGGTTCACTCATACGAGCAGTGTACCATTTCACGAGCGATACATCAATCTCGAGCTTGATGTTGACAACGATGACAATAAGCGCGCAACCACCTTATAACTTCAGTTTGGAATACCCCGAGAGTAACCATCAATTCTACGACCAAAATCTCCCTGGGAGGCAACCCAAGCGAGAAAAGGGAAGAGGACACGGAGCTAGAGCAACCAACACTGGCAACCCGAGGCTACCCAGAGAGGTCCATCACTCACGCCCTGACACTATGCAATGCAAGACACGATACAAGGCGATAAACGAGCGATATCACAACAATACAGATTAGAGACGATAAACGAGATATCAAGTATTTACAATTAATACTAGCATTCAATTAACTTGTCAAACATAACTATCATTAATAGCCACAATAACACCAATTAAACAAGTAACATCAGTTCAAACACGAAAACAACAATTATCACTATTCAATCCCTAACTTCCAAAGGCAATTACGAGCAAACGAGCTACGGGATTAGGAAATTGATTTCACTACATTCACTCAGGCACTACAAGACACGTTTCTATGTCACTAAACTTCACTTTCTCACCCGAGGCCCGAAAGTCCACCTACTGCGTTTGAACTACAACTATGCTAACCGGTCATTCAATTGACGCCACAACAACGCCAAAAGTGCTTCCATGCCCTCAATTACAAAACCCCCAACCCAATTCGAGCATGGTCAACTTTTGGTCAAATGGTCCCTTTACGTTTCTTTGTCTAATTTCCAATTTTAACAAAGGCCGATCCGTTTTTATTTCACATTTTAGCTTTCTATCATTAATGGCACCTATCCAAATCAAGCAATCGTAATTCGGATCGAAATCCGAAATTCTAGGATTTACTATTCATAATTCACTATTCATTATTTTTCCCCAATTTCAAATAGGCAGTTTCAACCGTAAAAATTGCTAAATAACTATCAAGCAATACTCTACGAACCCTAAAGAAGCATTTCTAATCAATTTCAAGCATTATAACGCATTAAATATCAAATCTAAAAATTTGTATCAAAAATCAAATTTCATTTAATATGCACAAAAGCGTGAAAACCCTTACAGAGATTGAAGACCAAGACCCGCAAGGACCCGAGCCATGACCCCCGAGCAATTCCACGCGCAATTGTAGAAGAAAATGCAAGAAAAAATCCTTTCTTTTCTCCCTATGACCATTCGGCCATGGCAAGGGACATGGATGGCATTTTGCAAAATGTTTTTATTGATTTTTTCCTTGTTTTATTATTTAAAAGATGACAAGAGCATTTTAGTCATTTGCAAAATCAAACTTTAGTTAAAAATAGTCAAATAAGCTTATTTTGATGCCATTAAATCTAATTCAAGTTAAAACAATACAATTAAATGAAAAATAACTAAAACTAGTTAAATTAAACTAAAAACATTTTTCACTAAGTTCGAAGAATATTTCTCTAACTCTCATTTTCGAAATACTGCGATCGAACAATCAATAATCGATCGCTAATAAGGTGATGATCAATAATATAAAACGTTATTTCTTTGAAAAGTAGAATAGTAGAATAGTTTAAAATTCACTCCGGCTCGGAGTTGTTTTCCTCATTTATTTGAAAACCGAGTGTTTTTAATGCAAGACAATTAAAACCGATTATTAAAATAATAAAAACAATCAAAATAATCAATATTCATTTAAAATAATTAATTTAACTATTTCCAGAATATTTTAAAGAATTATGAAGTTAATGCCAAAATACAAATGAACAAATAAATATAAACATGTAATCAAGTGCAATTAAACATTAACATTTAAGATGACACTTAATTAAATACAAGAGAATAAATTCAATTACTATAATTAATAGAAATAGATAATAGTCTTTTAATTATTCAATATACAATTACTAAATGCTTCTAAGAGAAATATTAAAATAGTGCATATTGGTTGATTTAACTAATTAAACATTTAATTAAATGCAGTCAAAAGCTATTAAATGCATGTCGGGTTCGGGTTATCACATCCTTCCCCCCTTAAAACAATTGCGTCCTCGCAATTTTCTTCCAATAGAACTCAGCATCATCTGAAATCCAATTCTGACTAATTTTCATCGGTTGGAGAATCCCGTTGACACGGATATCAAAGAAGAATAATATTCCAACCAAGAGCGCCGAGGTAATACCAATAAAGACTAAAGCAAAGATACTGTAGATGATAGCAATACCACATATTGATGGCAAGAAGAATACCCCACACACGAATCTCCAATAAAAGTCTAACTATTACTGCCCAAGAATTCCCAAGCAATAAGCCAAATAAAAGCTCAAACAAAGGTTCCATCCAGAGGTCTAAAGAAGTACCCCGCTGGTCATGAGTTTCATAGAAGAATTCCCTGTTAAGAGTGCTGAAGAAAATACTAAGAAACCCAATCAAATATACTTCAAAAGTTCCAAAGAAGTATTCCAAGTAATAACCCCATAGTATAACTAATTAGATCCTGAGTACTGCTATCAAATGCTAAGAAGAATGTCAACGAAAATAGCAAAGAAAATATAATGTGCCCAATAAGACAACCAAGTTGAATAACAAATATAGTTTCTCAGCTAGATGAAAACCTAAGGAAAAATACCGAGCTGGTGCACAGTGTATAAAACCAAACTCCGAGGCCTCTTCGCTTTTGCCAAATGAGGACTTTATACAACTTATCACCAAGGAAGCCCAAGTATTCCACAACATACCGTAAGCAATATGATAATAATAAGTTTGATAGGAATTCCAATTATCAAGCCAACTAAGGGGTGCCAAAGAAAATACCCGAACAATGCTCTAGTAAGAAAGTACCAAGAATTGCCCAATAAATAATACAAAATAAATGGCCACTAAGAATCCTAGAGAATGCCATTGAAGAATTTTCAATCAGGGATGTCAGCATCACACCAATAAAGACCGAGACACATATACCATAGATAATACCGTGCAGTAAGTCCGATTGAGATCCCACTAGCCAAGTCCACTGAGAAGTGCCAACAGAAGTCCCCAAAGAATACCCGTTAAGAAAGCCAAAGAATGTCCCAGAGAATAATCAAGTAAAACTCCAAGAGAAAACTACTCTTCACAACTGTTAATCACAGAGGAGGACCTTAGAGATTTGCCAATAACCAAGCTCCAAAATCAAACACCAACTCCCAAATAAAATCTAATTAAATGCCATTCATTTCCTGCCAATCCATACACCTTGAAAGGCCAACTGTGAACCACTTTCTTCAGGGGAGGAAGAAGTCTTTCTTACCATTCAGCAGGACATGTATGAATGCCAAGATATTACATTTATACACATGCCTTAAACTATTATGCAACCAAGTTTATAAAACAGTTTATTCAACAAAGTCACTCAAGCACGACAATCAAGTCAAGCACAACATAATCAATTCAAATCACGGCATAACCAATTCAAGACATTCCAAGACACATATTACAAGCAATACTTCAAGCAACTAACAATTCACGAGGTCGATTCGATTCACGAGGTCAATTCAATGTACAACTAGACACTTCACTTTACTTGAGAAACATTTAACACATAACACATAACTATATCACATAGGTGCATACATTCAAGTCAAGACACACAATCTTACATACAAGCATACACTTTTAAGACACACTTAACAAGCACACATTCAAGGATCATTACCCACCAGACCGAGGACTCTGTCCCGGCTTATGAGCTAAACAAGCTCTGATACCACCTGTAACACCCCGATCCCTCTCGACACCGGAAGTTCTATCAATCAATCTATTCACAACCCAATTCCAAACCCGGATAAAATTTTTTGGGGAAAGACGGACAGAGTCTCCCCTGTTTCTAGGCAAAATGTAAAACCTGTAATAGCATATAAGTGGACCTATCCCATGTCCAAACATTCAACCACCTCAAGGCCATCCGAGCCTTGGTTCTCAACAATTAAACACAAGAAAATATACATTCCAGTTTACAAGCTAACCTAAATCTTCTCATCTTTTACAAGTACATTCATGCTTGGCAATTAAACTATATTAACATATTGCATAAAATAGACTATCAAACCGTTCTAACTCTTTTCCTTTGGACATTACAAACATGCATTGAAGTTAAACTGTACTAACTAAATACATATGCTAGCTTTTCAAATCACTTCAATAACCTAGTAAAACTTATATTACATTCTTTTAACATTAAATACATACAATACATGAAAGCATACATCTTTGCCACTTCAACAACTCAATCCACATAGGCACACAAGACAACTCTTCAAGCACGAACTTGCACATAATCACGAACTTTCCAGCTAACATGGCTTTTCCTGAAATGTGGTGGTGAGGAGTGAGTATACACAAGACGTATACTCAGTGAGGGCGAGACAGATATCGAATTGGAGAGAAAGAAAGTCGTGCAATACAAATAAGACAGATAAGCAATATAACTGGTAGGTAAACAATCAAGACAAACAATCAATACTATAAGCAATTACTGAAAGCATTAACACAACCATTCAAAGCTATACCACACTCTGAATGCTATGGTTCACTCATACGAGCAGTGTACCATTTCACGAGCGATACATCAATCTCGAGCTTGATGTTGACAACGATGACAATAAGCGCGCAACCACCTTATAACTTCAGTTTGGAATACCCCGGGAGTAACCATCAATTCTACAACCCAAATCTCCCTGGGAGGCAACCCAAGCGAGAAAAGGGAATAGGACACGGAGCTAAAGCAACCAATATTGGCAACCCTAGGCTACCCAGAGAGGCCCATCACTCACGCCCTGACACTATGCAATGCAAGACACGATACAAGGCGATAAACGAGCGATATCACAACAATACAGATTAGAGACAATAAACGAGATATCAAGTATTTACAATCAATACTAGCATTCAATTAACTTGTCAAACATAACTATCATTAATAGCCACAATAACACCAATTAAACAAGTAACAGCAGTTCAAACACGAAAACAACAATTATCACTATTCAATCCCTAACTTCCAAAGGCAATTACGAGCAAACGAGCTACGGGATTAGGAAACCGATTTCACTACATTCACTCAGGCACTACAAGGCACGTTTCTATGTTACTAAACTTCACTTTCTCACCCGAGGCCCGAAAGTCCACCTACTGCGTTTGAACTACAGCTATGCTAACCGGTCATTCAATCGACGCCACAACAGCGCCAAAAGTGCTTCCATGCCCTCAATTGCAAAACCCTCAACCCAATTCGAGCACGGTTAACTTGTGGTCAAACGGCCCCTTTACGTTTCTTTGTCTAATTTCCAATTTTAACAAAGGCCGATCCATTTTTATTTCACATTTTAGCTTTCTATCATTAATGGCACCTATCCAAATCAAGCAATCGCAATTCGGATCGAAATCCGAAATTCTAGGATTTACTATTCATAATTCACTATTTATTGTTTTTTCCCAATTTTAAATACGTAGTTTCAACCGTAAAAATTGCTAAATAACTATCAAGCAATGCTCTATGAACCCTAAAGAAGCATTTCTAATCAATTTCAAGCATTATAACGCATTAAATATCAAATCTAAAAATTTGTATCAAAAATCAAATTTCATTTAATATGCACAAAAGCGTGAAAACCCTTACAGAGATTGAAGACCAAGACCCGTAATGACCCGAGCCACGACCCCCGAGCAATTCCACACGCAATTGTAGAAGAAAATGCAAGAAAAAATCCTTTCTTTTCTCCCTATGACCATTCGGCCATGGCAAGGGACATGGATGGCATTTTGCAAAATGTTTTTATTGATTTTTGCCTTGTTTTATTATTTAAAAGATGACAAGGGCATTTTAGTCATTTGCAAAATCAAACGTTAGTTAAAAATAGTCAAATAAGCTTATTTTGATGCCATTAAATCTAATTCAAGTTAAAACAATACAATTAAATGAAAAACAACTAAAACTAGTTAAATTAAACTAAAAACATTTTTCATTAAATCCGAAGAATATTTCTCTAACTCTCATTTTCGAAATACTGCGATCGAACAGTCAATAATCGATCACTAATAAGGTGATGATCAATAATATAAAATGTTAATTCTTTGAAAAGTAAAATAGTAGAATAGTTTAAAATTTACTCCGGCTCGGAGTTACTTTCCTCATTTATTTGAAAACCGAGTGTTTTTAATGCAAGACAATTAAAACCGATTATTAAAATAATCAAAACAATCAAAATAATCAATATTCATTTAAAAATAATTAATTTAACTATTTCTAGAATATTTTAAAGAATTATGAAGTTAATGCCAAAATACAAATGAACAAGTAAATATAAACATGTAATCAAGTGCAATTAAACATTAACATTTAAGATGGCACTTAATTAAATACAAGAGAATAAATTCAATTACTATAATTAATAGAAATAGATAATAGTCTTTTAATTATTCAATATACAATTACTAAATGCTTCCAAGAGAAATATTAAAATAGTACATATTGGTTGATTTAACTAATTAAACATTTAATTAAATGTAGTCAAATGCTATTAAATGCATGTTGGGTTCGGGTTATCACAATTATAGCACAATTTTGTAATAATAAAGATATACCTATCTATTAGCTTTATCTTATTGTATTACAGAAAGTGTACAAATGGTTCCCTTATGATGAACCTGTCATTCGACGCGTGTTCAACGTTAGAGCCCAACACTGCATTCGAAATCTTTTTAACAAGGGTCATGTCAAAGAGAATAAGCCAAAATGGACCGGCGATACTGTATGGGAAGCACTGAATGAGAAATGGGGTACTTTGGAATGGATTGCGGTTTTTGAGCGAAATTCAAAAAATCGCCTCGATTCTCTGTCACTGCACTTTTTAGGTTGTATCCCATATTCGGAGGCTAAGAGGAGATTGGTATATATTGAATTTTTCTTTATGCATCAAAATACATTCTAATTATCGGTAAAGATAAACTTCTTTTTAAATTATGAATTATATGTTTTTGTGCCCCATTAATTCAGGAAGAGGAACGTGGGGGAACCTGTGACCAGCTTTGATGTGTTCGTAAAGGCTCATTGTAAGGGTCCCGACGGTCCATTTTCAAACCCTCGGGCGGAACAGACCACGGTAAGCAATTTTGATATGTAATTGGAAGTTAATTATGTAATCAGCACTAAAAATGAATGCATTGTTGTTTTTTATATTATTGCTTCTAAAACTTGGTAATTAGGCTGTATAAAACATTTTTACCAATTCTTACTTAGTTTATATCATATTTTAGAGTAGTTGAAAAGTTTAGGTTGTTTAAAGGCTTATTTGGTTGAAGTTATGCAAAACCTTGTATCCTAGCTCAACTAAGATGTTCATATTCATTATTAAGTCATGCTACCATGACATGTAGTGGCTTAGAATTGCAATTGGAATGCTTAATTTAGTGGGTGGTGTTGGCTGGAATTTTCTTATGCATTGGATTTTTAAGCCTTTTGAGTGGTTTTTATACATATGCGTACAAAATATTAAGTTTTTAGTTGGTGTTGGTTGTGTTGCCATGTAATATGATGAGCCTTTTTGGTTGGTATAGTTGATTAGGCTTATGAATTCCTTTATATTATGCGTATAAAAGTTTTGAAGTATGTTGTTGTATTGTGGCAGATGGATTAAACTGTGGTTGGTTTGGTGGTGGTTGGTTGGTTTTTGAATGATGATTTGGTTATATATGGATATTTGTGGATGTTGTGCAGGTTTAATTATTTTGAGAAAATCATATTACAGACGTTATAAAGCCGAAATTCCGTCATGTATTAACTTGGTTATAGGAAGGGTCGAGTTGGGGCTTGACATTGCTTTATTCCTCTATATCTTATCAAAACTATTGATGTTATTTCCCTTTTGTGATAAACTGCAGGCTATGTATAATGAGTTGGTGGAGCAGGCAAAACAGGCGTCAGAGGAAGGTTCAACGGGCACGCATGTTGATCATGATGCCCTATTTCTCCAAGCAGTTGGAGGGAGCAGCAAAGGCCGCGTATACGGGATGGGCTCTCAAGCTTCTATAGGGTCCGTACACAACGTGCCGTCTTCAAGGACATTTCACAGAGATGGATGTCAAAGCAGCTGTTGCCAAAGCGACAGACGAGGTGGTGCGTAAACTACGAGAAGACCAGGCGGAAGAGATACATCAACTTAAGGAAGACAATAAAGTAAATCTCCAACGACTTGAAGACAAGATTGTGCAACTTGTGCAACAGTTCAATACTCCTCCACAACAACAACCTAATCTTGGTGATCGAAATGATGATCAACCCGACTGATAATTGTTTAAACTTTATATTAACGTATTATGTGACATAAAGTATGTTTTATGATGTGTGTACTTTAACTTCCGAGCATATAATATGGACATTACAATCTAATTACGCTAATTTAATGTTTGTTTAATTACTATGTCAAGGCAAGAAAAAATTGTATCTGTTCAAAATAGGTTGATTTTGAAATTTTTGAAAAAAAAAATTTTAAAAATAATAAACTGCGATGGAAAGGAGATGACTTGTAAAAATTCAAAAAAGCGACGAAAAGGAGGCAACAATTTTTAAAAAAGAAACGAAAATGAGACAACATAGAAAAGGAGACGAAAAGGAGACGACGTGAAAAAGGAGATGAAAAGGAGACGACCTGGAAAAGGAGACGAAAAGGAGACGACGTGAAAAAGGAGACGAAAAGGAGATGACGTGGAAAAAGAGATGAAACGGAGACGATTTGGAGATGACTTCAAGTCGGAGACAAATTGGAGACGAACTAGAAGAGAGACGAAATGGAGACGAATATAATTTGCGACGAAACGGTGACGATTTTTAATTTTGTCTCCATTTGAGATGAAATGGAGACGAAATGCAAAATTGGAGACGGCTCGAAAGGTGATGGCACATTTCCGTCTCCTATCCAGATTGGAGACGAAAAGGATACGAAAATTAGCCGTCTCCATTTCTGAAATTTCTTGTAGTGATTTGGTCACGGAAGGCTACGGACTTTATTTTTGCGTCGCCAAACGGCTACGGAAAAATGGTCTGTCACCCGGAGCTATTTTCTTGTAGTGTTAAACTTTTAGATGATATGATAATTTAATATAGTATTAGAGTCTAAATTACTAAATAATTTTGAGTTCAAGTCTCATTAAAAATCATGCATGCAAATGTGAGTATGGTAAAAATAACAAATAAATATAATAATCACTATCTAATACCTAAGGTGATTTAATAGCCACTCTTTGAATTTCCTATACATTTTTTTTTATTAATGAAGCTCATCAAAGTCTTATACTTCATAAGCAAAAAGTATTATAACTAACTTTGAACAATTGGCATTGATCAAACTCTTGTTTCTGACCATTAATGGTAAATACTTGTTATAACATAACAAAAAAGTCACCATCCTTACCAGCAAAACATCGAAAAAATTCACCATCCTTACCAGCAAAACATCGGAAAATTATCAAGTTTTTATAGGTAAAGTTAGATAAGGATGGTAGTTTCCACGCTGAGTCACTGAATATTACTATAAACATAATTTAATGATCCCATTTGGTTTCATATTACTCCAAACTTACACGGGGGAGACAGGACCATTATTAGCATAGCTTGCATAATTTTACTGAAAACCATGTTGACCACTTGAAAGGACACGGGAATTATGTGTAATGCGTCTCCGTTGGACGCACAGAATTTACTACGTATGAATGAGAGTTATAATTGTTTTGAACGGAAGATTTATTTATGTTTAAAATTCAGTTTAAATAAAATTAACTTTTTGAGGAGTTAATAAAGTAAGTTTTTAGATTTGATTAATTTAAATTATGTCTTTTTTTAAAAGAGTTATCTGTCTCAAAATTTATTTATGTAAAAGTTCTGCTCATCTCTAAAACAGTTAGAGTAAGCTAGCCACACATGTGATCTGCCCCTTGTAGAATATTGAATACTTTCACTATGTGGTTACCCAAAAACAAAAAAAACCAACAAAACTAACCAAAAAAAAAAAAACTATGTGATTACCCACTTATGGTGAACAAAGAAAGATCATGAATACAATGAAGAATCTTGGAGAAGTGAATGATCAATCTTGGACTCAAGTGTCTTTTCATTGTCTAATAACTGTCAGCCTCAGTTTCAAGACAAAATGTAAAATCAAAAGTGAAAGTTTCACAATAATCACTTGATAGCATTGACCTTTATGATGCGCAACAAGATGTGAATTAATTTATAAAGAAGATTTATCAAGTCAAATAGAAGTTACCAATAAGACTTTATTATTAGTTTTTATTTGTTATTTTTATATAATAGAGATCGAAGTTATTTTGAATTTGAAATTGTTAATAATAATTAATTGTTACTCAACTAATATACCCAACTCTTAGATTATGTCTTTTAATTTATGTCATAAATTTTACCTTATCTTACACTGATTTAGATCCTACCTTATTTCACTAGCAATATAAAGTAGAACCTCTTTAAATTAATAGCGTTGGGACCACCAAATTTTATTAATTTAGCGAGATATTAATAACTATTAATTAATAGATATATTTTTTTATTTTTTTTATTTTATAGTAAACATATTATGATTATGATGTCTTTTTTTGGTCCAATTTGAAAAGATAAGTAATAAGAATAGAAGATAAAATTTAATTTAGTATCTAATCTTGTATCCAAGTCCTTGTAGAATTAGGATGAAAATTAATTTATCTAATCTTGTATCATAATCCTTATAGGATTATCTCAATTTTTTTCTCTTGAAATAATTAAATATGAGATTTAACTAGATTTGAAGTTCAACAAAAGACAAGCTACTCTTGATTAATATTTTAAGAAAATCTCATAGTCAATTTATTATGTACATTTTAGCTAATTATTAATTTCTGAAATATGTGAATCAATAAAATACAAAAGAAATTTTTTTAAATGTATTATCTTATAATTTTATCTAATTTATCAATTTTTTACACTAGTCCCAAGTCAGGACATGACATTTTTATTAATTAAAAAATATTATTAATTTATCGAGTATTAATTTAAAAATATTCTACTATATATAAGTAGTTCTTTAGCCTCTTCAGTATTCCTTTAATATCATTTTTATGAGAGTTTTTATTTTGCTCTCTCATTCTAGAGCTTTTCTTATGTATTATATTCTTTCTTATCAAAGTGTTTTTTAGAACGCGTATAACTTTTATTTCGTGCTGTGTCACTTTCAAGTATAGCCATTCCCTATCACACAAAAGTATATGTAGCACTTAATTGTTGATCACAACTTTCATGATTGCTTCGTTTCTTGCTTTCCCTATATAATCCTTATGGTTGAGACGTCGAGAGCAAATACGTGCACGTAATGGTCGACATTTCAATTTGCATATTTTACAGATCACGAAAAGTAGGCAAATTCTTGTCCCTTTTTTATTCAAGTAAAATTCTTTCGGGTCTCTTAAGTTATGCGTAAATCACCTTCTAATTTCCTAACTAAAAAAATATTCTCTTTAAGTTCATCTATCAATTATTTTAGGCAGAAAAAGTGAAAAAAAATATGTTTTGCCTATTTTGCCATTGGACCATAATTCTCTCTCCTACATGGCATTAATTTCAGCTAACTTCTCTTCTATTTTGACCGTTGATAGCAACGATAAAAGCTTGCATGCAACATTAAACACCATTTTGACAACAACAATGACCAAAAAAATCATCAACATCTTGAAAAATTAGCAAAATAAAAAATAAAAAAAATCACCAAAATATACCAGTTCCAATCCCAAATAAACTATACAATTTCTATAAACAAAAAATTGAAGTTCGACTTTTGAATTAATTTTCCAAAATTCTAATTCTTTAGCTCACTCAAAGATTTCTTTAGAGCTCTAACATCAAGATTCAAGCAAAACCTAATTTTTTTATTAAAAATTAAAAATTCAATTTATAATCAGGAGCTAAATTAACTATTATTTTTATTTTTGATCCAAGATGTAAAATAAAAAAAAAATAAAAATTATACTCAGGAGTTAAATTAACTAAAATTAGCATTTTTTCGTAATCAACAAATAAAATTAAAAATAAGAAAATTATAATTGGGAGCTAAATAACTAAGACTCTCATTTTTCCATAACCAAAAACCAAAAGTAAAATAAAAAAAAATTATCATTGAGAGCTAAATTAACTAATATTTGCACTTTAACCCAAAATCGAAGAACACAAGAATAAAACTAAAGCTATAATTGAAGCTAAATTAACTAAAACTTGCAATTTTAACCCAAAATAAACAAAAAGTAAAATAAAAAATCTATAATCCGGAGCTAAATTAACTAACTTTTGCATTCTTTACCCAAAATAAAAGACACAAAAAAATAAAAAGAAGTAGAATTTATAATCGAAGCTTAATTAACTAAAATTTGCATTTTTAACCCAAAATAAATAAAAAGTAAAACAAAAATTTTTAATCCAGAGTTAAATAAAAATTCCTCTTTTATATATACCTTAGAATTAGTTGTGATATGTCGAAGATCATCAATGGAGGCAGAAGCAGAAGAAGGCAAAATCCCTAAACCTATATGCCACCTCACACCTCTCAGATGACTAAAACGACATGGACCTTCAGACGATGTTGTTTCAAGCAATACAGGTGACATAGCTTTTATGTCTTTTTTTATGCTATTTTAGCTCAAATTCTCACAAGCTTGGCTTCATAAAACCCAACAAAGCATTTATTTAAAGCAAAAAATGAAGTAAAAATGCAATCTTTCACCGACCTTTTTAGCTGATGTCAAGAAAAAAGCAATATTTATGGGAAAATGTGAGAATTTATTAGCAGATTTTGATACAAGTTGCATTTTCTTAGAGACCCTTTTGCTAATTACTCAGAAAAATGCGATTTTGAGCACAAAAAAAGGAGAATTAAATTGCAAATATTTAGAAAAGTTGAGATTTTCTAGAGACCCTTTTGCTAATAACCTTGAAAAATGAGATATTTATTGCCAAAATAGAGAACTTATTGGAAAATTTTCAGACAAGTTGCCATTTTTTCAGATTAATTACCCTGAAAAATGATACTTTTAGTGCCAAAACATAAAATTTAATGGCGAATTTTCAGAAAAGTTGCAATTTTTCAATGCCCTTTCGGCTTAATGCCTTGAAAAAAATGCAATTTTTAAAGAATAAATGGAGATTTTATTAGATTAGAAAATTATCACTTTTTCGCTGACCCTTTTGGCTCATATACCTTCCTCAAGTACGTGGGGGTGTGTGTGTGTGTTTTCGTGTATGTATATATATGTGATGTCTTGCAAAAATGGACTTTTTTTTTAGTTAGTAGACCAGAAGGGAATTTACGCAAAATCTGAGGGAGCCAAAGGAAATTTACTCTTTGTTTTATATATATTATGATGCAAAATCCCCATTTAACCCTCAGCTCATCATTTTCCGACATGTTAATAGTAAAAATGGACCTAAAAGGAATTTTTTTTTCAGTTAAGGAACCAAAATGTGATTTACGCATAAATGAAGGGACCCAAATGAATTTTACTCGTTTTGATTCACCATATCAACAAAAATTAATTGCGAATATTTTTGTACAATATATAAAGGAATTTGGTTTCAACAAATTGAACGAGTCATTGTGTAACAATTTAAACCCAAGAATGTAATAATTCAAGTTCAAAGAAAGAGTCTAATCTAAAAGACTAGTCTATATATTAGGTGGAAGAACCCCTTACACTTAAGAAACACCCCTTATGAGGGTGAGATCCAAATGTGTGATTATCGCATTCCACCCTCCTTAAGAAACTGACGTCCATGTCGGACTAGTCTATCGACATTGACCCGACGGTACCCCTTTCCTCCTAACGATTGGATCCTGATGTGTGATCATCGCATTCCACCCTCCTTAAGAAGTTGACATCTATGTCGGACTAGCATATCAACACTGACCTGACGGTAGCTTTTTCCTCCTAACGGCTGCACTCACCTACCAGTATTTAGTGTGTCACTTACCACACCTTAAATCCAACTTATAGTTTTCCCTCCATAGAGCTCACTCTTAATGAAAGCAGTACCAATATAACAACTCAAGTCCAAGGGAAAAACTAACCTAAAAGACAAGTCTATTAGACGAAAAAACTATTTGCACTTAAAAAGCACCCCTTGTTAGAGTGAAATTTTGATGTGAGATTATTACGCATTGACGATAAGCCTCAAATGAAATTGTATACCAACTATATAAATGGTGTGACTTGAATATATTCTTTTTCTGGGTTTCTGCACATGTACTACTTACTTTCAGCCAATTTTCAGTGTTTGAAAGTGATTATTTGATGTAGGAATATCTTTCGTGATAATAAGATATTATAATAGTGACTATGAGACAACGAGACTATGAGAGGATCTAATTCCTAGTTACCATGCTAGCCAATTGTAGAAACAAGAGTTTCACCTGCGAGGAAAAAGTTATCAGTTATCACGGGTGTGAAGTGAGATTTTTCAGCTGTGAACCAATTTTCATTTCAATCAGAGAGAAGATCTAGCTAATTTTATCCAACAAATTCAGATCATTTTTTTTTTCTTACAAGGAACTCACCATTGATATGACCATATTAGATTCACTCTAAGACTACAAATTTTGTGATAGAGCGAAACACCTTAATGCATGCTTCAAAGGTCAGACAATATCTCTGACAAGAAGCCTCGGCAATATTAATGTTCAGATCCTTGCGTTTTAGACAAAGTTGTTAAGACCTAATAGAAGTATGATTTCATTCTAGACAACATTACAGTCCTATATATGAAACTAATATTTTAGTGTTTTTGTAACACTTTATGAAACTAATGTTTTAACTTTTTTGTAACATTTTAATTGAAAAAATAAAAAGAAAATTATTGTAATAAGTGTCTTATTGCAACAGTTTTTTAACATTGTATAAACTAAAACTTTTTGTAGTGGTTTATTTGATCGGGATTACATTTTGTTAGTATGAGATTATTCTTTTTCTAATGATTTTAAAATTATAGTTTAAATCATTGATTATTATTTACAAAAATTGTTACAATAAATTATTTACAACGGGACCATATACAATAATTGAAGTCATTTGCAATGGTTTTTAACCTTTCTACAAAAGATCTAACTATTGTAACAGATTAAAAATATGGTATAATACCAAGTATCATTCGTTAAGAAAGTAGAAAAATCATAATCAATCAACTTAAAGATTTCATATTTGTTGTGATAAAGATATATTCTTATAAATTATACCAAGTTAGTCATTAACTCTCTTTCTGAGATGCGTGGTGCTGTATTTCAAATACTGCTTTATCTTATGGAGACCGCTCTTATCCATCTGTGAACAGAAAGAAGAAAAGAAAAATAACTGCATCACATGAAATTCATGTCTTTGCTGAATAGTATTTGATTCTACTTGAAAGGTTCAGGCTCTCGGGAGCGCTGGCTCGTTCCCACCCGGAGAAAATTAATATAGTTCATGTTAGTCAAACGCAACTTTAATTACGTGTCAGGACTAACACAAGAAAATTAGTTTTATAATTGACTTAAATCCAATATGTGAGCAAATTTTTGCCGTTAATTAATTGTTTCACTACGAGACTAACCCATTAGGGGTTTTAGTTAGAGTTGTTGATTGCCGATTCTCTACGCAAAGACCATGTATGAAAGCGCTGAGAACATCTCCGTCTCATTGTTGTTAATATTTGATATAATATGCCGTTAGATTTTTTCTCCGAGGATGGCAATGGTTTTGCTGTGGGTGTAACATTCAAGCTCCTTCCTCTAGTAGCACGATGCTTGAATTGTTCTCCCGCAGCAAAATTGTCAATGTTTAAGATACTCTCATTTCGCTTGTCCACTATTACAACAATCGCTATCTCTCGCCTGCTTTTGTTCACAAAAGTTTAAATCATAGACCAAAGAATATAACCTGTAAACATGACAAATTCAATATGATGAAAATGATGGGTAGGTCTTATGTCTGAAATTCAGTCATTCATCCAAAATTAAAAATGTGAGCCCCGATTCATCTGTTTTATTCATTGACTGAATAGTTTGATATCAAAAGCAAGCATTTTCAAAATATAATATATGTCATATGAGAATGTGACCTTAGATTTAAAATAATTAGTACTGGTTTACTCATTGCCGTCTAAAAGTTCAGGAAAAACAATATATGAAGGATGCAATGAGAAAAGGCTTTTACCTAATAATGCCTTGTAACATTGTTGGACAAGAAAAAAATAAAAATTTGTCATATGCTTGGTAGATATATATGTATGGACGTAATAAACTGTATGAGGCACAGAGAAAATTTAAAATGAATTAAATGAAAATACTTAAACTAAACCTTGCATACATAAAATTAATAGAGGATATGACTTTCGATAAGAATAAATAGTGTTATTATATTTATATAATCAATCTTATTTAATAAAATAACGTCTGATTTGATGTGTTAAACTAAGGTGATAACAATTACACCACGACACCACACCTTGGTGTCGTGGTGCTGTTGTAAAGTATTAATGTCATTATCATAAACGTTCTCGCGAAGCTATTCGATTCCCTTGGAAGTTAAAAGTTGACTAAATAAGGACAAAAAAGTAGCGTATGTTATGAATATAAATATGTAATGTGTGTTTTATTAATCTTAGATGAATTTGAATACGGGGAAAGATAATGGCTATGGAAGGTACGATTTGCTTTTGATAAGGGCAAAAATACCGCCCTCGGTTAAAAGACTCTTATACCCTTGAGGCACCATTTATTGCACAGATGGGTTGGTCCGCTATAACTGAACTACCTTCGTATTTCATCAGACCTCCTGATAACATCCCAAATCAGACTTCTCGATGACGTCCTAAAAATAAAGACAAGTGTCGACTGCTAAAATGGCTAGCACATCTCGTACAGTACAAAGATATCAGATTCTTTTTTATCCACAATTATAAAAAGATACCCACAATTTTCAAGGAAACTAATGAAGAGATTGGGCATATATGCCCTTTACTTTCTTTCCCTTAATAGCTTTCACATTTGTATCACAAAATTTGACTTCAGAATGTGTGATTCAGATAGAACAAACATCAACAACCTATTAAGTTAAGAGACGAGAAAGTAAAGTGAGCTTGAGACAGATATTGTATATTTAAAATCATACAGAGGTATAAACGATAATTTTTTATAAAGAGATATGAATGAATATAACTTATAACTAGTGGATATTGTAGCCTTCAAGGGCTCCAGATATTTTAAAAATATTTATATATTTTTAGTCCAAAAATTTAATTAACTCTCATTGATATATATATAAGTGACGAGAAAGTAAAGTGAGCTTGAGACAGATATTGTATATTTAAAATCATACAGAGGTATAAACGATAATCTTTTATAAAGAGATATGAACGAATGTAACTTATAACTAGTGGATATTGTAGCCTTCAAGGACCCCAGATATTTTAAAAATATTTATATATTTTTAGTCCAAAAATTTAATTAACTCTCATTGATATATATATATATATATATATTACCATATATTTTCTTAGATATTTACATATAGGAATTAGTATATGTATAGACTCCAAAATAAGGGTAAGGGCTTCTTTTTTTTTTATTTATGCCTAGGTCGAAAGCTATTGTGACTGATCATGATCAACAAGAAGGTGATTTTCACTTTTGATTAACAATTACCAACTAGTTGATATTAGATTTTTTTATATAACATTTTGTCTCATATTAGTTCTATAAAAAATATACCTTTAATTTATACTAATTTGAATTTGCTACTGTTACAAAGTTAAATAATTTACGTCAATTAATTATGCCAAATATAATGACAGACTAGTAACTTAGACTTGTCTAGCAATAATGTTTGTCATCAAACAATATTGTTTTTGCTTTGCAATTTATAATCGGGTTAGTTTCGAAAGGATAAATCATTGAACATTGTTTTTTATGACCAAAATTTACTCTAGATAAGACTATATTGGATTGGCTATAAAGCTCGTGGTGAATCGACACACCCAACTCATGCTCAAGGTCAATTATGAGTCGGGCAATATTTGTGATGAAAAAATATAAATTTAAACTTAAGACTTTTGACCACAAAAAATCATTACCTGACCACTCTATTCAACACTTAAGAGGCCAAATCATTAAACACTGGTCTCAACATAACAGACTTCTCTAACATCATGCTCCAAACGAACACCACAAAATACAAGAATCATAGAGAAGGTGCACCAAAACTTAAACTGGACAAGAAGTTAGCTAAAATATTACACAAATGCAGCTATCCTATATAGAACACAAGGACATCAAAATGGTCAAGTCTTTTAGGTAAAACCAACAAGATTGTCAGTACACTGAGCATACAAAAGATACAAAGCTAAATTGTTTCAATCTCGAAGGCCTTTCATGGAGAGAGATTTCTGCAACAGTAGTTTAGCAAATTTCTGCAGACCGGGAGATATGCAATAGCTGTACAGATGTATTCTTACATCCCAACGCAGATTATAAGCAACTGTTTCTCCGCATTCATTTATGTTGCATTTTCTTTCGTGGCGGTTCAGATTTACTCCCTATAAAGGAATAAAGCTTTCGTGATTAAGACTTAAGTATTTAGAAATATAAATCATGGGTATCGTTATCTCCTAATTGATCAATCCGAAGGGAAAACATGAGCATCAATATCTCCTAACCATATGGCAATCTCAACAAACGCAAGGCGACAGATATTAACGAAAATCTCACATGGACGAGTATAACCACTAAGAATAAAAACCAATGATACCACACGTTAAAAGATGAGACGCTGTCCAAGAGCTTTTTACCAACACATTAGAATTTTCCCTTTGACATGAGGAACTAAAGAGAAGCAATCATCAGGACTCTTTTTTCTCTAACTTAATTCAAGTATATTTAGTTAGAAGCAAAAGCCATTGTCGACCACAAGTCGCCTAAAGGTGATCCACATCATATGCTTTACCACAAATAACTGTAACAAGGGAAAATAACAGTCTTATCATTTTTGCCAATTGCAATGTAAGACGGCCCAGAATTTCTATATAACAGACCTTTAGATGGAAGCTCAAGATGCAAGCCTGCCGTAACTCCTGTGATTTTACGATCCTGCAATGTATGTTCGAGGTTATATGCAAGAAAAAGATTCCAGTAATAGAATTTGAATATTCTAAGAAGAGCAATATAAATTGGAGAACATTACGAGTAATTCAAACAGTGTAGATGCTCCAAGTATGAAGCACAGTCGTTAGCTACTCACAACTAGAACTTAACTCACGAGCTCCTACATGAAGGAATACTACTTCAAAATTGCCACAAGCTCTTTACAAAGTGCTGTATGTAGATAAAAGAAGGCTACATTAACTGAGCATTTGAAGAAAAGAATAGGTACAGTGACCCAATAGTCCATCATACTAAAATGAGAAAGAATTTTATTGCAGTCACGAATCGTGTGCACAGAGCATCATAGAAGCAAGATCAGCACCAGCATTTCAGAAAATATCAGATTCCCAAAAGTATCCTAAAACTGACTAAATCAAACAAAGAATAAGTTTGCTTTAATTAGTGTTTGAAGGAAGAAAGGCACAAAAGGAAAGCCTGAAGGCCTGTAACAGTGAAGCAAACTCATTAAGATGCTCTTCAAATTGCATCAATTCAGACTCAACAAGTACATCCAGTTGAATCTCTTGGTTGACGTGCATGGACGAATAGATGCTTCCTCATTTGCACAAGTAATTTAGTATAATGCATTTGACAAACGATTCACTATCATATAGGATTCTTGTAATGCCAAATGCTTAAGGCAAAAGTGTGACATACCGCATCATAGACAGCTATCTGATTGCGCCAAAACTCTAAGGCAGGTAGAAGCAACCTCCCTGAAAAATTCATAGCCACAACAACCATATTGACAGAGCAGCGATTCAGAATAGAAGGGTCACAATTTTCAAACACCAAGAACTGATATTTCTTTGAATTGTTTTAACAAGTATCAAGGTCATTAATTGACCTAATGTCAGGTGCAGGAGGATCAATCTCAAGACAAATATCTTAAAATAAAAGAAAGAAGAAACAAGAGAGGAAACGGACGGGAGCTCCTGCATTTTCAAGGGAGAAATAGAGCACACAGCTGTTGGAGAATTTACCTGATCTTGATCTCTTGCATGTCACAGATTCAGGAGAGGCAGTAGGAACTCGCTCATTTGCACTCCCAGATACCGGAATTTCCTAAATAAGCATAAAGACAGGAAAAATGGCAGTAGTCAATAAGTGGAAAAACATAAACACCTTGAGAAAAATTGATTGCAGATAAGGTTGCATTTACAAAACGGACTTTCAAAAAGTATTTAAGCATATAGCCTATAAATACATGTCAAAACCACGGAAACCTCTGCTGCCCTTTAGAAAAGGCAGAGACACAGACATAGAGGAACATTCTTTGTGAGCATTTTCAAACCTCTGTTTCGAAGGATTTAGCCTTCATCTACCCTGACATCCCCAAAAGTAATGAGTGACTTGCAGAACATAACTAATACTTCTAAAAGAACTGACTAAAGATGGAGAGCGCATGGTCAAGCAAGTCATGTGCTATGATTGAGCAGAATCACAACCAACAGCTAAAACTACACATTTACCATCTTAATTGTCAGTGAAGGAGATCTGCCTGCTTAAAAAGAAAGCATGCTGAAAAAAGAACTACAAATGCTGTAAATGGGCCATGAAACAGTTAGGACTGTGCCAGGAGGCTGGCATGATGGCCATACAGGCCCAAAGATGCAAACTTATCAAAAATCTTAGTGAAAGAAATTTTCAATTGAATTTATGTCCGACAGCCTAATAGTTGCCTACCGACGCATATAAAGGAATAAGAAATACTCCGAACTTTAAATTAAAAGAGGGAGAGAGGGAGGGAGGGGGAGAGAGAGAGAGAGAGCAAAAGAAAATTGAATTAACCAAAATAATTCAGATGTGGAAGTTCTCCGAAAAGCTAACTCACATATGCCAATTTCCTTTTAGCCTCCCTTCCAGATGCATGTGCATTTTCCGAGACACTTTCTTTGCTGCCAATTGCAATTTTCTCCTTATTTTTCACAGAAGTAGAATTCCTGGATGCATTCGCTGCTTTATTCATACACTTTTGTACACTGGGTTCAGTCATAATCTCTCCACAGTTCTGATCCTGTTTTGAAATCTTACCCTTATAAGAAAATCTAGCATTCTGCTCCAAATTACATGTAGACGGCCTAGTATCTGGCTTTCTTGGAGTTATCTCATTCCTAAGAGATCGGTTTCCAGAATTTGACAGATCCAGGGAACTTGTGTCTACTGACACACTATCTACACTGGCTATGGCATGTTCTTCTTTGTCAGAGACACCCATTGAAACGGATAGTGACACACCTTTCTCCTTTTCTAATATTTTAGCAGATACTTGATCATTTTTCTTCACCGCTTCCAATTTGCTTGATGATCTGAGCACTCTGCCACTACAATGGCTAGACTCTTCTACATGTGCTAGTGCTGCAATTCTCAGCAGAAATGAAGAAGTGACACTGTGAACCGAAAAAAACTCGGGATTTTGATTTGAAGAGGAATAAAGTTCTACATACTTTCTGATCGGATGGAGGCCTTTACGGGTCCTGGATCAGTTCTTGCAAGAAGCTCTATTGTCGATTCTTCCCCCAAACACTTCTCAGCATATTCCTCCCAGTAGGGAGGGAAACCGAAAACAAAATGTTCAAAGACCTGCAAGTGCGGATTCATATTACTAATACAAAAGTCATAAATCTACTTGCAGTGTTATAACTCTAATATGCTGAACTTGAATTTCCCCTAGATAACTTAAATTACATCAAATATAGGGGCTGAGCTACGTTACATGAAAAAGGTAATTCCTATATCCTCAATGGCGAGTTAATCACTTAGGTCAACTCTAAAGAAATGTTTGATAATGTCAACCCATGCAGGGATGGAATGGTGCTTACTTGATACGAGAGATAGGTAAAAGGGGAAAAAAAATGTGTGATTTGCCGAACTTGCACGTTAAGCCATGTGGTTACTATAATAATTTAATAATCACTATGTTTTATAAGAATGTAGTAAAAAACCTCCCGTCACTATCAGATACAAGGCAGTGAACCACGTTTTTATAAATCTTAGGAGTCACTAGATTATTGACAAAATAGACGGTATTTCTACGCTTTATACCCTACAAAAACCAGTGATGCTTAATCTTCAAAATAGCGCATTCTCGAAAAACATAATCACGCTTATGTAGAATGATGTTAGAGCAAGTACACGTACATACATACATACATACATACATACATACCTCAGATGGAAATCCATTTGCTTCCGTACGAGCCTTGTCTATGAAGCCTTTAATCGTAACACAAATCCCATCGACCGTCTCGAGAGTGAAAACATCATACCTCTTCAGGATTGGCGCAGAGGAAAATAATCTCACAGCTTGTTGCCTAACCCACAAAAGTAAATAAAAACAATCTAATACACGGGTAATGTTTAATGTCACCCGAGTGACACTTCACCCCAATTTACATAGCAAGAATTCTCGTATTAAATGTCACATCTCCTTTATCAGGTAAAAGTTCTTACTTTATAGTGCACGGTGAAGTATTAATAACGCGGAGAAAGAGAGAGCTTACTCTCGGGAAGTGAACCCGGCAACAGATAGCCTTCTACCTTGAGAGTTTTTTTCGGCCTTAACCAACCACCAACTTTGCAAACAAACCTTTAAAAAAAATAAAAAGAAAAAAAGCAAATTGAAGCTAAAGTTTTGGTATTTTTACTAAAAATAAAAGGAAAAACAACAAAACGAAAAAAAAAAGTGTTTAGAGAAGTGAACATACTGTTTTCTGGAAGGAAGATGTTGATGTGGTGATTGTATGTGTGAAGTCGTGTGTATCAGACGCCATAGATTCGTGAAGCGGAGAGAATCGCACGGTGCTCTACTTTTGTTGATTAGGGCTTTGGGCGGTTAAGCTTGCGCGGGAAATTGGAAGCCCCGTTTGTTATGCTTCGCTTTTTTTATTTTTTTATTTTTTTATTTTTTATAACGAGAAACGTAAATATAACATATAACCACATTATAAATCTTGTAGTGTATTTTAATACCCACTCAAGAATCGAAATCAACCAAAATTAATTATGTTTGTGATAAAAGAAGATAAATTTAAAAAGCTTAATCCACAACAAATCACTACCGCCCAACCCTTAGGCCGGCCACATTTCTTTTTCGGGCAAAAATCATTTTAATTCCTGAGGTTTGGTATAAAATTTAAATTAGTCTTTAAAGTTTGCAAAAAGACTAAATAGGTCTCTCCAATTATTTATGACTTAATAGTCAAATATTTGATCAAATGAAAAGACTTAAATGTCCTTACTTTAGTGGTTGGAGATTTGGAGGAAAGGAAAAAAAAAATTTGGGACCATGCAACAAGCATAACTATTTAAGCACCCAAGCCATTTTTTTCGTCATTTGAAAACAAATAAGAAAAAATAATAATAGATGAAAAAAATACAAATATTAAATGTGAAAAAATAATTTACATGTAACGAATTTCTCGTCTATTATTATTTTTTCTTTTTTATTTTCAAATGACGAAGAATTCGTTACATGTGAATTATAGTGAATTTATTACAAGGTTATACATTCTATTGTCTAATATTGCACCTCAATACATTTCAAGTTAGTTAAAAGTCAGATAACATTTGTAGTTGGAGGACATATATCTAAAATTTAAGACTTTAAAAGCCACAATTAGTGGCTACCCGATACTAAATTCAACATTTATTGTCGTTGTTCTTTTTTTTTTTTTTTTGGGTGAGAAAGAGCATGAATTGAAAGTGAGAAAAGAAAAAAAAAAATAGTTTGAGTGCTTAAATAGTTGTGCTAACTGCATGGTCCCAATCTTTTTTTTTTTTTCTTTCCCTCCAAATCTCTAACCACTAAAGTAAGGGCATTTAAGTCTTTTTATTTAGTCAAATCTTTGATTATTAAGTCATAGATAATGGGAGGGACCTATTTGGTCTTTTTGCAAACCTCAATAACTAATTTAGGCTTTATACCAAACTTCAGGACCAAAATAGTTTTTTCCCTTTCTTTTTCCTTTTTGTTTTGGATGGATTTACTAAAAAGTACTGCATAATAAATGGATGTTAATTTATTTATTTTATTTAAGGGAGACTTTAGCTATGTAAAATATATATTAAATGATGTTATTAATAAGAGTTGATCTCATTATTTTTTACACTTAAGCATGAAGCATACTACTAGACCTGGTAATAGGTATTGATTTCACGTGAGATAATTTGGCTTAATTGGTTTTTTTTTTTTCTCATGGAGACAATTACAAAGCAACTATCTTAAAAATGTTTTATATTTTAAAACTTTTCCCAAAAATAACTATAAACGTGATGGAAAATGAGTCACACTATGGCAACTAATAAATGGTTGTAATCTATGATTAATTTTCAAGTTCATGAATTGATTAATCTCACAATAAATGAGAAACACTCGAGTATACCTTGATAGTATATTCTTGTAGTCCTCTAACGCAATTTTAATGGCTAATGCCCTGAGGGCATTAAATATATTATGCTATAGGAGTGATTCACAACTGAGAGAGTCATGAAATAATATAATGCATACAAACTTCTAGAAATTAGGGAAAAAGAAATGGCCAAATGCATCTTATGAACAAATTGTCAACCTTCAAAAAGATTGCCAAAAGATAGTTCTACTCTGCCCTACTTGGAAATTTCTAGCAACAAATAATAGAGTTGAACTTATGATTTTGTACAGGGAATTATGGTAGGCTGAACAAATTGGTATGGAACTATTCAAGATGGAGATGGACTCATGGTCATCGTAATTCCTAGCGAGTCATATGTATCAATAACAACGGCAAATAATAACTTTCTTAAACCGTTATTTAATAACTGTAAACGTGTGCTTTCACGTCATTCAAAATTTTGAATGAGCCAAATTTATTAATAAGCTAAACATTGTGCTAAATCAATTGCAAAATGTGGCTTGCTTCAACACCTAGGATGTCATTAACTCATTCATCTCTCACTTCCACTTTGTGCACTCACGAGAAAGATAGATAGGGTATGACATTTTCAAAAATTATTTTTATAAAAAAAATAGAAAGTCAAGATATTCTAAATAAAGAAATCACCATTGGAAGTAAACAATGTGGCTGTAGTTTAGTGGTTAGAATTCCACGTTGTGGCCGTGGAGACCTGGGCTCGAATCCCAGCAGCCACAGTTTTTTTATTATTTAATATATTCATTTTATTTTTGCCTCTTCAGGCTTTATATATACACATGCATATATACAATCTCCTGATACACCCTCCTCACACTCACTGACTTTGACTTTCGCGATCCAGTCACCGCTTCGACCCACCATTGTTCCAAAGGTTCGCCATTTCCATCTCTTGTGCTTAAATCTTCGATCTGTTTATTATATCTGAACTTTATTTCATTTTTACTCTTGTGCTTAGATCTTCGATCTGTTTATTATATCTGAACTTTATTTCATTTTTTAACTGAAAATCTGTTTTTTAAAATTAAATTTACTGATCTTGCTGTTATTTGAAGTCTTCGGTTTCTTATCTTTGGAAAAAATCAGGCTTAATTTTTTTAATACGATTAATGTTATTTTAGTCATCTAATTCGTTAATTTAATTGGTTTCTAGAAACATTTTTAAATTGGGTTTAAGTTGCTAGGGTTTTTTCTGGAATGTTTTAAGTTAAACGAAAATGTGGAGATTTCCGAAAATTTTTAATTTTGGAGTGGTGAAAGTGAATTAATTTTTGAATTTTGGTAGTGTAATTGTTTAGAAAAATGTTGAAATCGGATTTAAGTTGCTAGGGCTTTTCTGAATGTTGAAGGTGAATCAGAATTTGGAAATTTCCTTCTTTTTATTTTTATTTTTGAGGGGTATAAATGAATTAATTTTTGGATTTTTGGTAATGTAATTATTTAGAAAAAATGTTAAAATTGGTTTAAGTTGCTAGGGCTTTTCATGAATGTTTAAGGTGAATCAAAATGTGGAAATTTCCGATTTTTTTAATGTAATTTTGCAGGGGTAAAAATGAACTAATATTTGGAGTTGAGTAATGCACATGTCAAATTCGTGTTCCACCCGAGCTTAAATGAATGAAAATTTTTGCTGTTACTTGCATTTCGTATGTATAATCTTGAACGGCTGACATATATTTGTGGATCAGGAGATTGTATGATGGAAGAATCTTGTAATGCCCCACAGTGGTGCAGACTTAATAAAAGTTTGATTTATAAGTTAGTGTTGTAGGTTAAGTATTAATTCGGGTCAACTATCTTGGGCTAGTGATTTGAGGCCAAACACAGTTAGTCTTTAGTCTATGACTTTAGTGTCGCTTGCAATTCGGTTTTGAGCCTGTGATGTGATAGGATTTGTGTACAAGATAATAGTTATTAGTGTTGTTCTTAGTTCGGAAATGTTGTCGGAGTCATATCTACATCTTTCTGAGAGAGTAGGATGTAATTTGGGTGTTATGATGATTTGGGGTTTAGGCGTCCTTGGTCATGATGATTAGTGAGGAGGAAAGTATTGGTCTGAGCTTTCCTATTTTGTCTGTGTCTAATTGTCTTTGGTTCTAATTTGGTCCGGTAGATCTTATAAAGTAATCACATCAGGTGCGTTACCTAAATTGTGCAGTTTGCTGTCTTCTGTCCAATAAGGGCTGGGGGTTCAATTTGGCTGGTGTATGGCAGGGTTGTGATTGTAATGGTGTTTTCTGTTCAGTTCTGGCATGTCCTGTGCTATTGGTGATGGAGCGGATGGTGGAATCCTGTTAGGTATAATCTAAGTTGTTTCCGCAGATGCCTGCGTTTGGTTTTGCCTGGATGGCACAGCAAATGATAGAGAGAATAGGGAGTATGAAGATTATGAAAGGAAGAAAAAGAAAACGATGATGATGAAAAGGGTAGGCCTCACTTCTTGAAAAAAAGACGAAAAGGGTAGTCCTGAGTGAGGAGAGAAACTGAAAAGGCACAGAGAACCAAATGTTATTAAATCTTTCTATATTTCAATTTGCTTTCATTTTAATTTTTCTGTAGGAGCAATTGTAGTATATGGATCCTTATAATCTGATCAAGGAGGTATGATTTAGAGAAATAGGTATTGTAGTCTTTTCTTCATCTCATCTGCTGTTCCTGCCAAAGTTTAAATCTTTTTAGATGCTTAATCTTAAGTTTTTTAGTTTGTTCTTAATATTCTCTCTCAAGTCTTCTTTTAGTTGGTTCATTTGTGGGATAACTCATCCATAATTGATAAAATAGTTATGTGTCGGGATTAGTACTCTGGTTTTGGACTAGTACACTGATATAATTAGGTTGACAAAGTCTTCGTGTTACTGTTGGAATTTTCTGTTTCAGTGTGGTTCTTATACAAAATAATACTACTACGGAAGCGTTCTTAAGCAACCACTTGCTAATAAATTTTGTTGTTTCTGCATGTGTTGTCGCAGATGTTTGACGATCAAGACCTGGGTTTCTTTGCCAATTTCCTTGGTATCTTTATATTTGTACTGGTGATTGCTTACCATTATGTGATGGCTGACCCCAAATATGAAGGCAACTGAGAGTTCTTTTTGGTATCTGTTTCATTACAACTGTTATGTTACTTCAGTTTTGTTAACGTAGTATTTCACAGACAGATATAGCTTGATGTAGTGAAACTTTTTCTACAGACAATGAATTGAATCTTGCTGCTGCTTGTCTCGACACAGATATTCCCTTTCTTATTCCCATCTCGAGTTCGATTTACACTCTTTAAATGCTTGCTTGATTTTGATCTCTTAAACATATGCATTATGATGATAATACCGCGGAGATAGATGGTGGTGATGGCAGGCTGGTGGCCGTATATATATAGCCGCTCCTACTTTCTTCTTTGTGATTTGGTACTCTCCTTTTTAAGAAGTAAAGAGGGCTCTTTGTTGCTACAGGAAAGCTAAAGAGATAACCATCCTTGATCCTTCCTTAGAAGAAGCTATTTTTCACCTTCACTACCCTCTATGGAAACTAATTAGAAAACATTCTCTGCAATGAAAAGTTTCCTCTTCTCAAAGTCACTGAACAGTGTCTCCTCTGGCAGATCTTTATAAGCTGCAGACGATTTGGTTTTTCCGAATTCGTATTCTCTCATAACATATAATATAATGTTATTGCGTGTAACATATAATCACTGGATTTGAAACATTATGAGAGATCCAAATTCGTTTTTTTTTTTTTTTTTTTTTTTTCCAAGACTTCTAAGGGTCAGTCTCGTAAACGGCCAGCCAGTGTAACGTGGCAAGTTCTAAAGCAGCCGTTTACAAGTACTTTCCAACTTCCGAATGAGCAACAGTATATTGACCACATGCTCAGCCAAAAAATGCATTATTTTGCTATCTTAATGGAATCTGTAAAAGGTAATAATTGTTGTTTTTAAAAACTTCATAAATAAAAAAGTAATACTAATGGGAGTTTGTAAATGTCAAATTTAATTTTTTTTCTTAAATTTGACATCATTTATGATTTTTTAAACAAAAATATAACTTGATTTTTATTTTTTTCAATAAATTTATTGAAAAAAATAAAGATTGGAGTTTTATTTTTACTTAAAAAACCTTGTATGATGGCAAAATTAGTGGACTCGATATATATTTAAATTTTACAAACTTCTATTGATATTGTTTTTTTTTTGTTTTTTTTATAGAGTCTCTAAAAACAGTATCTAGCTCTACATTAGGTTATGGGGAATGAAATTCAAGAAAAAAACAAATTATATTTGTAACTGTTTTTCTTTAATGCGAGTTTGTCTTCAGATAAAAAAGAAAAAAAAAATGTACCTCGTTATCGAATCATAATTTGTTTACTTCTTTGTCTATAATAACTAATAATTTCCTTTTAGCTCGAACAGATTATTTGGAACAAATAAATTTTATAAATCTCATTTACAAATTTAATTTTTAGTGTTTGGAAGCACCATTTTAGAAAATTAGAATTATAAAATTTGTAAATATCCTAGATTTATTTGTACTTTGTCCAAATTTTTACTCAAGTTTTCCAAATTTATCTTATCTTTTGAAGGCAAAATTGTCTCTTAGTTTAAGAGATGGAATTAGACTAAATACAAAAATAAAATAAAAAAATAAAAAAACCATTGCCTCATAGAAAAATAATTTCCTCTTTCCCTATTTCTCTTTAAACAAAAAAAAAAAAACAACAACAACACTCTTTCACCCTTTATTTTAAAATTATTTTTTATATTAAATGTATAGTTGAATTTAAGGTTATTTTGTCACGTGAAATGTAGGTTTATTTTATAATTTTGAATTAATGGTTGAAGTTATGATTATTTTGGATTGTTTTACTTTTTTGGATTTTTTTTTATTTTTGTTTTGCTTTTTTGGACAATTTTATGATAATAAGAATAATTTATAATGAAATGAGATGATAACTTATGATAAATCTAATTTTAAAATAATAAAAAAAGAAATTTAAGTAAAATAAAAGTATTAATTCTCATTTTATATGTATGTTAAACAAAATTTGTATTTGCAGATAACATAATTAACTTAATACTATTTTATAATTTCAAACAAATTAATTTATTTTAAATACAAATTCTCTCAAAATTTATTTTAAATCAAATGAATTTTACATTTAAAATGTTTCGAAACACTATGTGAGTAAATTAAAAGATTACCATAGCCGGAACCGAATAAAGTTTTTTTTTCTTACGTTAATATTGAAATATTTCAGAGAAGCCTAGTAGTGTAATCATTACAAACAGTCCTGTACTTCTTATAAATAACAATTTGGTCTCATATATTCAATTTCTTATCTTTTTGCCCTTGATAATTTAAATACAATATTTTGGTTATTTTCTTTGCTCAAAAGGAATTTTGGTTATTGAACAAATAAAGGTTTTGAAAGCTAAAAAATGATAGACGCAGAGGTAATGTTACGTGTTCGAATCTTGTCTTTACTTAAGAACTTGAGATGATAAGAGAGTTGAAAAAATTCTTACATTAAACGACCTTTTATCTATGAAACAAAACAACGGTTCCGTATAATTATATGTCAAAGACCAACTCTTCATACTGGCACGTGTTATTTAATGTGTATACCATCATTAATTTTTTAAATAAAAAATGCTAATTGAACTAATTATCTTCAAGAAAACAAAATAGCATTTGTAAACCCATTATTTAATAGTAATCAAGTCATCTCTCTACTACTTCCCTCATCTTCTCCGTTGAATCTTGCTTCACCTATGGAGGGCGCAAATTACAACACTACCCTCAGTGACACCCAACCCAACAACGATCGCATCAAGCTCAACGTAGGAGGCAAGCTCTTCGAGACAACCGTCTCTACACTCCGGTCCGGCGGTCCAGACTCACTCCTCTCCGTTCTATCGAACCGGTCCACTCTCAACGAACCGGTCTTCATCGACCGCGACCCGGATATCTTCTCCCTTCTCCTCTCTCTCCTTCGGTCCAACCGCTTGCCTTCTACAGCTCAACGCTTCTCCAAACAAGAGCTCATCGATGAAGCCGTCTATTTTGGCATCGAGTCGCAACTCAGGTCAGCTCTATCCCCGCGTCGACTCAGTGGCGTCGATGCTTCGCTTTTTAAAACGATTAATCCGCCCTCTGACGGCGTCGTTTCGGCCTTTCATGCTTTCGATTCAGACGGCTCCGTTTGGTTAGCTCACGGCGGTCAGATTTCCGTTTATGATTGGAATTTAAACCGTTCTGCTACTGTACGGACGCATCTCGATTATATATCGTCGGTGAGGAGGGTCGGACCCGAATTAGCGGCCGTCGGGTCGGAATTGGGATCCGGGTTGCATTTCTATCATTTGGCGAATGGGCGACGACTTGGCTCGGTTGAGTGGACTGACCCGTCCGATCCGCGAATCTACAAGGCCCGAGTCAATGCGATTGCTGACTCGGATGAGTCGGTGTTCGCTTCCTTCGATTGCCAGCACAGAGAGAATTGTGTGCTGATGATTGACAAGTCAACGATGAAAGTCACGTCGGAGATCGGTCGTCAGGCCGGAAGCTCATCCAAATTCGCCGTCGCCGGAAAGTTGACTTACGTGCCGGAGATCGGAGCTTTGTTCGGAAGCTCGGTGACGTCTGGCGCGTTTGGATACTCCGGATACGTGCGGATATGGGACCCGAGGTCCGGAGAGGTGGTTTGGGAGACCAACGAGCCTGGCTCGGGCAGAAGCAGCAGGTTTGGAGACTCGTTTGCTGACGTTGATGTTGACTTGGAGGAGTTGACTCTGTTTAAGCTCTGTTCTAAGTCAGGTGACTTAGCAGTGGCAGACCTTCGTAAATTAAGCGAAGATCCGTGGGTGTATTTGGTAGAGAAAAACCCTAGCTTGAGCAATGTAGTTAATGCCAATGGCAATATGGTAATTCATTGTTATAGAAATCAAGTTTTTGTGGGGAGGGACGGTGAGCTGGAGGTGTGGTCTAGAGGGGAGGAGGAGAGAGAAAGTGATGGTCGGGGAGAAAGAATTCTACGTGAAGGGATGTACAGAAGGAATTATGTAGATAAAGCCGAGGATTCGGAAAGGGGGATAATAAAAAAGATTGAGGGTGGAGGGGATAGTCTTTATGTGACAAGGGAAAATGTGGAGGGAATTGAAGTATGGCAAAGTTCGAATTATTCGGGTGTGGTTTCAGTTTCGTGATGGATACAAAGTTTGGGTTTTCAGGTGGTCCTTTTGAGATGTAATATGTTGATCAAACAAGAAAGAAACCCAGAATATGCTAAAGGTGTCATCTCTATTGGATGATATGAATTTCAGTTTTTCTTATGGGTCCTTTCGGGTGTGACGTAAATCATGGAAATCATGCAGAAGATGTTGAAATGTTTTTGGAGGTATGCCTTCATTGGTTAATTTTGGCTTTTGTGAAGATTTCTTCGCATTTATTTGACTTGATTAGCATGTGATTCGTGTTGAATTGCATTCTATTTTATGTTTTGCAGACACTTGAGGGAATGTACTTGAATAGAAAAGATATTTTCTTAGATTTAATCTTATTATGTAAATATCCTTTAACATTTCTCTGTGTTCCATTCCCAAATTTAGTTTCCCCATATTATTTAGCAATATCAGGGTGCATGCGTGCGCGTGTGTGTGTGACTCTTACTCCTCACTTACGTGATGTCCTCGCAGTATTGAAGCTCTTTAGTATGGGCATATAAACAAGCCTCTTGTTTTGGCTGTTTCACTCTACAATTTGGGGTTCGAGGATCATCTTCTAAGAGTATAACTCAACGCCAAAACAATGTTCACTAGAGTTTTGGGTATTGCCACTGACTTGCATATTTTCAAGAATTACTACTTGTTTTGGCTGTTGCATTCTGTCGATCTTTTAGATCTGCATGTTCAAGTAATGCTCAATTGAGCTCTTCTATAGCATATGAATGGGTCTGATACTCTGCTAATTAGTCTTTGTCCAATTTTCTTTAATGGCAGTTCTGGCATGGGCCGACATATTAGCAGGGTATGCCATGTGGATGCTGATGATATACTTAACGGATATATGGAAGCTATATATCACACATGGTGCTTCCATTATCAATGTATTTATGGGCACAATTAGCATAATGCCCTTAGCAATGCAATTTATAGTCTTTAGTTTAGCAGGCAACTGTTCGGTACTCCTTGTTTCCTCCTTTGCGTACTGCATGGTATACACTGTTCTCCTTAATATATACTTGCACTTTCTTTCTTTCTCATCTCTTTTATTGCTAGAGATACATGTATCATATGTCTTGTCTTGAGAAACGAGAATGATAGCTGAAGTTTTGGTATCTACTGACAATATCACCGGGCAAGATTGATATGAAAACAAAATTCAGTTGATGATGGCTCGAATGAGACTCTGAAGAACCCTTTCCTTTTGTGTGCTCATTGATATTTTGGATTGAGATTCATTCTTTACCTTTGATTTAACTGGAAGTTGTAGGTAAACTCATTATAACTCGTCGAAGCATGTTACACATTGCCATAAGTTCTCATCTTGATCTTATGTAATGCTTTACTCACATTTGTATATCGAGAAACTAACTTCTGTGCATGAACCATCACCTGAAATGAGAAGTCATTAGCTACTGATGCCTAGAATGATTCTGATGTGCAGGGAATGGGCCTTCTAACAATGTCAATACCACCAGTCCTTGCTAAGGCTGTCAACACATGCAGTGGCTATGAGCCTGAATGCATTGGTTACACACAGAGGACTCTCTTCTACATCGCATTATGTCTAATAGCAGTGGGGACATCTGGTCACATAACTTCCTTGGGCAACTTTATTCAGGAGCAAGTTATAGATGCAGTAGAAAATGTCAATGCAAACTCTATTTTCACCATGTTCACTGGTAATGTTGCTACCGTTGTCTTTACATTCATTGCAGTTGTGACACTTCCTTGTGTAAATTCATGGGCTCTTCGGTTTGGAATCCCAGCCTTATTTATGTTAGTGGGAACATTATTTTTGTTCAGTGGGTCATCTGTGTACCACAATGTTAGACCACAAGGTAGCCATCTGATGATGGTGTTTAGGGTCCTTGTAGCCTCAAGTTATTCCAGCGGCTCCCAGTGGTTGCTGATGAGCTACATGAGATGAGTGTCTTTTGTCGTTGCTCTATTCCTCGCATACGTGGCCTCAAGTTTTGACTTTTCTTAGACAGCACTTTAAGTCAATTACATTTAATGCCTGCATTCCTGCGATTCAAGCTAATTAAAGAAGTACATTTGCCCCTAAAAGTTTCCATTTGTGTAATATATGCGAGAAGGTTGCATATAAACACCACTGTAGTAAGAAAATATGCACGGTCACCATCACCATCCACTGTAGTAAGAAAATATGTACATCTACCTTCCTCAAGGTTATGAAAATATGGATAAGGGGAGTATTTTCTCCCTCCAAAACCAATTTACCCAAGCGCCTCCAACCATTTCCACTCTTGTATTTTAATCCGCTAATCCACCGCCACCATCACCATCACTTCTCATATTGTTGCCATCTCCTTCCATCTGCACTTACACCAAGTCCCCATCCCCCTCTCTTATGCTGCCTCTCCAGCCTAACTGCTTCAAGCCACCATCACCATATCACACTCCACTGATGCCCTACCGTCCAATTGCATTTGCACCAGTCTTTCTCTCTCTCTCTCTTGATTATTTGTATCTCCGTTCAACCCACCCACTTTGATCCACCTTCGCTGCCTCTCATCTATGAATCTCTTGCTCCATCAGGTCATTTCCACTACCGTCGCCGGCAATGCTATTGTTTCCACCATAGCGAATACAATTTCTCTTCTTGTATTAACTTTTGGCTAAAAAATGGGGCTTTGGCTCACGTATTCGCCTGTTAGAGATGCTTCATAGTTATTGAAACCAGTGCTTGTACATTTTCTTGATACCTATTATTTTCTCGGATCTGCATATCCTAGACAAAGCTGCAATAGTACTTCTCCATCAGACTCTGGAGCAACAACAGAGTAACAGATGGAGACTGTGCACAGTTACAGAAGTTGAAGCTACCAAACTAGTAATATGCTTGCTTCCGATGTCTATGTCCTTTATCTTTTCCAGTGTGCTGTCTTCTTTGGCTTATACTTATTTTGTTGTGCAAGCAAACCATACGAACCGCAAGGTTGGCAGCCTCAAGGTGCCATTGACTATCTATATTTGGTTTTATGCTCAAGGAAGAGTGTACTTCCGCTATTTGTATTAAAAAACTGTGACTTAGATATTTGGAGAACATGCCAGAGCATACACTCCCCCGATTGGAATTGCTGTGTCAATTTTATTTGCAATATTATGTTGCATCACTGCTGCAAAGGTAGAGTCTCAGAGACTTGATGTGTTTCGGAGACATGGCTTGCTAGAGAGGTCTGACGAGGCAGTCTCCATGAGTGTATTCTGGCTACTTCCACAGTTCATCCTTCTTGGGGCCGTGGATGGAATATTTGAGAACAGTGCTGCTGGTTTCTTCAGTAGTTATCTTACTCCGTCACTGGCTAGGTACATGGTCCTTTCTGTTTCAGTTGTAAACGGTTTAGGATACATTGGGAGTATCCTCCTGGTGCAACTAGTCAGTGCAGTAAGTCAGAGCAGAGGCAATCCGAGTTGATGCCAGGACAGTCTAAACAGAAGTCGACTTGATAAATATTATTGGACCCTGTCAAGTATGAGCGCTGTTAATCTCGTCTTGTATATTGCGTTGAGATTTTGGTACCATTGTAGAAAATTTGAACTCGAAGATGAAGATAGAACGAGCTCCGTTGTTGTTGCTGCTGTTAGATGTGCCCGGGCTGGCTTGAGTTCTTAATTACTTTTGGTATTATGACCTACAATACTGCACTACTGGAGTCTTGAAATTGACTAGTGATGAAAGGGCATGCTTTGAAGCAGTGCAATGCTACATTATATGCTACCTCCCTCAAAGCAAGGTAGCTTATGAGTTTACAAATTCATTTCACTTACCTTACAATTCCACCTTTATGAATTAGCCATTTGAGTAAAAACATGTTCATGCCATTTTATCTGTTTTATTCACTTGTAATTTCTTTATTTTGGTCCAAAAACTAATGCATTCTGCTAGTTATGTTGTTTTTAGATACATATTACATAGTTTGCTGCAAATAACTCTAGCATTGTCATGATTTGATTTGATTTTGACGAGATAATGTTGTAGTTGTGATGGAGAATAGGTCGAGGGATGAAGTAGAAGTAGATTGTGGACTCAGAAAGAATATATGAAAAAGAAAGATTAGGTACCTGAGTTTTAGGGTTCAACATGATGGGGAGATTGATGTTGATGTTGATGTTGATGTTGATGTTGATCATAGATTTAAGGTGGGATGGACGAAATGGAAAAATGTGTCAAGGTCTTGTGTGATCGGCAAATACCCCCAAAGTTAAAAGAAACTATCATAAGATTGTCATAAGGGGAAATTGTGCAAATAGTCTGTATTGTTTTTCTAAAATTTCAAATTCGTCCTCATGGCTCAAAATTACTTAATTTAGGTTTTTTTAAAAAAATTAAATTTGTTTTTATTGTTCAAAATTAGTCAATTTAGTTCATATTAATTTTTTAAAAATTTCAATTTAGTCCCTTTTGTTTTCGTATAAAATTTAAATTAGTTCTCAATGTTCAAAAAAAATTGTGACTAAATTGAAATTTTTTGAAAATTAATATGGTCTATTTGTGCAATTTTCCCGTTGTTATAATACCAACTTTGTTATATGGTTCACAATGTGGGCGGTGAAATACCTATATGTTTAGACAATGTTAGTGGTTGATATGAGAATGTCGAAATGGATAAAAAATCAAAATAAAAAGAATATTGTTATATATTATTTTATTTTTGTGACTCAAATATCACTTTTTACATGAATGTTTAGTTGGCATGTGAAAATAATAAATTTTTTTATTTTTTTTTCTTTTAATATGCAAACTAAGTATACACATAAGAAGTAGTATTTAACATTTCTTAAATAAAAATTTGAGTCCCAATAAAGTGCTTATATAATCCCTATGATTTGTCAAAGTTGTTAATTTTCTCATAACGGCACTGTGAACGGCAACAAAAAAGGAAAGAAAATAACGATGAAGAATAAGATCATTAAAGAAAAAGAAAGGAAAAGAAAAGAGATAAAGAATATTTCTTTTTGTATTATACCAAAATTGTCATTTGATTAAGGATATATTCGGGGAAAAGTGAACATTGAAACGGAATCATATAATAACTTTTTGCACGTCAAGTGAAAAGTACGAGTTGTTATAGTGAACGATTTCGGGATCAAACTTTTATACGAAAACCGCATTGTGCGGTTATGAAATACAAAAAGTGAATCTCATACACATGGATTTTATTTTTATTTCACATCTGCATTGTGCGAATTTCCATATACAAGCAATTTCCATGACCTTGGACAATGTTAGAGGCTTAAATGCCACATTTTTTAGAATATAAAAAAGTGAAGCAACGTCTACAAAGCAAAAGTGGGTTGTTTGCAAAGCGTCCGGCCGGAATGATGTTCTCATAACATCACAATATTATAAATGAGATTCAATTATTATGGATTGTCTATATTATTTAATTATAAATATATTAATAATTTTCGTATTTAGGAGTTTCGTCTCTAGTTCAGCTGCTGTTCATGATGTCACCTTTTTGCGTCACTTCACTACCCTCTCTCCCGTTGAATTTCTTGATTCCCAAAACAATCTTATTAAATTGTAGTCGATGATTGAATTTAACTCCATGCAAAACAAAAAGATGAGATTTGACTTCCACGTGTTTGTTTATTATATTTTTATTATTTTCTGTTTGATTATATATATGTTATGATATCTAAATGGGAAAATAAATGAAACTCGTAAGAGAATTATGCGTAGTGAACATATTCATAAGACTTTATTAGATCAGTGGGAATTGCAATTCTATTAGCGTCATTTTTTTTTTGTCAAATAGTTTGATAGTTGTCCATCAACAATAAAATGTGCAACGGTTACCAAGAACGAGAGGCAAATCCATGACGGTCTATAAATATCAAGTCCCTCTCCCTTCACAAGGCATTCAAATCTTTTTGCTTGTTCTCTTCAGCAATCTCACATCAACGATAGTGTAGTTGAAAGGCTCTATATACTTGCTTTTTCTTTAGGCTCTTATTCAAATCTGACACGAGCATCAGAACTTTCTCCGGCAGAATTCCCGCACGACCTTACTTTTTCTTAAACAACAAAGCCTAACACACTGTGTGCATACGTGCACAAAAAGCTAGAAGAGTAAGCTTTTTGAGGTAAAGCTCAACTGATTCTACAGCTTACATAATTCCATTACACAATGACATTGTATTTATCATGCCTTATTTGAATTGATTTTAACAGATATAATGGTGCAAACTCTTCTACTCTAAACTTGCTAATCAGATCAATCTTGAGGTGGCAAGTTTAATCAGAAATGGCAACTCTTATCAGAGGTAACTCAACTTCTGTTGTAAATTCTGAACTTAATGTTACTTGAATTCCTATTCCTATAATCTTGTGTCTAGACTATATGATTAACAAAAATGTGCACGGGGATTGGATTGAAGATATAATAGAATCCTGGATCACGAATGGCGAGATTAAATTTAGATGATAAGTGAATTCATTAATGATCACTGTGTTTCTAAGGCTTCCCTTTATTTATCTACCATGGCAGTTCTGGTGTGGGCTGACCTTTTGTCTTTGTATACAATGTGGGTGATGATGACATACCTAACTGAAGTATGGGAACTAAGCATCACGCGTGCAGCTGGAATATTGAACATCTGGGGGGGCGTCGTGCTAACACTGGCATTAGTCTTCGCTTACCTTGCAGACACTTTCCTCGGCAACTACACAGTTCTTGCATTCTCCAGTGTTGGTTATAGCATTGTGAGTTTACATCTCTCGTGGTATTCTTTTCTTTCTTTTTAATTGGCATGAAGTTTCCTTCAGTTAATTCCCATTAGTGGTATGCGAAAATTGGATTCTCCAATACGCCCTTCACGTGTGGCCCTTGATTGATTGTCTTTATCCAACTTTACTTTTTGGGATTTCTCTTGTGAAGCCCATTTGTTTAAAAGATGAGGACAGAGAAGAAATCTGATGAAGGTAAAAGGAGGAAATGAAAGAGAGTTCCAAGATTATCTGTATTTGAATCAGTTTGACAATGATCATATGACGATGAAACAAGAAAATATTGGACTTCATTATCGACATATTTTGACCCCAAAAAAAAATTATTGACCATATAAATTCTTACACTTAAATTGGTTTCAGTTTCGATAGAAAAGGCCTAGACTGGTCATATTGTTGACATTGGCGTAAAATTCTAACCAAATGATCCATGTTGAGGGTGGAATGAAACAGTCAATCCTGCCAAATGATTTCCTGGAAATAGATTTGTTTGCAATTAGTGAAAGTCATCAGACCCATATAGTCGACCCCACTTACTAGGACAAAGCTCGGTTTGGTTTGGTTTGGTTTTGTTTTGTTTTCTTTGCAACTAGTGCTCCTGAAAATCTAAATCCCATCTATCTGCAGGGTCTAGGCTTTTTGTCCATGTCAACACCACCCGTTCTCGCCAAGTCTACAGGCACTTGCAGCAAATACAATCCAGAATGCATCGGTCACACACAGAAGGTCCTCTTCTACACAGCCCTGGCACTGATAGCCGTAGGAATGTCTGGTCATTTCGCATCTCTTAAGCCATTCATTCTTGAACAAAGCAAAAGCGAAACAGATAACAAGAAAAAGAAAATACTAAGAAAAAGAGAAGTTCCCCTTGTAATCTTTTCTCTTGTTGGGGGTATTGCTCTCGCATACATAAAACCATGGTCCATCCGATTCGGAATTCCCGCAATCTGCACTCTGGTGGCAACAATCGTATTTTTGAGTGGCTCATGTTCTTACCAAAGAGATGAACCGAAAGGGAGTCCATTAATGAATATATTCAGAGTCATCGTTGCCTCTGCTTTAAAAATATCCCAACAGCTTCCGAGTAACCCAAACAACCTTTACAAGGGAGAGAATCCGCCTACAGAAAGGTTGCGCCATACTGATGGACTAAGGTTTGAAATGGCTTTTTCTTGCTCATCTACTCACGTTTCATTCTCATAATAAAATGACTTCTTTTCACTGTTTAACATTCTTTTGACTCAGAAATGTAGCTGATATATTATCGCTGCACAAATAGTTGCATAATATATGTTTGCATAATTATGTTGCATTGGATAAATGCATTTTCCTCTTTAACTAGTAGACGATAAAATCAATTGTTCTGGTTTGTTATTGTTTTACATTTGAGACATAGATGCTTAGACAAGGCAGCCATCAAATTGCCGAATCAAGAGGGAAATAGATGGCGACTTTGTACAGTGACAGAAGTCGAGGAAACCAAAATTGCCATCCGCATGATTCCTATGTGGATAACGTTTATAATCTGTGGGGTGGTTTCTTCTGCTGGGAGCACATACTTCCAAGAGCAAGCGAACCACTTGAATCGCTATGTAGGAAAACTGAAGGTTCCTCCTCCAATCCTTCTACTGCTACAAGAATCTGCAAAATCAGTATTTTCCTGTATATACCAACGTCTAACAGAATACTTGGAGAATTTAGGACATAGAAGGTACGCGCCTTCCATTGGCATTGCAGGAGCGATGATATTCGCAACACTGAGTTGTATAACTGCTGCAAAAGTAGAAGCTCGACGACTACATGTTGTTAGATCTCACAACTTAACTGAGAAACCTGAAGATACCATTCCAATGAGTATATTTTGGGTGCTTCCACAATTTTTACTGCTTGCTGGCCTTGATTCTTTCTTCAAAAACAGTGTTATTGGTTTCTTTGGCAATCAGTATCCTAAATCAATGGAAAATTATCTTGAATATTTCGTCCATGGAGTAACTGGTCTTGGATATATGACCAATGTTCTATCAGTTCATGTTGTTGGTAAGATCAGTGAGTGTGGAGGAAAACCAAATTGGTTCCAGTATACTTTAAACAAGAGTCGCTTGGATAATTACTTTTGGACACTAGCTGCTTTTTGTGCTGTGAATTTTGTTTTCTACATGCTGTTGGCTTGTGTGTTCTCATATAGGGAACCAGTATCGGATGGTGATGCACAACAAGATGATGGACAACATGAAAATGCAGAATTTGATAAATCCCTTGGTGATAGCATTAGATGATTCATGCGGTCGGTTTTCAGTCCGTTAGCCTGACTGTGTGACACAAATATGGGGTGGGTCTTGCGCAAATGTGAATCCCACCCTTCTCTCATAGCCGCTTAGTCTGGCTGAGGAACTGAAGAATTTTTCCCATATGCAAATGTTTGTAACAAATATGCCTTACACTATTCCTGTGGATCAATTTGTTTTCTCTGATGGTATAAAAGGAGAATCGAATGCCATAATAAAAGATGTATTTCCAGTTTGAGAAGGTAACTTCATTTGTAAACTTGACAAAGCCGCTCACAAATCTGTAAACGAGACTAGTGTATATCCCTGGACATAGTTACAGTACACTTCTGCCATTAAACATGACCAATACGGGATGCCTGACGATCATGGCCTCTTCCTTGAGAGCCTCTGTGTTATGAGGTGTAGATTGTGTTGTAGGAAATTTGTTTCACGCATCAGGCCAAAAGTGTAGAGATGGGTCTCACTTATATGTGAGGTTCACTTTCTATTACATAGGCTCATATCAGGCCGTGTGTAATAGTTTTCTTGTGTTATAATATAGCATCATTAGCACATACTAGTCACGTCATTCTAAGAAAAGAAAATAAAATGCGACAGAGAAGCTGGCTGGTTTGGATTGGGGGTTTCGGGAGGAAAGGATTGGTTGGAAAAGTGTTCTTATTTTCTGGATTGGAATGATTGGAAAAGGATAGGTTAAGAACGGGGTTTTTGAAAACCATTTATGTCGATAATTGTGCAATCATACTAAACTAGGGTCAAAAGGGTGATTTGAGGTGATTAGATTTTAAATAATTGTTGAACGTGTATACTACCCCTGGTAGCAAGAAGAAACATCAAAATATGACATATTACGAAAGAGTAAATATGTCCATTTATTTATAAACTTTATCACCCACTTTCATTTTCTTTTCAATTAAAATAAAGAATACGCGTAATTTTTTATGAATTCTAACTTTATAATTTATTCAATCAAAACAAAATTTAATCATCCCTTTTTCATTTCTTTTATTATTTTTTCCCTTCTTGATCCAAACAAGGAGGTAGGGGGTAAGGTGGGCTGAGGGAGGGCATGGTGCTGGGGATGGGGGATGGGGGATGGGGGATGGGGTAGGGGGTGAGGGTAAAGTGGGTGAGTTTCGATTTTTTTTTTTTTTTCCTTTTTCAATCTTTTGAATTAATTTTTTTTATCAAAAAATATTTTTCAATTGATCAAATTTTTCGTATTACTAAATATCAAAAAATTCAAAAAACATATTCCAGAAAAATATTTTCCTATAAACAAACGGAGCCGTAGTTATCATTTAGGAAACATCTCCTCTTCGTCTCTATTTCAACTACTGCTCATGATGTCACCCTTTTATGACAAAAAAAAGAAAGAAAAGTTATGTCACCCATTTCATAGTTGATGATTGATTTTTAATTCCATGCCAGCTGACAATGAATTTGCATCACGTCTTTGACTATAATATTCTAATTATTTGTGCAATTTTCCCTTCAAACAATAATTCCAATACTTTTTTTTTTTTATGGGTGTAAATATGTTTATTGAATTAAACAAACAACGAGTATACAAATTAATTAATACCAGTGGGATACAAGTTATTTTTCAGTAACTTTTGTAAAAATGACGGGACAATAACAACTTAATTATAATCCAAATTCCTCCTAACCATTTCCTTTGCTACCAAATCTGCAGGCCTATTGGCATTGCGAATGACAATGGCCTATGCTGCAGCAGTTGATTCAAATTTGATACGACTAGCCTATCCAAACATTAGACTCCCTTTTCACACGAAATAAAAGATGTATCAACATTAAATTTAAGGCTTCTAAAAAGGGGGACATGTCGCACTGGAAAATTGTTGTTGACGGAGTTGAACCTTCCTTGATTAAATCAGGCCAGCTAATGGACAAAATGTAGTCTATGTTTTCTAGTGCAAGACCAGGTCAACTATAATAGTTTATGGCATTTCACACACACATGAAATGGCAAAGAGGGTAGTTTATGTCTGAATGCAAAAGTTTAATAAAAGCAAGTGGGCAGCTCAAATGCTATATATCCCACAAGTTGACCAGCCACAACCATGTTTCAATTCTCTTCCAAAAGGACTTTTCTTCTACAAAAGTTCTGTACTTCATGCTCCACTTCATTATCTGATTATCCACAACACATTGTGTGTGTGTGTGTGTGTGCGCGCATATGTGCCTGAAAAGCAGCTAGAAGAGTCAGCTTTTGGAGGTAAGGGCAGTGAAGTATTTAAGATTTTGGTTCTTGATTCTACACTTCTTTAATTTCTTTCGGTACAATAAATGTCAAAACTGTGATTCGAACTTAAAACTTTTGATTGTTTTGATCGTAACAGGTAGTTATCTGACCATTTTAGTCAACTCTTGCGTGTTATAATTTTATAATTTCATTACATTATGGATTTGTATTTATCATTTCTTGTTTGAATTGATGTTAACAGATATCATGGTGCAAATCCTTCTGCTCTAAATTTGACAATCTGATACAATCTTGGTCTTTGCTTTTCCTGGGATTGAGGTGACCAGTCTAATAAAAAATGATAACTCCTATCAAAGGTAACTCAGCTTTTTTTTTTCTTTTTTGCAGATTTTTGACCAAATATTAAAATTTACAACTTAATTCTTTTGTTTGAATTCGTAATGATGATAAGTGATTGTCTGATAATGAGCAATGAATATCCGTTTTTAGCAGAAATAGGATGTATTGAACTCATTACTCATATGATATATTTTATCAATGTCAACTAAGTATAGTACGTAAATTGATCCCGGTTGTTCAATCATTTGATAACCAAGAGTCATTCCTTGATGATGATTACTATAAGTCAGACTCGATAGAATTTGATAACCAAGAGTCATTCTCTCAGATCTGGTATGTGAATATAGACCAAGTTTAGATAATAAGTGGATTCATTTATGATTAGTATGCATCTAAGGCTTCTTTTTGTTTCTTTACCTTGGCAGTTCTGATCTGGGCTGACCTTTTGGCTTTGTATGCAATGTGGGTATTGATGACATACCTAACTGAAGTATGGAAACTAAGTATCACGCACGCAGCTGGAATATTGAACATCTGGGGCGGCATCGTATTAACTCTGCCATTAGGCTTAGCTTACCTTGTGGATGCTTGCCTCGGAAACTACACGGTTCTTGCACTGTCTAGCGTTGCTTTTACCATTGTGAGTTTATGTATCTCTTGCTTAAATTGCCATAAAGTTTCCTTTCAATTGATTCCATTAGTATTATATGTTGCATTGTGTGATTGATGTGAATTGGAGATGTAAAACATAAGATAGACGAGTATTATACTAAGAAGCATTTCAGATTAAAGGCATTTAGCAGCTAAGACTTTTTGTGCATTGGGATTAAAGATGCACTACGAAAAATAGGCGAGGACAAGAAAGACAAATTATTAGAGAAAACTGCAGTAAGTAGACTTCCAAGATTATCTGTATCGGAATCAGTTTGACAATGATCATAAGATGCTGAAAACGAGAGTAATATTTGACCTAATTATCATTAGATAGAAAATTGGTTTTAGCGTATTTTGACAGAAAAAAGGCCTATACTGGTCAACTTGTGACATTGAATTCTCACCAAATGATCCATGTTTAGGTTGGGAAAAAAGAGTCAATGCAGCCTGATGATTTGCTGGAAATGGATTTGCCAGCAATTATTTCTTATGTTGAATATTCATTTGGCTGCAGTGAAGGTTTCCACTATGATCTAACTCCCACCTATCTGCAGGGTCTAGGGCTTTTGTCCATGTCAACACCACCCGTTCTCTCTTGCAACAAATACGAGCCAGAATGCATCGGCCACACACAGAAAGCCCTCTTCTACACAGCCTTGGCACTGATAGCTATAGGAATGTCTGGTCATATCGTATCTCTCAAGCAATTCATTCTTGAACAACAACCCAAAAGCAAAACAGATGACAAAAAGAATGAGACCAGAATATTTCGACCACCAAGGAAAAGAGAACTTATCGTTGCACTATTTGCTGTTGTTGGGGGTATTGCTCTGCCATATATAAAACCATGGTCAATCCGATTTGGAATTCCGGCAATTTGCACTTTGGTGGCAACAATTGTATTTCTGAGTGGCTCATGCTTTTACGAAAAAGATAAACCGAAAGGGAGTCCAATAACAAATATATTCAGAGTCATCGTTGCCTCTTCTTCAAAAATATCCCAACCCCTTCCAAGTAACCACAAGAACCTTCACGAGGAAGATATACCGGAAAGGCTGCCCCATACTGATGGTCTAAGGTTTGAAATGTTTTTTTCTTGCTCATCAGCTCGTGCTTGTATTCTCAGAATTGAATGACTTCTTTTACTGCTAAAAATTCTTTTGACTCAGAAGTCTAGCTGATTTATTATGGCTGCATAAAATTGTTGCACAATAAATGTTTTCCTTTTAATGGACATTGAATAAATGCATTTTCCTCTGTAACTGGGAAGTGGATAATATTATTTGCAGGTGCCTAGACAAAGCTGCCATCAAATTGCCAAATCAAGAGAGAAATAAATGGCTACTTTGTACAGTGACACAAGTCGAGGAAACCAAAATTGCCATCCGCATGATTCCTATTTGGGTGACGTTTATAATCTGTGGGTTAGTTTCTTCTGCTGGGAGTACTTACTTCCAAGAGCAAGCGAACAATTTGAGTCGCAAGGTAGGAAAACTGAAGGTTCCACTTACAATCCTGCTACTGCTACAAGAATATGCCAAGTCAATATTTTCCTGGATTTACCAAGGTATAACTAAATTCTTGAAGAATATTGGACTTGAAAAGTATGCACCACCAATTGGAATTGCAGGAGCTATGATATTCGCGACACTGAGTTGTATAACTGCTGCGAAAGTGGAAGCTCGAAGGCTAGATGTTATTAGATCTCATGATTTAATTGAAAAACCTGAAGATACCATTCCTATGAATCTTTTTTGGATGCTTCCACAATTTTTGCTGCTTGCTGGCCTTGATTCTTTCTTCGAAAAGAGTGTCACTGATTTCTTTCGCGAGCAATCACCTACATCAATGGAAAAGTATCTTGACTATTTCACCCGTGGAGTATCTGGTCTTGGATATATGGCCAGTGTTTTATCAGCATACGTTGTTGGTAAGATCAGTGAGCATGGAGGAAAACCAAATTGGTTCCAGTATACTTTAAACAAGAGTCGCTTGGATAAGTACTTCTGGACACTATCTGCTTTGTGTGCTGTGAACTTTATTGTCTACATATTGGTGGCTTCTTTCTACCCATACAGGCAACCTCCAGCTTCAGATGGTGAGGATCAGCCAGACGAGGAACGGCCTGAGAATGAAGAATTAGGTGAAGTCTATAATAATAAGTTTTAATGATTTTGTTGCTCCGGTTAGAGATTTCGAATTTTGATTTTCACCTCCTATTCTTGTATCGTCTGCAAATGATTGTCGCAAATTTATCGTACACTATTTGTGTTATATTCCTCTCCCCTCTGATAATATGAAAGGAGAATGCATTGCAATAATAGAAATTATTTTGCCAGTTTGCTGAGGTAATTTAATTTTGGACTTGAGCTTGAGTTGTTCTTGAAAAGCCTCTTAGGCTAGCTGATAGCAGAAGCTTGTTTGCTTCTTGCAAGCTCAACGTTAAGCAAATGTTTGAGTTTATCCGCTAAGAGGGTCCCTAGCTAAGCTTTCACTTGCTTTGATTTTAAAGCTCATATTATAAATCAAATGAGTCAATTGTTCACCAATCTATGTATGAAAGAAGAGTGAAATTTACAAAAACAGGTTAGACACTGTTCAGCTTAGCTTGAAAAAAAGGTGCACATAAGCATTAAAAAGGAAGTGATTATAGGCATTTACTCCAAGACAATGACAAAAAAGGCTTTGGATACGCTTCTTTTTATTGTGTGACCTTTCTCGATCTATCATTCTTTACTAATACTTTAACATTACCTACAAGTGTTTTTCTTTCTCATCAAAAGAATAATAGAATCATTATAAAATTTATCGTCCATAAATTTTTTTTTAAAAGTACGACTAGATTATAAAATTTTTTAAATTTAATATAAACTAGTGATTCTCTGCAATTTTTCTTTTCAACAAAAATGATAATAGAAGTATTGTACAGCTAAAAGCTCATAAAAACTTATGAAATCACGTTTAGATTCCAAAATACAATAATTTAATATACATAGTAAACTCTAAAAAGTACATTTAGAAATCTAGATCTAATAAATTATGATTGCAATCACCCAAAATCTGTAACATGACGTGAATAGCAACCGTCACCCGTATTCCATAACGTCATCGATAATTTGGACAAAACATTAGGAAGCAAATGTGACATAAACAATGGTGTCTTGTATTTCAAGCTCAAATAAAATTTAAAATAAATAATTTATGAGTATTATTTGGGTATAACTAGGCCTTCAACATTGTAAAAATAGCATTAAAAAAAAATCATCACTTCTCTCTTTCTTTTTGTTATATCTTTCTCTCTTCGTCTCCCATCTCTTTTCTTTTACTTCTTGATTAACATAAACAAATTTGTTTTGGGGTACAAATTGAAATATTTTCCATTCCTCGGGGTGCAAATTGTAATTCTGCCCAACAAAAAATCACGTCATAATATACCTGTAAACTATACAATCATTTTCAAAGATACACATATTTTTAAAATTATGTCACATTTTTTTTTCAATAGAAATTAAATCGATATTTTGCACTATTTATTTTTTAAAGATTCAGATATTTTTAAAAATTATTTAAACTAAATATATCTCCCACTCATGTCTTAATAGATACGCCTATGTTTAGATGGTGGTTTGTCCGCAAAAGTATTCCACATCCTTCATCTTAGAATTTTCTTTCAAACAGCTGCCAGAATGGAAAAGAAAAAACATCATGTGGTTATCATTTTAGGAAATTTGTGCAAATGGTTCCAATTGTTTTCTTAAAATTTTAATTTTTATTATTATTTAAAATTAGTAAATTTAGATTGTATTATTTTTTAAAAAATTTAAATTTGTCCTTATTGTTCTAAATATTCCCTGTTATTTCTAAAAAAAAAAATTTAATTTAATCCAGCCTAAATTGGTTAAATTGATTTTTTTTTGAAAAAAAAGGAGTAAATAGAGTTTTTTGTAAAATAATAAAAATTAAATTGACTAATTTTAAATAATAAAAATAAATTTTAAATTTTAAAAAAATAATAAGGACTCTTTGTGCACTATTCCCTTATCATTTTTCTATTATCATATTTACATTTATTATAAGAGTAAAGTTTTTCAACTTGTATGCCCCTCAAAAGTCAAAAATACCCGTCATATGAAAGGTGATTTGGTCCCATATATTCAAAATGATCATAGATTGGCATCTATCTTTATTTTTTTTTGCTACCGTTAGTCCTTCTATAACGATTTTGGCAAGTGCGTTGCCCGTGAGAGGTAATTTTAGAAATTTAAAAGGGTAAATCCATTAGCACAAAAATTTAACTCATATATATCAGCCATGACCTTCGATTATTCTACCTATTTTGATACCCATTTACAATCCATAATCCCCAAATCTCCAATTCCCAACTATGATATGGTGGTGATGAAGGCTGAGACGTGATGAAGGAAGTTGGCCTGGGTCTTCAAATTAATTAAGATAGAATGAATCTTATATTCCATGAAGTGGTTTTTTTTTTGGCCTGGGTCTTTTTTTTCCGACATTAAAAAACTTCCAACCCATTTCCTTCCTTGAGTAGCTATACATACAAGTGTTGAAACTTACAAAGACAACATCCTAATAACGCACTGATGACTTCATGGCTGAGGAAAAAAAAAGAGACGACTTTGCAATTGTGGTGTTATCTAAAATTGTTGAAGAATCAATTAGGGTTTAGGGGTAATGTGATGTTGTCTAAAATTGGTGAAGAATCGAATATTGTGTATGATGTATGGTGCTTTTACTTGCAATGACGTATTTGCCCTTCAAAATAGTTATCAAGTGCAAATCATACTCCAAAATTGTTACTAATATGATAAAAGGATTAACGGTGGCACAAATAAAAAAAAATAAAGGACTAACTTATGATTATTTTGAACATTAAAGACCATTAGGGATCCATGGCAGTATAAATCCTTTTTCAATCCTTGTACACGCAGTATATGTGGATTCAACATCAAAACTAAACGAATAATGGTATAGGTTGTAATCGTGACAAAAAGTATAAACTTAAAAGACTAATCTACCGGTTGTTTGAAGCCTAGAGCACAAATGTACAAAAACTTGCCTATTCATTCTATAATGATTTATACATACGGTATCACTTGCATAAATCATTTTTTTAATATATTTTATCCTCTTGAAAAAGTTATATTCATACATTACTTTTAGACACACAGATTTATTAACATCTTCTATCACCTCTAAAATAATGAGAAATAACCAGTTCACAAGTTGCATTATGCTCAACCAACATGACAACAATGCAAGGTTATTTCTTTTTCTTGTCAACTTTTTCGTGGCTATTTTCAATCTTGTCATTACCCTACAAGAGGCCATAACTCGAAGCTCATTTCAGTTCTCACACATACACATAATGACACAATATGTTAAGACAAGAATACATGTACGCTAGTTAAAGACTACATAATCACACATACACATAATGACGCAATAATTTTCACACTTTAGTAGCAAGCAGGATAGCTAATTAAATGATAAATGATAAATGAATATTTGAATATGAAGTCACATATTGTTCACAATCCGCTCACCTGTGAGAACACTATAAATTTTTTTCTCAGCTGTCATTCTATTAGTAAGATTACATTTGGAAACTTAAACATAAGCTATAATAAAGCACTTGAATTTAACATAGATGGAAGATGCAGTATAATTTGATCCTTACATCTCAATGATCTGTAATGTCTAAACAATAACTTCATTGCTCAAGCTCTACAAACAAAAACCCATGTATATCTCTGTATATAGAAGTAGTATATATGTTTCATGAACACCATAACTGTGTAGTGTACTCAACTATATCACATTTCATTATATACTGCATTGACAATAGTGTTTGTCTTCTTTTCCTTGCATGAAATATAAAATAATTTTTTTTTATTACAAAGAAGGCTAACGTCGGAAATTAAGAGAACACGAATTTAAAGAATGTTTCACCACATTTAGCATACTCCAACAAAACAATTTAGACCCAAACAAATTCTATGAGGTTATCATTTTTCCTTTACGTAGTACACAAATTTACCATAGTCAGGAGCTTGTGAATTATTCAATCTGATCAAAGTTGCGTGTATTGACCATTGTACTTACCTGCTATGTTCCTAACCAAATGACTTTAATTATATACTAATGAGAGTTCTATTACTTGATGGTTTCAGACTTTTGAGCTGTATTAATTCTTAACGCTTGTTTTCAATTTTCTTCGTCCTTACAGGAAAATTGGAATCTAATTGCAAAACATGACGATTCATTCAAGATAAATTAATTGGCGTTCTTCCTTATGTCCATCTGATATGAAATTTCACCAAAAAAATAAAAAATCTCGTATGAAAAAAAAAAAAGGAATTGTGCATTAAAAGTGAGAATCACCTTGTCCACAATTAAACTAGAGAAGGACCGATCGAAGAAGAAAAAATGATTGTTCCTTGTCGTTGATGATGCTATCTGGAGAAGAAAAAATGATTGCAGTCGTTGGAGAAGAAAAAAAAAATTGCAACTATTGTTTAGGGCTTACACAACGTTGTTTAGGTATTCTAACGTAGAAGAGTTTTGACAGGGGTATGTTTGTCATTTAAAAAAAAAGGTCCATTTCCAAGCACATGGGAATGGGCTATTCCCATGTGTTTGGTCTGGAATGGTTATTTCCATGTATAGGGGAATGACATTACCTTTAGGGGGCGTTTGGTTCACAGAATATTACAAGATTCTTTGGAATATGAAGTCTGAAATATGACATTCTCATGTTTGGTTCACGAAATAAAAAAATATTCTTGAAAATGCAATATTCCCATGATTTGGCCAATTTCTATTTCCATGTGAGGGGGTGGGAATCTCACATTCCCAAGTTATGGGAATAACTTTGAGAAAATAAAATACTCAAATACCCATTTTAAAAGATACAAAATTAAAATAAATATAATAATACAATACGAAAAAAAAAATAAAAAATAAAAAAATAATGAAAACATAAAATAAAAAAATAAAAAACTAAAAAGAAATAAAATAAAATAATGTAAAAAATAAAATAAAATAAATAAATAATAATATAAAAAAAAATAAAAAAAATAAAAAAAAATAAAAATAAATAAATTTTAAAAATAAAATATAAAAAATATAAAAAATTAAAATAACATAAAAAATAAAAAAATAAAAAATAAAAGGAAAATAAAATAAAAAAGTAAATGATAAAATAAAATAAGATAAAATGAAATTAAAATAAAATTTGGAAGAAGAAAAGAAAATAAAAGTACATAAAATAAAGATATTTAGAATAAATAAAATAATAACAATAAAAGTAAAAAAATGAAAAAAAAAAAAACTATCAATTTTCTATGTTACACTATAAGTTTATATTGTAAAAATTATTTGTAATGCTAAATTGTAGATTTTAATTTTTTAAATTAAATAATATAAAATTTTAAAAATAAAATAAATAAATTTTTAGTTTTTTTAAATATTAAATTTAATTTTCTAATTTTGAAGTGTCAAATTAAAATCTATACATTATAAAAATAAATTTACTTTTGTTTTATTAATAGGTTAAATATTTTTTTACTCTAGTTTGTTTGATATTGTTGTTTTTTTGAGTTAGGGGTATTATTGAAAAATTGCTCAATATTCTTAAGAATATTGAGTCTAAACCAAACATAATAATAATATTTCTAAGAACTTGATGAAATATTCCCAGGAATATTTTTAACAAACCAAATACTTTTAACCACATTCTCAAGAATAGCATTCCTGGGAATGAGAAATGTCATTATCAGGAATGAAAAATCAATCTGTGAATCAAACGCCCCCTTAAATTGAGATTCTCAAATTCATTCACTCGTACCAAACACGGGAATCAAAATAAAGCTGGGAATATCATTTCATTCCCAACTCATTCTTACATACCAATCACTGCCTAAAAAATTCATTGTAGATGTTAAGGATGAAATTGTTTGAAGTGACAAAATTAAGAGAGTTATTAGGCCTGTATGCAATTTCGATTTGACCACAAAAAAAAGTGTATTTTTTTCCCTAAAATATATCTATTTTCGCTTTCACCCTTGAGATTACGTTAACGACGTATATAGCTCCTAGTTTGAATTGTTAAGGGTATTTCTAATGGGGAGGACTATTCACAACAACTTATTATTTTTGGCTATTTTTAAAGACTCGAATTTCTAAAAATTATTATTTATGATTTAAATATACATGAAACCCACTACTTTTGTCAACTTTTACACCAAAATAGAAACCCAATCATTATTTTCACACACACGAGGAAAAAAAAAAAAAAAAAAAACGATGGTGTAGGCCACCACCAATGGTATTTTCAGCGAAGAAGATAGTAATCAACTAGTGTTCAACTACTAAGCAATTAGAAAGGTTGCTACCAATGTCAGCACAATCCCAGATTGTCACGAAACAGTAAAAGAGAAACGAAATACAGATGTTCGGGTAAAAACTTCAAATGCTTCATAATAAATGAAGGAATAAATCACGAGTTCAGTCCTTTATTTTCAGCGCGAGTAAAACTCTAATTCCTTATTTCAATCTTTTATTTTATTTTTTTGTGTGTAATCGTTGGTCCTTCGCTACCTTCCTGTTAAAAAATGGACAGAAAATCACGTGCCCCACATCTAATCCCCAACTTACAGGGTATAATCGTCCACACAATCATACAAAAATCTTTTTTTTTTTTTTGTCTTTCACTGTTCATATCAATCATACATAAAACCCAAATATGTTAAAAAGAGTTTTTATCCCCAAATCTCAAAATTGCAAAATTGTAACTCTCCCCAAATCGCGAAAGTGCTCTTACATTGTTAGACACATACAACCTTTACAATTGAACAAAACAGGTTCATTTTTTTCCATTTTTCTTTGCAAACCAGCTATTAACTTTCTGCTTCTATGACCCAAAAAAAATTATATTTAACTTTTTGCTTCTCTCACAGAGTCTTGATACGTAGTCGGCAATGCCATCACTCTCCTCTGTCTCTTCAGCAATGCATTAGCAATTTTGAGATTTGGGTATAAAAACCCTAGCATATTTGGCTTTTATGTATGATCGATATAAACAATGAAAGAATAGAGATGCTCTCAGTTGATTGAAGGAAAGCAACTGAGAATTACAAGATAACAGCAATATTCGAGCTATTGGAGAGCATGACAAGAAAGAGACATCTATTGAAACTGAAACAAGTTTCACACATTCATTCTCATGCCAGCTATATATAATGCTTTGGTAAAACAAAATCGTTGAGATACTTTGGCATCTTCCTTTGACGTCTCCATTTCCCATCATGCTGAATTTGTTGAGTTTGTGCGGAGTGATCATTCTGTTGTTTGTGCTCAGCTTGTGCAACTTCTTCCCTCAGCTCTGTTTCTTCATGTGGACTCGCAATTTCCACGTCTCTTCTTTTGTTGAACTGAGTTGGCTGCTGATTCATAAAAACATCACGCTTAAGTGGCATCAAAACTGCATTCACGATTCCAGTGAAATGAACACGAGAAGCAAAGCAATCATCAGAACATTATATCATAGGTTATCAAAATAATGGCTCTTGATGAGTTTCACATGGCAGTTCATATTTGACAAGAAGATAACATCTCACTCTATCCGTAATGATAGACACTTAATGCATACGAGTATTAATCTTCAACATCAATAACAACTGCTGTCCTATTTGGATTTCTTCTTTGCTTTTGAATTTCTCATCCATTACCTTTGTCGTTTTGATACAGTTTTTCTCTTTCCACAGTTTCTCCAAGTCATCCGCAACTTCATCCAGATATATGATCCTGAAGACCGTAATTGCTGCTGGAACACAAGGACAATGGCGGAAAAGATTTTCCGATATTGAATGCCAATCATATCCGCACTTGTATAGCTGCAGAAAGAAAAAGAAAAAAAATTAGAAAATTTAGAAAATTTCATTCTCCTTGTTGCTAGCATTAAACCTTCATTTAAGAAACCATTAAAGAAGTACCTTGAAGAATTCTTCTAAGAAACAGTAGTTAATTTGAGTCAAATCTCGAGGCTCAAATGGCAAGTGAGCCACAAAATCCCAGGACAACAACCCCCGATGCAGTAGTCGCGCAAAACTTCTGATTGTAGGAATTATCAACTGAGTTGACCCAGCTACCATTAGCCACATAACAAAACAACAAGTCTCCAAAGCTTCTGTGTACCTTTTTTCCTTCTTACATAAAAACTCAATAAGCGGAACTACAGATAAAGGCTCATTTTTTAAACATGAGTACTTGAAGATTGCCAAGCAAAACTGAACCTGCATGTACAGGAAAAGAGGTATTGAAAAATTACTGGGTTCGTGTTCCAAATAGTATTTATGCAACATGTGTCTTCGGTCTCCTCTAATTTAATTTGCAAACAGAATACAATTTAAGGAGTCAGTTGAACATTACTTAAAAGTAATTGTGTTTCTCCAGTTTCAAGAAAGGAACAGAAATTTCAACTGTGAATCATGCATAGAGTTGAACATGAACCTTCATCCAAAAATTAAATCCAACAAAGTCCTGAAACAGATCATTTCCAGGTAGTAGCATATGATATACAGACTGAGAATAGTTATGTTCAATTCAAAAAATCATGCTTCAATTATGAGTTCATAAGCCTAATAAGTTAAGGATAGTTCAATTATTTTTTGTACATCACTCCCGTGGTATGAATTTTTTATTTTTATTATTTAGATCAACATAAAAGAATTTATAAGGCTTCATTTAAGACTTAGTTTATTTCCTTTTTCTTTTTTTAATTTCAACAATTTGCTTTCCTCCTTTTCTCTTATTTTCAGTAATGAACACGTATGTTCGACATAATTTTTTCTCAATTTCTGAGTGGTTGAGTATTTCCAATTACTGTAGCAAAGTTGAAATCAAAATGCAGTAGCCAAGTATCTTGAGGGTAATTTTGTCTAGATGTGAAACAGAAAAATTAGTGGAGGGCCAACAACGGTAACATAAGTTAATAACGATTCAAACCTATGTATATTTCTTGTTATGTAAAGAGAAACAATTGCAATAAATGATGTCTGCAAGTCAGCCTATTCAACAACCAACAACACTTGGCTAACATGAACATACAGCATGAACCATATACATGGAGAAGCAGGAACCATCACCTTGTCTTCACGTTTGATATTCTGTAAAAGTTGATGAAAAACGGATTGCTGATCCACTCCAGACTTTCTAGCTACATCATCACAATATGAGAAATATTTCTGCTCTTTCGAGGAGGTGGGTGACATAAAGGCCCAGTAATTTTCACGGAGAATGATACTCCTAAACAGATTATAAGCTCTCTCATGTTTAAGAAAATCTTTGTCTGGCTTATAGACATCTGAACAAATAAACGTAAAAGGTATGAGTGACCAACGTCATCATCGTAATCAAAACCAACCCAAAGAGACTTGTGAATTCCCATTATGGAATTAAGATTGTATTCATTACCTAGAAAGATATCTTTATTTGTTGCAGGTTTTTTAACTTCAGAAAGGCGAGAACGTGGATTCAACACTGAGATCACCCAATGCAACTCTGCAGGTAAAATTGGATCTTCCTACATATGCTTAATAATACAATATCACCATCCTAAACCAAATACATTTGAAGCAAATCAGGTATTCAAATACAGAAACACGTACACTGAAGACTTTGTTCCAGTTTTCTTCAGCAAGAACAAGTGCTACCATGTCCCGAATTTCTTCCTTCAACTTCTCTGATTCCTTGATTCTTATGAATTGAGAACGGACATCTTTCATCAAGAAAAATTGAAGAATCGGAGAGTTAGCGGAAAACCAATAAAATAAAAGAACCCAACATAAAGTTAACAAAGGCAAATTTCTCAACTCCGTCCAAAAATTAAGAGCAATGAAAATAAATGATAGTACAAAGGGAGGAAACTTGAAAGAAAACACGATTATGAGAACCGATAACACAGAAACATCATAAAACTAATGAAATAAAATATAGGAAAGACAACAAGAGATTTTAAAATGTGTAATAACCCAAGAAACCAGATATTACAGCTACACCTATCATTCTTTCTGCAGATTCACTCTCTCTGATCAAACTAATGACACAAATTCAGAGAGAAAAAGGGAAGAGGAAGAGGAAGAGGGGGTTGACGATGATAGCCTATCCAGAAACCTGTAAGCAATGGCCCATGACATGGAAGCCTTAGCTCTTCGAAGAGGGTGACAGCTAACTGCAGAGAAATTTAGACAAAGAATTCTATAAGTCCCTGTAACAACAGATGGCTATTGAAAAACAATTTAAGAAGCACAGGAGGCACAGCAAAAGAGAATTGAGTCAGGTGAAAGCTAACACAATACTTATTTCAACTTTTCATTCTTAATGATGCCAGATTTCATATTGTACTACCAACTCATTACTCCATCCATCACTCCCTCCCTTTTATCGAATAAAAATTTACATTGAAAACGAAGGCCAGATTCCACACTGTACTACCAACTCATTACTCCATATCCCCCTCCGTGTCACACACAAAGAAAGACCCAGACCTTAGATCTTGAAAAATGACATTCCAAAAAACATTCTCTCTCAAAAACACTCGCATTATCTACTTATTAATTATTTGTTTTAAACATTATTATTGCTCAAGATCAATAAGAATATTTACAATCTGAAAATCAGAATTAGAAATCGAGAGTCTTACCTTAACACGTGTGTCAGTTTCTTCCTCCAAACAACGATGTATAAGTTTGACAGCAGCCATAAAAGACACAATACCCAGGTTAATCAGACGGGACAAAAATTTGACTGTGACATTCATCAATTCCTAGACATAAAAAAATTTGCAACAAATAATCAGATTACAATCTTGTGAAGAAAATAGAATATTTACACACAACAAACACACACACAAAAAAAAAAGTATATATGTTTGCAGGAAAGTAAAAGAGATGATAGGGGGAATATATACCTCGTTGTATTTATGATGAGTCAACATCTCAGAAAAATTAAACGATAATCTCCTATAAAGAATATCGCCGACAGGAGGAAAGTAAGTAGTCACTAAACCCGACAGGGCCGCGTAGAAAGGGGTCAAATGAGGATTCTTAGACTGGCATCTCATACATGCAGTAGCAAAGAAGAATCTACCTCTGACAATATTCTCGGCAAAGAGTTGTGCTACGATGCTCTTCAGATCGGTTGAATCGGCACTCTCGACAAGTTTGTCTATGACTCGTCTCAAGTATTCCCACGTTGCGGATTCATATCTTTGGATGCTTTCAGAATCAGCGTTGCCATCAGGTTTAGGAATTCCATTTGCCTTTGCCATTGCTTCAACTTGTGAAGGAGGGATTGGTTCTCCAAACGCCGAAAGGCTGGGGGTTTCGTCGACGTCGCTTTCGGGACGGGGAATGGGGGGTATATTACTACTACTGACACTGGGATGCCAAGTCACATCAGCATAAATTCTCCGACCTGAGGTTGCGACTACGGATTCTGCCATGGTTGAATTTTGAATTAGACCAAAAATACAAAAAAAAAAAAAAAAAAAGAGTTTTGAAAAAATTTTGTTTTCGAATTTTATTTGTGAAGTTACATCTATTGTACCGTTATATATTGTCTGACCAATATATATCATCTATAGCTACCCCAAAATTCTAGCCCAATTTCTTTTCTTTTTTTGGACCGTTTGGGTTTACATATCGCTCCTTTTGATCTCTCTCCTTTGTATGAGTCTTTCATTTTTGGGTAAACAGCTCGGGATATCCAGTACTTTTATTCATATGCAAATTTTTTTCATATATTTTATAAAGTGCAAATTATCTATTTATGATTTTTAAACGCGTGCACAAGTTCTTTTCTGTCACAAAAATTGTTAAATTTAACCGCAGATATAAGACACGTCCGGTGCTTGCAAGGATTTGACCATATTTTGATGAGATCCACTTGAGAGTACAGTTTTTTTTGGACAAAAAAAAACCCTCTCATCCTCTTTATAATGCAATGTTTAGTTGTATCACCACCGCAAAGCTTTTTATACATTCTTGAATTGAAGAAACAGGCGCGGCAGACCTCATTTTACAGGTGTAGTTTTTTTTTTTGCATCACCCTCACATCCTTGTTAGGTGTATATCTATCCTATGTTGTTATTAGTGCAAATATTGTTGTTGTAAACGACTTTCTATTTTTTTTTATTAATAGTGCATGAACCACCCCTGTATTTTGTTAATGATGGATGAATCCTCCTTGTGTTTTTGTGAATGATGCAAAATACACCCCTGTGTTTTATAAATGGTGCATGATTCTCCCTTGTGTTTTTGTAAATGGTGCAAAATACACCCCTGTGGTTTCATGCATTTGCAGCAGTATTAATTATTAATGCGTCAGCAACCTAAACGCATTTGCAACATAATCATCTATTAACATCTCATAAAACTAGTAAATTAAACACCACAAACGTCTATTGATTTATATCAAAAAATAGTTTCAATATAACTGTATCAGTAACAACCTAAATGTATTTTAAGTTAACAATAACAGTTCCACAAACATCTATTGAACACACAATCATTGTTTTTCCAAATTCACAGTAACAGTACTACTTCAAAAAGCATTACCATCCAAACTTAAATACAAGTGCACTATTGGCACTACCAAAAAACACTACCAATTAATGTTGGCATAACAAAAAACATTAACAAGGGTTAAATTTGTGTTCATGGTTTCCAACTTCTTTCTCAGCTTCTAATATTTTCAAACACTTGGTCAACTGTTGGCAACATTGATCTCTTAGTTGAAGAACTTCCAACAGCAGCAACCTTGATCTCGTTTTCTCACCAACAGCAGCAACTCGCGGCCTCGTTTTTCATCAACAACAAACATGAGTGAACTCTAATTTTTTATTTTAATAGGTTATGTTTGATTTGGGGATTTCGGATTTATTTTTCTTATTTTGTTCACTTATCTAAAGGGGGTATAATTGTTAAATGACCAAAACTGTTAAAAAAGCTAACGTCTAACTGACGGATGGAGACGTCTGTACACGTTTTAAAATCATAAGGAAATAATTTACACTTTATAAAGTATATGAGATAAACTTGCACATGAATAAAATCACAATGGGGTCCCGTGCCGTTTCTTTTAAATTTCATCATTCATTTAGAATTTCATTCTTTTTAGGGTGCTTTTTATCAAATGTCCCCACAAATATTGAAAAGTATGCGTTAGAGTCATTCTGTTATGGTCTATTTATTTTTCTTTTAAACTGTTGGTTACACCCTTGGCCTTCTTCTCTATCTCTTTTCTCCTATTCTTTTTCCTCTTCATCTCCTCCCATGCGTTTTCTCTTCCTCTTTTATTTTAACCCTTTTTCTTTAAATTGAAATTCAAAATGGATGGTTTAATTTTTTAAAAGACCAAATCTGATAACCTGTAATACACCTCATCTAACACAAAAAAATAATAAGTAATGAAGAGGATTTGTTCTCGAATACCATAATCATCATAAAAAATAGATAATCATTTTCCTTTCTTGGATCCTATACCTCCTCCAAATGATTCCCTATATTTTAGGGAATAAACGATTTGACATTTGAATTCTCCATTGTTGGGGGATTAAATCCCTCCCCCATCATATCCCCTATACGAGGCGGATGATGCAGTCAAACTACCCCTCGTCCAACTGCGTCATCCACCTCCTCTAGATGAGTTTTTTTTTTGTTGTTCAAACCAGATGAGTCTTAAGTGTTTTTTTTTTAATTACACTTGATAATTACAGTTTTTAAAATAAAGATAGATATTGAAGTAAAATAGAAATATGAAATTTCTAAATAGGGGAACTATTAGAGTAAAACTGAAATAAATATTCTATAAAATAAGAGATTAGTTAAAAATAGATGAGCTGTTAGAGTTGATCTAAGAGGAATTATTTCAATCTCTTATAATCTTTTCCTTTTTCATTCCTCCTAAGCCAAACAAAATGAGGGATTCTTTAACCCCTATCGAAGCATTATTTTTCTTCCATTCTCCAAAATCCAAAAGGAGTATAGAGCTTGAGCCTTTGGAATAAGAATTAAGATCATATCTTAACTAGAAATTATTCTAACCTTTTAACATTGCATTGTAATCACTAATTTAAATTTTAAACTAAAAAAATTGACGGAAAAATATTATTGTTAAGTAAATAAATGACTAGAATACAATATTATAAAATTAAAACAAACTTTTAGTGAGGAGATGCAAAAAGGGTCTTCCTGACTATCAATAAGGGAGCAATGGCAAGAAATTGAGCAATTGATCACATAGTTGATGAACTCGAGCAAGTCCTTCGCCCAACTCAAGTTGCTTATAAACAGAGAGGCTAATGACACATCTAAGTGGTTTAGAAAGAAATTAGAATTATTAGATTAGCTCTAACCTTGGTGGTAACACATCCAATCAACTTAAAAGTATAATATGTATAATTGACCTTTTTTTTTTTTTTGAAAGGTGATTTTATTTTTATTTTTTAACCTTTTCCCTCCAACCCCCACCCCTTAGAATTGAACCTGAACCTCCCAAGTCTATATCCCTTACCATTAAGCTATCACTCAATTCTCATATGTATAATTGACCTTGTGTAGAAAGAACTGGTTGACTTCTCTAATTAATGCAATTGCATTATTTGATTAAAAAAGGACAAAAAGATTGGGCTTTTGAATTTGGTTGACTCGAGGATTTTTTTCTAATTTATGTTTTTCTTCTCCTTTTTCTTTTCTTTCCTATCAAGGAAAAGCAAAAGAAGAAAATAAAAGAAAAAGCGTCGAACATAACATGACTACTGTAGTTCTACACTTTCTTTACCAGATTTTCTCCTTTTTTTTTTCCTTTTTTTTAAGTTTTTAAATCTCTCCCCATATTGGAATTTTTTTATCATAAAAGTCATTACTTTCATTAATCACAAAATAGTTAACCAATCTCATCTCAGGTTATATCATAACAAGTCTTAAATAGAGTTGACTAGGCATATTACAAATCCAATCACTGTGCAATTTGCCACATCTTGACATTTTGGAAATATAATTAGCAATTGAATTTGCCTCTCTTTTCACGAGGCAAAGGCTGATATAGCACTCAGCTACTAGCAAATCTCGATTTTCTTCAACAATTGGATCAATTCTCCAGTTTTGAGTGAATGTGGTCTAGAGATATCCAAAATAACGTCTTTCAAATCATTTTCGAGACAGATATCGCTCAATTTGTTAACATGAACAAGTTAACAATATTAGGATCAGGTACTATGCTAATGTGAGAAAATTTGTAATCCACAAAATCCGCGATCGGTGTAGCACTTTATTCTGGAGGGACAACTGGCATCCAGTTGGAATCTTGACAGATTATTTTGGACGTCAAAAACGTCATTGATAGTGGAAATTTTTTTCAGGAACATTTGTAAAACGAAATATTTTATGGTGTTTTGTTGTCTTACTGAAATATCTTTTCTAGTGTTTAGATGCAATAGTGAATAATTGATTAATTATTAGTTTATAATTTTTTTAAAAAAATATAAAGAATTAATCATTATTAATTAACTAAGTAATTAAAATTATTAATATAGTAATAAATTTTAAAATAAATAATTAATAAAATATTAATAATACATCATTAATTAATTAGTAATTTCATAAAATGATAATAATTGATAGATTAATCATTATTAATTTATAAAATTAAATAGATAATTAATTAATAATTAATAAATAAATAAAAATATTTAATTATTAATAATAGATTATTATTACTAACTCTTAAATATATTTTATTATTAATTTAATTAACCTATTAGTCATGAAATTAAAATAAATAAATAAATAATTTTTATTATTTATTTTATTAATTTTGGTTAAATTAATTTTTATTTAATTAATCATTTATAAAATTAAGTAAATAAATAAATAATAGTTATTAAATGAGTAAAAATCTTAAATTAATCAATAATTATTTATTTATTTATTAAATAATAACATTAAATATAATTTTATTAATTATTAATTTAATCAATCTAATGGTCATTAAATAAAAATTAATTAATTAATTTTTATTAAATAATAATTAATTAAAATGTGACGGGAGTGGGGAGTGGGGAGTGGGGAGTGGGAGTGGGAGTGGACAAGGTAGGGTCAGGGGTTGGATTGGGGTGGGTGAAGGTGGGGTAGAATGAGAAAAAAATATTTCTTATCCCAAAAGATATGAAAATATTTTTCACTCATTTTAGTTAAACATTTTCTTTTGATCGTAAAATATTTTTTGATTGATAAATTTTCTAGTGTTACTAAATATTAAAAAATTATGAAAAATATTTTGTGGCAAACAAACAGAGCCTTAGTAGCTGACTTTTATTGGTGAAGGGCAATGGAATTGGCCGCCCTATCATTAATAGGATGAGGTACTATGCTAATGGTTTAACTCCTCATACTGATAGAAGAGATATAATCTGCTGGCTTAATTCCCCAACGGGGTGAGTTCAAATCTTCTTGGGCCTGGGACTTAATTAGACCTCGTAGCCCACTTATTAATGGGCACAACATTATCTGGTTTAAGTATGCTACCCCTAAATACTCCTTCTGCTGCTGGCTTATCTGACTTGATAGATTGCCTATGAAACTTCGATTCTTGTCTTGGGGGATAGACATCAACCCTCTTTATGATCTCTATCATTCTTGTATTGAAGACGGATAAATTTTTTTAAAAAGTCCAGACTAACATCTTTGTTATTTTTGTATTAAAGACATAAAAAACTCTTTAAAAAGTCCAAACTGACCGGTCAGTTTGGACTTTTACTCACATAGGAGTGACCCTCAACACGTGCGGGTCCCCATATTTTGTGAGTGAAAATGTTTTTAGATACATATTACATAGTTTGCTGAAAATAACTCTAGCATTGTTATGATTTGATTTGATTTCCCTTCTTTGATTTTGGTGACATAACGTTGTAGTTGTGATGGAGAATAGGTCGAGGAATGAGGTAGAAGTAAGATTGGACTTGGAAATAATATATGAAAAGGAAAGATTAGGTACCTGAGTTCTAGGGTTCAACATGATGGAGAGATTGATGTTTTTGTCGATCATAGATAAGGTTGGATAGATGAAATGGAGAAATGTGTCAAGGTCTTTAGTGATCGGAAAATACCCCCAAAGTCAAAAGAAACTATCATAAGATTGTCATAAGGGGAAAGTGCACAAATGGTCCTTATTGGATTTCTAAAATTTCAAATTTGTGCTTATTGTTCAAAATTAACCAATCTATTGTTTTCTAAAAATTTCAAGTTCATTCATATTGTTCAAATAGCCAATTTAGTCTCTATTATTTTTTAAATAATTTCAATATAGTCCCTATTATATTCATATAAAATTTAAATTAGTTCTTAATGTTTTAAAAAAATTGTTACTAAATTAATTTTTTTTTTTTTTGAAAAATAATACACTATTTGTGCAATTTTTCCATTGTCATAATACCAACTTTGTCATATGGTTCACAGCTTGGGCGGTTACTATATGTTCAGACAAGGTTAGTGGTTGATATGAGAATATCGAGATGGTTGTATAGTAATACTAGAAAGGACATATGTTTATTTGTAGGACAATAGTTAAAGACATTAGACATAAAACCAAAATAAAATTTTCGCCCAATTAAAGTGAGAATATAATCCCTGTGATTTGTTAAAGTTGTTAATTTTCTCATAACGGCAACTAAAAAGGAAAGAAAATAATGATGGAGAATAAGAAGATCATTAAAGAAAAAGAAAAAGTGAAAAAGAAAGGAAAAGAAAAGAGATAAAGAAAATTTCTTTTCGTATTATATCAAAATTGTCATTTGATTAAGGATATATTCGAGAAAATTGAACATTTAAACGGAATCAACTAATCACTTTTTGCAAGTGAAGTGAAAAATACGCCACTAGTCATTTGGTCTACTGGTATGATTCTCGCTTAAAATACGAGAGGTCTTGAAATCAATTTGAGTTATATAAATAATTTAGGCCTCTTTAAATAAAATAAAAAAAGTGAAGAATACGAGTTGTTATGGTGAATGAATTCCACAATATTAGGGCATCCTCAATAGAGTCTCTAATGAGTCTCTAAATAGCAATAATTGCTATTTTAGAGACTCTATTGATCAAAATTCATCACCAATGGGAGTCTCTAAAACACTATTTGATAGTTTTTGGCAAAATTATGACATCACTCAAGCTTTGAGTCTCTAAAATAGCACCTAGTCTCCATTTTCTTCAACAAATTTGTTGAAGAAAATGGAGACTATACAAGAAGACAAAAATGAGTCTCTAAATTTGGCATGTGACGATCTGACTTGGCATGTGACGATCTGACGTTCTTGTCAGAACGTCAAATCTGAAAAAAAAAATACAATTTTTTTTTTTTGATCAGAGAAGAAAACAAAAAAAAACAAAAAAAAAACACAACATTCTGAGGCGCGAGGGGGTGGGGAGCGCGATGGTGAGGCGCGGGGGGGGGGGGGGGGGGAGGGCCAGTGGGGTGGGGCGCGCGTAGGTGGTGCGGCGTGGGTGGGGAGCGCGATGGTGAGGAGGGGGGGGGGCGGTGGGGTGCTGCGCTATGGTGGGGGGGGGGCAGTGGGGGGCAGTGGGGTGGGGGGGAGGTGCGCGATGGTGGGGGGGAGGTGCGCGATGGTGGGGGGAGGCAGAGGGGAGGGGACGGGGCCGCTGGGGGTGGGGTGGGGGTGTGGTGCGCTGTGGGTGGCGTGGGGTGGGGGGTGGTGCGCTGTGGGTGGCGTGGGGTGGGAGGGTGGTGCGGCGTGGGGAAGGGAAAGGGGAAAGGGAAAGGTAGAAGGGGAGGGAGAAGGGGGGGGGGGGGGGGGTGTTTTATAGTTAGGTATTTTTTTTTTTTTTTTAATTAAGTTTTTTAAAATATATTTCAATTAATGTTTTGTTTTTTACTTTTTTAATTTAATTTTTTGGTTTGTATAATTTTTTTAGTTTTTATAGTTTTTTTTTTAATGTTTTTTGTTTTAGTTTTTTTAGTTTGGTTATTTTTTTTTTAGTTAAGTTTTTTAATATATATTTTAATTAATGTTTTGTTTTTTACTTTTTTAATTTAATTTTTTGGTTTGTATAACTTTTTTAGTTTTTATAGTTTTTTTTTTAATGTTTTTTGTTTTAGTTTTTTTAGTTTGGTTATTTTTTTTTTAGTTAAGTTTTTTAATATATATTTTAATTAATGTTTTGTTTTTTACTTTTTTAATTTAATTTTTTGGTTTGTATAACTTTTTTAGTTTTTATAGTTTTTTTTTAATGTTTTTTGTTTTATTTTTTTTAGTTTGGGTATTTTTTTTTTAGTTAAGTTTTTTAATATATATTTTAATTAATGTTTTGTTTTTTACTTTTTTAATTTAATTTTTTGGTTTGTATAACTTTTTTAGTTTTTATAGTTTTTTTTTTAATGTTTTTTGTTTTAGTTTTTTTAGTTTGGTTATTTTTACTTTTTTAATTTAGTTTTTTGGTTTGTATAGCTTTTTTAGTTTTTATAGTTTTTTTTAATGTTTTTTGTTTTAGTTTTTTAAGTTTGGTTATTTTTCAATTGCAATTAAACTTTTTTTAGTTTTTTTTTTTTTTTTGTGTTTTATTTTAATTTTTATATTATTTTAATTGTAATTATATGAATTTTTTATAGTTGTAATTAGGGTTTTTTTTTAAATTAAGAACTTCTATTTTTTTTTTAATTTAGCTTTATTTATTGAATTAGTATTAGTATATTTTTAAATAAATCAACCTAATTTTTTGGTTTGTATAACTTTTTTAGTTTTGTTATTTAATGTTTTTTTATTTTAGTTTTTTTAGTTTGATTATTTATTAATTGCAATTAAATTTTTTTTAGCTTTTATATTTTATATGTTTTAATTTAAGTTTTATATAAAATTATTTGTAATTACATGTTTTTTTTATAGTTAGGGTTAATTTTTTTTTTAATTACGTTTGTAGTATAGAAAATTCAATCCAATGGATATTATGTAGATAAAAGATTTGTGATTAAATTAATAAAATTAATTAATTTACAAATTGAATAAAATAAAGAACAAAAAAACAAATATAAACGCAACACACGAGAAAATTTTAATTTAATGGGTAAATTAATGAGGATTTTTAATTAATATTTTTTTTATGTAGGGTTTTTTTTAATTAGATATTTTTAATGCATTTTTTTGAAAATGCAATTATGTAATTAAACGTAATTCTAATTTTTTAAACGTTATGTTTGACGCAAATTATATATATTTTGCTTGAAATATTTGGGAAAACAATTGAGATAATCTAAATAACAATTAATTAAAAAAAAAAGTAACACACGATAAAAAATTACACATAATCAAATTATTATGTAAAATTAAAATTAACACTATATAGGGATTCAATTTTAACGAGACCGTCATTGTAGATTTTTTTTTATCTTGATCTCTAAATGAGTCTCTAAAATAATTTTTTTGCCTTAGTCTCTAAGTGGGTCTCTAAAACACTATTTGGTCTCTATATGGGTCTCTATAAATGATTTATAGAGACCCATATAGAAACTCCATTGAGGATAGCCTTAGAGGCTTAGATGCCACATTTTTTAAAATATAAAAAAGTGAAACAACTTTTGCAAAGCATAAATGTCTGCAAAGCGTCAGGCTGAAATGATCTTTTTGTAATATTACAATATTATGAATAGGATTCGACTATTATGAATTATCTATATTATTTAATCATACATGTATTAATAATTCACAACCATCATATTTTACTCATAATGTTGGTCCATTTCCGTATGTACTTCTGTTTTCTTCATCTCTACTTCAGTTGCTACTCATGATGTCACCTTTTTGCGTCACTACACTACCCTATCTCCCGTTGATTTTTTTGATTCTCATAACAATCTTACTAAAGGAAAATTATTCTATGCGGCAAGAGAGAGATGACGTGACAAGCAAATGGAGAGGAAGTTGACATGTGGCGTGTCATTATGCTGTGTTGTCATATGTTTTGCACCGAAATGACAATTTTAGCCTTGGCTAAAAATGACATGCATAAATGCAAATTAAAAATATTAAATTTCAAATGACCAAAATAGACAAGCAAGTGATGAGAAAAATTATTGTCAAATGACCATATTAGATCCCTTGCATGTAGACTTGTTTGCAATCATGAATTTTTTTGATATTTTGTACGTGTAATAAAGTGTTTTATCATGCAACTAATGTCATAACCTATTCAAAAAAGATTTATTGTAGAACTTAATTTTTTGTTCATGTGGTGAAAACGTGCAATTAACAAATAACTAAAATTTGTTTATATTGCGCAACCAATATCCTATATAATGTGAATGAAAATGTAAAAATCGGCATATATACATAATTAATGATTAAATTTCAATTAATAGTGCCTATTTTTGGTGATATGTAATGCATAACCTACTTAAGACAATATTGGATTTTAAAAAATATAAAAGGGTGTATTTGATAAAAAGAAAAAGGAACATAGATTCCCCCGTTATGTAAAAATAATTTCATAAAATTCTATTTTGAAAAGTTTTAAAATGAGTCAGATAAGGTAGCCTAACTTATAAACTGAAAAGATACTTTTGAGCATAAAAAATTTAGACCAAACACCAAACTTTTGTGTTATTGATGATCTCTGGTTCCATCTTTTGATATCTTAGCCTGGATTTCTCAGCCTTTTTGCTATGTATTCATGTTAGTCTGCTATATTTTGGACTTGAGTATGTTGTCTATTGATGAACCTATGTGTTTTGGATCGATTAGTTGTATATGGGCTTTTGTTTTGTTGTTTTCTTTGCAAAGTAAATTGAGGATTTGGATCCTCTCATTTTTAAAATAAATAGTTGAGATTTAAAAGAAACAAATCTAATTATTCATAGTACACGTCATGTAAAATGAGAGAGTGATAAAATGAGAGGATATATATTACTAATATGGACTGAGTTTTCTGCATAATTTTCTAATGCAAGTATATTTTATAACTATACTATACACCCGAAACGAAAAGAAGATAGAAAAAATAGCTACTATCTTGTGAAATCTAGGGTCTTTTGATTTAAGGTTCTTTTTCTTCGGGTCGATTTAAGGTTCAATATGGCAAAATTGAAATACTTATATTTATTTATGTTTCATGCGCGAGAAAAATATGATTTTTCACTAATCTATTAATAAATTGTTGTCTCCATCAAAACCAATATTTTTGAAAGTTCACAGGGCACATGACAATTATTTCAAGTTTTATTTTTTCTCTTAACAATTATTATATAAACCTTTTCTTTTTGTCATTATTATTATAATTATAATATAAACTCACAAAACAAAATATCTATCACCCATACCTTGCTCTGTCCAACATAAATTTATTCTCTTATTTAACGGATCCTTGACGCCATCTAATTGCGTGAGAGTATCACAACAATGATCATATTATTCTCTAATAGCCTATTTTTCAATCGCTCCATTGTAGTGAAAAATCATATTTGAATTTAAATAAGGTATGTTTCGTAAGTGTTAGAAAATGGTATTGTTGAAATAGTGTTTGTCCGACCAATAAAAAAAATAATGTTTGCTAAGCATATGTCACGTAGTTATTATTATAAACACCAACCTAAATTGATACTCAATGAAATATCAGAAGTCCATTAGTGACTCATAAATAAATGTGACTATACACACAGCATTCTAACGATATAAAGAACTATGGCCCAAATAGTTTCTTTGTGTTAAGTACTTGAAATATATTTATATATGTTATGGTTCGAAATTTGCAAAAGTATTTACATAATATTAATTTACCATTTGTACGTGTGTGTAAGAATATATGTCATAATAATAATAATAATAATAAAAGCAATAATAATAGTACTACTAATACCTCTAACTTTTTAACAATAATAATAATAAGAATGTTAATACTAATAGAATTGGAATGATAATGTTTTAAAAATAATATTCATTAATATTGTGATTTTATATTATTAAAACCACTACTACTAACTATTATTAATAATAATAATGGTAATATTACAACAACTAGTACTACTAATAATACTAATAACGATTAATAATAATTATGATAATAATCAAGATTATTTTGCTAATATTACTAGTACTACTACTACTACTAATAGTAATACTATTATGTACTAACTAGTAATAATAATAATATTATTACTAAAACTACTAACTATTAATAATACAAATATTAATAATACAAATGTTAACAATAAGAGATTCTTTTGACAATATTAGTACTACTACTCATTCTCAATAACAATAATAATATTGATAATACTAATGTTAATAAGCAAAGATTATTTTGCTTATATTAACACTACTACTAGTAATACTATTAGGAGTAATAATGTTAATACTAATACTACTAACTTTTGATAATACTAATGTCACTACTAACCCAAGTAATACTATTACTAGTAACTAGTAATAATAATTATTTTATTACTAATACTAATTTTTTCCCTCACCACCCCCAACTAACCCACCACTATTCCTCCACTATTTTCACCGCCATCTTTACCTTCCCATCTTCTCTAGATCTGCCACCAACCCGACACCCACTACCCCCTTCCCTCTTTCTCCCTCTTCGGTCAACAAACCCACCACTCCCACCACTTCACTTCAACCTTTCCTCTATCAATCCCAACATACACCAAAACACATAACACACCACACTCACAATATGCACACACATGCACAATACTCCATGGCATCAACACTACAGCCCACTACATCCGCCGTAGCCAACAATAACACCACGCACCACCCGCTGCCCCCTCACAAAAGCCACGACATAACCCAGATCTGCCACCATGCCCACTTTGTTTAGCCATTAAAATTTTTATTACACCATTCCAAGAAATTTTTATCGTTTAAATATATTGATACGTTAAGGCATATAAATCAATCGATTGGTGGTGGCGACGGCGAACTTTCGATGGTGGTGGTGGCGACGGCGAACTTTCGATGGTGGTGGTGGCAGCTATTTGGATTGGTGGTGGGTGGTGGTGAATGGAAGGTTTGGAGATGGGTGGAGTTAAAGTATAAGAAATACTTCTGTAAATTATTACACTTAAGGTGTAGTTTCTGCTATGGGCATAAGGGTGTGTTTGGATTGAGAGAGAGGGGGTTTAATAAAGGAGAGGATGGGCGGGAATCATAAAGGAGAGTAGGGGAGATGATTAAATTATGTTTGGATTGAGTAATTTGAAGAAATGAGAGTATCATAAAGGATGATGAGAGTTATTTGTTTGGATTAGAGGGAAAATGGAAGGAGATGATAAATTTTATATGTAAAATGACTTTTATATTTTTTTTTAATTTTATATTACTTTAAAAGTAGATGTCAAAATTGTCATTACAATGAACAATATTTTTTCTCCTCTCATTTTACTCCAAATAGGAGTGATTACATTTGAGGGGTATAGAGGGGTTGGACTTATCTCCTCTGTATCCTAACCCCTCATCCACTCTCAAACTAAACAAGAGAAAAGACTAAGTTCCTCCTTTATTAAACCTTCCCTTCCCTCCATCCCCCTCAATCCAAACACACTATAAGGGTAATACTATTTTTATTAGTTTATTTATGCATTAAAAAATTATTAATGTGACATGAAAAAACAGAAAATTTAGCCGCATAAAAGACGGGCTCCTTACTAAATTGTAGTCGATGATTGAATTTAAACTCCATGCAAAGCAAAAAGACGAGATTTGATTTCCACGTGTTTGTTTATTATATCTTTATTAATTGCTGTTTGATAAAATATATGTCGTGATATTTCAATGGGAAAATAAATGAAACTTGTAAGAGAATTATGTGTAGTGAACCTAATCCTAAGACTTGATTAGGATCGTCTTTGTGCAGTGAGAACAGTGAGAGTTACAATTTTATTAGCGTTATTTTTTTGTCAAATAATTGTCTATGAACAATAAAAAAAGATTCATTTTCGAACATCGGACCGTAGTATAATACGTACCTCATCGCCTAAAAGAAAATTTTCACTTTGCTTTGTTTTTAAAGTTCATATTATAAATCAAATGAGCCAATTGTTTACCAATCTATGTATGAAAGAAGAGTGAAATTTACAAAAACAGGTTAGACATTGTTCAGCTTAGCTTGAAAAAAAGGTGCTCATAAGCATTAAAAGGGAAGTTATTATAGGCATTTATACCCCAAGAAAATGTCCAAAAAGTATTTTGAAACACTTTTTTTTATTGTGAGCTTTTTCGAACTATTATTCTTTACTAGTACTTTAACATTATCTACAAGTATTTTTCTTTCTCAAAAGGATAATAGAATCATTATAAAATTTATAGTCCGTAAAGTTTTTTTGAAAGCACGACTAGATTACAAAATCCTTTAAATTTAATATAGACTAATGTTTCTCTGCAAGTTTTCTTTTCGACAAAAATGATAATAGAAGTATTGTACAACTAAAAGCTCATAAAAACTTCTGAAAGAATGTTTAGATTCCAAAATACAATAATTTAATATACATAGTAAACTCTAAAAAGTACATTTAAAAATCTAGATCTAATAAATTATGATTGCAATCACCCAAAATCTGTAACATGACAACGTCATCGATAATTTGGGCAAAACAGTAGGTAGCAAATGTGACATAAACAATGGTGTCTTGTATTTCAAGTTCAAATAAAATTTAAAACAAATAACTTATGAGTATTATTTGGGTATAACTAGGCCTTCGACATTGTAAAAATAGCATAAAAAAATCACCACTTCTCACTTTCTTTTTGTTTATATCTTTCTCTCTTTGTCTCCCATCTCTTTTCTTTTACTTCTTGATTAACATAAACAAATTTGTTTGGGGTGCAAATTGAAATATTTTCCATTCCTCGGGGTGCAAATTGTAATTCTGCCCAACAAAAAATGACGTCATAATATACCTGTAAACTATACAATCATTTTTAAAGATACACACATTTTTAAAATTATGTCACATTTTTTTTTCAATAGAAATTAAATCGATATTTCACACTATTTATATTTTAAAGATACACATATTTTTAAAAATTATTTAAAATAAATGTATCTCCCACTCATGTCTTAACAGATACGCCTATGTTTAGATGGTGGTTTGTCCACAAAAGTCTTCCACATCCTTCATCTTAGAATTTTCTTTCAAACGGCTGCCAGAGTGTAAAAGAAAAAACATAATGTGGTTATCATTTTAGGAAATTTGGGCAAATGGTTGTTATTGTTTTCTTAAAATTTTAAATTTATTCATATTATTTAAAATTAGCAAATTTAGTTTTTATTATTTTTCAAAAAATTCAAATTTGTCATTATTGTTCAAAATATTCCCTGTTATTTTTTTAAAAAAATTCAATTTAATCCATGCCTAAATTGGTTAAATTGATTTTTTTTGAGAAAAAAGGACTAAATAGAGTTTTTTTTTGCAAAATAATAGGGATTAAATTGATTAATTTTGAAAAATAAAAACAAATTTATTTATTTTTTTTTAAAATAATAGGGATAAAATTGACTAATTTTAAATAATAAAAATAAATTTAATTTTTTTTAAAAAAATAATAAGGACTCTTTGTGCAATTTTCCCTTATAAATTTTCTCTTATCATATTTACATTTATTATAGGTGTAAAGTTTTTCAACTTGTAGCCCCGTTAGGAAGCATCTCCTCTTCGTCTCTATTTCAACTACTGCTCATGATGTCACCCCTTTATGACGCAAAAAAGAAAGAGAAGAATTATGTCACCCTTTTTGCGTCACTTTTTTTTTTTGGTAATCAAGTAAAAATATATTCATTGAAATTCAAACTCAACATGTACACATCTCTACGCAAAAAAAAAAAAAAAATCAAAGCGAAAAAATTTACACAAGAATGTTCTCTAGGCTCCAATTTGTACAAATCAGCTCATTCATGTCATTCCTTATAAATTTGCGTTACTTGATTACCCCACCCCCCTTTTTTTCTTGATCCCAAAATAATGTCATTAAATTGTCCAACAAATTGAAACAAGAGAATCGAACTCATGTTTATGTTTTAGGTTTAAATTGTCCAACAAATTAATATTTTGATTTGTCTTAGTATGTTTATATTTGACTAATTTAAATCATGACTCTTCCAAACAAATTATGTGTCGTAAGAGCATAATCGAAAAATATATCATCTAATTTAAAATTTTAAATTATTAAAAATAAATAAATTATATTTATTTATTGTGTTGAATAAAAATTTCAAGAATTAATTACTAATCCATCCATGAGATCCTACCCTCGGTCTAGTACAAGTCAAGGTCGTTTTTTTTTTGTCATTTACAAGTCAAGGTCAACTATAATAGGTTATGGTATTTCACGCACGTGAAATGTAGTCTATGTTTTCTAGTACAAGTCAAGGTCAACTATAATAATTTTTCTTTCCTGAGGTAGCCTCATCATGGCCTTTCACAAACAAGTGAGCCCACATGTGTCTGAATGCAGAAGTTTTTTGAAAGCAAGTGGGCTTCTCAGATGCTATATATATTCCACAAGTTGACCAGCCACAGCCATGTTTCAATTCTCTTCTTCATGCTCTACTTCATTATCTGAACACAGTGTGTGTGTGCATGAGCCTGGAAGCAGCTAGAAGAGTCGGCTTTTGGAGGTAAAGTTAGTGTTCGAACTTGAAATTTTTTGATCACATAACAGGTTACTACCCGAGCATTTCAGCCAACTCTTGCGCGTTACAGCTTTGTAGTTTCATTACATTACGGATTTGTATTTATCATTCCTTGTTTGGATTGATGTTAACAGATATCACGGTGCAAATCCTTCTTCTGCTTTAAACTTGCCAATCTGATACAATCTTGGTCTTTGGTTTGCTGGGATTGAGGTGACAACTGACAAGTCTGATCAGAAATGGAAATAGGGGAAACTCGTATAAGAGGTAACTCAGCTTCTTTTGCAGAATTTTGACTAGAGGAAAAACTGACTCACACGTGTGGATTTTACTAATATATGGGAGAATAATGTTAGTCTGGACTGATCAAATAGTTTCCCTTGACTAAATAGTACAATTTACAGCTTAATTCTTCTGTTTGAATTCCTAATTGTAATAAGTGGTTGTTTGATAATGATCAATGAATATCCTGTACTAGTCTGTATTACTAAATATCCAAAAAATTTGAATAACATATGCGGGGAATATATTTTCCTGTAAACAAACGGAGCCGTAGTTATCATTTGGGAAGCATCTCCTCTTCGTCTCTATTTCAACTGCTGCTCATGATGTCACCCTTTTATGACTAAAATAAAAAAAAAAGTTATGTTTCATAGTTGATGATTGATTTTTAATTCCATGCCAGCTGACAATGAATTTGCATCACGTCTTCGACTATAATATTCTAATTATTTGTGCAATTTTCCCTTCAAACAATAATTCCAAGACTTCTTTTTTTTTTTTTTTTTTTTTATGGGTCAAAATATGTTTATTGAATTAATCAAACAACAAGTATAAAAATTAATTAATGCCAGTGGAATACAAGTCATTTTTCAGTAACTCTTATAAAAATGACGGGACAATAACAACTTAATTATAAGCCAAATTCCTCCTAACCATTCCTTTGCTACCAAATTTGCGGGCCTATTGGCATTGCGAATGGCAATGGCCTCTGCTGCAGCAGTTGATTCAGATTTGATACGACTGGTCTGTCCAAACATTAAACTCCCTTTCCACACAAAACAAAGGATACATCAACATTAAATTTAAGGCTTCTGAAAGGGAACCATGTCGCACTGGAAAATTGTAGTTGACGGAGTTGAACCTTCCTTGATTAAATCAGGCCAGCTAATGGACAAAATGTAGTCTATGTTTTCTAGTGCAAGTCAAGGTCAACTATAATAGTTTATGGCATTTCACACACGCATGAAATGGAAAAGAGGGTAGCTCAAATGCTATATATATATCTCACAAGTTGACCAGCCACAACCATGTTTCAATTCTCTTCCAAAAGTACTTTTCTTCTACAAAAGTTCTGTACTGCATGCTCCACTTCATTATCTGATTATCCACAACACATTGTGTGTGTGTGTGTGGATATGTGCCTGAAAAGCAGCTAGAAGAGTCAGCTTTTGGAGGTAAGGACAGTGCAGTATTTAAGATTTTTGTTCTTGATTCTACACTTCTTTAATTTCTTTCGGTACAATAAATGTCAAAACTGTGATTCAAACTTAAACTTTTGATTGCTTTGATCGTAACAGATAGTTATTTGACCATTTCAGCCAACTCTTACGTGTTATAATTTTATAATTTCATTACATTATGGATTTGTATTTATCATTTTTTTTTTGAATTGATGTTAACAGATATCATGGTGCAAACCCTTCTGCTCTAAACTTGACAATCTGATAAAATCTTGGTCTTTGCTTTTCCTGGGATTGAGGTGACCAGTCTAACAAAAAATGCTAACTCCTATCAGAGGTAACTCAGTTTTTTTTTTGCAGAATTTTGACTAAATATTAAAATTTACAAGTTAATTATTTTGTTTGAATGCGTAATCATGATAAGTGATTGTTTGATAATGAGCAATGAATATCACGTCTTTTAGCAGAAATAAGATGTATTGAACTCATTACTCATATGATATATTTTATCAATGTCAACTAAGTATAGTACATAAATTGGTTAGTTGTTCAATCATTTGATAACCAAGAGTCATTCCTTGATAATGATAACTATAAGTCAGACTCAATAGAATTTGATAACCACGAGTCATTCTCTGAGATCTGGTATGTGAATATAGACCAAGTTTAGATAATAGGTGGATTCATTTATGATTAGTATGCATCTAAGGCTTCTTTTTTGTTTCTTTTCCTTGGCAGTTCTGATCTGGGTTGACCTTTTGGCTTTGTATGCAATGTGGGTATTGATGACGTACCTAACTGAAGTATGGAAACTAAGTATCACGCACGCAGCTGGAATATTGAACATCTGGGGCGGCATCGTATTAACTCTGCCATTAGGCTTAGCTTACCTTGTGGATGCTTGCCTCGGAAACTACACGGTTCTTGCAATGTCTAGCGTTGCTTTTACCATTGTGAGTTTATGTATCTCTTGCTTAAATTGCCATAAAGTTTCCTTTCAATTGATTCCATTAGTATTATATGGTGCATTGTGTGATTGATGTGAATTGGAGAAGTAAATCATAAGATAGACGAGTATTATACTAAGAAGCATTTCAGATTAAAGGCCTTTAGCAGCTAAGACTTTTTCTGCATTCGGATTAAAGATGCACTAGGAAAAATAGGCGAGGACAAGAAAGACAAATTATTAGAGAAAACTGCAGTAAGTAGACTTCCAAGATTATCTGTATCGGAATAAGTTTGACAATGATCATATGATGCTGAAAACAAGACTAATGTTTGACCTAATTATCCATTAGATCGAAAATTGGTTTTGGTGTATTTTGACAGAAAAAGGCCTATACTGGTCAACTTGTGACATTGAATTCTCATCAAATGATCCATGTTTAGGTTGGGAAAAAAGAGTCAATGCAGCCTTATGATTTGCTGGAAATGGATTTGCCTGCAATTTTTTCTTATGTTGAATATTCATTTGGCTGCAGTGAAGGTCTCCACTATGATCTAACTCCCACCTATCTGCAGGGTCTAGGCCTTTTGTCCATGTCAACACCACCTGTTCTCTCTTGCAGCAAGTACGAGCCAGAATGCATCGGCCACACACAGAAAGCCCTCTTCTACACAGCCTTGGCACTGATAGCTATAGGAATATCCGGTCATATCGTATCTCTCAAGCAATTCATTCTTGAACAACAACCCAAAAGCAAAACAGATGACAAAAATAATAAGACCAGAATATTTTGACCACCAAGGAAAAGAGAACTTATTGTTGCACTATTTGCTGCTGTTGGGGCTATTGCTCTGCCATATATAAAACCATGGTCAATCCGATTTGGAATTCCGGCAATTTGCACTTTGGTGGCAACAATTGTATTTCTGAGTGGCTCATGCTTTTACGAAAAAGATAAACCGGAAGGGAGTCCAATAACAAATATATTCAGAGTCATCGTTGCCTCTGCTTCAAAAATATCCAAACCCCTTCCTAGTAACCACAAGAACCTTCATGAGGAAGATGAACCAGAAAGGTTGCCCCATACTGGTGGACTAAGGTTTGAAATGTTTTTTTCTTGCTCATCAGCTCATGTTTGTATTCTCAGAATTGAATGACTTCTTTTACTGCTAAAAATTCTTTTGACTCGGAAGTCTAGCTGATTTATTATGGCTGCATAAAATTGTTGCACAATAAATGTTTGCCTTTTAATGGACATTGAATAAATGCATTTTCCTCTGTAAATGGGAAGTGGATAATATTATTTGCAGGTGCCTAGACAAAGCTGCCATCAAATTGCCAAATCAAGAGAGAAATAAATGGCTACTTTGTACAGTGACACAAGTCGAGGAAACCAAAATTGCCATCCGCATGATTCCTATTTGGGTGACGTTTATAATCTGTGGGTTAGTTTCTTCTGCTGGGAGAACTTACTTCCAAGAGCAAGCGAACCATTTGAGTCGCAAGGTAGGAAAACTGAAGGTTCCACTTACAATCCTGCTATTGCTACAAGAATCTGCCAAGTCAATATTTTCCTGGATTTACCGAGGTATAACTGAATTCTTGAAGAGTATTGGACTTGAAAAGTATGCACCACTAATTGGCATTGCAGGAGCTATGATATTCGCGACACTGAGTTGTATAACTGCTGCGAAAGTGGAAGCTCGAAGACTAGATGTTATTAGATCTCATGATTTAATTGAAAAACCTGAAGATACCATTCCTATGAATCTTTTTTGGATGCTTCCACAATTTTTGCTGCTTGCTGGCCTTGATTCTCTCTTCGAAAAGAGTGTTAGTGACTTCTTTCGCGAGCAATCACCTACATCAATGGAAAAGTATCTCGACTATTTCACCCATGGAGTATCTGGTCTTGGATATATGGCCAGTGTTTTATCAGCATACGTTGTTGGTAAGATCAGTGAGCTTGGAGGAAATCCAAATTGGTTCCAGTATACTTTAAACAAGAGTCGCTTGGATAAGTACTTCTGGACACTATCCGCTTTTTGTGCTGTGAACTTTATTGTCTACATATTGGTGGCTTCTTTCTACCTATGCAGGCAACCTCCAGCTTCAGATGGTGACGATCAGCCAGACGAGGAAGTCTATAATAATAAGTTTTAATGATTTTGTTGCTCCGGTTAGAGATGTCGAATTTTGATTTTCGCCCCCTGTTCTTGTATCGTCTGCAAATGATTGTCGCAAATTTATCGAACACTATTTGTGCTATATTCTTCTCCCCACTGATAATATGAAAGGAGAATGCATTGCAATAATAGAAATTAATTTTCCAGTTTGCTGAGGTAATTTAGTTTTGGACTTGAGCTTGAGTTGTTCTTGAAAAGCCTCTTAAGATAGCTGATAGCAGAAGCTTGTTTGCTTCTTGCAAGCTCAAAGTTAAGCAAATTTTTGAGTTTATCCGCTAAGAGGGTGCCTAGCTAAGCTTCCTTTTCGGACACCGGACTGTAATACAATGCGTACCTCAGCGCCTAGAAGAAAATTTTCACTCGCTTTGTTTTTAAAGTTCATATTATAAATCCTTTAAATTTAATATAGACTAGTGCTGCTTCTCTGCAAGTTTTCTTTTCGACAAAAATGATAATAGAATTATTGTACAACTAAAAGCTCATAAAAACTTCTAAAAGCAAGTCATCGATAATTTGGACAAAACATTAGGAAGCAAATGTGGCATAAACAATCGTGTCTTGTATTTCAAGCTCAAATAAAATTTAAAACAAATAACTTATGAGTATATTATTTGGGTATAACTAGGCCTTCGACATTGTAAAAATAGCATAAAAAAAAAAAATCACCACTTCTCTCTTTCTTTTTGTTATATCTTTCTCTCTTCGTCTCCCATCTCTTTTCTTTTACTTCTTGATTAACATAAACAAATTTGTTTGGGGTGCAAATTGAAATATTTTCCATTCCTCGGGGTGCTAATTGTAATTCTGCCCAACAAAAAATGACGTCATAATATACCTGTAAACAGTACAATCATTTTTAAAAATACACACATTTTTAAAATTATGTCACATTTTTTTTCAATAGAAATTAAATCGATATTTCACACTATTTATATTTTAAAAATACACATATTTTTAAAAATTATTTAAAATAAATGTATCTCCCACCCATGTCTTAATAGATACGCCTATGTTTAGATGGTGGTTTGTCCACAAAAGTCTTCCACATCCTTCATCTTAGAATTTTCTTTCAAACGGCTGCCAGAGTGTAAAAGAAAAAACATCATGTGGTTATCATTTTAGGAAATTTGCGCAAATGGTTGTTATTGTTTTTTTAAAATTTTAAATTTATTCATATTATTTAAAATTAGTAAATTTAGTTTCTATTATTTTTCAAAAAATTCAAATTTGTCATTATTGTTCAAAATATTCCCTGTTATTTTTTTAAAAAAATTCAATTTAATCCATGCTTAAATTGGTTAAATTGATTTTTTTTTGAGAAAAAAGGACTAAATAGAGTTTTTTTTTTGCAAAATAATAAGAATTAAATTGATTAATTTTGAACAATAAAAATAAATTTAATTTATTTTTTTAAAATAATAGGGATAAAATTGACTAATTTTAAATGATAAAAATAAATTTAATTTTTTTTAAAAAATAATAAGGACTCTTTGTGCAATTTTCCCTTATAATTTTTCTCTTATCATATTTACATTTATTATAGGTGTCAAGTTTTTCAACTTGTAGGCCCGTTAGGAAGCATCTCCTCTTCGTCTCTATTTCAACTACTGCTCATGATGTCACCCTTTTATGACGCAAAAAAGAAAGAGAAGAATTATGTCACCCTTTTTGCGTCACTTTTTTTTTTTTTGCTAATCAAGTAAAAATATATTTATTGAAATTCAAACTCAAAACATGTACATATGTCTACGCAAAAAAAAAAAAAAAAAATCAAAGCGAAAAAATTTACACAAGAATGTTCTCTAGGCTCCAATTTGTACAAATCAGCTCATTCAAGTCATTCCTTATAAATTTGCGTCACTTGATTACCCCACCCTCCTTTTTTTTCTTGATCCCAAAATAATGTCATTAAATTGTCCAACAAATTGAAACAAGAGAATCAAACTCATGTTTGTATTTTAGGTTTAAATTATCCAACAAATTAATATTTTGATTTGTCTTAGTATGCTTATTTTTGACTAATTTAAATTATGACTCTTCCAAATGAATCATGTGTTGTAAGAGCATAATCGAAAAATATACCATCTAATCTAAAATTTTAAATTATTAAAAATAAATTTATTGTATTTATTTATTGTGTTGGATAAAAATTTCAAGAATTAATTACTAATCCATCCATGAGATCCTACCCTCCGTCTAGTACAAGTCAAGGTCTTTTTTTTTTTCGTCATTTACAAGTCAAGGTCAACTATAATAGATTATGGTATTTCACACACATGAAATGTAGTCTATGTTTTCTAGTACAAGTCAAGGTCAACTATAATAATTTTTTTTCCTGAGGTAGCCTCACCATGGCCTTTCACAAACAAGTGAGCCCACATGTGTCTGAATGCAGAAGTTTTTTGAAAGCAAGTGGGCTTCTCAGATGCTATATATTCCACAAGTTGACCAGCCACAGCCATGTTTCAATTCTCTTCTTCATGCTCTACTTCATTATCTGATTGTACACAACACAGTGTGTGTGTGTGTGCATATGAGCCTGAGAAGCAGCTAGAAGAGTCGTTTTGGAGGTAAAGTTAGTGTTTGAACTTGAAATTTTTTGATCACATAGCAGGTTACTATCCGAGCATTTCAGCCAACTCTTGCGCGTTACAGCTTTGTAGTTTCATTACATTACGGATTTGTATTTATCATTCCTTGTTTGGATTGATGTTAACTGATATCACGGTGCAAATCCTTCTTCTACTCTAAACTTGCCAATCTGATACAATCTTGGTCTTTGGTTTGCTGGGATTGAGGTGACAACTGACAAGTCTGATCAGAAATGGAAATAGGGGAAACTCGTATAAGAGGTAACTCAGCTTCTTTTGCAGAATTTTGACTAGAGGAAAAACTGACTCACACGTTTGGATTTTACTAATATCTGGGAGAATAATGTTAGTCTGGACTGATCAAATAGTTTCCCTTGACTAAATAGTACAATTTACAGCTTAATTCTTCTGTTTGAATTCCTAATTGTAATAAGTGGTTGTTTGATAATGAGCAATGAATATCTCATCTTTTTGCTAAATAGGATGTATTGAACTCATAATTCATTAGATTAGCTAAATATAGTAAGTAATTGCTCCCGGTTTTTCAATCATTTGATAACTAGACTCATTATTTGGTAAGTGATCACTATGATTCCAATTTTCTGTCATTAAGGTGGACAACTAAACTAAGAATTCTCTTATGTCTACACTTTATGTTAATGTAGACCAAGTTTAGATGATAAGAAGATTCATGATATGATTACTATGTATCTAAGGCTTGTTTTTGTTTCTCTGCCACGGCAGTTCTGATCTGGGCTAACTATTTCAGATTCATTTAAACATATGCTTGGAGAGTAGACAAGGACAAAGTAAAGAGACTTCGAAGATTGTCTGTATTCGGATCAGTTTGACAGTGATCATATACTGCTCTAATCTAGACTCGTAGTCGACCTAATCATCCACCAGATAAATTCTGAGACTTAGATTGCTTCCGGTGTAATTTGATAGGAAAGGCCTATAGTGGTCATATTGTTGACATTGACCTAAAATTCTCACCAAAATGATCAATGTTTAAAGTGGAAAAAACAGTCAATGGATCTGGATAATTTTCTGGAAATGAATTTGTTTGCAACTATTACTCTTGTTGAATATTTATTTGGCTGCAGTGAAGGCTCCACTATGATCTAACTCCACCCTCCTGCAGGGTCTGGGTTTTTTGTCCATGTCAACACCGCCCGTTCTCTCCAATTCTACAGGCACTTGCAGCAAGTACGAGCCAGAATGCATCGGTCACACACAGAAAGTTCTCTTCTACACAGCCTTGGCACTGATAGCTATAGGAATATCTGGTCATATCGTGTCTCTTAAGCCATTCATTCATAAACAAAGGGTAAGTGAAACAGATGTTGAACAAGGCATAAGAGAAACTTATGCTAAAGAAAGCAAAACAACAACAGTTGATAAGAACAGAATGGTACAGCTACCAAGAAAAAGAGAACTTCTCATTGCACTCTTTACTGTTGTTGGTGGTATTGCTCTCCCATATATAAAACCATGGTCAGTCCGTTTCGGAATCCCGGCAATTTGCACTCTAGTGGCAACAATTGTATTCTTGAGTAGCTCATGTTTTTACAATAGAGATGGACCAGAGGGGAGTCCAATAACGAATATATTCAGAGTCATTGTTGCCTCTGCTTCAAATATATCCAAACAGCTTCCAAGTGACTCAAAAGAACTTTACGGGGGAGATAATAGGCACCGGCCGCTCCACACTAATAAATTAAGGTTTGTGATGCCTTTTTCTTGCTTATTGGCTCATATAATTGTATGATTTCTTCTGATGTTTGATTTCTTTTTCTTTTCTGACTCAGAAGTCTAGCTTAATTTTTATGGCTTTACAATAAATGTTTGCCTTTCAATCGACAGAGTCAGGCATTTTGCTCCATTATTATTGGTTCCATAAAATTGTTACGTTGCATTTGATATTACGCACTTTCCTCTTTAACTGGAAGATGATAATAGTTATTCTTCTCGTTTGGTTTTGTTTTACTTTTGGGACACAGGTGCTTGGACAAGGCAGCCATCAAATTGTCAAATCAAGAGGGAAATAGCTGGCGACTTTGTACCGTGACAGAAGTTGAGGAAACGAAAATTGCCATCTGCATGATTCCTATGTGGATGACGTTTATAATCTGTGGCTTGGTTTTTTCTGCTGGGACCACATACTTCCAAGAGCAAGCAAACCACTTGAGTCGCAAGGTAGGAAAACTGAAGGTTCCTCTTCCAATCCTTCTAGTGCTACAAGAGTGTGCAAAAAAATTAGTATTTTCCGGGATATACCAAAAGCTAAAGGAACACTTGGAGATTATTGGACTTAAAAAGTATGCACCATCAGTTGGCATTGCCGGAGCTATGATATTCGCAACACTGAGTTGTATAACTGCTGCTAAAGTGGAAGCTCGAAGACTAGATGTTATTAGATTCCATGATTTAATTGAAAAACCTGAAGAGACCATTCCGATGAATATATTTTGGGTGCTTCCACAATTTCTGCTGCTTGGTGGCCTAGATTCTTTCTTCACAAAGAGTGTCACTGATTTCTTTCGCGAGCAATCACCTACATCAATGGAAAAGTATCTCGACTATTTCACCCGTGAAGTATCTGGTCTTGGATATATGGCCAGTGTTTTATCAGCATATCTTGTTGGTAAGATCAGTGAGCGTGGAGGAAAACCAAATTGGTTCCAGTATACTTTAAACAAGAGTCGCTTAGATAAGTACTTCTGGACACTATCTGCTGTGTGTGCTGTGAACTTTATTGTCTACATATTGGTGGCTTCTTTCTACTACCCATACATGCAACCTCCAGCTTCAGATGGTGAGGATCAGCCAGACGAGGAACGGCCTGAGAATGAAGAATTAGGTGAAGTCTATAATAATAAGTTTTAATGATTTTGTGGCTCCGGTTAGGAATTTTGATTTTCACCCCCTATTCTTGTATCAAATGCAAAATGATTGTCGCAAAATTTATCGTACCCTATTCTTGTCTTGTGTTTTATATATTCTTTTCCCCTCTGATAATATCATCAGAGAATGTACTGCAACAATAGAAATTGTTATTCCAGTTTGCTGAGGTAATTTCTTTTCTAAACTTGACAAAGCTTGTGCACTTTAGCTTGAGTTGTTCTTGAAAACCTCTTTAAGCTTCTTTTTTAGACAATGTTAAGCTAAGGTTGAAAAAAGATGCATATAAGCATTAACTGCTAATCTAGTATAGAGTGAATGTATTGTTGGAACTTCGTTAAAAAAGGGAGTGATTAATTATAAGCACCTAACATATAAGTTTGAGAAAATGTGCTCCAAGAAGAGTACAAAAAGGTGTTTGGAAATGCTTCTTTTTTATTATGAGTTTTCTTAATCCATCACCTATTACTAATATATACTTGGGTTGTGGTCAAGCGAAACTAGCTATAACCCCCCTGTGGTCTAACAAATATAGTCGAACCCCCCTGTGGTCTATCCGTTGATGCACATCACCCCCCTCCTTCAAATTTTCTTTTATTTTTGGCAAAAAGTGTGACAAACGCGCTTAAAATGCGATTTTTATTAATTTTTAACGATTTAATAATAAAATAATATTAGTAATTAAAAAAAATTATTTTTTTATTTTTTCTTTTCATTTTCACCTTTTTTTTATTTATTACTAAATTAAAAAAACCATCTAGTTGAATATGTTAAAAACTAATAAAGATTGCATTTTATTCGCATGTGGTACATATTCCATCAGTTTTGACAGAAAATTTGACGGAGGGAGGCGGTGTACATCAACAGGTGAACCATAGGGGGGTTCGGCTATATTTATTAGACCACAAAAAAATTATAATTAATTTCGCTTGACCACAGAAAGATCCAGAGCTATTCACCTTATATACTTTAACATCATCTACAAGTATTTTTATCTTGTCCAAAGGATAATAGAAGTATTAATATGTATAAAATCCCTAAATTTTTACAAAATCGCAAATCAACCCCTCAATCAGAAAGAAGTATCTTCGTTCGGGGTCCGCGAGACCTCGGACAGAGGGACGTGGCAACGTCCGAGGTCCAAGGACCTCGGACATCTACAGGACCTCGGACAACTTGTGTCCGAGTTCCTGGACCTCGGACATCTACAGTCCGAGGTCCAAGGACCTCGGACAGCTCAGTCCGAGGTCCAAGGACCTCGGACATCTACAGTCCGAGGTCCAGGACCTCGGACACAAGTTGTCCGAGGTCCAGGACCTCGGACACATGCTGTCCGAGGTCCAAGGACCTCGGACAGCTCAGTCCGAGGTCCAAGGACCTCGGACGTCTACAGTCCGAGGTCCAAGGACCTCAGACAAGAAGAGTCCGAGGTCTTGGACCTCGGACATCAACAGTCCGAGGTCCAAGGACCTCGGACACAGTATTCCGAGGTCTACGGACCTCGGACGTTTATTTTCCGAGGTCCTGTTGACCTCGGACAGGTTCTCAGAGACAAGTTTAAGTTTTCGGACTTTGATCGTCGTGCGCAAAAGGACTCTTTCTGGAGCCAAGTGAGGTAGGACTGTCTGAGTTACCTTTTTTGCACTGGAATGCTTTGTTCTATAAACTCAGAGAATCCTCAGCTAATCTTTTACTAAATAATTATCCACTGGCCTTTTAATAATCCACACATGTTTGTAATGATGATCCACTACTGCACCTTTAATCTTTTGACTCAGCTGCAATGATGGCATCTCCTTTGTGACTCAGTAACCATGTGACTTGTCTTTTAAACCAGAAGCCAAGGTGCCTATAAAAGGCAGAAGATTGAGCAAGGAAAGGGGAGGTACATCTGATACTTACACTTATACACATATATACATTTCCTTCTCCGCAGAAGCAGGAAGCTAACTTAAGCATCGGAGTGCTAATACGGGCTAGACCCGTCAAGCTCTCTTTGTTTTTGTAGGCATAGAGGCGGAGCGTGAGGACCACTTGCGGCACGTCATTTTTCTACCTTAACAGGTTGGCACCCACCGTGGGGCCGATTCTAAATCCCCCACTGAGAACTCACAAGATCACACCATGGTAACTACCCGAAGTCATAATGTTGCAAGCATACATGAAGAAGAGGCTGTAGAACAGCCAAATGTGCAGTTTTGTCCCGGAGAGCCCTCCAACCTCGGACAGACTGATCTACCGCCTCCAAGGGTAGAAATACCTACAGGAAACCATCCACCCTACACCAATCCATACACAAATCCATACCCCAGTTACCTACCTACATATCCGCAAAACTATTCGCAAGGACCTACTTGGTACCCAGGGTGGCAGTATCCCATTGCCACAACGCAAGCTCCACAAACTAACCAGCCTGTAGATCTTGGATATATCCTACAAACCCTGGAGGAGTTGAAAAAAGCCATTAATAACCCAACACCTCAGCCAGTACAGCACTTCTCAGAAAACCAACCGCGTCAAGCATCGCAGCAAAGTCCCACACACCAAAAAACCCAACCAACCAAAAGCGCAGCCAACCCAAGAGAATCAGTGCAGCAGATTCATACTGGGGGCAACACAGAGAGGCAATAAACTCCACCGGATCTTCACAGGGCTCAGATACAGCAGAACGAGGCCTATCTAGAAGTGGCCAAAGAGAAGGCACTACTTGTACTGTCTCGGTAGCAGGAGCTTTCAGGGGCCCAAACCCTTTCAATCGTACTATCAACGAAGTTCCAAAGCCCGCGCGATACAAATTGCCATATTTGCCCACCTATGATGGGCATGGGGACCCCAAAGATCACTTGGCAATTTTCAGACACAAGATGGAGTTCACGGAGTTGCCGGAGGCCTGGGTGTGTAAGGCTTTTGCAGGAACGTTGGTGGAGGCGGCTAGAGTGTGGTACGACGAATTGAAAGAAGGATCGATCGATTCTTACTCACAACTGACAGAATTGTTTGTAGGAAGATTTTCTTCGGCTATCAAGCCAACACGTCATACCACCTCGTTGCTCGGTCTAAAGCAAAGAAAGGGAGAAACCCTTCGGCAGTATGCAACCCGTTTTAATGAGGCTACCCTACAATGTACGCAATTTGATCAGAAATTTGTGATACAGGCATTTACGAAAGGGGTAACAAATGAGTTGCTCCAAGCTTCTCTAGCTAAAAAGACTCCACAAAATATGACAGAATTAATGACTAGGGCAGAGAAGTATATCAAAGTAGAAGAGGTGGCGATGGCAGAAAAGGAGGAAGACCCTAGGAGAAAAGGGCAGAGCAGTCAAGCTCATATAACCCAGAAAGAAAGAAAGGTTGAGGAGGGCCGGCAAGAGCAGAGAGGAAGGGAAAGAAGGGAGCCACCTAGATGGCGGGGGTTCAACAACTATACTCCTTTGATGAAACCCAGATCTCAGATATTGGCTGAAATCCGAACACGGATGAACCTTCCAGATCCGCCAAAGATGAAAACGGAAAAGGAGCGCCGTAAGGGCAAAGGGCAATATTGCAGGTATCACAAAGATTTTGGGCACGATACTGAGGCCTGCAGAAATTTGAAAGATGAGATTGAAGCCCTAATCAGGCGTGGACACCTGCAAGCCTACGTCAGGAGGGACAACCAGGAGGGGAGACAGAGGGAGAGAAGCCCGAGACACGCTCAAGCAGCACGTGCTCAGGTGGAGGTTGATATGATAACAGGAGGTATGGCTTCGGGAGGGGAAAACCTTCAGGCCAGAAAGGGTTACCGTAGAGCAGGTCGCGGAGATCCCCCGATGAAGAGACCAAGGGTGGAAGAAGATATCACCTTTGGAGATGAAGATTTGAATGGTCTAGTATTGCCCCATGATGACCCTCTGGTGATTGCAGCAGACATCGCTGGGATCGTGGTGCGCAAGATCATGATTGATACAGGAAGCTCGGCGGAGGTTCTTTTCCTAAGCACATTTGAGAAGATGGGTTTGAAAAGAGAACACTTGAGGATGATGAAGGGGACCTTATCAGGTTTCAATGGCAGAGAGGTAAGGCCCGAGGGTATGGTAACACTAAAGATGATCCTCGGGCGAAATGAACAGAGCCGTAGTGAGATGCTCGATTTCATTGTGATAGATTGTGAATCACCATACAATGGGATATTGGGGAGAGTAGCATTGGGAAAATTCAGAGCAGTAGTGTCCACCTATCACCTGGCCATGAAGTTCCCGTCTGAGGCTGGAATAGTGACGGTTAAAGGTGACCAGAGAAGAGCCCAGGAATGCTACGCAGCTTGTCTGAGGCTGCAAAAAGAGGAGGGGGAACTAATTGAAATCCCGGAGAAGAAGGTTAAAAAGGGACACGAATTGAAGAAAGGAGAACCCGCGGAAGAATTGCAGAAAGTAGAACTAACAACTGGAAAGGAGGTTCAACTCGGAGCAAAGCTTCCTCAAAACCTGGCGGAAGGTATAACTCATTTCCTATCTTGTAATAAAGATGTATTTGCTTGGTCTGTACATGATATGACAGGAATAAACCCACGAATAGCCGTGCATCGGCTAAACGTAGACCCAGCATTCAGGCCGGTAAAGCAGAAAAGGCGGGTCTTCTATGCAGAAAAAAATCAAGCAGTCAGAGAAGAAGTAAGTAAATTGTTGAGGGCTGGGCATATACGAGAAGTGGAGTACCCTACCTGGTTGGCAAACGTGGTGATGGTTCCAAAGGCATCTGGGGCTTGGAGGATGTGTATAGACTTTACAGATTTGAACAGGAGCTGCCCGAAAGACTGCTACCCATTGCCTAGGATAGATCAAATGGTGGATGCTACCTCAGGTTTCGAGATGTTGTCATTCATGGATGCCTTCAAAGGGTACAACCAGATTAGGATGGCACCAGGAGATGAGGAGAAAACCGCGTTCATAACAGACCGAGGGGTGTTTTGCTATATGGTAATGCCATTCGGTTTGAAGAACGCAGGAGCTTGTTACCAGCGCATGATGGACAAGGTTTTCAAGGAGCAGTTGGGGCGAAATATGGAGGTGTATGTTGATGACATGTTGGTGAAAAGTAAGAAGGCAGAGACTCACATCGAGGATCTGTCCGAGGCATTCTCGGTAATGAGGAAAGTCGGCATCAAACTAAATCCTGAGAAATGTGCTTTTGGGGTTCAGGCAGGGAAATTTTTGGGTTTCATGGTTACTCGAAGAGGCATCGAAGCTAATCCAGAAAAGGTGCAAGCCATTTTGGACCTTGAGCCACCCAGAAGTATTAAGGATGTTCAGAAATTGACGGGAAAGATAGCAGCCTTAAGCAGATTCATGGCTAGGTCAGCAGACAGGTGTGCTCCTCTGTTCAAAATCCTGCGTAAACCAAAGAATTTTCAGTGGACGGTAGAATGTCAAGAAGCTTTTGAAAAATTGAAGGAGTACCTAAGCTCGGCACCTTTGATGGCCAGACCAGAGCCCAGTGAGACTTTGTACGTATATTTGGCAGTATCCCCAGTAGCTGTGGCGGCAGCACTAGTACGACAGGATGGAAAACAGCAGAGGCCAGTTTACTATATCAGCCAAATACTTAAAGGAGCAGAGCTGAGGTATCCTCCTGTAGAGCGAATGACATTAGCTCTACTGGTGGCCTCAAGAAAGCTTAGACATTACTTTGAGGCACACCCCATATGTGTTATGACAGACATGCCGTTTAAACAGATGCTGCAAAAACCAGAAGCATCAGGAAGGCTCCTAAAGTGGTCTGTGGAGTTGAGCCAATTTGACATCACATTCAGACCAAGGACTGCGATAAAAGCTCAAGCTGTGGCAGATTTCATAGTGGAATTCACAGGAGAGCCATCTACGGCTAATCCAAGGCCGTGGAAAATTTGGGTAGATGGAGCCTCAGGAAAAAGCGGCAGCGGAGCTGGAGTCATACTTCGAGATCCAGATGGCGGCGAATTACAGTTCGCTTTGAAGTTCCGCTTCTCAGCCTCAAATAATGAGGCTGAATATGAAGCCCTTATTGCAGGTATTAAAACAGCTCAGGCGATGGGGGCTGATGCAATAGAAGCTCACACAGACTCACAATTGGTGGCAAGCCAAATAGAAGGAGAGTACGAAGCCAAAGATGAAACCATGGCGGCTTACTTAGCCAAAGTAAAAAGTATAGTGGCAGGATTGAATCAATTCACAATCAGCCATATACCCCGGACGGAGAACGAGAAAGCAGATGTTCTCTCGAAGCTTGCAGTAGGAGTAACGGGGCCAATAACGATAGAGGTGGAGGAGATTTTTGAGCCAAGCATAGTCCGGGAGCGCAAGGAGGTAGCCCAGGTGGAACACAGTGAGTCATGGATGTTGCCTATGGTCGATTTTCTTGAAAAGGGGATCTTACCGAAAAATAGTGAAGAGGCAAGAAAGGTGAAAAACCGAGCTCCAAAATATGTAATGCTCGGAAAGCAACTGTATCGAAAAGCATTTACTTGGCCCATGCTGAAGTGTGTAGACAAAGGTGAAGGCGATTATATACTCAGAGAAATGCACGAGGGGATTTGCGGTAATCACATAGGCCACAGAGCTTTGGCTCGAAAGATATTGAGATATGGGTATTTCTGGCCAACCCTGAATAAGGACGCTCGGCGCTTGGTGCAAAAATGCGATACATGCCAGAGATTCTCAAGAATTCCACGACAACCTGCAGTGGAGTTGACTGTGATGGTAAGCCCCTACCCATTCGCTCAGTGGGGTCTGGATATATTAGGACCTTTCCCAATGAGCACAGGTCAGAGGGTCAAATGTTTTGTGATGGTGGATTACTTTACCAAATGGGTGGAAGTCGAGCCCGTCGCCAAGACTACAGATAAGAATGCTTGGAATTTTGTGTGGAAGCATGTTGTATGCAGATTTGGAATTCCAAGAGTGATAGTTACAGATCACGGGACCCAGTTCGATTGCCACTATTTTAGGAAACAATGCTCGGAGTTAGGCGTTTCCCTTAGATTTGCTTCTGTAGCACATCCGCAAACTAATGGTCAAGTAGAGAACGCTAACAGGTCTATTTTGCAGGGTCTGAAAAACAAGCTGGCAGCCGCCAAAGGCCTCTGGGCCGAAGTTTTGCCAGAAGTGCTATGGGGACACAGAACAACGCCAAACGAGTCGACAGGCGAAACCCCTTTCAGCCTAACATTCGGGGTAGATGCTGTCCTACCTGTAGAAATTGGCTCGACAAGCCAAAGAGTCGCTGAGTATGAAGAAGAAGTTAATAACCAGGCCCTACGAGAAGACCTGGATTTGGTGGAAGAATTCAGAGAGAAAGCTAGAATAAAGATGCTCGAAGGCAAGAGGGCTATGGCTAGGAATTTCAAAAAGAAAGTAAGGAACAGAGAACTTAAAGAGGGGGATCTAGTCCTCAGAAGAGCAATCTTCAAACCTGATTCAAATCAGGGAAAACTCGGACCAAACTGGGAAGGCCCATACACGATAATTAAAGAGGTCAAACCCGGAACTTACAGGCTCAAAGACCTCGATGGCAAGGAGCTAAGAAATGCGTGGCATGTGGAGCATCTAAGAAAATATTGCATGTAATCATTTTCCTTGAATATTTGGGTACTATTTATGATTATTTCTTCTTTTCGTCCAAAGTTTCCGTTAGTGATTGTAGAAGAGGAAAATTAAGTCCCAATAGAGGGAAGCCGAGGGTCAAGGCAATGGGGCACGACTCCCAAGATCTAGACCAAGGAGCACAATCCTCGAGGTCCAAGGCTGGGGGCACGACCCCTCCCAAAGCCATCAAATTATCCTTCAATCAGATAAAGAGTTTTGAAAAGGCATGACCTAACAAAACCAAATACGAAAAAAGGAAACAATAAATCAACAAAAAGAGAAACTCTTTTCATTAAAGGCGAAAGTCTTCATTACAAAAGGCAAAAAAAAAAAAAAAAAAAAAACTTTACATACAATGCCTATCACTCATCCTCAGAGCTCGAAGAGTCATCAAAAAGTACATTCTCCCTAAGAATTAAACCATGCCTTTTGGCATAACGATCAAGCTTCTTCTGAAGCGCAGCAGTGACGTCATCCGTGGTGTCAGCAACAGATTGAGCATAAAGACTCTTCAAATCATCTTTGTATCCCTGCCCATAACGGAAATCCTCTACTGCCTGTTCCTTTATATCCTCTAGAGAAGCTTGCAGATCTCTGAATTGAATTTCCACGGAACCCCGAGCTGTCTCTGATACCTCTAACTCAGACTGAAGTCTCTTATACTCAGACTGAAGCCTCTCACACTCAGCCTTGGCCTCCTCTTGAGCCCTCAGGGAGGCCATCCAGTCAGTCCGAAGTTGACGACACTCAGAAGTTGCTGAAGCAGCCTCTTCTCGAGCTATTCTAGTTGTCTCGCGAGTGGCAATAAGCTCGGCCTGGATTGCAGCCTCCGAGCTCCTGGAACGCTCCTCAAATTCCTTAAAAGCAGCCTCAGCCCCAGCAAGTCGCTGCTCATATTGTTCCACAAAACGGTAGGCCACACTGAGACCCACGGACATCTGTGACAATCAAAGCAAGGTCGGAAAAGCGCAACTCAGATAAAAAAAAAAATAATAATAAAAAAAGGGGGTACCTTGTGGCGGGCCTTTTCGAAAGCCTCTTGAGCAATGAAGTGTAACTGATCCCTCGGAAGATCATCCAGGGAACTCACCACAGTATCAGGATCCTCAGGAACAAGGGGAGACCTTGGACGAGGCTGAGTCGAGCCCTCAGAAGCAGGTCGAGATTTCGGACGAAGCGGGTCAGAAGATCTGGCAATGGAAAGAGGTGCGTCCTTAACCAAACCACTGCCCTCGGGCATGACACCAAGCACCTCTCCATAAGCGGGATTTTTACGAACGTCGGCAACCTCTTTAAAGGCCTCAAATCTTCGAGCATTGCTTTCAGGAGTAGGCAAAGAGAAATCCTGCAGGACAAAGGGCTCAATCGGAGTATACTCGGATGAACTATCTGACTGAATTACTTTCCTTCGTGGCCGAGCAACCTTCTTTAGTTTTTTGCTGGGACCACCTTTAACCTTCTTCTTTTCAGCTCGTTTAGCAGCGCGGGCTCTTTGTGCCTCAGCTCGGGATTCCAGAGCAACTGCTTTAACCGGATCGAGTCTATCAGCCCTGGTGGATCGAGCCCCGGAAGCACCAAGAGGCATTTGCTGCTGAGCCTCTAGGATAGCGGTGCCTGCAACGGCAAAATAAAGAGTCAGCTATGCAAAAAGAGAAGCTTAAAAATACATGTACGAAAATTTTAATTACCTTCATGGATCAGAACATCAGCCTGGAACCCAGTAACTGGAGAAGATGGAACCGCAGCAACAGGGCATCCATGTAATGGAGAGTGAGCAGCAGCCGAAGGTCCCACCTCGGCATTAACATACCTCAACTGACCATAAATGCCAGAAGCTAGAATAGCTTCACGTGTTAAATAGGGGATGCCGCACACAGGCCGAGCTCGACGAAGAATGAAAGAAGTCATAAGCCTCTCGGCTGGGGTCAGGAGAGGAGGCTCGCGATAAGCATCAAGCTCAGTGCGTGGTAAATGCTTGAAAAGTCTTCTGACTGGGCATTTGAAAGGATGAGTGACGAATACAAACTTGTTATGCCATCCTCGGTTGCTAGAAGGCCAATTTAAAAATAAACGATGACTGGGCCTAGCGGAGAAAGAGTAGACACCAAAATTCTTGGAGTCATGAATCAATTGATGAAAGTATCGGAAGAGGTTAAGGCTCGGAGTAAGACCAAGCGACTTGACCCAAACATAATAACCTACTACCTCCCTCCAGCCGTTAGGAGCAAGTTGACAAGGAGCAATGTCAAAGAAATTAAAGATGCGAACAATAAAGGCTGGGAGAGGAAGATGAAGAAACTGAAGAGCGAGATAGGGTAAGGCCACTTCCCCTACCCCGGGTCGACATGCCACATCCTTATGGCGAGGAATTCTGATTTCGTAATCATGAGGAAAGACACCTTCGTTGCAAAGCTCGTGCAATTCAGCTTCGCCAAAGGTACAATTGTAATGCAAGGCAGAAAAATCAGTTTGGGCGTCAGGGTCAAGATCAGGTGTTACGGCCCTAGAAGGAGGAGGAGACGGCTCGGGTATTTCAGGAATCATCTCTAAAGTAACGTAAGGAAGAAAAGGATTCGGATCACATTGAGGGATAGTTTGAGAAGTTTTGGACTCAGTAGGATTAGAAGGACTAGACTCCGAAGGCCCGACCCTATCAGTCCTAAAAGACCTAAGTGGTCGAGCGGGAACAGGAACCCCAAGGGGTGGAGGTGAAAAAGATGGGGGAATAGCTGAGACTAAAGGGTCAGTGTGAGTAACTCCCTGAAGGCCGAGGCCTTGAGTCGCAGCGGGAAGAGCAACAGTAACCCCCATAATTTTCGAAGAAGAAATCGAAGAGGAAGACGCCATAAAATTATATATATATGAATGATGAATGTAAAAAGAGGTCAAATGGTAGAGGAAAGGGTACCGGAAAGTTCGAGGTGGTTGGCGTCGACGAGGTGGCGGCGTCGAGATGGTTGGCGTCGACTGGGTGGTGGCGCCGAGGTGTTGGCGGCGGCGCCGAGGTGGTTCCCGTCGACGAGGTGGTGGTGCCGAGGTGATGGCGGCGGCGCCGAGGTGGTTGGTGTTGACGAGGTGTTGGCGTCGAGGTGTTGTACCGAGAATAATAAAACTAGCTTAAGGTATATGAGCCTTGGAGAGAGGGAGAGGAGAGAATGAGAGAGAGGAGTGTTTGAAAATAAGGTGAAGTGTTTGAATGTTGGAAAGGGGTATTTATAGGAGTGAGTGTGAGGGAAATCAAGAATTTCAAATTTGAAAATGGGAGGGAAACCAAGAGTTTCAAATCCTCACCATTTATTTAAAAGTCATTGCACCAGATCTTGACAAGTGGCAAGACAACATTAATGGTAGTAGGTGGCAAATTGCACATATGACAAGGTGATTTTAGAATGATTTGTCGACTAGATTCGACATAGTCATGGCATCACAATCAGTTCTCGAACCTATTTAATAGCTCCAAGAACTGAGGGGGCATCATGATATGTATAAAATCCCTAAATTTTTACAAAATCGCAAATCAACCCCTCAGTCAGAAAGAAGTATCTTCGTTCGGGGTCCGCGAGACCTCGGACAGAGGGACGTGGCAACGTCCGAGGTCCAAGGACCTCGGACAAGAAGAGTCCGAGGTCCAGGACCTCGGACACATGCTGTCCGAGGTCCAAGGACCTCGGACTGTATCCAAGGACCTCGGACATCTACAGTCCGAGGTCCAGGACCTCAGACACAAGTTGTCCGAGGTCTAGGACCTCGGACACATGCTGTCCGAGGTCCAAGGACCTCGGACAGCTCAGTCCGAGGTCCAAGGACCTTGGACATCTACAGTCCGAGGTCCAGGACCTCGGACACAAGTTGTCCGAGGTCCAGGACCTCGGACACATGCTGTCCGAGGTCCAGGACCTCGGACACATGCTGTCCGAGGTCCAAGGACCTCGGACGTCTACAGTCCGAGGTCCAAGGACCTCGGACAAGAAGAGTCCGAGGTCTTGGACCTCGGATATCAACAGTCCGAGGTCCAAGGACCTCGGACACAGTATTTCGAGGTCTACGGACCTCGGACGTTTATTTTCCGAGGTCCTGTTGACCTCGGACAGGTTCTCAGAGACAAGTTTAAGTTTTCGGACTTTGATCGTCGTGCGCAAAAGGACTCTTTCTGGAGCCAAGTGAGGTAGGACTGTCTGAGTTACCTTTTTTGCACTGGAATGCTTTGTTCTATAAACTCAGAGAATCCTCAGCTAATCTCTTACTAAATAATTATCCACTGGCCTTTTAATAATCCACACATGTTTGTAATGATGATCCACTACTGCACCTTTAATCTTTTGACTCAGCTGCAATGATGGCATCTCCTTTGTGACTCAGCAACCATGTGACTTGTCTTTTAAACCAGAAGCCAAGGTGCCTATAAAAGGCAGAAGATTGAGCAAGGAAAGGGGAGGTACATCTGATACTTACACTTATACACATATATACATTTCCTTCTCCGCGGAAGCAGGAAGCTAACTTAAGCATCGGAGTGCTAATACGGGCTAGACCCGTCAAGCTCTCTTTGTTTTTGCAGGCATAGAGGCGGAGCGTGAGGACCACTTGCGGCACGTCATTTTTCTACCTTAACAAGTATTGTAAATGTATCCATAAAAACTTTTTCGAAAGCACAATTAGATTACCAAATCTTTTAAATTTAATATAGACTAAACTGGGTATTTAAAAATCTGCTAAAAAAAATAAATTAATCAACTCGTAATAGTACTTCTCCAAAGTTGAGGAAGCAGGTGCTTGGACAAGGCGGCCATCAAATTGTCAAATCAAGAGGGAAATAGCTGGCGACTTTGTACCGTGACAGAAGTTGAGGAAACGAAAATTGCCATCCGCGTGATTCCTATGTGGATGACGTTTATAATCTGTGGCTTGGTTTCTTCTGCTGGGACCACATACTTCCAAGAGCAAGCGAACCACTTGAGTCGCAAGGTATTCCTCTTCCAATCCTTCTAGTGCTACAAGAGTGTGCAAAATCAGTATTTTCCTTTATATACCAAAAGCTAAAAGAACACTTGGAGATTATTGGACTTGAAAAGTATGCACCATCAGTTGGCATTGCCGGAGCTATGATATTCGCAACACTGAGTTGTATAACTGCTGCCACAGTGGAAGCTTGAAGACTAGATGTTATTAGATCCCATGATTTAATTGAAAAACGTGAAGAGACCATTCCAATGAATATTTTTTGGATGCTTCCACAATTTGTGCAGCTTGGTGGCCTAGATTCTTTCTGTTGGGCTATGGTTCGTATTTGTAATTAATGCATAATCATTATATATTCTAAAAGAACAACTAAAAGTGTCGTGTGTCGCTTTATGAGCATTTGTAAACATTTTTACAAAAAATTAAATAATTATATTATTATATGCAGATATACTACAAATTTAATTTTAAAATTTTGAAACAATTTTTACAGATTAATATTGATAATTATCCTGATCATATTGTTTAAATTTATAAATTATATTTAGATAAGATTTCCTCTCAATCGTAGGGCTCTATCAAATCTTAATTTAAAATTTAAAATTTAAATTAAGTTAATCTCTATCAGTAGAATTTATTATTATTATTATTAGAAGGGATCAAGAGAAGAAAAAAATAGAGTCCGAAAGGGAAGAAAGAAATCTAAGCAGTCCACTAGCAACAACGTGAATTCTTAGTGATCAAGGTACATCCTCTCTCTTGACTTTGTGAATTGTTGTGCTCACTGTAAACTATCTTCATTGTCTTTCGTTCATAATTCTTTGTTTTATTATCATAATGGTAATCCTTTTTATTCTACGAATCATTTAATAATTACACAATGGTTAGTATCAATCAAGAAACCTCATGAGTTTTCATGTGATTCTCCAAAGGTGATAAGCAGAAATATCTAAAGTTTGTCACCAAGAACAAGATGTTTACTGGGGCTTGGAGCGCTGTTAATTAACATTCAAATGAAAGAGAACATTAAGAGTAGATTAAAATTAAGAGAAATTAAAGGATAAGTTACAAAATGAAAATCCAGATGCCTAAATAGACACGCTTTAATAGATATTAAAACTTATTTGTCATTGATATATGTTAATTCAATTTTCTCCACGTTCCTTGTTGATGGATTTGTGAGTTATTGTATCCATGGACATTTTAGCTTCGAGACTATAAAGTTGATATTGATATATATATATATATATATATATATATATATATATATATAATATTACCTCTTTCGTTCCCGTCTTATAGTCAGATGAAATTGAGATGATTACTAACGAGTACTCATGTTTGGGCAGGACTACATCACTTGCAAGAAATTACATTGATGACACAAGTTAAATACGAAGATTCCCTTATTGGAGCAGCTTAGCCGCTTGGCAGTGCAATTGATGTTGTATCATCAACTTAATTAATCCCAGTTACTAGACTATTAATTAATTTACTCCTCCTGCTATATACCCTTTTCTTGGCAGTGGCTTCTAGTTATTGGTCATAAATGTACTACAATATATCTACAAATAATACATGTTGTATTCATGTTGTCTTTCAAGTTCTGACCAAGGAACAATTAATTTAACTTATGTTGAAATCGAGTTTTGATGGTCTCTCAAGTACCTTTGGTGCTAAATATTTTAACATTAAGAGGACCATTTTTCCATCAGACTTCATCATCATCATCTCTCCTTTTATGTATTTCAAAAGTCAGTCCCCTCATGTTCTTTTTTATAATTTTATTTTCTCTTTTTCGATTTCTTTTTCTTTTGGTATTTAATTTGTTACACTCTTGTCTATTAGTTTATAAATAGTCCATTGAAATATTTTATTTCTCAAAGTCATGTTCAATTAAGTGATCTCATTATCCAAATTTGTTAGCAATATTTGGATATACCTGATCCAAAACGAAAAATGCTTTTAGAATCAAAATATATATGTGTGTGTGTATGTGTGTGTGTGTATACACACATCTTCTAGCTACATTTAAGGAAAAACATTTGGTAAAATCAATATTAGAGATAATTTTGAAGGAGAAATAACCCGATTTTGAAAGATGAATGCACAATAACAAAACGATAAGAAAAAAGAAAACTGTACCTCATAAAAATTCATTCTAATAACATTTTATTTATCAATATTTTTGGAAATGTGTATAAAGTAAGAATTTCAATGGATAAAGATAAACTAGCGTAACTAAAGATAAGATAGAGTTTTAATATAGTCGTACAACAGAATAAGAGAAGATAGACAAACTATTATAAGAAAAGGTATTGAACTCTGTAATTGATATATGGCCCTTTATCGCTCAATGTTTATCCTAAAATATCATGCTCACATCAATATTATACAATTACAATTAAATATTTATTCAAATATATTCCCAAAGCTTACAATTGAGTTACAACAGCTCTATATCATAGACCTGTAAATGGAGATTAATCCCAACTTTAATGATGAAATTAAGATTTTGTATGATTGGATACAAATATCTCCTTTTGAGTCTGTAGGGATCTTTTTGGCCTTTTATATTCATTTTAGATGTCGAATTTTACAAGGCTATCATTTCATCTTCTCTAAAACAATCAATTAATTATAAGGATAACAAATCAATTGAAGAACTTGAAAGAAATTATTCATTTGAAACTAAGATGAAGGCAAATAAGAAGTACGAGGATGCCGACAAGGTAATGTATTCAGAGTTTCCAAACAAAATTTATTTACAAAGAAGGTGAACATAAGTAGTATTCAAGAAAAAAAATTATTAGAAGAATATCACAAATGCCTCCAGTCAATAGGGAGGAAGGAGGCTTTCTGTACTCTCGGTTTATTAGAAAATGTATAGAGAATTAATATTGATGGAATATAAAACAAACAATAAGGCATCATAATTCTATATTAGAAGATTTTTTGCAATTCTATTGATATAAAATAATATGATAAGTCTAGAACATGTATGGGAGAGTTAGCTAAAAATGATTGATGATATTCTAAACTGACAAGAACTAAAAGTATATTATTGATCATATACACTAAGAATAAATATTTTTGCACTTATCATTAACTTTTAAGTCTTTTATAAATTATTGAAATATTTCATGTGTTGAATATCAAGTTTAGTGTAATATATGTCGGAGTACTATGATCTCATCTAACCAAAGATTGTCTGTTAAATTCTAGCAAAGACAATTTTGTTTGAGTGTAAGATTTTCTATTACTATAAATAGAAGTCAGGATCAAACTATTTCCCACGTTGGGTTATAACTTTCAAGACCTGTATTAAGTCATGAGCTACTAGATGTAGCACTTTCAAGAGTGACAAGTAAAAAAGAACTAAAGATTTTGATAATGACAAAGTATTAAAAACTACAACTAATGTGGTTTTCAAAGAAGTATTCTAAATAATAAATTACGCAATATGTGTTCTTATTATTTTGATCGTAGATATGATTTTATTTAACATGTTTATACTTCTTATTCATTATTGATTACCTTATAATGTAATATGGTAGCAAAAGAAATAAAGTCTTATGCTATCTGACTTCTCAGGTGATATTTGTTTAGTCATTTGAATTTCACAGATATAACAACAATGGAATCGGTCTTACATCTCATTAATTATTACTATTACTAATATTAATTCTGTTTGCTTATTATTTTTACTTATAACTATTAATTTTTTAGTGTGTAAGAAATTAGTGTAATATCCCAGTTCTTTAAAAATATTATCGAGGGGTTCAAGTTTGTGCCTCACAAGTCACGCCTTCCAAGAGGGTTTGGTATAAGCGATCAATAAAGAGAATGTCAAAGTTGTATTTAATATGTATCTTATTAAAATAAGGAAGATGATTAAGGAAGAGAATGATTAGTTAAGAGTCCTTTATTGATTTTATTATGTTTTTGTTGTTTGGTAGTTTATATATCATGTGATATTTTATTATTTGCTAGAAAGTTATTTATGTACTTCATTTTGATGTTTATTTTTTAAATAATATTATGTATTGTCTCTGTCAATATTTTTGGAGAATGTTTTTGAAATAAATTTCCAAGAAACCAAAAAGAAAAAGAATTACAATTAACTTCTATATACCAAATCACTTCAAATGAATGGTTTATTGAATGATGGATTAACTATATTAATCTTGAGAGTTAAGCTATACAATAATAAATATTAATAATGGTAACATTAAACATCCAATAATAGAACAACTTTTGCTCATTTTTTTCCTTTTGAGAGAATGTTGTTCACATTGATAATTGTAATTTTAACATTACCTTGCAAGATCCTCTTAAAATAGGATGAAGAGTTGTAATTTTAATATGTAATGTAGCCTGGGAAAATGGGACAACTCATTCTACAAGATAATTTAAATGCTAAAAATAATCCTCCAAACATGATAAATAACCACAATAGAACTGCTTCAACTTGTGCCATGGATCTAATTCTGTTAATATATTTATCTAATTCAGCATCACACATTTTCTAATATCTAGTATTGTATTGAGTTTGAAGATCACTATTTATAGTTTGATAATTAATTGAAAGTTCATGCAACCCTTTGCTTGAATGGGTAGCCAGACTCTTACTTTATCCAACCATGCACAATAAGAGAAACACAGAATAGTAGGGCAATTGGAAGTTAATCAATATTTTGCACATAGTTTAGCACACATAATGCAATCCTTCCTATTGAATCAACTTCTCTCCTTGGGTTTTTTAAAATTCATGAATTGCTATATGATTATAGTTCTATCTTATGATTTTCCTTAGTTGTATTTCAAAACGGAATGGAAAAAATTTATATGGTGGGTTTCATGAATACAACTTATTTGGTGTATATAATTCCATTGCAATGAGAATTTGAGATAAGACTCCTTTAGAATTCTCATTATTGTCGTCCTATCTTTTGGATAATATTATTTCACTATATTATATTTCACCTTTAATTATAAATAACTTACAAATAGGGATCAATGGAGCATGATGAATATTTGAAAAAAGAGAAAATGTATAATGCTAGAAAAGTGCTTGTGCAAGAGAATGATAATCCAATCATTATATATTTTCAATATCTTGACATACCATTTCCTTCAGTAGTTTATTCAACTTACGATTTGGAAAATGTTAGAACTCTATTGATAGAAATTTCAATTGGTGAATGTATGAAACTATTTGTGAACACTTTGATTTGTTTTATCTTTTATAAATATCAATATTTTAATGATACTATCCAGTAGGATAATTTTCTCAGATGGTCTACTATTACATTTGAATCTCATAAAAAAAATCTTTTTGACACCTTACTCTACTAAAAAAGGTGTTAATCTTTAAGTCTAATGAAAATATTTCCAAAACTATCATTCTTACCATTATCTCTTCTTGTATCTTCTTTTTTCGGCAGCAACAAAAAATCTTCATCATATGTGGGCTTTTCAGAGTATTTTATTGTTAAGTATGGTCAAGTTTTTTTCAATCAATTTATCTATTTAGCAAATAAATAGCAGTTCTATCTATCAATATGTATGGTCTTGGATCATTAATAATGATTTTTCTTTAGAATTCAGCTTACAAACGAGCTACTTTATGTTGCAATTTCAAGATGGATATGTAAAAAAGGATAAGAGATTTTGACAAAAAAGAAGAGATGACAAAGTATTAAAAACTACAATTAATATGGTTTTCAAATAAGTATGTCCACTAATAAATTTGGAAAATATGTATTTCTTATTATTTTTATCGTAGATTTGATTTGATTTAACATATTTATATTATGTATCATCATTGTTTACCTTATAATGTAATGATAACAATAGAAATAAAGTCTTATGCTATATGGTACAATGTAATGGTAACAATAGAAATAAAGTCTTTTGCTATATGGCTTCTCACATGATTTGCTCAGTCATTTGAATTTCAATTAGATCATATAACAATCAAATATTATTAATGTATTTCAAACTAATGAGACATGTTTGCAAAGTGAAAGCGATAACAAATATGTGTTAATTTGAACTCATTACAACCATCAATTATAAGTTGCTTGGCAGTCTATAATAATTTTTCATGTAATACAAAATATTTCAACATCTTTTGTTGAGAAGCATATCTATGCAAGATCATAAAATATTCTTTTACCACTGGATCATTTAAACTCTAATGGTAGGAGAAGAATTTACAAGTAGATCACATGTGCAAGGAGTAAGAATGACATCAAACTAGGATGAGACAAGTGTGAATTTTATAAAACCAAACATTCGAAGAAAATATATACATATGTCTTTGAAAGACCTTATCTTTGTAAATTAGTGTTTATTGTCACATTTTTTAGAAAATATGTACTTACTTTATTTGGTTTCTTTAGTAAGGATATAATACTCTATTTTTTTTTCTTTGTTTTTCTTTGACACCCCACCTCTACTTGCCCTCACTCCCATAAAATTTGAACCCTAGCCTCCCAACTATTAGGTAAAGTAATCTATTACTAGGCTACTCCTGAATCTCAGGAAAGGTATAATACTTAGAGTAACAACATAATATAGTTATTCAATAGCGTGATTAAAAAGTTGAATGGATTGGTTTCATATTTCATCTTTTCAGATATTTACATTACATCCGTGCATCGCACGAGTACAACACTAGTTATCTTATAAGCCCACTACCTAGAACCCTAGGAATTACTTATAAATAAGTTCTATTATTATTGTAATAGGTGTAGCAAAACAAGAGAGGTGAGAGATTTTATAAGAAAGTGCTTGTAACAGATTTCATCATATAGTGAATTATTCTCCTGCTGCCAATAGACGTAGGCTTTAGGCTGAACCACGTATATCCTGTGTTCGTCTATTTCTCGTTTCCATGCGTAATTATCCTGAATTATCCTAACATGGACTATATCTAAGGATGGCAATGAGGATGAGTTTTGTGGGTACTCGCCCCACCCTGCCCTAAACGGGGGTACTATTAGGGCGGGGGATGGGGAGTGACTTTGAATCCCCGCACAGGGGAGGGGGAAGGGGAGGGGATGGGGATAGACATTTCCCACCCCGCATATTAATAAAATTATATAAACACTTTATATATTTATGTTAAAATATTTTAGTTAATTATATAGTATTAGAAAATATTGTTCTTTCCTAATCTATTACCCTCATTGTTAGGATTAATTAGTTCCTCTCTATTTCCTTATTTGAATTAGTGCTAGGGCTATATTTTAATATTTTATATTGTACAACACAAATCGTGTCAATAAAATTAATCTGTAAACAGTAAACTTAAAAATTAAACCTCTCATTCAGACCAAAGAAAAAAAAAAGACCTAAACTCTTAGGATTATAGCTTATAATATATATGGGATGTTAATTTAATATTTTTATTTAATTTTAGTTTACGTCTTGAAATTTGTATATTGTTAATTGTCAGTGCATAGTTTAAAAAAAAATAAAAAACTCCACAAGTAATGCAAGAATTTATTAACGGGGCGGGAACAGGGGACATGGGACAGGGGATGGGGGACGGGAGCACAAGAAGCAGGGGAAGGGCGGGAAACGGGGGGTCCTTTCAGGTGACGGAATAGGGTATAAAAATAAGTTTTCCTACTCCAAACTTATCCCATTGTCATTCTTAACTATACTATATTCTGAGGGGTTGAGCTGTGGAATATTTAGCCTTTCTATCTCAATACACGTTTACAAAGTTTTTGGTACGAGTCTTGACAATGTATTCAATTATTAAGAGGTTTTTGGTTTGAGTACTCTTTGAGGAGGTATTGCCTCCACTGTTTGTTAGCTTGAGAAAAATCTTCACCATCTGTGTGGTACATTTCGAAAAGTAGAAATACTTTTAAAACTGAATATTTCATTTTTTTTGTTATGACGCGAAACTCAAAACAAGATCATATTAAATTCAACCCAAAACTACAAACAACTTGGTGTAATGGTCCCTCCCAACAAAATAATCGATGATCATTGGTTTAGGGAAACCAATAAGAACCAAAAAAAAAAAAAAATAATAATAATAAAAAAATCAGCAAACAGATATCAAAAGAACAGCAATAGAGCAAAACTTTCAAGGAAAAGCATATTAGTTATTGACCACGAAAATCCAAACCTAAAAAAACATTGTAAAACTTGAGCAACATCCATTTGCAGAAATGAACTCAGAAACTGTACTGAAGCTATCAACATCCTCAATTAACCATTACTGCTACTGACTAAACAAAAACTAAAAGACAATCCGATCAATGCTTCAAACAGGACTGAACTATTTGTCAAAGACTGAACCGAATGCCAACACCTGAGTTGTCGTCTCTTCCCCTAAAAACTTACAAAGGCTATAGCACAGATAATCCCGAACATCTTTCCATGTAGACTTTGAAGAGACTGCACCTATCAGCTCATTCGTCAAATGTTCACAAAGTCCACTACGATGTGCTTTTAACAGTTGGAAAAATGTATAGCTTGCTGCCAATTTACCTACCTTCTTATCATCATTGATGTCACTCACCGATATTTCAGTCGTCACCATCAATTCACTAGCACCACAAAAGTAAGACACTGCATGAGCACGAGGAATATAAGACAATAATTCAGGTTCTGACGAGTTCAATTCAAAAGTCTTTATCAAGCACATCACAAGTTCCTGATAGCAAGGCAATACCACTTTGACGATGGCGGAATACTGAGCACTCTCAAAGGCTTTCATCCTCCTCAATGAGTAGAGCCAAAGAAAAAAGTTCAATTCATGACTTGATTGATATGTGTGATCACTTTTACTGCCAAAGCAACGACGGAAGTAACACCAAGCTTCTGTACGGGCTCCTCTAATTCCAGTATAATGACGAAGATTAAGTGGAACAACCTCAGCCATATACGCCTCATAGACGAACCACTATCCCGGGACAGCTTGTCATACCATAATTTATATTTCACTTGACCACGGTTCTTCTCAAATGGAAGAAAATCTACGATACTCCTTTCAACCTTGGCAAGGCAATTTGCACTCTATTGGAGGCATGGTTGCTGATTTGTATGATGAACGCAAAGAGATTTTCAATTCTCATGTATACCTCATTCTTGTCCTGGAACTTCACTGGTACATTAAACTGATGATCAAAATTGACCTTACATAATCTCTTTTTACGAGCAACCTCTCTTGTCCAATTCAAAACTTTGTCTTTGAACTCACCGATTTCCCCTTCAAAATGGGTAAGCTTTCCCATCTTTTCCAGGATTTGCTCTTCAGAAGAAGCCATTGTATCACACCCTGAAAATTTTAGTAGTATCACCCAGAAGACGGGACCGCTACAAGTCCAAGTCCAAGAACAAGAACACTATAAATCATAACATAAAATAAAATCATATTCCTCACCTAATTTCAAGTATAACTCCAAATCATAATTCATAAATAATTATTCTTTAAATGTTCCCAAACATAAAATGATCGACTAACCTTACATTCAAAATCAATGAACATACCCAAATGCAGTTGCTCGCTTTGATAAACTCTAACCAACCATAAGTCAAAATCTTGATTTCGTTCTGCAAATAAAAAAACACAAAAAGGTAGTGAACAAGTACTCAATAAGTGGGAATACCCGAAGAACAGGAGAAAACAAGGCCCCAGTAACATGAGAATATTGAATGGTATATTTAAGCACAAATATCACTGTAAAGAAAGTCAAATGATTAACAAATGATCATATACAATATGAATCAACCCAAAACTTAACTAATGGATTCAATTGTGTCAATAATTACATAGGAAAAAGCTGAGCTAGACACATGAATGAAAAGAAAAGTGAGATTAAGTTAACAAAAGCTAAATTATATGGGACAAAAGGAAGGTAACAAAAATGACAAAATCACAAGCTTATTTTATGGCTATGGAAACACAAAAAGAAGGCGAAATAAGTTATATACGAGTACTTAAATGATACATCTGAAGTTAATATAGCAAGTCGATCTTATGGAGACACAAATTGGATGACATAATAGGACATATGTCTAGCCATAAGAGGAGGAATAAACCCATGGTACTGTACATATAAGAGATATCCAAAGATGGCATAACCGAATTATTCTGAACGATGACCATATGCGCATGTAATAAGAAAGGTGTAACCACAACAAAAAAAAAAAACATAGAGTGCAAGACTAATTATATAGAGCTCTAAGGTGGCACAACCAGGAACAAAGCATAAGGCTAGCTATATGGATGCACAATCACTAGGAGAAGGCGAAAGCTGAAATCTATCACGAGTATACAAATGAATTAGCTGAAACAAACACGAGGCCAAACACACGAGAACACGTGGCGTAGCCATGGACCAAATGGCTTAGCCAACCATAAGTTGCGACTGCATTTACCCGTGTAGCGCCAATCGAAAAGCGAGTACTAAGCCCCCCAACTAGGCAAAACACAAGGTGAGTACTAAGCACCCTCCAGGCGATAGGTGCATCCCTCGCACATATATACATAAGCGTAGCTTATAATCACAACCCAAAGGTCTATCAGCACAGGAGTGAGCCATAGCTCCTACCATATATGAAATGATCGAATAAAATGATTTAAGCTAACACACAAATACGCTCGTAAAAGAGCAAGACCTGGGTGTCAATCGATAAAGAACTCAAATGTAACCGGACTTGCCACCAAATCCATTTGAAAGATTGAAGAAAAGCATAATTATTGGGTAACAAAGTTTACCAGACTCTATTGGGAGATAAATAGACACATCAAGAAAACTCATTAAGAAGCAAAAGCCTTAGACATTGACGGATTTTTGCTGTGAACGAAGTACGTAATTTAGCACAAGATCCTCTAAGTGAGGGGGAAAGGAAAAAATTATGACGTGACTGAATTTTTGTTGCTTATATGTGAATGGGTGTGCTGAAATTGTAAGGTCGATAACGGCACTTAGTCTTCGTTACACTCGCAATAATTATTTATTTTAGAAATTTTTATGTCTAATCGTTCCTTTCTTCCCTAGCCAATTCCCTTGATTAGGAACAGCAGGACTGATCTGTCACCAAGCCTACTTAAACATCCTATAGGCTTGCCCTATAAATGATTATACTCGCCTACAGTTAATACCTCCTTTGGGACAGTCTTTAAGATCATTCTTTTCCTTTTGAAAAAGCCGATCTCAATGAACATCAAAGCAGCAATCAGCAGCAAACAAAGCTTAAACCCTAATTAAAAACATATCCAGAATACGCTAAAAATCCAGAAATTAAAATCAAATTAAAGTTATATCCAATGGCTTTTAAAAATAAACAGATAATAAAATAAAATTAACAAATGATTAAACATAATCATCACAAAACTTCAGTATCATAAACCCTAGACGATCAATCAAAAAAAAGCAATCCAAAATTACCGCAAAAAATACAAAAACAAACGAACACATACACACACATGCATATGTCTACAAACCCTAGGTTATAAGATGAAGATTGAGAAATTTACCACAACTAAGAAACTGAGCTAAGGGTTTTCACTCTCTCTCTCCTTGCGCAAGTGCTGCTTTAATAGATGGGGTACAAATAGGGCTCTTCAATCAAATACCGTTTACAGATTTATATAGATACTAGTTGTGCCCAATGTACATAAAGAAAATATGGTAGATAAAATTATTAAATAAGATATATACAGTGTTGGTTGTAAGCTTTTTAATTATGGTTATATTTTTAAAACAAATTGAGAAAATATTAAAAAATTAATATAATGAAAATCGACTTGTATCGATAAATTGAAATAAATGATAAAAAGATAATTTTAAATCCATAACTTGATTCTGACCCAAAAAAAAAACACATCATGATATTGTGGATAAAATAACAATTCAATCAAGCAACAGAAACTTAAGAGCTTTGACTGTAGATATGATTATGAAACAAAATTGGGGCAAACAAATGAACCAACCAACAGTACAGTAAAAGGGCTTTAAATTCAACATCAAAATTCATACCTCATAGACTTGGCAATCCAGAGCGTACAAGGACTAGAAATGTAGATTTAAACATGATGAACAAAATATAGCTTTTGCATTGAAATAGTTTACTTCTTTCTCTTGTGACCAATAGACTCGAGAGTTGAATGCAGTATAGCTACTTATGCCAAGTCTTCTGTCACCTTAGTTGCCAAGGTACCTACAATATCCTGATGACATTATAGTATAGAAATCAGAAATATGACAATACTAATCTAGTAAGCATATGTTGAAGAAGGATTTATCACTACATATTGCTTTTCTTGGGTCTCTTTTCTCACTTGCATAACAGAACAAAACAGTTTTCAGTAGTTTAGACATCTTAATCTGCTATATAATCCAATTATAAGATATGGGCACAAAGAATGAGTGCCACAACACCATAGAACAACAGAACATGAAAAAGGAAGAAAACGTATATCACAGCACGACATTAACAAAATGATTCAGAAGAAGCACATTCATTCCTGTTTCACTCTATCAAACTTTCAAGTTTTTGCACCTTATTTTCTCTCACTGAACTAAGAAAACCGTCCAACCCCACCCCCATGTCAGGAATTAAAAGAATGAAAGAAAATACCGATATAATCATATGAATGCAATACAAGTAAGACCAAGACTCCTATTCCAAAGGCAAGAAGCACTTCACTCCAGAAACCATAGCAATTAACTGTTAAGAGGAAGAAATCAAATACTAAAGTAAGAAGCAACATATTGCAAGGATTGTTTTCAAGTGGTTAGAAGGATTGAAGATGATGTGAGATGTAAAATGATAATAGGGAAAAAGTTCAAACATAATAGCACCAATAGAGATATTTGTACATCTTGGAACCTCTGTGAGATCATTAGATAGGTTTCTTTTGTTTTGGTTTTTGTAAAGGTCTCTCTACTTGTACATGGCTTTGCCATGACTTTTGATGTTGAATGAATTTCTACTTGCTGACCCAGCCAAAAAGAAAAAAAAAAAAAAAGATTGTTTTGAAGTCCAAGATGTAACCAAACGTCTTAAATTCTGAATGATTAGATAGAAAACCCAAACTCATACAACTCAATCTATGTACGCACAATTATTTAGAGAAGATTAAGGGGAAAAACCATATAAAACAAAAGGCTGCCAAGTATTTGAAAACCTCAGATCCTAGGAACAGAAATCCATGATATAAGGAAAAAGGAAGACAACAGCAATACAGCATAACTAAAATACCACAAAGCCTGAAAATACTAGCAGAGATACATGACAAGGATCAAAAAGAAATTGACTTTCTATTGGAGCCAAACATATTCACGCACTCTAACCCCTAAAAATAGCATAAAAACGGAAAAAAGGGAAAGAATAATGAAGTTCATCACCATTCCAAAAGCTACACAAAATGATTAAAAGCTAAAATCTCAAATTCTTTGATATCTTCCTGTTGTCTTCTTCAGCCTTACGTTGCACTTTATCAATGGTAGATTCTTTAGAGTCAAATAGAGGCTTGCAGTGTTTGCTTTTTGAAATTCGATTTCTGTTTAGATAGACAGTGCAGTTTTCTTTGATTTATTATCTTCAGTAGAATTCTGTTTAGATATATGTTATATTTCTGTGTCAAGAAGTTTAGTATATGCTCACAGGATTGTTGTGGTCTTCTTCTGTATGCCCTCTAACCATATGTTATATCATAACCAATATGTTTTTACTTTATGCATGACCACACTATCCTTGTTGACGCGAGTTACAACATTAGCCTGTTCTGTGTCACCTGAAACCCCATATGTCTAATATGTGGCTCACTTGTATTGTATACATTTTCTCCAAGTGCGACACGAACATATTGATGTTTTTTTCCACTGGAAAGCTTTTCATTTTATGTCTACACGTATTCTCCTTCGGTCTATGGTTCGTTAACATGCTTTGGTTCTAATTTTGCAGGCATCTTTGAAGACAGAGAGGCAGAAGAAGAAAGAGATGTACTTCCCAATGAGGAAGTACGCCATCAAGTTTAAGTTATCCCACCTAGCAAGTGATTTTTGGTGATTCTACTTTCTAAACATTTGAGGAAAACTATATTTCTGTTCTGTTAAATTGTTGGATTCTCCTAAGCTTAATATATATTTTGAAGTTTGAGAAAACTCGAAATATTTGGTTAGCCCTATTTTATTAAATGTGCAATAAATACATCTTTGAAGTAGAAATGGTAGAGGAGGAGGAGGTGCAATGCTGTAAACTCCACCTATCACGCATTTTGGAAACAAGCACTCATTCATGTGGCAGCCGATATGAAAGCTAGCTTAGCATGTTTATCATAAAGAGAGGCATTTACATACGTGTGGAGTTGCTTGTCAATAATAATAATTCAAAGTGGCCACAAGAACAAAGGCCTTAAAGACACATATGCAACATCTTACATTTACAAATTAAAAGGTAAACTACAACCAACATTCGCTACAAGTGAGTGTGAACACATAACATGAAAACTATAGCTATTAAGCAGAAAAGGTACAAGTATAGCCATAAATCACGAAATAGCATAAGAATAAAAGAAATAAGCAAATGAATAGGCATAAAAGCAATAATACCTGGTGCTTGGTGAGGCGTCTACGGATCGCTCTGGTCTTCTTGGGACGGAGATCAAGAGGCAAATACTTCTTGTCCTTGTATGCTTCCCTCAATGCTGCTTTCTACTTCTGTGATATCACAGTCAACACTTGCGCTATTGACAACCTCACCACCTTACTGCATTCGTGCAAATACGCACACAAATATATACATCGATACATACATATATATATAGAGAGAGAAATTACACCCATACATCTTATAAAATCAAGAAAATTAAGAAAATGAAGAAAAAGAAGAAAAAGTAATAGAAAAAGAAAAGCTTCATCGATTACCCATGACGTCTCTCTGTTTAGTATGCTCTCTCTCACTCTGTGGAGGCAAATGAAAACCCTAAGGAGACGAACCAAATTTATGTCAGATTCCACTACGGGCAATATTGTCATAAAATAACAAGTACAAAATTGTTAGCACATTGTACAATTACTTTAAAGCATTGACGACATACAACTATATCGGCTTGGACGATTTTATCCCCAAATCTTCTTTTGGTATATACTAGTGAGGCCCAACCCGTGCCTATGCATGGGCTGAACCCAATGGGCATTAAAAGAATAAACCAAACCAAGCCAAGCCTTGTCCCACTAGGTGGGATCTGCTATATGGATCATGCAACGCCATTCATTCGTCGAGAGCCATCTCTTTTGTTAGCTCCATACACACAAGGGCTCGTCTAAGTGTCCGTCTAAGTCATCTCAGGTCTTCCTCTACCCTTCTTCTGATGTACTATCTCTAAACCTTTACACCTTCCAACAGACACCTTGACAGGACGTCTCCTAACATGTCCAAACTATCTCAGATGATTCTCCCTCATCTTATCATCGATCAGGGCCACTCCTACTCTTTTACATATCACCTCATTCCTAATCTTGCCCTTCCTAGTTTTGCCACACATCCATCTCAACATTTTCATCTCGGCTACTTACATTTTATGAACGTGTTGATATTTCACCGCCCAACACTCCGAACCATATAACATAACAGGTCTAACGACAATCTTATAGACTTCCCTTTTAGCTTACATGATATTTTTCGGACACACAAGATTCCTGCCGCATTTCTCCACTTCATCCATCCTGCTTTGATTCTATAATCAACGTCCGTATTAATCTCACCATCTTGTTGAGCTATAGAACCCAAGTATCTAAAACTTTCTTTTTCTTATATTCTTTCTGAATCTAATCTTACCTTTATCTCACTTTTCGACTTATTCTTGCTAAGAATATTATAGATAAAAATATTTACTATAAAATTGAACTTGTATCAATAAATTAAAATAAATAGGGTAAATTATATAAATTCTAGTATATAGTTAATTTGAGTTAGTATCTTCAAATGCAATTTGAATTGCTCAATATTGTGGAGTACAGAGGAGCTTATTACAGTGGTTATAGCGTTGTTATACCGAATACAACACATTGCAAAATAACACATATGGGTAATCCACCAAATACACCAAATTGCAAATTCAAAACTAAAGACTTGATCAGCATTACTTAATGAATATGTCTACAAGAAGACACAAATAGAATCACATGAATATATCGTAAATGTCCAGCATAACATTTGTAACTGATGAAAAGCCAAAAAAATTGTGCTAGTGAATAAAATTATTATGAGGATCACAATGCTAAAAAGAAAATGATAAGCAATATATGTATTGTTTAACGATCTAACACTCTTAAGGTAGGTAGTTAAATGATCTTACATTCTTACTTTCAAACTCTATAATACACTAATGTTTTACAACTATAACAGCTTGTTTGGATTCACAATTTTAAAGGAAAGGAAAGGATGGGGAGAGAATAAGGAATCCCTCCCCTTGTTTGGATTGCAATTTAAAACCAATTAAAGGAAATGGAGGGGTTCCAAAACCCCTCCATTTCCTTTAATTGGATGGATTTTACAATCCTTCCAATTTGGGAAATTTGGAAGGAAAAGAAAAGGTTTGAACATAAAAAGTTTTTTTTATCCCTACATAATAAAAAGGGTATTTAAGTAATTTTACATTTAAAATTATCCTTTTCCTTTCCTTCTCCAGTCCAAACAAAAGATGACAAAATCCTTTCATTTCCTTTCCATTATTATTTTTTTGCAATTCAAACAAGGTAATTCATTTCCTTTCCTTTCCTTTATTTTTTTTCCTCCACTCTACTTTCCTTTCCATTCCTTTGTGCAATCCAAACACTATGTAAGAGTCCCATAAATTTTGCCAAACAGTAGCACACAAATAACAAAGTTCATACAACTGCTTATTTATTTGGTGTGTTTATGATCTGGCTGATAAGGCAGAATAACAGTTTAACTAAAGACTCGTAATCGAACAAGGATGCAAAATATAGCATAAAAGACGAGAAGAGATCAAGGGAACATACTTTAAAACTCTTCTCTATGGCTAGAGCTTTCTATAGGTATAATTGTTTAGAAATCCCAATGCCTAGTTCTTTAATATATTCAGGTAGTTAAAATTCTTTTCAACTCAAACCCGAATTTTATAAAAGTTCAGACCTTTCATCACTTTCTAAAGAAACTAACATCAGAGCACCTACAACTTTATCAGCAATGATAAGCAATACAACATTGACCTTTATAAATTATAACCATTCCTCAAATTATGACAATTCCTCACATAAAAGTACATAAATCAATTCACATTGCCTTAAAAGTTCCATTCTTAACGCATATGATTCACAACATTAATTACCATTAACTCTTACTAATAGTAGCCCTACATCATCTGATTTCCAATATGACATTCACTAATCTGAACAATTTTATCTCATTCCTAATCTTAGGAACTCAGAGTTATTTAAGAAAGACATAATAATAGGGTCATATGGGTCTGCATAATTATTATCATTTTCTTAAGGTTCTTGGTGCTACTTTCCGTATATCAACTTATAACTTGTCGTCTTTTGCTACCTTCACAAAAAAAAAAAAGGATCTCTTCAGTTTGCTTCGTAGTATATGTATGTTTCCTTACTGTTTCCCTCCGCATTTTACAAAACAAGGCCACAGCTTCCTTACAACTCCCCTTTCCCATGCAACCTGCAACCATAGTCGTCCACGAAACGACATTGCTCTTCGGCATCTCATCAAAAACTGGTCGCGCCTCATCCACATCCCCACACCTAAAACACCCCGAAAGCAATGAATTCCACGCCACCACATTCCTCTCACACATGTCATCAAACACCTTCCGCGCAGTCCAAACCCCCTCCTCCCCTCCAAGACCTGCACACAAATTCACTAAATTAGTCCTCACACACACATTTGAACAAAACCCACTTCTCAAAACTCTACAATGAACCTGTTCACCCTCTTTTACCAACCCCCCTTTCACACAACCACTAAGACCATGTACATGTTAAATATAATAATTAATAAAAGAAACTCCTCTTTATCAGCTTAAACTTTTAGATGAGGTGATAACATAACATGCTATCAGAGCCTAAGCACCAAAAGATCCAGGGTTCAAAACCCACTGTAAGACCCGGCCCAAGACCACAAGTGCATTAGGTCATGTCATACATAATTAAATCATTTTATATGCATTTGATGTGTTTTATATGCTGTTAAATAGGTTTATGTATATTTACCTCGAATTACGTGTATATCATTGTTTAACGTGCAACCAAATATTTTAGAGTCGTAGAAAATTAATTAACATTATGGAGCTAAGATTAGTAACTAGGTAGTTAGAATTAACACTAGAATGACAAACTAGTAATACGCAAGCAAGTTCAAGGGCACTCTCGTCCTAAAGCAAAATAACAAAATATCCTAACACTATTTGGTCTCACCCAAGTCAAACACACAAACACACACCAATACACACTCACCCATCAACACACACTACACCATCTACACACACTAAAATCCTACAACACACACTTACACACACTACATGATTTTGCCAAGAAGAGAGAAAGAAGAAGAAGAAGAAGAAAGAGAGGAAGAGAGAAGTAGAAGCAAGCCATTTCCAAACTCTTCAACCATTTCCAATCAATTTTCTCCCATTTCTAACTATTGCAAAGGTGAGGGTTTAAACTGATTTCTAAAATGTTTTGAAGTTCATGAGCATGTATGTATAGGTGTTCACTTAGTTTTGCATGCTTAGAAGCCAAGAAGTTAAGTTTGAACATTTCTGGAAATCCCGGGTAGCCTACTGACCCTTCTGTTAGGAGCACTTTTAAGGTAGCAAACGATGTTAAAAATGCATGAAATTTGGTGAGTCACTAGATTTTTCAGTTTTGAACATATCTTGAAGAAATAGGCTAAGGCTAATTTTGAGTTTAAGACCCCCAAAAATGGCAAATACCGAAATGTGTATGAAACTGGACAGATTTGCGTGGTCTCACTGTTTTGGTCATAACTCCTAAGTCCGAACTCGAAATTCAGCGAGGTTTGTTCCTAGATTTAAATCACTCGTTAAGATTCAATTTGACATTTGATTCACTGAATTTGGAGGTTGTTTGCTTGGCTAAACGAATGAGGAAAAATAGGCTATTGCAGTGAGGTTTTGTTTTGAAACTTGCTTTAAATCATGTTGTAATTGTACTTTGAGGTATTGAATGCTTGGACTTGTGGAAATTAGAAGTTACATGGACTGTTTTGGTTGGTTGAGATTGCTTAATTTGGTTGATGCATAACTTAAGTTCATTACATGACTGATTCTTGCCTAATCGTATGGGTAAGCATGAAATTGAGGCCCTATTACTTATGCATACTTGCTAAGTGACTAACCTATGGTTAATTGAATTCATTTGAGTTGTTAGTAGGCTGTCCAATAATCTCTAAGTATGCATGAAATGGTTTAGGTGATTCTTGTGGTTCTTAGCAAACTAAACCTACACCCAAGTATGGTCCTTGTAAACCCTAATGGCTACGTAGACTCCCAAGTCATAAACCACTCTTGTGCATCTTATAATTGATGTTGAGGAATGTTAATGGACTGCCCGGAATTGTCCTTATAGCTCTAAGCACGATTCTCGATGATTGCATGTTGATAAGTTAACTATTCTTGCACCCGCTCTTGTGTAAATTGTCGTAGCATGCTCGTATGTCCTTAACACTTGGTATGTGAACTAAAATGAGTTATACGACTTGTTTTATATGGTGTTACTTGGCTGCCCATTAAATGTTCATATGCTTCTAAGTGTTATACAAGTGGATTTACATGTCAAAGCATGCCTCGTATGTTTACTTGCCGATATATGATCATACGTGTATCCAGAGACAACCTACTTTGTTGACCTCCTATTGTGAATTGTTAAAAGATATTCTATGGCTTATTTTGAACATGATTACTTGGCTGCCCGTGAAAGTTTAATTGATTTCAAACTGATAAATGAAATGATTATATGTTCTTATAATGCCTTATGAATATATGCTCGTATGAAGTCGCTACACGGTTACACACTTGTATAATAAAGTAACTTCCTTATTGCCTTCCACGTTGTGTCTTATGATTATTAAATGCAAGATGTTTACATGTCTAATTAGTTATTTGATAAGTATGCTCAATTAAGTTCGGATCATGTATATGTTTGAACATGCTTGACGGAGACAACCTCCCTGTTGTCCTCCAAATGGTGCCTGTATATTCCACAAATTAATGAGGTGTGATTGGTGTGTTTATGGGTTGCCTCCGGAGTACCTTCTTCACGGGTTGCCTCCGGAGTGCCCTCTTGATTGGTGTGTTTATGGGTTGCCTCCGGACTCTTCACGGGTTGCCTCCGTAGTGCCCTCTTGATTGATGTGTTAGGGGTTGCCTCCGGAGTACCGTCTTCATGGGTTGCCTCCGTAGTGCCCTATTGGTTGTCATGTATATGGGTTGCCTCCGGAGTACCCTTCTCATGGGTTGCCCCCGGAGTATTCTCTTGATCAGTGTAACAGGTTGCCTCTGAAATGCCACTCTTAATTGGTGTGATGAAGATGATTTGACAAGAAAGCTTGAGATTGACCATTTCCAACAAAGTTCGTGATATTGTATCCTTTTACTACATGGTTTCTACTCTCGCTGGGTCCCTCGAGGTCCTCGGAGTGTAGAGTTACTTGAATAAGATTTTGACTATTCCGTATTTGTTATACTTGACGCTTTGACTATGTGAATTATATGCATAGCACGATTTTATAAAGAAGATTTCGAATTAATAAAATCTTTGTGAAAACCTTAATTTCTCATCCTCACTAATCTATACGCAGGACTAGCTCACCCCTCTTTCTAATACTTACAGGTGAGACCGAGGCCAAGCCAACTGTTCAGGCTAAGGGCGAAGAGGCTTTATGTGATGAGACTGACTTCTGCTTTTGTTGATCTCCATGCTTGTGTAGAAGACATAGCTTGTTAATATAAACTGATGATATACTTTCGAATAGCCTTGTGTTATGTAATATTCTTTTGGACTATTACTACATACTAAGTTTGATTACCAATCTTTTGAGGCCTAGATGTCAGTATTTGGCCACGTATAAAGTACAAACAGGGATGCTAGGTCTTTTAATTATGAAACAGTTTGTTGTGGCCTTTTAGTGCCAAATGCCAAGAGCATTCTTTTGAAGATACTTGTGGGATAAAAATAAAAATAAAAAAAAATGAAAAATGCAAAATGCATGCTAGGTTGTTAATCGATGACCTTACAGGTATTAAGTTGGTTGACACATTGCGCTCCGACCTTAACCTCCGCGGGTCTTGGTCCCGGGGCGTGACACCCACCGTCACCCATTTAAAAACATTAAAAACTGTCCAAGTGCACGGATTAAAAATTAACTCCGCTTGCATTTGTAAGGGCGTGTTGAATATAGTAAATAATAAAAGAAACCCGTTAAACATTTATATGAGGTGGTAACATAACAGTACATATGTATACCCGTTGGGCCGGGCTGTGGATCTTTCCATTCGGGTAATAATCTGGATTGATTTTTCTGGGACATTGCTACAAGCATGCCCTCTGATGATTTGATTCCAAAGACTGGTGCTTGGGTTTAAACATGAGTAACTGCACCATACACTCCATATTTAAAGGATAAGGTGATAAAGCTCCTCTGACAAAGCTCATCCTCTCTGGAGCTACATTAAACGATTTTTCTGAAGCTTTCCTAGGAACTTGATAAAAACTAAAACTTTCATATTCTTAACCGTTCAAAGACCATTATCTCAGTTGTAAAAGGTCCACAAAAATGCACTAAAAACAACCATTATCAAATAACTTAAAATGAAATCCGTAAAGAACAAACTGTCCCTTTTTAGCCTTCAACACTTTTGGCCGTGTTTAGCAATGTATTGGCCTTAATAAAGTGGAAACATACATGTATTCCTTAATTTAACCAAAACAAATTATATATATATGCGCATATGTATTTTCAGTGTTAAAAATTACCTCAGCAGTAAAATCGGTGGTGTTTATGTTGTTGTAGCCCTAGGAGAGAGAACGTAAGCTATCGAATTGAATGTTATAATCTTCTGTTTCTTTGCCTACTCTTACGATTTCTAATATTAACGCTCAGAAATCGACACGTGATGGACTGGGCTGCCTCAATTTTGGATAGCTGACTTAACGGTAGGTTTCCCAAAGTGGTTACCAGAGGGTCCATTATAACCCAAACTAATGAATCTCGGTATCCAAAGCAATTTATTTAAAAATAAAATAAAAATTAATGGTGTGGTTTAAAATAATTTTATAGCACTTTCAAAGGATGTTACAAATTTTGAGATTGACCTCTCGTACCTAAGAATAGAACTGTACCACTAGACTAAATGTCCGGTGATAATTTCCAAATCACATTTCTTAAGCGGAGAAATTTAAGATTCTAGATGGGCCTGTTGCAATCAAATGGGCCAAGACAACAAAGTAATAAAAAGTAACCCAAGCCCAAAGCAACAACAATCCAAACCAACAAACCAAAACCAAACCCACAGTCCAGAGATCAGGTTGATACACACTCCATTGTCAATCTAAGGAATAGTCAATAAAAAAGTGCATGGGCCTCACATCTGTATAAGTAGGAAATGGCCTTGTAAAAGATTAATTCTATTTCAAAGTATGTTTCTAATAGTATTGAAATAGTAAATAATATAATAATTTTTTTTAACAGTTTAAATTTTTAAATGGGACGGTTACTTAAAGAATATGAGAAAGATAGTACTAGTCACTATATTTTTTTATTTTTTTGATGAGTTAGTTACTTAAAGGACAACTAGTTAAACATAGTCAGCCATCCATTAGGACTATTAAGTCCTCTCTTTTAAATTTGAATTCTTGCATAATAATAAAAGGAAGATAGCTAATATATAATTTCTAAGAATGACATAAAAATTCCTTGCGAGGCATGGGGCTTAAGGACAGGTTTGGTACAGTGTATAGGCATCAAAGGTACTGGCAAGAATTATAAGGGGGTACAAAGGGGTGGAAACCACGGCGGTTGGTGGTCAACGATGATAGGTGAGGGTTTCTGCAGAGAGCATTTTGCGTGGGTTAGCATCCTTAATTTCATTGTGGAGGGCGTTTAGGTGTGGTAATCTCACTACATTGTGGTATCCAATCGGTTGTTGCAGGATATAGTTGATAAGTTAATTCGTAAATAGATTTGTCTAAAATTGATCAATTGAAACTAGGGATGACAATGGGTAGGGTTTAAATTTGAATTCAATGAATATCCGACTCGATTATAAACCCGTTTACCAAACCGATAGAGTATCTGTTAGGGTTTGGTTTTTGCAAATAATTACCGATGGATAATCCGATAGGGTTTGGTAATAGCAATTTAAAAAAATCCAAAATCCGATTAGTAATTTAGAAAAAATAAATTAATAAAAATATTTATATATTTACATACATATACCAATAATATATTATTTAAGAAAAATAATTTTTTAATATTGGTCCAAGAATAATAGTTGTAGGCTATAACTCAAATCTTATTATCAGTTGTTAACCATGTTAACCCTCATAATTTAGGTTTACATATTCTTTTTATCTAATTCAAATAACACAACTCAATTGCTGAATAATTCAAACGAGAATGATAATTTACAATTGTGATAAGTACTTTATGCTTTTTTTTTTCTCAGGTTATTTCATATTATTATGGAAGGATGATAATTTTTCAGCATAAAGATTTTGTTGAATGTTTCTAGTAAGTTTAAATTTGTTTATAGACAAGAACTTTAAATTTTTTTTTTATCCATTGCGATTTGTCATTATTTTAGGACTTCTTTTAGAGACCTTTTAAGTTTTTTTTTAAAAAATTATTTTTTTATTCATTAACTGGTCAGGTCGGGTACCTGCAGGTTTTTAAATATTTAACGGGTTCGGATTTGGTAAGCAAAATCCAAACCCAATGGGTTACCATCACGGGTTTGGTAAAATATAATTTAAATGAATTCGGATTTAATTTTATAAATTTTAGCAGATCTCCGACCCATTGTCACTCCTAATTGGAACCCCTCATTATCTCTTAATATTCTATGTTTAATATCATTCAACGCTAATTTTCTTTCACTTGCGTGTGATTTTATCAAAGTTATGAAGTTTTTAGACGTAAAAACCAACGATATAGAAATATTCAAAATTTTGGAAAAGGATAAAGCCATCGAATTCATTAGCGAGTGTAACTTATGGCTCTGTATTTTTACTTCAAAAAATTGATTTCTTGATCAATTTATAAAATTAGTTATTCCTAGCCAAAATATATATATATAGAGTCACTAAAGTAAAAATTTTAGATCAATCCCTAGATCAAATTCCATGTTTAGAATTATCTCGTTTTCCCTTAATTAATCTATTCCTTGGCCTCCTAGTTGCAAATATTCATGCTAGTTTAATTCAAAAGGTTCTGACCAACCTTCAATGTTTACGGAAACTATTTATTCAAGTTGGGTTAATATTAGTTTTTTACATATTAATAAAATTTATACGTATAAATTTCACTAAATATATGAAAGACTGAATTCGTGTAAATTTTACTATATATATAAAAGACTAATGTATCAATTCTATATGCTCACAACATTCACCCACACCTGCAATTGGCTTTTAACCTTTCACCATGTCATGTTTCAAGCCCCGGCAGCCTTAATAACACATCCTTCGGATTTGGATCCCTTGTATATATGTACATAATGTCGTCATATGATTCAATAATCATAAATTATTTGTTAAGATATATAAAATTTTATCCTAAAATTAACTAATACTAGGTTGGTTGAGTAGTCTTGCAAGGTAGGCTCGATGTTCATAATTTTTTTCATGTGGAAAAAATTATATAATCTAACATTCATCCTCACTTCTGACTCGTTCTGAAGAAGCAATAGGCAAAGAACACAAAACGTCAGCTCCATCCCAGATAGTCACGAAACAGTAAAGGGAAAGGAAATACAAATGTAGGTATAAAACTTCGGATGCTTCATAATGAATAAAGAGCAACCAATTGCGATGATCAATTGCGTAATGCCCGCGGTAGCAACAGAATCGGAGAAAGTATACAAAGACAGTTGACCAGAATAGGATTATATATATTCTCATTATGAAAAGAGATAATTCAAGCGTATTTAAATAGATACTAATTTTCGCAGTGCCAGTTAATCGCATCATGTAGAGATACTTTCACTCTCGAGTCTTAACACACCAAGGGAAAAATATCGGACACCACAACTGTAACAAGAAGCTCAGAAGTTAATAGAATTTCTGGGAACTTAAGTACAGAATAGAGGTGCTCTCTGTTAATTGAAGGAAAGCAACTGAGAATTACAAGATAACAGCAATATTCAAGCTATTGGAGAGCTCCTTAAGAAGGGGGACGAGAAGAAAGGGAGAACTATGAAACTAAAACAATTTTCACATACTGATTCATTTTCATGCAACCTATATATAATGATGCTATTGTAAAACAAATTCGTCGCATGATAAAAATAACCGACCCCACCTAGTGGGACAAAATTTAGTTTGATTTGGTTTGGTTTACTTTGGCATCTTCCGTTTTCCTTTCCCAAATGGTTGAGCATCATGCTGAATTTGTTGAGCTTGTACCGAGACATCATTCTGTTTGGGGTCATGATGTTGTTTGTGCTCAGCTTGTGCAAATTCTTCCCTCAGCTCTGTTTCTTCATTTGGACTGGCAATTTCCACATCATTTCTTTTGGTGAACTGAGCTGGCTGCTGATTCATAAAAACAACACGCTTAAGTGGCATCAACACTGCATTTTAGCGATTGCAGTGAAATGAACAAGAGAAGCAAAGCAATCATCAGAACATTATATCATAGGTTATCAAAATAATGTTCTTGATGAGTTTCACATAGCATTTCAGTACGTCGGAAAACTCACCTCTCTGGCCCCTGGTCTTATCCAATAGGAGCTTCATAATTAAGCATGACGAACTAATAAATATTTGACAAGAAGATAATGCCTCGTTATCCGTAATGACACATAATGCATGAGAGTATTCTTCAACATCAATGACGACTACTGTCCTATTTGGATTTCTTCTTTGCTTTTGAATTTCTCCTCAATGCTATGGTACGTTTTACCTTTGTCATTTTGATACAGTTTTTCTCTTTCCACAGTTTCTCCAAGTCATCCGCAACTTCATTCAGATATATGATCCTGAAGAACGTAATTGCTGCTGGAACAGAAGGACAATAGCGGAAAAGATTTTCCGATATTGAATGCCGATCATATCCGCGCTTGTATATCTGCAGAAAGAAAAAAAAAATTACAAAATTTAGACAATTCCATTCTCCTTGTTGCAGGCATTAAACCTTCATTTAAGAAACTATTAAAGAAATACCAGGAAGAAATCTTTTAAGAAAGAGTATTGAATTTTTGTCAAATCTCGAGGTTCAAATGGCAAGTGAGCCACAAAATCCCAGGACAACAACCCCCGATTCAATAGTTGTGCGAAAGTTCCGGCTGCAACACTGATCAACGGAGCTGACCCAGCTACCATTAGCCACATAACAAAACAACAAGTCTCCAAAGCTTCCATGTACCTTTTCTTTTCCTTACATAAAAACTCAATAATTGGAAGTACAGATGAAGACTTCTTTTTTAAACATGAGTACTTGAAGATTGCCAAGCAAAACTGAACCTGCACGTGCAGTAAAAGAGGTACTGAAAATTCTTGGGTTCATGTCCAATTAATATTTATGCAATATGTGTTTTCGGCCTCCTCTAATTTAATTTGCAAACAGAATCCAATTGAAGGAGTAAGTTGAACATTACTTAAAAGTAACTGTGTTTCTCCAGTTCCAAGAAAGAAACAGAAATTTCAACTGAATCATGCATAGAGTAGAACATGAACCTTCAGCAAAAATTAAATCTGACAAAGTCCTGAGACAGATCATTTCCAGGTTGTACTACTGCATACGATTCACAGAATGAGAATAGTTATGTTCAATTAGAAATCATGCTTCAATTATCAGTTCATAAGCCTAATAAGTTAAGGATAGTGCTGTTGCACTTTTATCTCCTTAAACAAAAGAATACCTATTATACACAATATACAATTAATACATTTTAGATAAAGGAGACATATAACTCAAGTCTTCGCTTGATTATTTTTTATACATCACTCCCCTAATTTTATTTCAATTCATTATTCACTACATTTTAGCAAAAGAAGTTTCCTTTATAAATTAAAAATTGCATTTTTATTATTTGACCAACATAAAAGACTTTATGAGGCTTCATTAAGACTTAGTTTCTTTCCTTCTTTTTTTTTTTTTTTCCATTTCAACGATTTGTGATTTGCTTTCTCCTTTTCTCTTGTTTTCAGCAATGAACACATATGCTGGACATAGTTTTTTCTTAATTTCTGTGTGGTTGAGTATTTCCAATTACTATGCCAAAGTTGGCTACTTTAGTCTACATGTGAAACAGAAAAGAGAGTGGAGGGCTAATAGTGGCAACATAAGTTAATAACGCTTCAAACCTGGGTTTATTTCTTGTTTTGCAAAGAGAAACAATTGCAACAAATGATGTCTGCAAGTTAGCCTATTCAACAACCAATGACACTTGGCTAACATGAACATGCAGAATAAAACCATATACATGAAAGCAAGAACCATCACCTCACCTTCAAGATCAATAATCAGTGAAAGTTGATCAAAAACGGATTGCTGATGTGCTCCAGACTTTCTAGCTACATCATCAAAATATGAGAAATATTTCTGCTCTTCCGAGGAGATGAGTGACAAACAGTCCCAGTAATTCTCACAGAGAATGATACTCCTAAACAGATGATAAGCTCTCTCACGTTTAAGAAAATATGTGTCAGGCTTATCGACATCTGGACAAATAAATGTAAAAGGTATGAGTGACCAATGTCGTCGTCGTAATAAAAAACAACCCAAAGAGACTTGTGATTTCCGTTGATGAAGTTAAGATCATATTGATTACCTAGAAAGATATCTTGAGTTGTTGCAGGTTTTCTATTTCACAAAGGAAAGAACGTGGATTTAACACTGAGATCACCCAATGCAACTCTGCAGGTACAATAGAATCTTCCTGCATATGATTAATAATACAATATCAATATCCTAAACCAAATGCATTTGAAACAAATCAAGAGGCATTCAAATACAAACACACATACACTGAAGACACTGTTCCAGTTTTCATCAGCAAGAAGAAGTGCTACCATGTCACGAATTTCTTCCTTCAACTTCTCTGATTCCTTGATTCTTTTGAATTGAGAATGAACACCTTTCGTCAGGAAAAATTGAAGCATCAGAGAGGTAGCAGAATACCATAAAATAACAAAATAAAAAGGACCCGCATAAAGTTAACAAAGGCAGATTTCTCAACTTCATTCAAAAATTAAGAGCCGTGAAAATAAATCATAGTAAAAAGGGAGGAAACTTAAAAGAAAACAAATTTATGAGAACCGATAATGCAGAAACAACATAAAACTAATGAATAAAATATAGGAAGGACAACAAGAGATATTAAAAATGTCAATAATCCTAGAAACCAGATATTACAGCTACACCAATTCACTCTCTCTGATCACACTAATGACACCAAATTTACAGAGAAAAAGGGAAGAGGAAAAAGAGGGGGGTGGAATTTGAAGATGACAGTCTATCTACAAACCTGTAAAAAATGGGCCATAACCTGGAAGCTTTAGCTCTTGCATGAGGGTGACAGCTAACTGCAGAGAAATTTAGGCAAAGGATTCTATAAGTCCCCATAACAACAGATGGCTATTGAAAAACAATTTAAGAAGTATAGTAGGCACAGGAAAAGAGAATTAAAGTCAGGTTAAAGCTAACACAACACTTGTTTCAACTTTTCATTCTTAGTGATGCAAGATTTCAATTGTACTACCAACTCATTATTCCGTCCATCACTCCCTCACTTTTATCCAATAAAAATTTATATTGGAAATGAAGGCCAGATTGCACACTGCACTACCAACTCATTACTTCATCTCCCCCTCTGTGTCGCATGCAAAGAAAGGCACAGACCTTGATCTTGAGAAATTACATTCCAAAAGACATTCTCCCCTGAAAACAATCTCACTATCTATTTATTTAATTATTTGTTTTGAACATTATTACCCGAGATCAATAAGAATATTTACAATCTGAAAATCAGAATTTTAAACGAGATGATCAGAAGGACAAGATAAAGAATGAGAAGTACAAGGAAAAGGTTATTGATTATAAATTGGGAGTTTTACCCTAACACATTTCTCAGTTTCTTCCTTCAAACAGCGATCTATCAGTGTGACAGCAGCAGTAAAGGAAACCATACCCAGGCTAATCAGATGGGACAAAAATTTGACTGTCACAATCATCAATTCCTGGGGCATTCAGAATTTGCAACAAATAATCAGATTACGATCTTGTGAAGACAAGAAAATATTTACACACAACAAAGACATACGCTACCAACTAAACAGGTTTGCACAGGAAAGTAAAAGAGATTGGGGGAGTACCTCATCGTATTCGTCAGTCAACATCTCAGAAAAATGAAACGATAATCTCCTATAAAGAATATCACCGACAGGAGGAAAGTAAGTAGTCACTAAACCCGCGAGGGCAGCGTAGAAAGGGGTCAAATGAGGCTTCTTAGTCTGGCATCTCATACATGCACTAGCAAAGAAGCCTCTACCTCTGACTATGTTCTCGGCAAAGAGTTGTGCTACGATGCTCTTCAGATTGGTTGAATCGGCACTCTCAACAAGTTTGTCTATGACTTGTCTCAAATATTCCCACGTTGCGGATTCATAGCTTTTGATGCTTTCAGGATCAGCGTTGCCATCAGGTTTAGGGATTCCATTTGCCTTTGCCATTGCTTCAACTTGTGAAGGAGGGATTGGTTCTCCAAACACCGAAAGGCTGGGGGTTTCGTCGACGTCGCTTGCGGGACGGGGAATGGGGGGTATATTACTACTACTACTGAGACTGGGATGCGACGTCACATCCGCATAAATTCTCCGAACTGAGGTTGCGACTAGGGATTCTGCCATGGATGATGATGTATTTTCTTGGGTCTTTACTGTAGGAGGACGAGGAGAACAACTATACTGGGGCTTTTCTCAGTTTTGAATTTTGAAACATTTATGTTTTCAAGTTTTATATGTAATCGACCAAATATATATATATATATATATATATTTGTAAATTGTAAATTGTAAAGTTACATCTATTGTACCGCTGTATACTGGCCTTCCCCAAAATCTTTGCCCAATTTGTCACATTATACTGTTTGGGTTTGAATATCTCTCTCCTTTCATACCTCTCCTTTCTCTGTATTTCATTTTATAAATGAGATTTATCATAGGTAATTATATTTAATTCTTTTATATTTCATCATTCATCTGGAATTTCATCATTTTTAGGGTGTTTGTTATGACTTAGACCCCTTAAATATTGAAAAGTATGAGTTAAACTCTTTCGTTAGGGTTTATTTATTTTTTTCTTTTAAACGTATATATAGTGTCTCAATGACCTTCTCTTTTTTTTCCTTATGTCCCCTATTCTTTTTCGAAAAATACTATATATCACTTTATTTTTATCACTCAAATACCACATTCTATGTGTATGCTTAGTTGGCATACTAAATGAAGAAAGATAAATTAAAATGGATTGTTGAAATTTTAAAACACTAAATTAATGACATATAATATACCTCATCTAAACAAAGAGAAAATAAGTAAAGAAAAGGATCTATTCCCGAATATAATAGTTATTAGAAAAAATACATAATCATTTCCCTTTCTTGATCCCATAGAGGGGAACTGAAATTTTCACTACGTTTGCATTACATAACAGAAAAGAAATGAAAATAAGATAGAAGAAAATTAAAAATAAAAATTGTTAAGGTAGAAAAATGACGTGTCGCAAGTGGTCTTCACGCTCCGCCTCTATGCCTGCAAAAATAAAGAGAGCTTGACGGGTCTAGCCCGTATTAGCACTCCGATGCTTAAGTTAGCTTCCTACTTCTGCAGAGAAGGAAATGTATATATGTGTATAAGTGTAAGTATCAGATGTACCTCCCCTTTCCTTGCTCAATCTCCTGCCTTTTATAGGCACCTTGGCTTCTGGTTTAAAAGACAAGTCACATGGTTGCTGAGTCACAAAGGAGATGTTATCATTGCAGCTGAGTCAAAAGATTAAAGGTGCAGTAGTGGATCATCATTACAAACATGTGTGGATTATTAAAAGGCCAGTGGACAATTATTTAGATGGTTTAGTGAGAGATTAGCTGAGGATTCTCTGAGTTTATAGAACAAAGCATACCAGTGCAAAAAAGGTAACTCAGACAGTCCTACCTCGCTTGGCTCCAGAAAGAGTCCCTTTGCGCACGACGATCAAAGTCCGAAAACTTGAACTTGCCTCTGAGAACCTGTCCGAGGTCAACAGGACCTCGGAAAATAAACGTCCGAGGTCCGTTGACCTCGGAATACTGTGTCCGAGGTCCTTGGACCTCGGACTCCTCTTGTCCGAGGTCTTTGGACCTCGGACAGTATATGTCCGAGGTCCAAGGACCTCGGACAAAATTTATTCGAGGTCCTGTGGACCTCGGACGTTGCCACGTCCTCCTGTCCGAGGCCTCGTAGACCTCGAACGAAGACACCTCTTTCTGAATGAGGGGTTGATTTGCAATTTTGTAAAAGTTTAGGGATTTTATACATATCATGATGCCCCCTCAGTTTTTGGAGCTATTAAATAGGTTCGAGAACTGATTATGATGCCATGGCAATGTCGAACCTAGTCGACAAATCATTCTAAAATCACCTTGTCATCTGTGCAATTTGCCACCTACTACCATTAATGTTGTCTTGCCACTTGTCAAGATCTAGTGCAATGACTTTTAAATTAATGGTAAGGATTTGAAACTCTTGGTTTTCCCTCCCATTTTCAGATTTGAAACTCTTGGTTTCCCTCCCATCCACTCCTATAAATACCCATTTCCAACATTCAAACATTTCACCTTATTTTCAAACACTCCTCTCTCTCATTCTCTCATCTCCCTCTCTCCAAGGTTCATACACCTCGAGCTAGTTTTATTATTCTCGGCTCAACACCTCGACGCCAACACCTCGTCAACGCCAACCACCTCGGCGCCGCCGCCATCACCTCGGCATCGCCACCTCGTCGACGCGAACCACCTCGGCGCCGCCGCCAACACCTCGGCACCACCATCTCGTCGACGCCAACCACCGCGGCGCCGCCGCCAATTCCTCAGCACCACCACCTCGTCGACGCCAACCACCCCGGCGCCGCCGCCAACACCTCGACACCACCACCTCGTTGACGCCAACCACCCCGGCGCCGCTGCCAACACCTCGGCACCACTACCTCGTCGACGCCAACCACCCCGGCGCCGCCGCCAACACCTCGACACCACCACCTCGTTGACGCCAACCACCCCGGCGCCGCTGCCAACACCTCGGCACCACTACCTCGTCGACGCCAACCACCTCGGCGCCGCCGCCAACACCTCGGCACCACCACCTCGTCGACGCCAACCACCTCGGACTCCCCGGTACCCTATCCTCTACCATTTGACCTCATTTTACATTCATCATTCATATATATATAATTTTATGGCGTCTTCCTCTTCGATTTCTTCTTCAAAAATTATGGGGGTTATTGTTGCTTTCCCCGCTGCGACTCAAGGCCTCGGTCTTCAGGGGGTTACTCACACTGACCCTTTAGTCTCAGCTATTCCCCCATCTTTTTCACCTCCACCCCTTGGGGTTCCTGTTCCCGCTCGACCACTTAGGTCTGTTAGGACTGATAAGGTCGGGCCTTCGGAGTCTAGTCCTTCTAATCCTACTGAGTCCAAAACTTCTCAAACTATCCCTCAATGTGATCCGAATCCTTTTCTTCCTCACATTACTCTAGAGATGATTCCTGGGATACCCGAGCCTTCTCATCCTCCTTCTAGGGCCGTAACACCTGATCTTGACCCTGACGCCCAAACTGATTTTTCTGCCTTGCATTACAACTGTACCTTTGGCGAAGCCGAATTGCGCGAGCTTTGCAACGAATGTGTCTTTCCTCATGATTACGAAATTAGAATTCCTCGCCATAAGGATGTGGCATGTCGACCCGGGGTAGGGGAAGTGGCCTTACCCTATCTCGCTCTTCAGTTTCTTCATCTTCTTCTCCCGGCCTTTATCGTTCGCATCTTTAATTTCTTTGACATTGCTCCTTGTCAACTTGCTCCTAACGGCTGGAGGGAGGTAGTAGGTTATTATGTTTGGGTCAAGTCGCTTGGTCTTACTCCGAGCCTTAATCTCTTCCGACAATTTCATCAATTGATTCATGACTCCAAGAATTTTGGTGTATACTCTTTCTCTGCTAGGCCCAGTCATCGTTTATTTTTAAATTGGCCTTCTAGCAACCGAGGATGGCACAACAAGTTTGTATTCGTCACTCATCCTTTCAAATGCCCAGTCAGAAGACTTTTCAGGCATTTACCACACACTGAGCTTGATGCTTATCGTGAGCCTCCTCTCCTGACCCCAGCCGAGAGACTTATGACTTCTTACATTCTTCGTCGAGCTCGGCCTGTGTGCGGTATCCTCTATTTAACACGTGAAGCTATTCTAGCTTCTGGCATTTATGGTCAGTTGAGGTATGTTAATGCCGAGGTTGGACCTTCGGCTGTTGCTCACTCTCCATTACATGGATGCCCTGTTGCTGTGGTTTCATCTTCTCCAGTTACTGGGTTCCAGGCTGATGTTCTGATCCATGAAGGTAATTAAAATTTTCGTACATGTATTTTTAAGCTTCTCTTTTTGCATAGCTGACTCTTTATTTTGCCGTTGCAGGTACCGCTATCCCAGAGACTCAGCAGCAAATGCCTCTTGGCGCTTCTGAGGCTCGAACCACCAGGGCTGGTAGACTCGATCTGGTTAAAGCGGTTGCTCAGGAATCCCGAGCTGAGGCACAAAGAGCCCGTGCTGCTAAACGAGCTGAAAAGAAGAAGGTTAAAGGTGGTCCTAGCAAAAAACTAAAGAAGGTTGCTTGGCCACGAAGAAAAGTAATTCAGTCAGACAGTTCATCCGAGTATACTCCGATTGAGCCCTTTGTCCTGCAGGATTTCTCTTTGCCTACTTCTGAAAGCAATGCTCGAAGATTTGAAGCCTTTAAAGAGGTTGCCGACGTTCGTAAAAATCCCTCTTATGGAGAGGTGCTTGGTGTCATGCCCGAGGGCAGTGGTTTGGTTAAGGACGCACCTCTTTCTATTGCCAGATCTTCTGACCCGCTTCGTCCGAAATCTCGACCTGCTTCTGAGGGCTCGACCCAGCCTCGTCCAAGGTCTCCCCTTATTCCTGAGGATCCTGATACTGTGGTGAGTTCCCTGGATGATCTTCCGAGGGATCAGTTACACTTCATTGCTCAAGAGGCTTTCGAAAAGGCCCGCCACAAGGTACCCCTTTTTTTTTTTTTTTTTTTTCATTTTTATCTGAGTTGCGCTTTTCCGACCTTGCTTTGATTGTCACAGATGTCCGTGGGTCTCAGCGTGGCCTACCGCTTTGTGGAACAATATGAGCAGCGACTTGCTGGGGCTGAGGCTGCTTTTAAGGAATTTGAGGAGCGTTCCAGGAGCTCGGAGGCTGCAATCCAGGCCGAGCTTATTGCCACTCGCGAGACAACTAGAATAGCTCGAGAAGAGGCTGCTTCAGCAACTTCTGAGTGTCGCCAACTTCGGACTGACTGGACGGCCTCCCTGAGGGCTCAAGAGGAGGCCAAGGCTGAGTGTGAGAGGCTTCAGTCTGAGTATAAGAGGCTTCAGTCTGAGTATGAGAGACTTCAGTCTGAGTTAGAGGTATCAGAGACAGCTTGTGGTTCCGTGGAAATTCAATTCAGAGATCTGCAAGCTTCTCTAGAGGATATAAAGGAACAGGCAGTAGAGGATTTCCGTTATGGGCAGGGATACAAGGATGATTTGAAGAGTCTTTATGCTCAATCTGTTGCTGATACCACGGATGACGTCACTGCTGCGCTTCAGAAGAAGCTTGATCGTTATGCCAAAAGGCATGGTTTAATTTTTAGGGAGAATGTACTTTTTGATGACTCTTCGAGCTCTGAGGATGAGTGATAGGCATTGTATTTAAAGCATTATTTTTTTTGCCTTTTGTAATGAAGACTTTCGTCTTTAATGAAAAGAGTTTTTCTTTTTGTTGATTTATCGTTTCCTTTTTTCGTACTCGGTTTTGTTAGGTCATGCCTTTTCAAAACTCTTTATCTGATTGAAGGATAATTTGATGGCTTTGGGAGGGGTCGTGCCCCCAGCCTTGGACCTCGGGGATCGTGCTCCTTGGTCTAGATCTTGGGAGTCGTGTCCCCTTGCCTTGACCCTTGGCTTCCCTCTATTGGGACTTGATTTTCCTCTTCTAAATCACTAACGGAAACTTTGGACGAAAAGAAGAAATAATCATAAATAGTACCCAAATATTCAAGGAAAAATGATTACATGCAATATTTTCTTAGATGCTCCACATGCCACGCATTTCTTAGCTCCTTGCCATCGAGGTCTCTGAGCCTGTAAGTTCCGGGTTTGACCTCTTTAATTATCGTGTATGGGCCTTCCCAGTTTGGTCCGAGTTTTCCCTGATTTGAATTAGGTTTGAAGATTGCTCTTTTGAGGACTAGATCCCCCTCTTTAAGTTCTCTGTTCCTTACTTTCTTTTTGAAATTTCTAGCCATAGCCCTCTTGCCTTCGAGCATCTTTATTCTAGCTTTCTCTCTGAATTCTTCCACCAAATCCAGGTCTTCTCGCAGGGCCTGGTTATTAACTTCTTCTTCATACTCAGCAACTCTTTGGCTTGTCGAGCCAATTTCTACAGGTAGGACAGCATCTACCCCGAATGTTAGGTTGAAAGGGGTTTCGCCTGTCGACTCGTTTGGCGTTGTTCTGTGTCCCCATAGCACTTCTGGCAAAACTTCGGCCCAGAGGCCTTTGGCGGCTGCCAGCTTCTTTTTCAGACCCTGCAAAATAGATCTGTTAGCGTTCTCTACTTGGCCATTAGTTTGCGGATGTGCTACAGAAGCAAATCTAAAAGAAACGCCTAACTCCGAGCATTGTTTCCTAAAATAGTGGCAATCGAACTGGGTCCCGTGATCTGTAACTATCACTCTTGGAATTCCAAATCTGCATACAACATGTTTCCACACAAAATTCCAAGCATTCCTATCTGTAGTCTTGGCGACGGGCTCGGCTTCCACCCATTTGGTAAAATAATCCACCACCACAAAACATTTGACCCTCTGACCTGTGCTCATTGGGAAAGGTCCTAATATATCCAGACCCCACTGAGCGAATGGGCAGGGGCTTACCATCACAGTCAACTCCACTGCAGGTTGTCGTGGAATTCTTGAGAATCTCTGACATGTATCGCACTTTTGCACCAAGCGCCGAGCGTCCTCATTCAGGGTTGGCCAGAAATACCCATATCTCAATATCTTTCGAGCCAAAGCTCTGTGGCCTATGTGATTACCGCAAATCCCCTCGTGCATTTCCCTGAGTATATAATCGCCCTCACCTTTGTCTACACACTTCAGCATGGGCCAAGTAAATGCTTTTCGATATAGTTGCTTTCCGAGCATTACATATTTTGGAGCTCGGTTTTTCACCTTTCTTGCCTCTTCACTATTTTCCGATAAGATCCCCTTTTCAAGAAAATCGACCATAGGCAGCATCCATGACTCACTGTGTTCTACCTGGGCTACCTCCTTGCGCTCCCGGACTATGCTTGGCTCAAAAACCTCATCCACCTCTATCGTTATTGGCCCCGTTACTCCTACTGCAAGCTTCGAGAGAACATCTGCTTTCTCGTTCTCCGTCCGGGGTATATGGCTGATTGTGAATCGATTCAATCCTGCCACTACACTTTTTACTTTGGCTAAGTAGGCCGCCATGGTTTCATCTTTGGCTTCGTACTCTCCTTCTATTTGGCTTGCTACCAATTGTGAGTCTGTGTGAGCTTCTATTGCATCAGCCCCCATCGCCTGAGCTGTTTTAATACCTGCAATGAGGGCTTCATATTCAGCCTCATTATTTGAGGCTGAGAAGCGGAACTTCAAGCGAACTGCAACTCGCCGCCATCTGGATCTCGAAGTATGACTCCAGCTCCGCTGCCGCTTTTTCCTGAGGCTCCATCTATCCAAATTTTTCACGGCCTTGGATTAGCTGTAGATGGCTCTCTTGTGAATTCCACAATGAAATCTGCCACAGCTTGAGCTTTTATCGCAGTCCTTGGTCTGAATGTGATGTCAAATTGGCTCAACTCCACAGACCACTTTAGGAGCCTTCCTGATGCTTCTGGTTTTTGCAGCATCTGTTTAAACGGCATGTCTGTCATAACACATATGGGATGTGCCTCAAAGTAATGTCTAAGCTTTCTTGAGGCCACCAGTAGAGCTAATGTCATTCGTTCTACAAGAGGATACCTCAGCTCAGCTCCTTTAAGTATTTGGCTGATATAGTAAACTGGCCTCTGCTGTTTTCCATCCTGTCGTACTAGTGCTGCCGCCACAGCTATTGGGGATACTGCCAAATATACGTACAAAGTCTCACTGGGCTCTGGTCTGGACATCAAAGGTGCCGAGCTTAGGTACTCCTTCAATTTTTCAAAAGCTTCTTGACATTCTACCGTCCACTGAAAATTCTTTGGTTTATGCAGGATTTTGAACAGAGGAGCACACCTGTCTGCTGACCTAGCCATGAATCTGCTTAAGGCTGCTATCTTTCCCGTCAATTTCTGAACATCCTTAACACTTTTGGGTGGCTCAAGGTCCAAAATGGCTTGCACCTTTTCTGGATTAGCTTCGATGCCTCTTCGAGTAACCATGAAACCCAAAAATTTTCCTGCCTGAACCCCAAAAGCACATTTCTCAGGATTTAGTTTGATGCCGACTTTCCTCATTACTGAGAATGCCTCGGACAGATCCTCGATGTGAGTCTCTGCCTTCTTACTTTTCACCAACATGTCATCAACATACACCTCCATATTTCGCCCCAACTGCTCCTTGAAAACCTTGTCCATCATGCGCTGGTAACAAGCTCCTACGTTCTTCAAACCAAATGGCATTACCATATAGCAAAACACCCCTCGGTCTGTTATGAACGCGGTCTTCTCCTCATCTCCTGGTGCCATCCTAATCTGGTTGTACCCTTTGAAGGCATCCATGAATGACAGCATCTCGAAACCTGAGGTAGCATCCACCATTTGATCTATCCTAGGCAATGGGCAGCAGTCTTTCGGGCAACTCCTGTTCAAATCTGTAAAGTCTATACACATCCTCCAAGCCCCAGATGCCTTTGGAACCATCACCACGTTTGCCAACCAGGTAGGGTACTCCACTTCTCGTATATGCCTAGCCCTCAACAATTTACTTACTTCTTCTTTGACTGCTTGATTTTTTTCTGCATGGAAGACCCGCATTTTCTGCTTTACCGGCCTGAATGCTGGATCTACGTTTAGCCGATGCACGGCTATTTGTGGGTCTATTCCTGTCATATCATGTACAGACCAAGCAAATACATCTTTATTACAAGATAGGAAATGAGTTATACCTTCCGCCAGGTTTTGAGGAAGCTCTGCTCCGAGCTGAACCTCCTTCCCAGTTGTTAGTTCTACTTTCTGCAATTCTTCCGCGGGTTCTCCTTTCTTCAACTCGTGTCCCTTTTTAACCTTCTTCTCCGGGATTTCAATTAATTCCCCTTCCTCTTTTTGCAGCCTCAGACAAGCTGCGTAGCATTCCTGGGCTCTTCTCTGGTCACCTCTGACCGTCACTATTCCAGCCTCAGACGGGAACTTCATGGCCAGGTGATAGGTGGACACCACTGCTCTGAATTTTCCCAATGCTACTCTCCCCAATATCCCATTGTATGGTGATTCACAATCTATCACAATGAAATCGAGCATCTCACTACGGCTCTGTTCATTTCGCCCGAGGATCATCTTTAGTGTTATCATACCCTCGGGCCTTACCTTTCTGCCATTGAAACCTGATAAGGTCCCCTTTATCATCCTCAAGTGTTCTCTTTTCAACCCCATCTTCTCAAATGTGCTTAGGAAAAGAACCTCCGCCGAGCTTCCTGTATCAATCATGATCTTGCGCACCACGATCCCAGCGATGTCTGCTGCAATCACCAGAGGGTCATCATGGGGCAATACTAGACCATTCAAATCTTCATCTCCAAAGGTGATATCTTCTTCCACCCTTGGTCTCTTCATCGGGGGATCTCCGCGACCTGCTCTGCAGTAACCCTTTCTGGCCTGAAGGTTTTCCCCTCCCGAGGCCATACCTCATGTTATCATATCAACCTCCACCTGAGCACGTGCTGCTTGAGCGTGTCTCGGGCTTCTCTCCCTCTGTCTCCCTTCTTAGTTGTCCCTCTTGACGTAGGGCTGCAGGTGTCCACGCCTGATTAGGGCTTCAATCTCATCTTTCAAATTCCTGCAGGCCTCGGTATCGTGCCCAAAATCTTTGTGATACCTGCAATATTGCCCTTTGTCCTTACGGCGCTCCTTTTCCGTTTTCATCTTTGGCGGATCTGGAAGGTTCATCCGCGTTCGGATTTCAGCCAATATCTGAGATCTGGGTTTCATCAAAGGAGTATAGTTGTTGAACCCCCGCCATCTAGGTGGCTCTCTTCTTTCCCTTCCCCTCTGCTCTTGTCGGTCTTCCTCAGCCTTTCTTTCTTTCTGGGTTTTATGAGCTTGACTGCTCTGCCCTTTTCTCCTAGGGTCTTCCTCCTTCTCTGCCATCGCCACCTCTTCTACTTTGATATACTTCTCTGCCCTGGTCATTAATTCTGTCATATTTTGTGGAGTCTTTTTAGCTAGAGAAGCTTGGAGCAACTCATTTGTTACCCCTTTCGTGAACGCCTGTATCGCAAATTTCTGATCAAATTGCGTACATTGCAGGGTAGCCTCATTAAAACGGGTTGCATACTGCTGGAGGGTTTCTCCCTTTCTTTGCTTTAGACCGAGCAACGAGGTGGTATGACGTGTCGGCTTGATAGTCGAAGAAAATCTTCCTACAAAAAATTCTGTCAGTTGTGAGTAAGAATCGATCGATCCTTCTTTCAATTCATCGTACCACACTCTAGCCGCCTCCACCAATGTTCCTGCAAAAGCCTTATACACCCAGGCCTCCGGCAACTCCGTGAACTCCATCTTGTGTCTGAAAACTGCCAAGTGATCTTTGGGGTCCCCATGCCCATCATAGGTGGGCAAATATGGCAATTTGTATCGTGCGGGCTTTGGAACTTTGTTGATAGTACGATTGAATGGGTTTGGGCCCCTGAAAGCTCCTGCTACCGAAATAGTACAAGTAGTACCTTCTTTTTGGCCACTTCGAGATGGGCCTCGTTCTGCTGTATCTGAGCCCTGTGAAGATCCGGTGGAGTTTATTGCCTCTCTGTGTTGCCCCCCAGTATGAATTTGCTGCACAGATTCTCTTGGGTTGGCTGCGCTTTTGGTTGGTTGGGTTTTTTGGTGTGTGGGACTTTGCTGCGATGCTTGACGCGGTTGGTTTTCTGAGAAGTGCTGTACTGGCTGAGGTGTCGGGTTATTAATAGCTTTTTTCAACTCCTCCAGGGTTTGTAGGATATATCCAAGATCTACTGGCTGGTTAGTTTGTGGAGCTTGCATTGTGGCAGTGGGATACTGCCACCCTGGGTACCAAGTAGATCCTTGCGAATAGTTTTGCGGGTATGTAGGCAGGTAACTTGGGTATAGATTTGTGTATGGATTGGTGTAGGGTGGATGGTTTCCTGTAGGTATTTCCACCCTTGGAGGCGGTAGATCAGTCTGTCCGAGGTTGGAGGGCTCTCCGGGACAGAACTGCACATTACAACCTCTTCTTCATGTATGCTTGCAACATTATGACTTCGGGTAGTTACCATGGTGTGATCTTGTGAGATCTCAGTGGGGGATTTAGAATCGGCCCCACGGTGGGCGCCAACCTGTTAAGGTAGAAAAATGACGTGTCGCAAGTGGTCTTCACGCTCCGCCTCTATGCCTGCAAAAACAAAGAGAGCTTGACGGGTCTAGCCCGTATTAGCACTCCGATGCTTAAGTTAGCTTCCTACTTCTGCAGAGAAGGAAATGTATATATATGTATAAGTGTAAGTATCAGATGTACCTCCCCTTTCCTTGCTCAATTTCCTGCCTTTTATAGGCACCTTGGCTTCTGGTTTAAAAGACAAGTCACATGGTTGTTGAGTCACAAAGGAGATGTTATCATTGCAGCTGAGTCAAAAGATTAAAGGTGCAGTAGTGGATCATCATTACAAACATGTGTGGATTATTAAAAGGCCAGTGGATAATTATTTAGATGGTTTAGTGAGAGATTAGCTGAGGATTCTCTGAGTTTATAGAACAAAGCATACCAGTGCAAAAAAGGTAACTCAGACAGTCCTACCTCGCTTGGCTCCAGAAAGAGTCCCTTTGCGCACGACGATCAAAGTCCGAAAACTTGAACTTGCCTCTGAGAACCTGTCCGAGGTCAATAGGACCTCGGAAAATAAACGTCCGAGGTCCGTTGACCTCGGAATACTGTGTCCGAGGTCCTTGGACCTCGGACATCAAGTGTCCGAGGTCTTGGACCTCGGACATCACTTGTCCGAGGTCCTTGGACCTCGGACAGCATGTGTCCGAGGTCCTGGACCTCGGACTGCATGTGTCCGAGGTCCTGGACCTCGGACAGCATGTGTCCGAGGTCCTGTGGACCTCGGACCCTTCGTCCAAGGTCCCGGACCTCGGACGTTGCCACGTCCTCCTGTTCGAGGCCTCGTGGACCTCGAACGAAGACACCTCTTTCTGAATGAGGGGTTGATTTGCAATTTTGTAAAAGTTTAGGGATTTTATACATATCAAAAATAAAAATTGAAACGTAAGGGATTTTCTTGTCTGGATTGAAAATATTATAATTATTTATTTCAATTGGAAAATAGAACTAAAGGGGAGGGAAGAATAATTATAAATGAAAGGTTACTTAACTAACCCTTTTTATATTTATTCTTATGTTAATGATATATTTTTTTTTGGGTCAAAATGTTAATGATATAATTGAAAGGTAGTAAATGTCATAGGACAATTAAATAATATCACTCAATAATATTTCCTATCCTACATAATATCCCAAATTGAGAGGATTACAAATTTTTCTTATTATATAATTGTTCAATCCCGCTATAACATTATTTTCCTTTCAAAAGTCAATACAAATAATGGGAGGAATTCTCTAATCCCTCTTTTTCTTTCAAATATTTTAAAAAATACAATCCAAATATGATGTTAGGATATAAGAGGAATTATTTCAATCTCTTATATTATTTTCCTTTCTCATCCCTCCTAAACCAAACAAAATGATGAATTCTTTAACCCCTCTCGAAGCATTATTTTTCTTTCATTCTCCAAAATCCAAAGCATAGAGTTTGAGCCTTTGGAATAGGTGCAAAAAGGGTCTTCCTGGCTGTCAATAGGGGAGCAATGGCAAGAAATTGAAGAATTGATCACATAGTTGATGAACTTGAGGAAGTTCTTCGCCCAACTCAAGTTGCTTATAAACAGAGAGGCTAATGACGCATCTAAGTGGTTTAGAAAGAAATTAGAATTATTAGATTAGCTCTAACCTTGGAAGTAGCACATCCAATCAACTTAAAAGTACAATATGTATAATTGACCTTTTTTTTTTTTTGAAAAGTGGATTTTTTTATTTGTTTTTTTTTTTTTAACCCTTTTCCCTCCAAGTTTCCAACCCCCATCCCCAAGAATTGAACCTGGACCTCCAAGTCTATAGCCCTTACCACCGGGCTATCAACTTAAAAGTATAATATGCATAATTGACCTTCTTGTAGAAAGGATTGGTTGACTTCTCTAATTAATGCAATTGCATTCTTTGATTAAAAAATGATAGGGGGGGGGGGGGGGGGGGGGGGGGGGGGGGGGAAAGAATTTGGTTGACTCGAGGATTTTTCTCTAATTTGTGTTTTTCTTTTCTTTTCTTTACTGTCAAGGTAAAGGAAAAGAAGAAAATAAAAGAAAAGGCGCCAAATATAATATGAGTATTGTAGTTATACATTTTTTCTACTAAATTACCTCTTTTTTTGTTTTAGTTTCTAATTTCTCCCCATATTAGAATTTTTTTTTATCATAAAAGCCATTATTTTCATTAATCACAAAATAGTCAACCAATATCACCTCCGGTTACATCATAAACAAGTATTAAATAGAATTGACTAGACACATTACAGAACTAATGATTGTGCAATTTGTCACATCTTGACATTTTGGAAATCTAATTAGCAACTAAATTTGCCTCTCTTTTCATGAGGCAAAGGATGATACAGCACTCAGCAACTAGCAAATCCGGAATTTCTTCAACAATTGGATCAATTCTACAATTTTCATACCATTTTCGAGACAGATACTGCTCAATCTCTTAACATGGACAAGCTAACAACAATCCAGTAAAGCCATGGCCTCGACTTGAGTTGCGGCTTATTTGCCTTACCTTTCCAGCAATAGTTGTTCCGTCATGATTATGAATGACCGGTGCCAACCCCACCAGGTGGAGGTGACCAAATATTGTCTGCATTATACCAAAATTGTTGTTGTTCAGCATTAGGAAAAATTGCACAAATGAACCTTATTATTTTTATAATATTTTAATTTATTCATATTATTTAAAATTGATTAATTTAGTTCTTTTTTTTTTCTTTTTTTTTGTAATTCGCCCATATTATTTTTAAAATTCAATTTAGTGCCAAAATAATGCTTGTGTACAGACACTAAACTTAAATTTTTAAAAAAATAATAAAAACTGGATTGAAATTTTTTAAGAAATAATAAAACTAAATTGACTAATTTTTAATAATAATACGAATTTAATTTTTTTTTTTAAAAATAAGACTAAATTAACTAATTTAGGACATTAAGAATGATTATGAATTTTCGAGAAAACAATATGGACCATATGTGCATTTAATACACATGCTTTCATTGTTCAGTTCTTGTAGCAAGTTAGCTATGAAATTACTGGGAAAGTGCTGCAGCTGATTTGCAATTTGGATTGGATTAATATTCTTTTTTTACAAAATGAATTCGTTCGAGGCTTTGCACAAATTCAAGCACAATCGAAAAATTGAAGCCTTAGATTTGTCATTCGTATAGCCAACACTTGTCCGGGCTTCAACCACTCAGTAATCCAATCGCTCATAGAAGTAATTGAGATTTATTAAATTTGCATTGTAATCTCGACAAACTCCTAGCAACTTGGGCTCCGTTTGTTTGTCGTATCGTAACATAACATGTTAAGAAAAAATATTTTTAGAAAAAAATATTTTTTTAAAAAAATAGAATAGTGAAAAATATTTTATAATATTTAGATTTACAGTAAAAAATATTTTACAACATGAAATTTTATAAAAAAAAATACACATATAATATATATATTAACCGTAGGAGTAGAGAGTAGGGGGTAGGGAGTAGGGGGTAGGGTAGGGCTGGAGTAGAGGGAATCAAGTAGGGGGTGGGGGTGAAGTGGGTGAGTTCCGGAAAATGTTCTTCTCCCATAAGACAATAAAATATTTTTCACTCATTTGAACTAAAATTTTTTTTTGACCAGAAAATATTTTTCGATTGACTAAATTTTTCGAATTACCAAATATCAAAAATTCAAAAAATATTTTTTTGAAAACTATTTTACTACAAACAAACGGATCCTTGGCGACCTTTGCCAAAAAATAGGAGGTATTCAGCTATCCCCTTACAAGTCCACAAATCTTGGCTATTTAAGTATTAGAACACTTACCCTTAAACTTGTCAACCTCAATGATGAGAGCTTTTTTCCACTCTCCACATTAAACTTTTTACTTTAGAATGCACGCATGCATTCCAAATGATCTTCCAAAATCTATTTGAGACGTTTACTAAAGAGACGGCACCGTCATTTTCAAGAGGAGCACTTTGATATAAGGCAGCCCTATATTTATTTATTAATTCTCCCGACTCAAAGAACACCAGCATCTCTTCCTTTATTATTCATGTTTGGACTTGCATCGTAAGCATTTCCCGGTTCGGAAATTGGAGTTGTCTTCTTTTCTAGACTCTCTGGTTCAAACAATACCTGTTCTTCGTAGCTGCTTTGGATAATTCTGTCGGTCCAATACAAGTCTTCCATACCTTCAGAATCAAATGTTTCAGAATTGGAGGATTTTTCCCCTTTATACTCTGCAGTTGACTTTTTACGTTGTTGCACACTTTTACTTTGCAGGCAAATTGAATTTCTGAAAGCAGAGAATAAACATATAAATGAATATATGGATTTATAGCCTTCCTTGGGATTTGAAGCACCTAAGCATAGCTTTGATAGCATTTCCTCCGGTGGAGAGATGTCTTTTCCTTTGAGGTTTCCAGAACTAGGTGATGAAACTACCAACTCTGTGTCCAGCAACTTTTGACCACTAACGCCTCACGCGCTCTGAGAACTTTCCTGGACAGGCTTGAGAGTGGATGTTGATCGACCTAGTCGGCTGGCAACCCTAGGTACTTCTTGTTCTCCTATTTTAATAAATATCTCAGGCCTTGAAGGCGATTCATTCTGTATCCTTGGAGACAAAATCCTTTTCCTTCTCTTCAATTTTGAATCACTAGAAATGGATTCAATCGCTTCATGTTTCTTAACGGAGCCCTTCTTCCTGCCACATTTTCCTTTAGATTTCTTCTCACCATTTTCTGAAACAGGGCTTCTGACTGACACCATATTTGCTACAGATTTTTCATTTGTCTTTAGGCACTCTTCATGCCCAGAACCATGCTTGTGTTTTCAAGAAGAACTATCTCTGCCCAACTGTACTTTTCCGGATGAGGCTTCACCATCAGCCCTGGATCCCTGGACCTTGTCATCCATAACTTCATCCAAGCCCTCCTCTTATGTTAATGCAGGGATATCAACATCTTTCTCCAACAACCCATCAAGTTCTACAAGTTCAGGTAGCTGATAGAAACCCTTCCAGCGATTAAAAGCCAATAACCGTGCTCTCCCAATCATAAATCTCAATCTATCAATTCCTGAGTTTGGGGCCACAGCTAATGACTTAAAGTCTCGAAGTAGTTCCGCAGGTACAAATGTGGATGCACTTGAGATATAGTCCCCAGCGCCCTGCCATATCTTGTACTTGCTTCTTCTCGAATACCAGCATTAACAGTATGGGATACAACCTTAACGCGCTGCTTCTCAGGCAAGCATGAGCAGGAAAGCCCAAACTCTACTCACCTAGAGACTTCATCTAGTGCACAATCCACAGCTCGACAGAAAGTTTCCACATTGCTCTTTTTCTCCATTTGAGTAAAATGCATACGTAGTGGCTTTATCTTTGCTGCTTCGTTCCATTCAAACGTCTGGTCACCAAAATATGCTATTAAGTACCTATCTTACTTAAAATACATCACTGCTTTCTACAAAACCCTGCACACATTCATGCATTTACTTATATGAGTTTATGAGTACTAACGTGCACTTGTATTATCTTACTTGCACTCACAGGTTTCTATGTGCACTTACATTGTTTTACGTGCATTGAGTGTTTCAGATAAAGTAGATATTAGTTAAATATCTTTTAATGTCTTATATATATAAAATGTTACTCGGTACAGTAGAAATAAGTTAGAAACTAAGTTAGAATTATAAGATTTAAGTAGAACAACTTCGGGGTAACATTGCAAATATTAGAAAACTTTTGGAGTCAAATTGCAATTATGAGAACTAATACTTGAAGACCAAGTTTGGCATTTTAAACTGGATATCACATACACTAAATCGTACAAGGAACACCCCGGTCGAATTAGAGAGGAAACAGAGAAACTTTTACATTTTAAAAAACACGAGAGGTTGATTAGCAAAACTTACAAACTTTAGGTGCAAGGCCCGGCACAAGACCACATGTGCATATAGATCGTATCATATATAATTAAATCATTTTATGTGCTTTTATGTCAATTTATATGTAATTATCTCGATTTATGTACATTCCATCGTTTAACGTGCATTTGAGTAATTTATATCGCGTGGCTTGTAATTGAAACCAACTAAGTTCAATAGCTAACTAGAATAATTGAATTAAAACCAAAGCAATTAGAAATAAAGCTAGAATGGCATGCTAGTAAAAACACACACAACACACACACAATTAGCCCACACAACACACACACACGTTGGAGCTTGGGAGAGAAGAAAGAAGAAATAAGAAAGAAGGAAGAGGAGAAAGGACAAGCAATTTTTAGACATTTCTTTGCTTCTACTCTTACTTGCTAGCATTCTACTTGCTCTATTTGCTTCTAGGCTTCAACACAAAGGTGATGGTTCTTTCAAAATGAGTATTTATGATATACAAATGCATATTGATGGTTTTATGAGGCTTGTATGGAGCTATAATTGCAAATCCATAGTTGAAATGTTGTTGGAGCTTGTTATTGATGGTTTGAATCAAAGATTATGTTGCTGGAATTTTTGGGTGTTCTTGATGGTAAAGCTTGTATCTAACTATGTAGATATGTTTGAGTATTGCTTATTTAGGTTGCTAGAGGTTGCTTGGTTGTATAGTAGTTGATGTTGATGATTTAGAAACTAGAACATGCAAGAATCTCGGAATGACCTTACTGGACAGATTTGTCCAACCAGAAATTTTATCCCGTTTTTATGACTAGATGATTTTATAAAAATCTGGAAAATTCAGAAAATGAAGAAAACTCATAGAGGAACAGTTCTTCAGTTGACCATGTCGTGAGAAAAAATTGTTTTCATGCTCGAAAACACACAAGACAGTAGGTATTAGAAATTTTGCTGCCACTGGACAGATTTGTACAAACTCAAATTTTTAGCCTTTTTTATGATTAGATGATTTTATAAAAATATGGAAACTTCTGAAAATGTAGAAAATCATAGAGAAACATTTCTTTAGTTGGCCATATCGTGATAAAAAATCGTTTTCATCCTCAAACACACACTAGGAATTAAGTTACGAAATTTTTGCTAAATCTGGATAGCTCACTGTCTTCGATTTCTTTTACATTGTAAAAATAGCAAACGATCTCGGAATTGAACAAAACTTTCATAGTAGCTATATTAGGCAGTTAGGAATGAACTTCATATTTTCTGGATTGTCAAATTCTATTGTTAAAATGCTCTGAATTTTCTATTCCCGAAATGACGCAAGAACAGCTTGCAATTTGGACAGAAAAACATAGTTGCGCGAAATAGGTTATAACTCAATCGTTTTGGATCGGAATTGAGTGTTTCTTGATTCCAGAATCATCTACACTCGAAGATCTTTAATTATATACCAAAAACAAAGTAATTGGAGTTTAGGAAGGTAGTTAAATGATTTGCTAAATTTGGCTCAATGTAGTGACATAAACAGTGGCTTAGATGAATTATTTAAGTGCTAATGCTTAGCCTATTGACGAAATGGCTACGTTGCTTGTTCTTACTAATGTGAAATGATATTATCTAACTTCTAGATATGTTAGGACACTTGTGTGATCATTTATATGGATTATATTGCCTCTTACTCGATAATTACCCAGTTTGCTAGAAATGTATAACTATGTGAATGTTTTGAACTCGATGTCTATTTGAATGTTATAAATGCTCGTGTTACTTGAACTTGAATTTGAAATTGTGTCAAAAGGGGTTGCAACCACCTAGTCTTGGCATGGTAGTGTGCATACTACGCCGGACATCCTTGGGGTGTCGGTGATCTTATGTCTACCATGGTCCTATTCCCCTCTCGCTCAGGAACATTGATTTCCTTGGAGAATCAGGTCGTAGGTTTGAGTATTGTCCGAAATACTCTATTAGGGAGATAAGGAAGGAGATGTTGAACATCTCAATTAATAGTGAGGTAGACCACCTCTACTGCTTGATATATGATATATAATCACCATCTCGCTTGGGGGCATTGACTTCCTCGGAGATGTTAGAAATAGTAAGTTATTTCTTACTTAGTATGTAATATATAACTTGAATATGTATATTTGAACTGTTTCTTGACTACAAATCTTGCGTGCATTGCATCCATGGATTTACAAAAAGGTTTATGAAAAGGAAAAATGTATTTGAAAACTCTTCCCAGATTCCCCTCTCGCTAAGCTTTGGTATCGGATAAGCTCACCCTCGTTTTTTTCCCCCCCTTTCAGGTGTAAGTGAGCCAGAGTACGATACTTGATGATTGTGTGCTAAGGGAAAATATGTTCGTGGTTTTAAACTCTAGTGATGAAGTTGTATAATATGTGGTATTTGAATTAATGTAAATGTTAGATGTCGTACTTATATATAAGTTTTTGGTTATACGAATGATATATGCTTTACCTTGGAATTAGATTGTCGATTTAATATGTGTTGGATGAATTATATTGTGCTATTGGAAGTTAGGGTTAAGGAGTTGTAGTGAAGGATTTGGAGTTGTCGGTTTGAGGCTTTTCTGTTTGTAGGATAAAACTAAAAAATCCAAAATACAGCTGTTGTGCTGCCCGATTTTTTAGGAAACTAATAATAGGCTGAAATTTGACTAAGTATGGATTGGTAATTAAATCAACTAAGTTACAACAAGATTTAGTCCATCGACTAAGGTAAATGAAATTGAGTAATTTAGAATTTGGTAATCGGTATATAATTATTTAAAAGTCTTGAAATATTGAATTATGATAATAGTGTTCGGGCTATTGTAATTGTGGTTTAGCGGACTTAGGCGGAGCGATCTTCTTAACCCCGTGGCATCACGATCCCAAGAATGTTGGTAGTTTATTTATGGTATCAGAAATTATATTAGCGATTGAAAAATTGGGATCGTGACACTTTCTCTGATGCAGCTGAAGGTTCGAATGTCTGCTCGGGCTACCAAGGATGGCTCCTCACTTTGCCCCACACCAGATCCAACAAATGATATTCACCTTCCTTTTCAGTTTGACACTCAACTCCACAGATTTTTGGTCTCAGAGGAACAATATTTAAATCATTTCCATCCTTGAACTCTAAATTTACATCTGTGAACTGTTCTTTAACTACCGCATCTTGGTTCTCACGCATTTACTAAAGGAAGTTGCATTATTTACTCCACCCTCATATAAAGGTACATTTGACTCATTCAAAACCTCTACAACCTCGGGCTTTGTATTGCCAATTCTATTTCTAGACAAATGTTCTTTGCCCGCGCCATATTGCATATTCAAATCCACAGGAATATTAGCCTTCATCTTAATTACCAACACCCTCAATAAGACCCACGAGCTTAGTCTCATCATTAACCATCTTTCCTTCATTTTTGCCCATCCCACTTGTCAAAGACTCCGGCAGAACATCGCCAGAACATGTTTCAGCCATTCGAGTGACCTCATTTTCTCTTTCACCTCCTATACTAACACTATCTGCATTGCATTCTCCTCAATCAACCTTCACCCCTATAACAAACCCATCATTGTTTATACCTATTTCACGTCCAACACAACCAGTTTTACCCTCCAAAATCACGATTTTTTAATTTTCTTTCTCTATTTACACCTTCAGAAACTCCATTTGCGGAGTCCTTTGCTTCTCTGATGCCCCTAAACCCATCAAATGAAGCCCACTTGACAAACCCAAGATTGATTCCACTCCCAATTCTACCACTTTTACTCTCCAAATCGCCACTTTTAACACTATTTACATCAGCTTCTCTGTTTGCGCCCCACAAAACTCCATTTCCATATTCTTTCACTTCTCCAAAAGCCCTAAACCCATCAACTGATGATGACGCCTACTTGACCGACCCCCATATCAACAGGGCTATTTTCCTCTGGGGTTCGTTTTCAGACTCCACTTTCACCCCACTAGCCTCCTCATCAATTACTTCATACGAAACGGCGTTTAAGTCAATACCATTCAATTTCTCAGACACTAAGAAACCCTAAACACCTACCAAACACACACACAAACAAACATAACAAAAAATTACACACAGATGTACATACAAAAAAAAAATCATTAAAACATGCATGTGTAAATGGATACATACATATATATATATATATATATATATATATATATATATATATATATATAAGATAAAATTAATTCGTTAAAACTGATAGAAACATACATATAAGAATGTTACTGTACGCTTTAGATGGCTCCGCCGCTGTGTGTGTATGCATGTGGTGTGTTGTGAAGGAGGTGTATGTGGGACTGTGACTGAGTTGTCTAGTCCGACAAAAAAAAAAAAACGTAAATAGCATATTATTCTTGTTTTTTGTCAAAATTGTACTTATCCCCCCCTGTTCTATGAAAACTAGCTCATAATACCCTTGTGATTTTTTAAATGCATCTAACGCAGCCCATAGAAGCTTTTCTGTCAACGCCGTTAGTCTGGCAGACGAAATGACAAGTTTGCCCTCATTTGCTTTGTTAACCGTGAACAACCAAAAGTTATCGAACATATCCAAATTTTTACTGCCTTATTTGTTGGTTGGTGAAATGTAATGAATGTGTATTTCTAGGTTTTGTTTTGAGTTGGTAAAATGTAATGAATATATGTATTTAAAGGTTTTATTTTGAGTTGGTGATATGTAATGAATGTGTGTATTTTTAGGTTTTATTTTCAATTGGTGATACGTAATGAATGTGTATATTTTCAGGATTTATTTTGAATTGGTGATATGTAATGAATATGTGTATTTCCATAACAAAAAAAAAGCTGCACTTACAGAAAAACACAAGTTGATTTTAAGCACTTAATATGAAAAGATAAATAGTTGTGAAACACCCAACTTTAGCATAGTCAGTGCCATATTCCATAACCAAAAAAAAGGTGCAATTATAGAAATAAAAGCTGCATACATTACCCATAAGAAGTACATAGACATACATAAAACACAATAACTTACATAAATTACAACAAACTAAACCCTAAACACTCATTTCAAAACTAAAATCACAATAACTAAAAGGATCAGAACAATAAGAATGTTCATCTTCTCGACATCCTCACTAGTGCTTCTGTTCACTTGTCGGGAAATAACCTCCTCACTAGTACCGTTATGCTCTTTCGTAGGTGGCTTCACAATGGATCCATCATGTGACCAAATTGCCTTTTTTGGCTCGCACCATTTGAAAAACTCACAAACATCACATTTGTAGAAAAGTTTACCCTTTGTGGGCTTCTCATCCAAAGTCACAATCTGAATATCAGTGTTTTTCTTGCAGCGACACTTTTGGTGGGAATAGAATAACTTAAGTGTTGGAGTCTTCAAGCTCTTAAATTTGACATTTTCATGTCTACAATAATATAATAATTACATATTAATACTGAAACAAAAAAAGGACCACTCACCAAGCAACAGCGAACAAGAGTAGAGGCCACGACAATGACAAAGGTGAAGAACAATGAAGAGCTTTGGCGCTTTTGAAGCTTGGTATCTTAGATCTGATCTTAGCTTTATAAAGTGGGTTAAGGGCATTTTTGTCTACAAAATGTCTTATCTACAAGGCAATAGCTAATTGAACAAAGAAGAATGCATACCAAGCGCGTGTGGTGCAAACATCATGAAACAAGATGGAAAAAGTAACGGAGGGGCGATTTCAGATGCATTTAAAAGATCACAAGGGTATTATGAGCTAGTTTTCAAAGGACAGGGGGACCGACGTAATTTTGGCAAAATACAAGGGGTAATACGCTATTTACCAAAAAAGAAAAAATATTACGTTATCATATGATATGTCGTATGCGAAACTATCACACTATCCATCTATATTCTCAAAACTATTAAAAAGCCTTGTCATTACTTTATCTATTTTTTTTAGTAGTTGTCCAAGCGAAACAGAGGTGACATAATTTACATAGCAACGTGGAAATGGTGTGAATTTGCGTTATTATTGTTTTTAAATATATCATGCTTATATTATGAGACTATATAGAATATTGACAAAAAAAACTATAAAGAATAATTGTTAAAAGACAAAGATTGGATGATGCAATTTTGGCAATATATCTTGTTATTAATGTTTTAAAATTAGCTTGGTAAGTTTATTTAAATGAAGTCATCAATTAATATGGTATCAATTTTTTTTTTTGTCTACATGACAAGTTTAATCTAACTTGCACGTAGAATTATAGTTACGAGATAAAGATTAGGTAATGCAATTTTGGTGATATTGTTATTAATGTTTATATTTTGCTTGGTCAATTGCTCGATTGACTACTTCATTTAAAAAGCTTCTTTTAAATCAAGAGATTAACCAATATGATATTGAGTTTAATTATCAAAAAATGTTTTGATCCAAGTTTTTCCCTCTACATATTTCGAAAAAATATGTCCACATGCCATGTTAAATCTAATTTGCCCGTAAAAGAATATATTAAACCGAGTGTTAGTGTGAAAGTAGTGATCACCCAAACTAAATAAGGAGCTGTTCTTTAATCCTTCTCCATTCATTTCATTTCCCCGATTCCCCCCAATCCGAACCGGGTGTTAGTGTGAAAGTAGTACTTCGACAAATTTCGGCTTGGCATGTAAAGATATTGTTAGCCCGAGATTAGGGGCAATTTTCTATTGTCTTAATTGTGTTTATTTTTGGCAAAAGATTGTGCATGATCTATTTTATATGGTAAACTATCAATTTGCTGCAACTGTAAATGTGAGGCAATTCTGATGAGGCCAAGAAGATTTTGATTGAGCAAATATTTGATTAGGCGAAATCTTTAGAGATTAACTTGGGTAAAGACTCCTACAAGGGCCAACTACAATTGCAGGTGCTTAGAGCCCAAGTCTGCAAACCTTTCCCTTTTATATATGCTTTTACTCGAGCAAAAAGGATAGAGAAGACAGAGAGCAGAATTTGGATCTTGCAAAGGGCTGTTATGAGTGTATTGAGTCTATCTGTGTAATCACTGTGATGAGAAGCTGCTCGGCATACTCTGTGTGTATTGAGCGTGTATTGTAAACACTCCAATCACTTGTTTTGTAATACATCCTTTGGGAGAATGAGGTGAGTATTCGGGAGAATACGCCAAGTTAAAGGGATCTCACTAGGTTGTAAATCCTTAGGTGGGTTAGATAGTCTAGGCGGTGAGAGTTACAAGGGAGTTGTCAATCATGTGAGTTCATTGACTGTTGTAACCATGAAAACATCTAGTGGATTGCCTATTTAGACCAGGGAGTGGTCTCATGGTTTTTTCCCAGTTGGGTTTCCACGTTAAAATATTGTGTGTTTCTTATTTACAGTCTTTTATCCGTTTCATTGTATGCTTAAGATGTATCACTGTGGTTAATCTGCAAACCTGTTTAGTTGTTTAAACGCATAATCGAACACGAAGCTGAAAACTTGATTTTCAAGTGGTATCAAAGCTAGAAACTGAATAGTTAACTCAGTAAGATCCGAGAGGTTTCTAGCTGTTTTGCAGGAATGGATAACATGCATGACGGAGGTTCAATCAACAGGCCACCACTTCTCGATGGCTCCAACTACAGTTATTGGAAAGCCAGGATGCGTGCTTATATCAAAGCAATTAATGAAGGTGCCTGGCGATCCGTGGTTAATGGATGGATTGCGCCCACTGTTGAGATTGCGATACCACAAACTGGAGGCACTAGCACACAGAGAGCATCATCTAAAGAGGCCAATGGTAGATCTATTGCTGTAGTCAGAACCATTAATGTTGTGTGAATTCTAATGCAAGTGCACGTTTCGCAACAAATAATAAAATGATAAATAAAGATCGTTCCCACGAGGACTGTGATTATTAAGTACCAAAATTCATTTAGCTTTAACTTTATTTGGACAAGCACAAATTGAGAATTTGTAATTAACGACTAAAGAAATTATAGAACTTATAATAATAATAATAACTAAAACAATTACGAAATTAACAAAATATGGTAATTCAATAATTAAAAGACTCTAGGGATTCCGATTTCACCAAGATTAATCATATTTGAAACTAGTGATTTAAATCAATTGACGTCTATTCTCTACATTGCCAGCAATTTCACTAAGGTATATATTAATCTTTCTCAAGCATCAATAACCTATCCCAATAAGCAAGCTAACTACATCTCTATGATAACTGTGAACTTATGGAACGCATTAAGCCCTAGAAATTCAAATGCTACACTAGATCTCATAACTATCTGTAGCTTATGATGATTTAATGGTATTTCACACGTGGTCTAATTTAGTTATCACTTCTCAGTCTCAAACCAAATCACGAATCATGTAATTGTTGATCAGGCAATCACAAGCATTAAACTTAGTATGAAATACTCAACGCATAAATGGAATAGTTCATCAATCAATCAAAACCAAAAAGTATCAAATATTCATAATCTGGCTACATCGTAGCCCTGGAAAAATAACTTAGAACATCATAAAGAAATTAAATAAAATCTCAATTGTAACATAAAACATGATAAGAGAGATAGAGAAAACTAGGAGTTGAAGAAGAATTGGGGCAGAAGTCCATATCTGGATCATTCCTCCGTCTTCAACTCATAAATCCTCCGCTTTCTCTTTTCTCTGGAATGTTTCTTGCTCACAAAACCAGTCGCCTCCAAAAGCTCCTATCAAACATTTATTTTCCTCTTTTTAAACATAGGGTTTATTCTTTTCACGCCTTTTACAAAATTGCCCTTAAATTTCTTACGATACTGTACAGCTGCGCTATGACTGCGCTACTTGTGATTTCTCTTCAATTTCTTCACACGCCACATAAAAGCTCGCCCTTAGCCATTTTTCTTCAATTGTGCCTCAAAATTTAGACTTTATCATGGAAATCACCTACGTCGCAAATCAAACACAAAACCAATCAAATTGCTCATAAACTACTCAAGAACTAACAAAATTTAACTGAAAATGTACTGAAATAATATATCAATAATACATCCAACAAACACTCCCAAACTTAAGCTTTGGTTGTCCTTAAGCAAAAGACACAACTAAAGAAAGAAACAAACTAAAACTAAAGACTCGACACAAAATAACTCATGAAAGCAATGCTGTAGAATAGTAAATTTTCACGGCCTCAGTAGCTTTATTTCACAACTCTAGAGGTGACTTTCAATCATAAGCATGAGAAATATTAACTTCACATAATTCGCATTTTACTTCAAATCCCCCAAGTGAGTGTGTGTACCTAGATGAGTTTATGCAAATTAAGCGAATTTCCAATGTGAATCTTTTATTTTCAATCACTTAGGACATCATAGGCTCACTTTTCATGTCACTCTCCACTAATGTAGGTCAATCATAGCATTAAAGATCAGTAGGACATTACATTTGGTTGTAACGTGTGGCTAGGGTCGAGGTAGGATAATGGATATAAAACATGGCTAAACTACCTGTAAGCACATGATCATTCGAGGATGTTCAATAAAGCATCTGCCAACTCTATTTCTAACCACCAAAAGTATTCAACATATCTCTTTTCTTTCATTTCACTTTCTCAACATTCATCCACAACATTTACAAACACACAGAGAATCCACACTCCCCCAAACTTGCATTTTGATATTAACTACAAGGAGTGTGGCTCTTCTCTTTTCTTTTCATTCTTTTTCTTCTTTTTTTTTTTCAATATTTCATTTTTTTTTTTGAAACAAAACAACACATCACCAAATCATCAAACCTCCCATCATTCAATACAAAACATGGCTCCACATAATCATCCTAGAACAATGATATGTTACAGGTAAGAGGATCATAATATGAAGAAATCAAACTTGACAAGTTAAGGAAGATATTGTAAGTTGCATAAGAAAGAAAAGGCTAACTTAGGCTCAAAAGGGTGAACTAGGGATACCAATTATTACACGGGTTGGCTTGAAAGGCTCAAACGATCTAAATATGGCCTAAATCATTTTCCTAATGCTATGCAACCTAGGATTTCGCTTCGAGTCACAATCAAGCAGTTCTGAAGTCCTATACTCATTTTTTCGGTTCACTTAAACTCACATAATCCTTCTCTAAGCAACAACATAACTAGGCGAGCCTAAGTGCGCAATAAGTGGGGATTTTCCGTAAAACAAAACTCTGTTTTAGTCAACTATCCTCATTTTTATCATGTACTCCTTATGCTACTCATCATCGGCCTATTTCTTATCTTTCCACTATCACTTTTAGATTTTTCTTCTTTTTTTTCAGTTTTTTTTTTTTTTGATTTCTTTGATTTTTTTTAACATAATAAAATAACAAAATGCATAAAAAGAAAAACACATAATACGAATACTAAAAGAATAAGTTCACATAGGAAAACACATAATAACCACCCCTAAACTTTAAACTAGGCATTGTCCTCAATTTCAAAAGTAAAGAAAAGTAAACAAAAGACTTCCCTGAATAGTCTCTGTATTCATTGATTGTCCGGGATGTAGTCACTAGTTGGCAGAAATGAGGATACACCAAGCACATCTTTTGGAAGACTTTGCTATCTAGAATGATCAGTCAATTGCACCTGTTCAATCATTGCAAACGCCATTCAGAGCGATTTTAAGAGAGGTCTAAGCACAAGTCAGCCAATCCAAATCCCCAAAAGTACCACAGTCCTAAATACACAAAGGGATCAACTATGTTGTTTACTTGGCTGAGAGCTCTAACATACATTTAACATCCAATCTAAATCCTCAAATTGCTCCACTTAAGAAACAGAACTTGCTATCACTGTAAGTCAGTCAACAGAAACACCAGGCACTCACAACTATACGATATCCACTGCAAGCATAGGCCACCCAACATACTCAAAAGAGGTGAATGCAAGAGGGGTGCACAATGGTCACAACCCAATACACACCCAGTACCGAAAAATAATGAAAACCACTATAACTCAGCCACACAGCACAGTGCAATCACAACTTTCCCAACAAACTGACACGGTGATACAGTCACAACTCAACTACTCAACTAATCAGTACGGAGATGCACAAGTAAGACAGAGGACTCAGACCCATAACAAAACTGCACCCAACAAACACAAATCACTAATACCCCCAAACGATTCCACTGAAAAACCAATTAGATCAATGCCACCAACACCAAAAACTACTAACTCAAGATCCAGACATGAACTAAACGCAACAAGATGTCAACTATTTTTTTTTCTTTTGTCAAATTTTCTATTTGATGTTTGATTGATTGTTGTTTCTTCTGGAGTTACAATTCAATGCACACAAAACACAGCACGTACCAAAAAAAATATCCACCACATGTTACTCGCACGCCGTTGTCACTGTTGATGCTCCATGGTCGCTCTTGTCGTGATGGTTCTTGCTGTGCTGTGAAGTGGATCGGTGGTGGTGGTTGCCTCCGATGAGCTTTACGGCGTCACTATTGTCAGTGCCTTCTTCAAGACCCAAGACCGCCGCCAGAAAACTCTCTATGCTACCGTCGTCACTAACCCTCTGTCGTCACTGGTAGGAATACGTCGTTGTCAAGAGAATCGTAAGCTTTGAGATTTGAGAGTTTGTGAGATTTTGGTTTGGGTTTAATACGTGGGTTTGATAAATGGGTGTGATATGAGTTGGGTTTAAAAGTTTGGGATTGTAGGAGTGTGGGTTTGGGTTGTAATACGAAGTGGGTTGTGTGGTGCTGATGGGTAGACAAGGTTGAAATAAGAAGATTTTGTGACTTCAATTTTTTTTCCCCAACGTCAAAAGAAATTACGCCAGTGTAGCTGCACCACTTTTTAGTGCAATAGCGCTACTCACGAACGTAACTTGGCATCACCGTCAGCGCAGCTGCGCTATTTTGTAGCGCAACAGAGCTACATTCATAGCTTTAATTTTCTTGCTTTTCTCTTCCACGCAAGCATCCCCTTCACTCCAAACACTAATTTTTCCATATTTTCTCCCTTAATTGACTTGGTAGTACTTCTCTTTGCCTCGACTTCCCCCAAACTTGTTCTTGAACCTAACATGACAATAAAAATTAATAATTAGCTACAACAACTATAACTGAAAAATTAACTGAAAACAACTAAAACTATTAAATCAAGAAAAGTAAGAAAATTCGGGTTGCCTCTCGAAGAGCGCTTGTTTTAACATCAACATCCCGACAGAGCAATCTTTCACGACGAGTTGAGATGGACAACAGTTTTATGCTTGTCAAACCCATAATCCCAATAAATCTTCAACCGTTGTTTGTTGACCTTGAACGTCCATTTCTTTGAATGGGTAACTTCCACAGCACCATAGGGCAACACCTTAGTCACAACAAAGGGGCCAAACCATCTTGAATTGCGTTTTTCAAGAATCCGTGGGTTATAAAGAAGTATTTGTTACCCAGAAGAAAAATCTTTTCCCGAAATGGGTTTGTCATGCCACTCTTTTGTCATCTCCTTGTAATTTCTTGAATTCTCATCTTCTTTATCACCTAATTCTTCCAGCTCATTCAATTGCAACAATTCTTTCTCACTCGTTGCTTGTACACCCATGTTTTGTTGTTTAGTCGCCCAATATTCTTTGTGCTCCAATCCCATCGGAACAAAAGAATCATCTTGTCACAAGCTAGCATCCAAGGGATCCAATTGACCCCCATGGTTAGACACTATAGCCTTTACGACATCAATGCGAAAACAACTATCACTCGCTTCTGGGTACTTGTAAGCTTTGAACATATTAAAGGTTACCTCTTCGTCTTGTACTCGCAGCCAAAGCTCACCCTTTCGAACATCAATAAGTGTTCTCCCAGTTGCAAGGAAAGGTCTTCCAAGAATGATAGGAGTTTCATTGTCTTCATCCATTTCAAGAACTATGAAATCTACAAGAAAAATGAATTTATCAACTTTGACGAGTACATCTTCAATTACTCCTCTAGGGTGCTTTAACGAACGATCAGTTAACTGTAATGTTACAGTAGTAGGTCTTGCCTCTCCCAATTCAAGTCTCCTAAAAATAGACAAAGGCATTAAATTGACACTTGCACCCAAATCACACAAAGCTCGCTCAAAAATAACATTCTCAATTGAACATGGAATGGTGAAACTCCCTAGATCGTTGAGTTTTGGTGGCAAATTCTTTTGTAGGATAGCACTGCACTCCTCAGTAAGTGCAATCATCTCATAATCTCCAAACATCCTCTTGTTTGAAAGAATGTCTTTGATGAACTTCACATAACTAGGCATTTGTTCAAGCGCATCTGCGAATGGAATATTGATATGAAGTTTCTTGAAGACTTCAAGAAATTTAGCAAATTGCTTGTCAAGCTTGCTATTCTTCAAGTGTTGTGGAAAAGGAACTTTCAGAGGTGGTTCTTGAGGAGGTTGTGGCTGCTCTTATGTTTTCTCTTTATCTTTCTCCTCATGTTTCGCTTCACCTTTCTTAACCTTTTTGGTTCCCACTGACTCTTCTAACTCCTTGCTGCTTCTCAAAGTAATCGCTTTGTAATGCTCCGTGCCATCTCTTCTGGGATTTACCTCCGAAGTACTAGGTAAACTTCCTTGTTGTCTTTCAGAAAACAAAGTAGTCATTTGAGTAAACTGCACCTCTAAATTTTTGATTTGTGCGGATTGGTTCTGGAGGGCAGTCCTGGTTTCATTCATAAACTGAGTTTGCGAAGTCGCCAACTTAGCCAATGTATCCTCCAAGTTTACCTTTTTCTCTGGTGGTGGGTTATTCTGCTCAGGCTGCAACATATTCTGATTATTTCTCCAAGACAGATTAGGATGATAATGCAATCCTGGATGACAACTGTTGGGATATTGATTGTGTTGTTGCCCATTAAAGTTTCCCACATATTGTGCTTGTTCTGACACATCTTGCGCAAATGGATTACCAACCTGACATTCTGCACTATAATGTGGACCACAGCAAAACTCACACCCCACTGCCGCTTGAATAGCATTAGCTGTTACTTAATTATTCTGCAACTGTTTTGCGAGATTGTCAAGGCGGTTATGGCATCAATCTCATGGACCCCATTTGTCCTCTTTGGTATGACTCTCTCACTTGACCACTGCAAATTGTTCAAAACAATATCTTCAAGTAACTCATAGGCTTCATTTGCAGTCTTATTCATTAGAGTTCCTCCTGCTGATGCATCAATGATCGTGTCATTTTGCGCTAAAAAATAGTAAGGTTAAATGATTGAAAATATTGCTTACCATGAATTACCTCTAGCTGTGACGAGTAGAGGGTCGATCCACGGAGATTGGGTTATCAAGTTAAGTTAAGTCCTTAATTTAGAATTGTTTGACTATCTCCCGCTACGGATAAGTTTGATTAAGTCCAAAAGTCCATTAAAAGTCCAAAATACGGTATTAAGTCCAAAAGTGAATTGATCAAAAGTACAAAATTGAAGAATCACAACACTCAACAATGAAAATTCAAAGGGTTAATGATTCAGGGTGGTTATAGCTCGATATACGCAAGTACAAAATAATTGATTCAGATTAAAAGTTAAGTCCTTCAGAAATAGGGCTACAAGCTCCCACTACTGAAATGAGCCTTTAATTACGTAAGTGATAAGATTAATTAATTAGAAAGACTGGATGTGTTGGTATAACCTAACGATATCCAATCTCTCAATTAATCTTCCACTTATGTAACCTGGAGGTGTCAGTACAATCAGACTAGAATCCATCCGAAGTAGTCTCGTATTGCCACTGGTTTACAAAACCAGGCGTATATGTACTTTCAATAAAATATAACATAACTACAAGTATACGTATAATTAATCAAAGAATACTTGGAAATAAAAGTACGAGACTTTAATAAATTTGAATCAAAACATATGTACAAGAGTAACCTCACACGTACTACCCCGAATCTCGGGTCTAGTGTGCTATGATAAACTGTAAAGAATACTTATCGTGTTGAACGGATTTCGGTAGACCGGTATGATTTCGATATGCTGATGGCTCACTAAATCCTCCCCTCAGGATTTAAACTTTGCACACAACTAAAAATAATAATTAAAACTCTCACTTCACAAACACTAAAATAACTGAAATTAAGCTAGGAGAGAAAAATGGTATGGTTGTCAAGAATGAAAACCTTGGTATTTATAGGCAAGATTTCAGGAGGGCGCTCGAGTGCCAGTCAGGCGCGCTCGAGCGCCCTTCTACACTTTTTATTTTTATATTTTTTTCTATCCTTTTCCGTCCGTATTCTGCCGTTCAATTGTCTGCCATTTGCAAAAAATGTCACTCAAGTGCGGAAAATGGGCGCTCGAGGCGCCTATCTGGCTGTGGTAGGTGAACTTTGACTCTAACATTGACTTTGACCGGCTCGGTTGATTTTGACCATTGGTTGTTGACTTTGACAGTTGACCAAAAAGTTGACCAGGTCTATTTCAAGGTTTTTTAGCATCCTGAATCCGTTTTCGCATTCGGTTTAGCCAAATTCAATCTCCAATTGCTCGCTTTGAAGTTGTTCTACCATTTTCCTTTAGTGTTGCGCCGAATATTTGCTTCAAATGGTGGTTTTTGTGGCCATTTTTGCTATTTCTTCTTTAAAACCTATATTGTACTAAAATTGTGTAAAATATACAATTAAGCTTGAAATAATAATGCAATATGCATGATTTGGTGGGTTAAAATTAGTAAAAATATGAATTTATCAACCTCCTCAAACCCATTCTTTGCTTGTCCTCAAGTAAAGGCATCAACTACTTCATAGATTCAAGAATATTAAATCTAAACAGTAAATGTATTTATACAGTTAGATTTTATAAAATATAAGATTAACAATGAATTTGTCTTCCAAACAATTCCACCCCAAGAAATCGTTTTGTATCTAGAATAATAGAAACCAACTTAATTACAAAAATCCTTTGAGCCTTTTTAAGCACTTGTAACTCAATTAAGAGGTAGATAAATTAATCACGCAAAATTTGTAAAATTGAAAATATTTTCTATGGATAGTTATGAAATGTTACAACTCAACTACCTTCCAAATCATATAATACTCCCTTAGATTTTTTTCTATAATTTTTTTTCTTTTTTTTAGAATAGATGACTCGAATGGTAGCTGTTTAGTTGATTCAATAGCTTCATTGAAGTATTGCCTCTCTTTGGTTGAAATGTGTATGGTGAAAGAAGGCTTGTTTGGCAGGATTTAAATTGATAGCTTTTTCATAGCAAAAATGCTCAAAAATGGTTAGAAGAAAGCATTTGTTATGAATTTCTTTGCTGCCTCTTGTTGTTGAATCAACACTTTTGATATTTGAATGATGTTAAGCGAGTCATCTACATTTTTTTTTATTTTTTTTAATATATATATTTTTTTCAAGTGAGTATACCGACCTTGAAAAATAAGTCAAATTTTAATAAAACATAACATCTCACAGTGAAAACATTCCAATCTAACTCCTTTTTTGATAATTAATCAAAAACCTTTAATTGAATCATGTGACGCTGTTGGAATGTAATAATAGTTAACAAGGTTTAAAAAATTCTAGATACAAACTCAACTCTAGTGGCTAATCATTTTTCCGTTCCATCCTCACAGTTAATTCAAATGTTTTATCACAATTTAACTATATTTCAACAATTAACTACTCAAGTTTAATTATCATGAATAAATGAAGTAAAAGTTTTGAAATTTTTGTATATCAAGATGGGATCAACTTTTTCCTTCTCCTCAAACCCGAGCCTTACATTGCCCTCAATAAAAGAAAATCTATGTAATGCAAAGGAAAAAGAAAGATACAACCTGATAAATAATCTATGCAATGTTCCTAAAAAACTTCTGAAAGAAGAATTGTCAAACAAAATCTCAAAAGTCAACATTAGCTGTGAGTTTAAATAAAAACTAAAATATTCTAAAGAAAAAAATAAAATAAAAAGCATAAATTGAAATAAAAATAGAAAGCACGCCATCCGAGTTACTGTGGAGGTGACTGCTGAGGAAAGAAGAATTGTCAAACAAAATCTCAAAAGTCAACATTAGCTGTGAGTTTAAATAAAAACTAAAATATTCTAAAGAAAAAAATAAAATAAAAAGCATAAATTGAAATAAAAATAGAAAGCACGCCATCCGAGTTACTGTGGAGGTGACTGCTGAGGAAAGAAGAATTGTCAAACAAAATCTCAAAAGTCAACATTAGCTGTGAGTTTAAATAAAAACTAAAATATTCTAAAGAAAAAAATAAAATAAAAAGCATAAATTGAAATAAAAATAGAAAGCACGCCATCCGAGTTACTGTGGAGGTGACTGCTGAGGACCTGCTCCTGAACCTCTCAAGAAAGCAACGTCAGCTTTTGAAGCAGTAACATTCTTTTGCAGTCCATCAACTTTAGTATTCAGTGCATTAAGGTTAATATTCATCGTCTGCATCTCTCTGTACATCCTTTCCATCAAAGACTCTTCAGACTGATTACCCCGTTGTTGTGAAGAAGTGGCGCCTTCATCAGGTTGAATTGAGGGTCGTGGAGCATTTAATGCTAAGGGCATCTTTCTAACAGCTCGCTCCCAATGTTTAAGACTCTTTGTGAACTCCGATTCACTATACGAAGTAATAAGGAGATCCATGAATGGCTCATCAGGTGAAAAAGGAAAATTAAAGCGTTGAAGTAAAGAAACTATCAATAAATAAAAACGAAGTGAAGATGTAGCATCAAACCTCCTCATGTGGTCTATAAGACTCATCATATTTTTTCCAATTACAGACCCAACATCAACAAGGTCACCTTGATAAATCCAATACAAGACCTATAAAACAACTCTCGTTTTCTCTTGATCATGACCATATGGGCAAAGGTTTTTTTTAACAATGATATCAGTTAACCACATATTCCTTGGAAGGAAAGATCTCCTTATACCTATACCATGTTCAAGAACTGGACCTCCACACAAATTCGTAGCAATTTCTAAATCTGTAATTCTAGCAGGAAAATCCGCATTTGCCATATAAAAATATTCATGCCCACACAGTATAGTCATGATATCAGCAGTAGTAAATGTAAAGTCAAAATCATCAACTGACGCACTAAATGTACCATCATCATAAGAAAGATGCTCATAAAAATGTCGAATGAGACGAGGGAAAACAATAACATCATCAAAAGGTGGGTACAGAATGCAGTCAAGAAAATACCCCTCAAAATAATTTAAAGCACGTTGCCCACCTTCAGAAGCCCTCAAAACATCCGAAAAATTAGTTTCAGCCTCAATTTGAGCATTCTCAAGTCGTGTAGTCAATGACAATCTCTGTCTTTTTGAAGCCATAGTCTAAATAATAATAATAAAAAAAACTAAATCAAAATCATGAAAAACACAAAACAATTTTTTTTGTTTTTGTTTTTATTTGTTTTTATGTAAAAACTGTTTATTCAAACAACACCTATTAACAACCACAAAATCACCCTTAACAACACACAATATTGACTAGCCATCCACTCAAACTTCCAACATTAATACAATATATAAATCCTATACTTAGGGCAACAAGAAAATACATGTACATTAATTTGAAAATTTTTGGATTTTTTTTTTAATTTTTGGATTTTTTTTTTAATTTTCGGATTTTTTTTAAAAAAAAATTAAAGGAAATCTAAATAGAAAAATTAAAACTACAATCTAACTAAATTCTATATACATACACATATACCTAAGCATATACATACATATATACACACATATACATACACAAATCAGAAAAAAAAAATCGTATCAAAACAAAGTTTGAAAGCTATAGAACAACAATAATCCATAAACAAATAGTAAAAATCAATTTAAAAGCTTCAACAACACGTATAGACATACATATATAAACATATACATACAGATCTAAACTTGAAATAAAGCTAAAAAAATACGAAACTAAGAGATAAGGCATGAAAACATACCTTAGGACGTAGATCTGTAGTGGATTTGGGTTGGGGAAAGGTGTTGTTGAAGATTTAGGGGTGATTTTCGTGGGGTGGGGGGTGTTTTTATGTTTATGTTGTTGCTGCAATCGTGGCTTAGGTTATAAGCCCTGACTGCACTTGGGTGCTCGAGCGCCTGCAAGGCGCTTGAGCGCCCTGCTGCGATTTTTTTTTTTCTTTCTAATTTTACTATATACATATATAGCAGGCTAACATATATATATACATATATATATACATAAATATATATACATTATTTAACAGAAATATAGCAAACTAAAATCTTAATATATATATAAGTACATAGATATATATATACATATATAGATAAATAATATAAATAAAGAAACAAAACACAAAATATTTTATTAAACATTAAAAGACACGAAAATGAAAGTACAACAACATAAAATTATTTTCTAATTTGGAAAATGCATGATTGACTTCAATCATTTCTAACAATCCTATGATCCCACATGGTAAAGAGATAAATAAGAAAAAGGTAAATGAGGAATACACTTGCAAACGAGTACACAACTATGGCAAATTGATCATTCGTGAGAGTCCCAAACATCATTATGTTGAATGCAACAGAGTAGGAGAAATGAAAGAAGATAAATGTTTTTTTTTTAGAGAGGAGAGTGAAGGTGGCGGTGAAGAGAAATGAAGGGGAGAATGAAGAAAATAGGATTTTATACCCTTTTTGCTAGGGCTAATGGCGCTCGAGCGAGGGATTAGGTGCGCTCGAGCGTGGTCTTCCCAACTCTTTTTTTAAAAATATTTTTGTAAAATTACAAAATAGGAAGATAGAATCTTCCTCAAACCTATTTTCTACAAGACTACACTTTTTTTTTTAAATAATAAAATTGGTACAAGAGAAAAATAAACACATGAATTTTATACCACTCAAACATCCTAGGAAAAATCGAGTGTAAGAATATACAAATGAACACTAACCGATAGTCATCCATCAAGATTCAAACCTTAAATATGCTTCCAAAAGAAACAGTTGGATCCAGATTTAATTTAAGAATCTTTGAGTTTAGACTAAATTTAGAGTTCAATCAACTTAACGAAGAGTTGTCCACCAGTTTAGAAGGCAACACTGGAAGCTTGGGAAATGCAAAAATAGGATCCCAACCCTATTTCAGTTTCATACCTATGCAACAAAGTAAACCACATCCGAACACCAAATGAATGACATCAAAATCTGGATAGTAAATCTACCCGCCATAACATAAGAACTTATCAAAGCAGAGGTGATGAATCACGTATCACATGCCCCTTAGAATGGTATTAGTTATATTTTTCTCAAATACCATGAGCCACTATTTCCATAACGGTGGAAAAAAGACCTCCTAACGTTGAAGTTAACGCCAATTTAAATCTAATTGGTAACCAGGCGACAACATCTAGGACGAAACTTGGAATATTACCGCCACGAGATCCTAGATAACCCAGAGATCACTTGGGTTTATGTGAGGTACACACCCTAGTACAAACAACACCCTCTTTTATCCTCAAACAGTCACTATTGAATGCTGCCACTGTATACCCATCCTCCCACCCATTTAGGATGAGCGCGTCACACAAATTGTCAGAGTTTTTCCTTCTAACCGGGAATGGGCACTGGAACCATTTAATGTCAGCCAGCAAAACATGTACGCACATTTAAGTGCTATAGTTTAACACCTTCGGGCAATAATTTTTTTTTTTTTAAAGAAGTTAAAAATAAGGGACTAGCTCTTCCAAAGGTTTTCGTGTTCATGCCATCCAATACTTTCCTTCGGCACTCACATGGGGCCACAGCCAGTTCTACAGGATCAAGAGCAATACAATGGGGTTTTACATTATAGACAATACCGTCTGGTGAATGCTCTCACTCCTAACTACCTTATCAAGTAAAGCCCAACAGACCCAAACTACATTAAGCTGGTGGAGTGGCAAGTACTGTTAAACAGAGTTGTACTAGTCAGACAACCGCACACAGAAAACGTACAGTGACCATTAGTATCATGACAATTATACTTTTATGAGTACTTTAAGCTGGAGAAAGACTCATTTGGTACAAAAAATAAATGACAAAAATAAAAATTGAACCCTAATATCTCGAGAAATCCTAGGTTGCCTCCTAGGAGTGCTAAGTTTAACGTCTTCAGCCAGACAGAGTCACTTTGAAATTGTTACTCTGCAAGGATTGGATTCTTAAGTTCAATTGACTCTTCACCCCAATTCTTTAACCGGATCGCTGGTTTTAGCCTTTGTCCATTTACAAATATAGCTTTCCCATTTGTTTTATCTTTTATCTTGACAACCCCAGACGGAAAAACTTGTTCAACCTTAAATAGTTCATCCCATCTAGACCTCAATTTCCCTGGAAACAATCGTAGCTTAGAATTAAATAACCACACATCTTCTCCAGGAATAAAAGACTTTCGAATAATCATTTTATCATACGTTCTCTTCATTTTCTCACTGTAAATCTTGGCATTTTCGTATGCCTCTAAACGCATCTCTTCAAGTTCATTTAAATGGAGTAACCTGTTTCCACCAGCTTTCTACAAGTCAAAATTCACAGTTCTAATTGCCCAGTAAGCCTTATGTTGTAACTCAACAGGTAAATAACATGCTTTTCTAAAAACTAAACAAAAAAGTGACATCCCTATGGGAGTTTTATATGCAGTTCTATATGCCCAAAGTGCATCATTCAACCGAGTGGACCAATCCTTCCTATCAGGTCTAATTGTCTTTTCAATGATTGATTTAATTTCCTTATTAGAAACCTCAACTTGTCCACTAGTTTGTAGATGATATGGAGTTGCAACCTTATGAATGACTGAGTATTTTTTCAATAATTTTTCAAAAGTTCGGTGAATGAAATGACTTCCACCGTCATTAATGATGGCTCTTGGAATTCCAAACCGACAGAAAATGTTTTCTTTTATGAATTTCATGACTACAATGTGATCATTAGTCCTTGTTGCAATTGATTCAATCCATTTAGACACATAATCAACACCAACCAAGATGTATTAAAAACCAAATGAGATGGGGAAAGGACCCATGAAATCAATACCCCAGACATCAAAAAGTTCACAAACCAAGATGGGATTTAAGGGCATCATATCCCTCTTTCCCATGTTACCTGTATTTTGACATCTTTCATATGCCTTGCTAAACTCATGAGCATCTTTGATTAATGTGGGCCAATAAAATCCACTTTGCAGAATTTTGATAGATGTCCGTCGTCCTCCAAAGTGTCCTCCACATTCCTGCGAATGACAAAATGACATAATGCTTAGCTGTTCAGACTCTGGTACGCATCTGCGAATAATTTGATCAGAACAAATATGGAACAAATGAGGATCCTCCCAGAAATAATACTTCGCTATTGAGAAAAATCGATCTCTCTTAGCCTTGTTCCATTCCTTGGGTATTTTACCTACTGCAAGATAATTCATAATAATACCATAGCAAGGAAGTTTAGGAGCAGAAATTAGCAGCAATTGTTCGTCAAGAAATGTATCTCTCAAGGGTAATTCATTTTTTGTTTCCTGAGTTACAATCATTGACAAGTGATCAGCAACTACATTTTCTCGACCTTTCTTATCTTTGATTGTTAAATCAAATTCTTGAATTAATAACAACCATCGAATAAGCCTAGGTTTAGCATCTTTCTTTTCCAATAGGTATCTTAATGCCAAGTGGTCAGAATAAATAATTATTTTCAATCCTAACACATAAGACCAAAACTTTTCTAATGCAAAAACTACAGCAAGCAATTCTTTCTCTGTGGTGGAATAGTTTTTCTGGGGCATCATCCAAAGTTCGACTAGCATAATAGATCACACAAGGAACACGATCCTTGCGTTGACCTAATACAACTCCTATGGCATAATCCGAAGTATCACACATTATTTCAAAAGGAATAGAGTAGTCCGGTGGTTGAATCACTGGAGCAGTGGAAAGTGTATTTTTCAGTGTTTCAAAAGTAGTAACACATTTTTCATCAAAGTAGAATGGAGTATCCTGTGCCAACAAATTCGATAAAGGTCTAGCAATTTTACTAAAATCCTTTATAAATCGTCGGTAGAAACCAGCATATCCAAAGAACGATCTCACCTATTTGACATTTGCAGGAAGGGAAAGATTTGAGATAATATCAACCTTAGCTTTATTAACCCGAACTCCTTCTTTGGATATAATGTGTCCGAGAACAATTCTTTCTTGAACCATGAAATAACTTTTCTCCCAGCTAAGTATGAGATTAGATTCCTGACATCTTTTCAACACCAAAGAAAGATTATTCAAACAAGTGTCAAATGAAGAGCCAAAGATAGAAAAATCATCCATAAAGACCTCAACAAATTCATCCATCATATCAGTGAAAATATACATCATGCAGCATTGGAAAGTGGCTGGTGCATTACAAAGGCCAAAAGGCATTCTTCTATAAGCAAACGTGCCAAAAGGACATGTAAAAGTTGTCTTTTCCTGATCTTCAGGGTCCACAGGGATCTGATTGTATCCCGAGTACCCGTCAAGAAAACAATAATAACCTTGTCCTGCCAATCTGTCTAAAATTTGATCAATGAATGGTAAAGGAAAGTGATCATTTCTTGTTGCAGCATTGAGTTTCATATAATCAATACACACACGCCATCCAGTTGTGGTGCGGGTGGGTACCAATTCACCTTTATCATTTGTCACCACACTGATTCCTGATTTCTTAGGTACAACCTATATAGGACTAACCCATTTACTATCCGAAATAAGATAAATGATACTTGCATCTAACAACTTTACTATTTCCTTGTTTACAACTTCCCTCATGTTTGGGATCAACTTACGTTGTATCTCTCTAGATGTCTTGGCTCCATCTTCCAAATTAATCTTATGCATACAAAAGGAGGGATCTATTCCTTTAAGGTCTACAACAGTCCAGCCTAACGCTTCTTTATACTTAGACAAAACATCTACAAGTTTAGCTTCCTGTTCCAAAGAAGGTTAGAAGCAATAATAGCTGGAAGTGTTTGATCTGACCCTAGAAAAACATACTTGAGGTGACTAAGAAGTTGCTTAAGTTCCAACTCAAGAGGAGATTGTATAGAAGGAAGCATGGGTTCTTTAGAAATAGTCAAGGATGGTTCTATTGCAAATACCTGTAGTTTTTTTTATCAAATCCTAAACTTCCCTCTAAGGAATCATTGGATTCCTCCTCAAACTTACTCAACACTATTTCCTCATGATTCAAAATATTCTCCAAAAAATCTTGTTGCATAAGACTAAGGAATGACAATTAATGGATCAATCTTGTCAAGAATAAAACACTTAAGACTGTCATCTCCATCTGCAAACCTAGCAGCATTAGCAACATTCAGCTTTACCTTAATATCTCCAAATGTAAAGTCCAATTCTCCAGTTGCACAGTGAATTTTTGCATTAGCTGTTGCTAAGAATGGTCTTCCTAGTATGACTGGAGTTTAAAACTTTTGAATTTCTCCTGGTTCCATATCTAGCACAACAAAATTCACAGAAAAATAAAATTCATCAACCTTTATCAAAACATCTTCAATCATGCCCCTAGGAATTCTAAGTGATCTATTAGCCAATTGAAGGGTGACAGGAGTAGGTTTCAATTCTCCTATATCTAACTGCTCAAATAGATCAAAGGGGAGAAGATTCATACTAGCTCCTAAATCAAGAAGGGCATGATCTACACAGTGATTACCAATATAGCAAGGAATAGTAAATGCACCTAGATCTTTTAATTTTGGTAGAACATGAGAAGTAAGAATGCTACTTACCTTTTCAGTCAATCTTACTTTGTTTGATATCAAAGCTGAATTCCTTCTTTTCTGAGTGCACAAATCCTTAAGAAATTTTGCATAAGCAGGAATTTTCCTGATGATTTATAACAGAGGTAAATTGATTTTCACTTGCTTAAAGGTTTCAAGCATTTCTTCCCTTTTTGATTCTTTATTAGGTGGATTACCTAATGCCTGTGGAAAGGGTACTTTGGGACACACTGTTAAAGGAACTTTCTCATGTGAAATCACAATTTCAGGTTCATTTGCAGTTTCTTTTGATGAATCAACAGTAACTTGAGACTTGGCTTTTTGTTTTGCTTGTTTTGCACTTTCGTAAGCTTCAATGATTGCTTTGTTATCAGCTTTCTTACCACTTCGTAATGTAGTGATAGCTTGAAGATCGTCCACTGTTTGACTTGTAGATGCTACATGGGCCTTACCTTTTAGGTTTCTATCTGGTTGGGCAGGGAGTGTTTCTTCTTCCCTTTTCTGAATTGTATTAGCCAATTGCCCAATTTGTCTTTCCAAGTTGGCAATTGCCTTTGTATGTGTACTCACCATTTGCAAAGTTGGTTCTATGTTGTAAAGCTTTTTCAAAACCTGTTCTTCAAAAGTAGTTCTTTAAGAATTGGAACCTGAATTAGAGCTCGTAGGTACCTGTCCTTGTGGTACTGAATGAAATCCTAGTAGATAGCCTATTGATCTTTGTTGTTGAACATCTTTCCGATTCTGATCCCACCGTAAATTTTGATGATCTCGTGTACCTGGATTATAAGTGTTAAAGAATGGATCATAATTACGGGGATATCTATAAGCAGCACAAGCTTGCTCTGAAATTGAATTGGAATTTGATGCAAGAACACCTTCACCTGAATCAACTACATGCAATGATTCTTTCCTTTTAACCATTTTTTCCAAGGTAAAAGTTAGATTTTCAATCTTTGATGTCAAAGAATTGTAATCATTTGAACCTACACTTTCTCTCTTTTCTCTAGATGAAGATGCACGCTTTCGTGAATTGTTGCTTAGTTTTATGAACAATTCTGTGGCTTCTTCTGGAGATTTATCAAGAAGTGAACCATTACAAGCTGAATCGAGCAAACTTTGATTATGCTCATTTAACCCTTGATAGAAATTCTGAGCTAATTGCCAATCTGGAATACTATGGTATGAACATTCATGAATTAAAGTTTCAAATATGTCCCAACTCTCATGAAGTGCCTCTCTAGGTAACTGAGAAAAATTATTTAATTGATTCCTACATTCATTGGTTTTTGAAGAAGAGTAAAATCTTTCAAGAAATTCTCTTTGCAGTTGATCCCAAGAAGTAATGGAACTAGATCGTAATCTATAAAGCCAAATTTGTGCTTGACCCATTAAAGAGTAAAAAAACAATCTCAATTTAACAACCTCTTCCGAGGCAGTTCTAGTATTGATCGATCTGCATGTATGAACAAAAGTATTAATGTGATCGTACGAGTTTTCATTAGAAAGACCGAGGAACATGGGAAGCATTGAAATCATGTGAGACTTTATTGTAAAACCTTCATCAGTTTCAGGTAAGGCGATAGCTCGTGGAGGAACATAATCTTGTAGTGTGGAAAAATCTTTTATGCTCCTTCTCACATTGCCTATTTCTCTACCTTCAACTTGATCCTGATTTCGGTTTTGATTCAGATTTTGATCAGCCATGATTAGAAATTTATGTGTTTTGTTTCTGAATTTAAAAGTTCTCTCAATTTCTGTATCAAAAACAAAGATGGATGGCTTTAAAGATCTCCGACCATGCATACAAAATTAAAACATGAAAATGAAACAAAAATGAAATAAAGTCTATACAAAATAACAAAAATTCAAAAAAAATAAAAGCTAAAATCTAAAATATATACATATTAACACTTATATACATAAATCAAAGACTTACCTTATTTGATGAACACCGATCCCCGGCAACGACGCCAAATTTTGATTGCGTTGTTTTGCTCTCAAAAATAGTAAGGTTAAATGATTGAAAATGTTGCTTACCTTGAAATACCTCTAGCTGTGGCGAGTAGAGGGTTGATCCACGGAGATTGGGTTATCAAGTCAAGTTAAGTCCTTAATTTAGAATTGTTTGATTATCTCCCGTCACGGATAAGTTTGATTAAGTCCAAAATACGGTATTAAGTCCAAAAGTGAATTGATCAAAAGTACAAAATTGAAGAATCACAAAACTCAATAATGAAAATCTAAAGGGTTAATGATTCAGGGTGGTTATAGCTCGGTATACGCAAGTACAAAGTAATTGATTCAGATTAAAAGTTAAGCCCTTCAGAAATAGGGCTATAAGCTCCCACTATTGAAATGAGCCTTTAATTACGCAAGTGATAAGATTAATTAATTAGCAAGACTGGATGTTTTGGTACAACCTAACGATATCCAATCTCTCAATTAATCTTCTACTTATGTAACCTAGAGGTGGCAGTATAACCAGACTAGAATCTATCCGAGGCAGTCTCGTATTGCCACTGGTTTACAAAACCGAGTGTATATGTACTTTCAATTAAATATAACATAACTACAAGTATACGTATAATTAATGAAAGAATACTTAGAAATAAAAATACAAGACTTTAATAAATCTGACGCAAAATATATGTACAAAAGTAACCTCACACGTACCACCCCGAATCTCGGGTCTAGTGTGTCATGATAAATTGTAAAGTACAAGAAATCATAATGAAAACCGAAATAAAAGAATACTTATTGTGTTAAACGGATTTCGGTAGACCGGTATGATTTCGATATGCTAATGGCTCATTAGACCCTTCCCTCGGGATTAAAACTTTGCACACAACTAAAAATAATAATTAAAACTCTCACAACTCACTTCACAAACACTAAAATAACATAAATTAAGCTATGAGAGAAAAATTGTATGGTTTTCAACAATGAAAACCGTGGTATTTATAGGCAAGATTTCAGGAGGGTGCTCGAGCGCCAGTCAGGCACGCTCAAGCGCCCTTCTGCACTTTTTATTTTTATATTTTTTTCTGTCTTTTTCCGTTCGCATTCTGCTGTTCAATTGTTTGCCATTTGCAAAAAGTGGCGCTCAAGCGCGGAAAAGGGGCGCTTGAGCCCCTATCTGGCTGTAGTAAGTGAACTTTAACTCCGAACATTGACTTTGACCGGCTCGATTGACTTTGACCATTGACTGTTGTCTTTGACCATTGACCAGAAAGTTGACCAGGTCTATTTCAAGATTTTTTAGAGTCCTGAATCCGTTTCTGGTTTAGCCAAATTCAATCTCGAATTGCTCCCTCTGAAGTTGTTATACCATTTTCCTTTAGTGTTGCGCCGAATATTTGCTCCAAATATTGGTTTTTATGGCCATTTTTGCTATTTCTTCTTTAAAACCTATATTGCACTAAAATTGTGTAAAATATACAATTAAGCTTTAAATAATAATGCAATATGCATGATTTGGTGGGTTAAAATTAGTAAAAATATGGATTTATCAATCAATCAAAGTTCTTGTTGAATTTACCAACCCATTGTAAAAATTGTGAACTTGCATCTATTTGGTTACTCCATGATTAAGATATTTTCTCAACAATGCCTTATACCTTTCCCATGCTTCACATAGAGTTTCTCCTTCATGTTGCGCAAAATTATTGATTTCTATGTGCAGCTTCGCTGTCTTTCCAAGTGGGAAAAATCTTGACAGAAACTTGTGCACTAAATCCTCCCAAGTGGTGATTGAATATGAAGGCAGCGAGTTTAACCATTCCTTAGCTTGATCCGTCAAAGAAAAAGGAAACAAGCGAAGGCGCAAAGCTTCATCAGTGACTCCATTGTACTTAACAGTTCCGCAGACTTCTAGAAAATTCACGATGTGCTGATTAGGATCCTCAGAGGGCAGTCCATGGAACTAAATATTCTGAATCAACTGAAGTATCACTGTCTTCAAATCAAAATCATTTGCCTAAATCGCTGGCTTCCTAGTCACAGGTTGAATTCCAGTGGGTGACAAAGCATACCCTCGCAATGTTCTAGGTGGATTTTCCTGATTATTTCCTTCTTGTGCTACCACGATGTCAGCCATATTTTCTTGCAAATGATGGGTAGTTGTAGTAGCTCTTTTTTCCTTTTTGTTCTTTCGACAGGTCCGTTCTATCTCAGGATCAAAAGGCAACAAATTGTTACCTCCTAACTTTCGCTTGTACCTAAAGGAATATGTTTTTGAAACACACATAACGAAAATAAGAGAACAAAGACAGAATAAAATAAAATCCAAAGTAAAATTAAAGCTATTTCGTATCGATATTAATTATTGACATAGTCCCTGACAACGATGCCAAAAACTTGTTGTGTAATTCTAACGCAAGTGCACGTATTGTAATAAGTAATAAAGTGATAAGTAAATATCATTCCCACGAAGACTGTGATTATTAAGTAACGAATTTGATTTAGCTCTAACTTTATTTGGACAAGAACAAATTGAGAATTTGTAATTAACGACTAAAGAAATTATAGAACTTATAATAATAATAATAACTAAAACAATTACGAAATTAACAAAATATGGTAATTCAATAATTAAAAGACTCTAGGGATTCCGATTTCACCAAGATTAATCATATTTGAAACTAGTGATTTAAATCAATTGACGACTATTCCCTACGTTGCCAGTAATTTCGCTAAGGTAGATATTAATCTTTCTCAAGCATCAATAACCTAACCCAATAAACAAGCTAACTACATTTCTGTGATAACTGTCAACTTATGGAACGCATTAAGCCCTAGAAATTCAAATGTTACACTAGATCTCATAACTATCTCTAGCTTATGACGATTTAATGGTATTTCACACGTGGTCTAATTTAGTTATCACTTCTCAGTCTCAAACCAAACCACGAATCATGCAATTGTTGATCAGGGAATCACAAGCATTAAACTTAGTATGAAATACTCAACGCATAAATGAAATAGTTCATCAATCAATCAAAACTAAAAAGCATCAAATATTCATAATCTGGCTACATCGTAGCCCTGGAAAAATAACTTAGAACATCATAAAGAAATTAAATAAAACCTCAATTGTAACATAAAACATGATAAGAAAGATAGAGAAAACTAGGAGTTGGAGAAGAATTGGGGCAGAAGTCCGTCTCCGGATCGTTCTTCCGTCTTCAACTCGCAAATCCTCTACTTTCTATCTTCTCTGGAATGTTTCTTGCTCACAAAACCAGCCGCCTCCAAAAGCTCCTATCAAATGTTTATTTTGCTTTTTTTAAACATAGGGTTTCTTCTCTTCACGCCTTTTACAAAATTGCCCTCAAATTTTCTGTGATACTGCGCAGCTACGCTATGACTGCGCTACTTGTGATTTCTCTTCAATTTCTTCACACGCTACATGAATGCTCGCCCTTAGCCATTTTTCTTCAATTGTGCCTCAAAACTTAGACTTTCTCATGAAAATCACCTATGTCGCAAATCAAACACAAAACCAATCAAATTGCTCATACACTACTCAAGAACTAACAAAATTTAAGTGAAAATGTACTGAAATAATATATCAATAATACACCCAACAATTACCGTTCCCAAACTAGAGGATCAATGGAATAATACTGAAGAACACCTGGCGAATTGTAATTTCAAAGCATTAAACGCAATATTTAATGTAGTGGACATCAACCAGTTCAAACTCATTTCGAACTATGAAACGGCGAAAGAGGCATGGGATGTGTTACAAACATCGTTTGAAGGAACTGAAGTTGTAAAAAGATTCAAATTACAGTATCTGACCACAAAGTTTGAAGATCTAAAGATGTATGAGGATGAGACAGTGTCAGAGTTTTATGCACAACTGTGCGACATAATCAATGAAGAGCAAAACTGGTGAGAAAGATTCTACGGTCCTTGCCAACAAGGTTTGCATCAAAGGTAGATGCGATTGAAGAATCAAAGGATCCTGACACTATGCAGGTTAATGCCCTTATCAGTTCATTAAAGATATATGAACTAAAATTTAAACAACAAAAGAAGGAGAAAACGCTTGCACTTCAGGCTGAACTATCTGATGAACTGGATGGCGGTGATGATGGTTTCGAAGCGCTAGCACTGTTGACAAAAAATTTTGCTAGAGCTGTTGGAAAATGGCAAAAACAGAAGAAGTTCCCTATGTAAAGTAATAACAGTAGATAGAGTTTCAGCAGGCACAATAGAGGAGTGGTGGTGATACACCCAGAGAAACTGATAACAGGCCAAACACGAATATCTATGGAGAAAAGAAAAAGAAAAGTATACAGTGCAGTGAGTGTGAGGGCTTCGGGCACATACAAGTAGAATGTGCAAATACACTGAATAAGAAAAAGAAGGCGTTTAATGGCACATGGAGCGATGAGGAGCCAGAAGAGGAAGATGCTCCAAGTGATGACGGTACAGGAAATTGCACTCTTTGCTATTCAGAATGGTCATACTGTGTCCAGATCCGAGGTCACTATGACTAGTAAAGAGGACACCGACTGTGACAACTCAGAGACAGAAGAACCCATGAGCAATGTACAACTCCTGGAAACTTATGAATTGATGTTTGAAAAATGGGTTGTGGTTTGTAAGAAGAATGAAGAATTGGTGGTTTCTAATCTTGAACAGAGTACAAAAATTGATGATCTTGAAAAACAAAATAAAACCCTCCACCAACAGTTAGAAGAAAAAACTCAAGAACTATTGGAACTACAGGGTGAATTTCAGCAGTTACAACGAGGTGTTTGCATGATGAATTTAGGGAAGCAAAAACTTGATCATGCACTTTCGATCCAGAAACCAAGTGGCGATTGCGCTGGTCTTGGGTATCAAGGATCAAGTTCTACTTATGCCACATTGTTTGTCAAAACCTCAGAAAAATTAGAACTTCCACAGTTAGCACCCTCACGGAATCCCACAGTAACATCAAAGAAGGAATTCGAAAGCATGTTTGTACCTATTTGTCACCACTGTGATCGTGCTAGACATATTTGACCCCACTGTTTTCGTCTCATGCGGGATGTAGGTATGTTCACTTACTCTTCTTCACATCAGTGTAGTTCCTCAAAAAGGGTAAGAAAAATATGGGTACCTAAGAGCAATCAAAAATGTCTTGTTATTTACACTTCCTTGAAAGTAGATGCTACTAATTCATGTTATTTAGACAGTGGTTGCTCGAGACACATGACAGGTGAACGCAGTATCTTTACAGACTACCATGAATATCATGAAGGGCAAGTTACATTGGTGATGGTGTCTCTGGAAGGGTAATTGGTCGTGGTACAGTGGCTGTAGAAGGTTTTCCCAAACTGACGGATATATTCCACGTTGATGGTCTTAGGGCAAACCTAATCAGCATAAGCCAACTGTGTGACCAAAATTTGTTTGTTCACTTCACTAAGGAAAGGTGTAGAGTGATTGACAGTAATGATAATTGTGTTCTTGTAGGAAAACACTCATCTAATAACTGTTACACTCTACCGAGTCCATCCAGCTGGGCTATGGTGTGCCTTAATAGCTCAGTTCAAATCACAGAACTATGATATCAGAAGTTAAGTCATCTAAATATTGATTTGCTAACAAAGATTGCCAATGCAGGAATTGTCAGAGGAATCCCTAGGTTATCAAGAAAGAAGGAAGACGTTTGTGGTTCATGCTAACTGGGAAAACAGATTCGAGCCCCACACAAGAAAACACTGTAGTTGGCCACGAACAAAGTGTTAAAACTGTTGCACATGGATCTTATAGGTCCAGTCCAAACAGAGAGCTTGGGAGGTAAGAAATATATCTTTGTGTGTGTTGACGACTTTTTCAAGTTTGCATGGATGGACTTTCTACAGAAAAAATCTGAAACTTTTCAAGCCTTTCGAAAACTGTGTTTGCGGATCGCTACTAAAAAAGGTAATGCAAAGGTTATTCGAATCAGAAGTGATCATGATAAGGAATTTGAGAATAAATTCTTTTCTAATTTCTGTATCAATCATGGCATTTCTCACGAGTTTTTTGCTTCAAAAACACCACAACAAAATGGTGTTGTTGAGAGATGTAACAGGATGCTACAGGAAATGGCGTAAGCTATAATGACTGGAAGAAATACACCTAGGAAGTTCTGGGCTGAAGCCATCAACATTGCGTGTTATACCATCAACAGGGTGTATCCACGATCAGGTACTGATAATACTCCCTACAAACTGTGGAAAGGTAAGAAGCCTACTGTAAAATACTTTCATGTTTTTGGCAATATTTGTTACATTCTTAAAGATCGAGATAATCTGAGAAAGTTTGATGCCAAGAGCGATAAAGCTCTATTCTTGGGATATGCGTTGAACAGTCGGGCATATAGAGTCTTCAATCTTCGTACACTAACCGTTATGAAATCTACAAATGTAGTTATTGATGATACTGTAGGTATGATTGATGTTGACAATGAATAGGAGGTATCATCGAACACTGTTACACCTCAAGCAGATGAAGACAAGGGAAGTCTGAAGGAACCAAAAAAGTCACTGGAATCTAACATAGAGAGCCCAAAAAGAAGTCCAAACTTTTCCAAGGTAAACATGATTGACTGTGCAGATTACTCGAGGGATGACAAGCATCATGATTAGTTCAGCAGGAAGTGTTCAGAGGATTCAGAAACTCAGCCTACTGTGCCAGCAGCAAATGCATTAGTGCCGACAGTGCTATCCAATGAAGAGTCAGGTGACAAGAAACTCTAAAAAACAAAAGGACATGAGAAATTCATGGAGGACACTGTGGCTCACCTAGATCATAAGGAACCGTCAAGGCAAGTTCAAAGGGACCACTTGTTGAATGATGTTATTGGGCCATTGGATCAAGGTATCAAAACACGGGGTAAGCGTACAATTGACTATCAATAGTATGCCAGGTATGCATGTTTTATCTCTCAATTTGAGCCTAAGACTGTGAATGAAGTACTAGAAGATGATCACTGGATTAATGCTATGCAAAATGAGCTTAGCCAGTTTGCTAGGAATGACGTTTGGACTTTAGTACCTAGACCACAAGGTGTTAACATCATAGGCACAAAATGGATATTCAAGAACAAAATCGATGAACAAGGTCTAATCACTCACAATAAAGCTAGACTAGTTGCACATGGATACACGCAAGTTGAGGGAATTGATTTTGACGAAACATTTGCACTTGTAGCTAGGATGGAGTCAATAAGACCGTTACTTGCCATTGCTTGTGTTTTGCATTTTAAACTATTTCAGATGGATGTGAAGAGTGCCTTCCTCAATGGCATCTTACAGGAAGAAGCGTATGTGAAACAACCAAAAGGCTTTGTTGATCCTCATTACCCTACATACGTATACAAGCTGAAAAAAGCACTATATGGTCTCAAATAAGCACCTCGTGCTTGGTATGAGAGGCTCACAAAGTTTTTGTTGGACAAGAGCTATACTCGAGGGGAAGTGGACAAAATATTGTTCGTGAAACACTTCAATACAAGATTGTTAATTGCTCAAATCTACGTGGATGATATTATGTTGGGCTCTACATCCAAAAATAGAGTCGATGTTTTTGTTGATCAGATGAAATGGGAGTTTGAAATGAGTATGGTAGAAGAACTAACGTACTTTCTTGGCTTGCAGGTCAAACAGTGTCACAATGGGATATTTATCTCTCAAGAGAAGTATGCTCGCAACTTGGTCAAGAGGTTTGGCATGGCCAATATGAAAACAGTTCGGATACCTATCAACACCACCACCAAGCTGGCTAAGGGGGAAAATGAAAAAGCTATTGATTCGACATTGTATCGCAGCATAATCGGTAGTCTCTTGTACTTAACTGCAAGTCGTCCTAATATCTATTTCAGTGTCGGTGTGTGTGCACGATACCAGGCATATCCAAGGGAATCTCATCTTAAAGTAGTAAAATGCATCGTTAAATATGTGTTTGGCACTACTAGTTTAAGCATTTGGTACACTGTGGATACTAACACTAATTTGGCTAGTTACAGTGATTCTGAATGGCAGGGAATATAAATGATCAGAAAAGTATTACTAGGGGTTGTTTTTACATTGGCAACAATCTTGTATTATGGTACAGTAAGAAACATGCTTTTATATCCTTAAGCACAGCTGAGGCAGAGTATATAGCAGCTGGAAGTTGTTATGCATAACTACCTACTGTGGATGAAGCAGATGCTTGAAGACTATAGTATTGGTAATCAATTACTTACTGTTTATTGTGATAATATGAGTGCAATCAATATTTAAAAGAACCCTGTTCAACACTCCCGTACCAAACATATTGATATTAGACACCATTTCATACGGGAATTAGTGGAAACAAAACAAGTTGTACTTGAACATATTGTGACTGAGAATCAACTGACAGATATTTTCACTAAGGTTCTCGATGCAGTGAGATTCGAAACAATACGCAAAGCCTTAGGCTTTTGCACACTCTAACTGTGACATCCACAGGGAAACACAGTGGGACTACACTGATATAATATTATTTACACTGTGCTCCAACTGCATGGTACAGGAACCTTTTCTGCACCACTGTGAGCAAGCTTGCTGCTACTGTGCAAACAGTGAAGTCCTAGTGCTGATCAACTATATTACGCTTGTGACTTTGGAGTATCTCCATTCCCGGACACTAATCAGTATGCAAAGTTGTGAAAAAAGGGACCTGGCACATTGGTCTGAACTCAGACAATTACTGTATTATGCAAAAATCAAGGCCAACAATACTGTAACCACCTGGAAAAAGCTACTTTGGGCTACATAGAAATGCACAAGAGTGAAAGCTACTAGGACAAACAAGGTGTACAGTAAGTTGGTTAGTCTAGCGGGTAGTTTGAACAACTATTATAGCTGATTTGTCACTTGGTTTCGATGTTCACTGTGCGGCAATGTCCAATCACAGCTCACACACACACCCTGGTCATATGTGTGAGAACTAATGTGTAATGAATGTTATGTTTTTGTTTCAGATCTTCTTGTGGGGACCTATGGGGTGTTTACACTTTGAGTGCATAACCAAAGGCATGAAGCTTGTCTCGCACTTGAGTATTGTGATAGGTCTGTCCAATTGTTTCTCTCATAGCGTCATCATTGATTGTGTTTTAATTGCAACCGGGAAAAAAAAATTCGAAAACAAAAAAAAAAAATAAGCCCCAAAATTATCGCCTCGTAGAAAAAGGGATTTATAATCTCCTTGGCAGTTACAAAGACAGGCGGTGCTTGTTTTTCTCTCCCATATTCCCAATGTTGTTGCACTTAATCACGCCACCTCTCTCTTTCTCTCTCTCCTATATCATTTCGTGTTTGATCGTGTGCCCTACATTTTTGCTTCCACTAACCTTTTTGCTGAGCTTTCTCTATAAAGGTAAATGGTCCGACGATCAACTCGACTCTAGTGAAAATCCAAACCCAACCGTGCTAACGAGTAAGGAACAGATCATACACCCATAACCATTGATGATCTCGATTCATCCTCAACATCCATGGCCACCTGTTCTCTTTCCTCCGAAGAAAGCTTCGATGCCACATTGGTTCATCGGCGCCGATCACAAACTGCTGCTCAGCCCTCCGGATTATCTTCTCCAAAACCTCCGCTTGTGGCCTATAGTGGGTCAGGCAGTGAAGAGAGCCTGCCGTTTCATACTCCACCGACACCATTGTCGTCCAATAGGGAGACACCCACCACAGAGGAGATTGAGAAGCTGTTTAATTTTCTACCAACATCCGTGCTTGTCAAATCTTCCCCTACTGCTACAATAGCTCCCTCCTCTTCCAAATCATGACCACAGTCTTCAACCACTACAGCCATGCCCTCATTAGTCAAATATGAGTCTTCTTCACAACCTGCAAAGGACACAGATCCTAAGGACCCATCTGTTCTAGGGTCCAAAAGGGCAGGTTCTCTAGTTAAACATGGTGTCAGGCGTAACAAACGTCTTTGGACATCCTCCCTATCAGAGTTCAAACAAGGGCAGAATGATAAGGACAGCGAGTCGCCTCATCTCGATCTCACAGACGCCTACTCTGACAAGTTTTTCCTCTCTATCAACAAAGATCGGTTTACACGCTTTGCTGTCAAAGGTTTTCTGATTGAGAAAAAGATATTGGCCGATAGCTATCGTCCCTACGGTCTGCATTCTCTTTTGGAGAGAAAGGGTATATTGTCACTGAGTACTACGCTCCAACCGTTTCTTCCCACTGTCGTGCATGAGTTCCATGCCAACATTCACAAGAACATAGTGGATCCCTCATCCCCACATTACCATCAAGTTTACCTTTGAGGGCAGGTCCATATGTTTTCACCTCTTGCCATCAACAAGTTCTTGAAGTATTAGCCATCCAAGCTAGTTACTGAGGGGGAGCCATCTCTTGACACAGTGGTGTCTGAACTGATTGGGTATGAGACAGAGTGGCCAGGTAAAAATTTGGATGCATCATGTCTCATGGCCAAGTATGTTGCCCTCCACAAAGTCGTGATCCATAATGTTTATCCTACGTCGCATAACACAACTGTTAACGGTCATACAACCACTATTATGTATCGTCTTGACACAGGTGATAGTTTTGATTTAGGGGAGATTATCTTCAACCGTGTACTACGTGAAGTTGAACTCAAGACAAACAACAAGTTGTTGTCGTATCCTTATTTTTTGTTTGTTTTTCTGTCTGCCAATCAGACTTTTGACTCAGATGGTGACAAGTTTTTGCAGATGTCTGAAACTTTTGCTTTTAGTCCTAAGTATGTGCAGGGTACACGATTGATTGATGTAGATCTTCTCAAAAGTGCCATAGCTCCCAGTGAGCCAACTGTCCCTACTAAGTCTACCACAGGGAGGACCTCTGCTAAGGCGGTGAAAAGCAAGGTCAAGCCAGTCTATTCCCCCCAAGTTGACGATCTTGCACCATCCATAGGTGGTGTGACTGGACTCTCTGCCACTATGAAGTCTTTACGACAAGTTCTGGCTACACAGGAAAAATGAATTCAGGATGTTCTGGCCAGCCACAGTGCCATCATTGACCTGGTTCAAGAAGTTCTTACTCACCTGCATTCCTCCTTTGACAATTGATGTTCTTGTTTATATGGCCTGCGTGCCACTGAACCATTTTATTTTCTCCTCTTACTTTTTCTTTAGGGCTTGTGGCCTTAGTACTCATATGTTTTGTTTACGTGATTTTCTCTTCCTGCCTTATTGCATATACCTACTCTTGCTAGCTACTTCGTGTTTCATGTGAACAGCCTTTGGCCTTGGTTTCTGGCAAAAAATGGGAAACATTGTGTTTACTGAGAAGAGGTTATATGGCCAGGTTAGTTATACTGTTAATATCATTGTGTTTACTATGAACAGGTTATGTAAACAAGTTACTCGTTCATAGTTTGTTACACTGTGAGACAGTTTTTAGGTTATACTGTTATGAGGCTGTAGTGTTATGCTTGAGGTCTTAGTTTGCAGGGTCATTCATCTAGTTACCGAGTGTTGACAATACACAGGCTGGTTTTTGCCAAAAACAAAGCCAAATGGGGAGCTTGTTAGCTCGAGATTAGGGAAAATTTTCTATTGTCTTAATTGTCTTTATTTTTGGTAAAAGATTGTGCAGGATCTATTTTATATGGTAAGCTATCAATTTGCTGCAACTGTAATCGTGAGGCGATTCTGATGAGGCCAAGCAGATTTTGATTGAGCAAATCTTTGATTAGGCAAAATCTTTAGAGATTGACTTGGGTAAAGACTCCTACAAGGGCCAACTAGGATTGTGGGTGCTTAGAGCCCAAGTCTGCAGACCTTACCCTTTTATATATGCTTTTACTCGAGCAAAAAGGGTAGAGAAGACATAGAGCAGAATTTGGATCTTGTAAGGGGCTGTTATGAGTGTATTGAGTCTGTCTGTTTAATCACTGTGATGAGAAACTGCTCTGCATACTGTGTGTGTACTGAGCGTGTATTGTAAACACTCCAATCACTTGTTTTGTAATACATCCTTTGGGAGAAGGAGGTGAGTATTCAAGAGAATACGCCAAGTCGAGGAGATCTCGCTAGGTTGTAAATCCTTAGGTAGGTTAGATGGTCTAGGCGGTGAGGGTTACAAGGGAGTTGTCAATCACGTGAGTCCATTGACTGTTGTAACCATGAAAACATTTAGTGGATTGCCTATTTAGACCAGGGAGTGGTCTCGTGGTTTTTTTTCCAATTGGGTTTTCACGTTAAAATATTGTGTGCTCCTTATTTACAGTCTTTTATCTGTTTCACTGTATGCTTAAGATGTATCACTGTGGTTAATCTACAAACGTGTTTAATTATTTAAACGCACAATCGAACACGAAGTTAGAAACTTAATTTTCAGATATTCTCAATTTTGGCATAAGATATTCCTAATTTGTTATTTCATTTATGTTGCAAATTTATTAATTACATATGGAAAATGTTGTAGCCACTATCCATGGAACTGAAAGCCTTGAAACTTGAGACATTAATAATAGAATAGAATAACAATTTTTTTTTTTGCTAACTTTTGGAGAAACCAAAACAGAAGTTAAGGAAAAATATTTACAAACTTGCATAAAGGATGATGAAATTCACAAAAGTGTGTAAACTCCATTTAAATAATTAACACATGTTATCAATACTGTAAATAAAATCCTAGATTAAGAAACAAGGCAACATGTCATTTTGTTAAAAATTAAAATACTAAGTCCGTATCAACTAGTACATAACTAAAATAAACTGAAGTTTATTAGTTTGTCGAATCTTTAATAGGTAGGCTTCTAATGCTAATAACTTGCGGTGGCATTTAGATTTCAACCTAACGTTATAATGAATAACAATAAAGCTCTAACAAAAAAAAAGGAAAATTAAAGCTATAAAATAATTATTTAATTTTACATTCAATTATTTATATTATTTCATATTATATCATCATTATTCTCTCTTATAACATTGTACTGGGAATTTGCATGAGCGTGCTGATCTATCATCAAACTTGATGAAGAAACTCAACTAGTATTTGAATCGTAACACGTGTAAGGACTGTAAGTTGTTTGGTAAAGGGGTGGAGGTTATAGAACTTTGATCTAGAATCTAACTCAAAATTTTTTAATATAACATGTCACTATTTAATTATTGTTTTTAATTCTTAATGACCAAATAAATTTTGAATGAATTACCGAAAAAAAGAAAAAAAAAGAATTTTGGAGGATACTACACGTGTCACTGCTCACGGTGCAAAACTGTTGTTCTTCAAAACTTGGTACTAGCTAGGTTTCTATAAGAATTTTTACCAAAAAAAAAAAAAAGGTTTCTATAAGAATCAGTCACTACTTATATACTGTTTAATTTAGAGACTTACTCACTAATTATATATTGTTTAATTTAGAAACTTGATAATACATGTTTGTGTACTAAAATCTGAATATATACTCATTGTCACGTTTTCTGAAGATTAAAAACATACGAAGGATTTTGATTACAACTTTTGGCAATCAAATTATATTCGTGAGCTAGCTTTGATGGTCAATTTAAAATAACTTCAAACAAGGAAGAATAATGCCCCTTATCCCCCTGACATCACTTACCTAAGGTTATAAGACGTCAATATTTTACTAAAAAAAATTTATTTAAAAACATTCAGACGCAAAAAGTGTGAACTCTACGAGCATATGCTCATACAAAAGACAAATGTTTTTTAGACTAACATTTTACTTAACCACATGTAAAGTCAATTGGTAGTACAGTGTGTGATTGGAAGAATAGTTCTTGACCCAGAAAAGAAATGAAAAATAGATGATCAAATAGATCAAACGATTAAATATTAATAGAACAAGTATATACCCACCCATCCCTTTTTATTTGTGTAAAAGGTTAACAAATAAATAAATGTTAAGAGAAGGAGATACTCCATTTTAAATAAATGCCAACTTGATGTACGAAACTTTTAGTATGCACATAGTTCTGAGAAATATTAGATCCATTTTGAAGTTTATTTCATATTTTGCAAGAAGGTGATCCCTCGATAAAGACCACAAAAAAGGGAGGAACAAAAATCAACATCCTTGCTTTATGGTTTTCAATAGGGCTATTGGCTCCAACAGGTTAGACGCATTCAGGAAAACTTTGTACAAGCAGTGACCTTAGACAAACTCAATGCTGTTCTAAAATGGCAAAAATCTATAAAGCTTCCCAAAGTATCAACATAAAAAATTTTAAAAAAAAGTCACGGTATATATGAAATCAAATCAAATCTTCTCCCACTAGGTCAGGTGGCATATATCAAAACCTAGTCGGGAAACTAATGTGGAAGAATTAATGTAAAAGAAAGAATTAAGGAATAACTAGTTTATAAAGAGGTTATAGGTCCTTGCCCCAACAAAAAAAAGATGTACTGAAGCTCTAGATAAACCACAACAGTTCTAACTCTTATGATAATGGAAATTACTTCAAAGACACCTAGATATATAGATTTGAAACAATTGGATCATTAAACTAAGCTTATTAATCTAAAATCAATCACAAGAAGGTATAAAGAAAACAGCTGCCTTTGAATTATATTTAAACAGTAGTGTCTAAAAATGACAGAATTTAAACACATTGACAATCCGCCATCCCAACACATATAAACTACTATGGTAAAATAATTCACATATATAAGAAATTCCTCGCAGGTAAATAACTAAAACTTTGTATTTGGTCCTGAATCATTCCATCTTCGACCTTGCTTCTGATCATGTTGTTTCTTTCCTTTGTGCATATAGTATGCAAGAAGCAATAGTAGCAATAAGCAGAACACCAGCAGCAACTGATGAGATCCAATAATGATTTTCTTATGGTTCTACTAGGAAGGTGTCTGCAACAGGCAGAAGTGAACCCATCATTTGTTTGGAAGATTAATATAATTATATAACAAGGATTAACTGAAAAATGCAAAAGAAAACCATTGTTTTTACATATAATTTAATTTCCAACATTGGGCATCCTCTAAAATCAGGAATTGGACCAGTCAATGCCTTACCAGCAAGCCATCTGCAACGGAAAAACAAGTGCACAAGTGTCAAAGATACAACTGATTCAACATTAAGAACGGGGGAGCTATCAGACCAAAGAGATTTGATTAAAGCTTAAGACTTACAATTCAACTTTAATTTGTCAGCTCTGAAGGGATACTTCTTGTCAAATTCTTCTGGGCCGGGATAGCTTCAATCCTCACTAGCTCTTCTGTGAAACTTCCAGCTTGCTGAACAACCAACTATGGATATAAATATCTACTAATTAACATCACCCGTGACAGTTATCAAGCCAACCTACCCAAACGCTTGATGATTCTTTAACAACCAATATGATATTTTCAAGATCGGTAAAATACAATTCAACATTCTTGGAAAAAAAAAAAGAAGATAAAATAAAAAAGGAGAAAAAAAAAGGAAAAAGAAATTGAACTAAAACCTTTTTCTTGAAAACATGAAAACATGTTCTTTTGTTTTTTCTTTCACTCTCGTAATCTTTTTTTGTTTTTGTTTTTCTCTAGTCCAATTTTTCTCGTATTATGAACTATAGATACACTATATCGGGAACCAAACTGATCACACTAAATTTTGATGCTTGAAAACAAAAGTGCTTCAGAAGTTCTATATTTACTTCGGCCCAAGTTCGCTGGCGAGTCACTTCATCCTGATCAGTATACTCTCTAAATATAGTTGACATATATAAACGATGGATATCTGCCTTGGATCTGGTACTAGAATGTCGTAACAATATTTAAAAAAGTTACTGTGAGATGAAAAATGAGATACTTTTACAAAATCGTTCACATCATTGACGGAATAAAAATTATTCTGATCTTGATTAACCAGCTGATCAGCTGCACCAAAAACGCATAAGCAAAACACCGGTGGTAGTGGTAAAGAGTGCGGTTGGCCAAAATTATATATATTCGACCTTGATATCCTTGTAACGTTGAGTCAGAACTCGGATGACCCGATAATAAAGGGGTATGACGATACTAATTACAACGGCATAGTAATCTCTATGGTTCAAAAACCTTATTCTAACTAGTGAATAAAGCCAAATTAGAAAGGAAAGTTCATTGTCAATGCCGTAGGGGAATATTGTACCAGAATCACTAGGCCTTTGAAGAAATGACCTACGAAATAAAACATTGGAAGTCACGGTTGTAGCGATAGCCACGGTGAGGAATCATCTCCTTGAACTTATCATAAGTGATTTTGTAATAGAAACGTGTTATATGGTCCACTGGCCTGTTTCTTTTCCGTTGGCTTGGATGCTCAAGACGAACACGCTTCTTCTTTGCCTGAATCCCACTTTTTTCTGCCGCCTCGTAATTGGGTCCATATGCAAACTGCTGTAAATTCCTGCCTTAACCTCATACAACGTTCTCAAGACTACCTTCACATTATCAGAAATTGCTTGAACAGGATTCAGTGCAGCACGGTTAAGAGCTCGAATAAAATTGATCAGATTTCCCCACTCAACTCTATTTATTTGATCCGCCGAGGTCACCTTATTGATCAGAAGTAACTCTTCGTCGTCAATGATAAGTTATCCCAATCAGGCTCTTCAAACAAACTAGGATCCGATTCCATTGTCGTGTGATGCCGTACGCGTAATGTTGGAGAGAAACAAAAATCTAAAAAGAGTTGCGAAGAATTTTTCGAGGTTTGGTTTTGTGGAGGACTGGGTTTTGCAAATGAAACAGATCAGAGAGAGATATATATAGATATATGGAGGGTAGTATAAGGGAGACTTATATATAATGTTAGCTTTCTTTTTAGGGTGAGATAGAAGAGAAGGAGTGGCTGTGGGCTGGTTAATTACTGCGTGTATCATCTAGAGATGGTGATATATATGTTCAAAGAGAACAAATTAAATTGAAAGTCGAAAATTTTCATTGTGTAAACGCTAGTGGAATTTTGGATCGATTTGAGAGCTTGCTTAGTTATCAAGTTTGTCCGTTGTTAGAATATATAGGAGTCAAAAGAGCATGTCTAAGGTATCTCCAATAGGAGATACTATTTACAAAAACTTATCATTTTTAGTAATTTTTAAAAATTGAGTCTCTAAATTTAGAGTCAAAATGTATGAGGGTCACACAATTTTAGAGATTTTAATTAAAATAGAGATTCAATTTATTTTTTTTACTCTAAATTTAGAGATTCAAAAAGTGATTGGATCTCTATTTTAACCAAAAAGTTAATAAAAGTGGTGGATTTCATCTATTTTGACTCTAAATTTAGAGATTCGGGTCTCTAAAATAATCAAAAATAGTAAATTTTTATGAATAATTCCCACTATTAGAGATACCCTAAATACAATTGTACAGTATGCTTACTGCAATGATCATGCCTAGGCTGTGTATAGAGTAATTTTATTGGTGCAGTACACTCCATGCAAGACTCATGCAATGCCTAGGAATCTCTTCAATTAATGCAACAGACACTCATCAATGTGAGGACAAATTTTATTTTCTCTGAGGGGTATATTTCTTTACAATAATATTTTTTAAGGACAAACGAAGATCAATTTCCGCTGTACCGAATCAACGAGGTCAGTGTCGTTTTTTTTTTTCAGTTAATTTTTAGGCGTAACACGTGTTATAAGTTTATTTCTTTTTTGAAAAAAAGGGCAAGAATCATTAAACAAAAAGAAAAATGACCTTTAAATATTCCACCTATCCCTTATTTCTACTATGTATATTGATATGTTACCCAAAGTGGAAACTATATGTTTTATCAGTTTGTAAGTTGGCAATTGATCTTGGTTTTCAAAAATTATGTTCTGAAGTGATTGTGCTAAATTCGCATAATAAATCAGCTTGATAGTGCTGAATGTTGAAAGACTGAGGACAATTTCGGACATTCTTTTATGCAAAATAAACTTTCGCAAGACACATTTTGTAACAAGAAAAAGAGCTTGTATCCAAGGAACTCATATGGTTGATTGCCAAGATCTGTAGGGATCGCTCCCTTGCGTTTGATCGAGTGTCTAATATTCTTTCTTGTGTTGCTAAAATTCTTTGTTTGGATTTTCTCAAGAGGAAGATTTGGCTAAATTTGAATATGGCGTTTTGGAATTTATTAAGAAAATATTTTCTATTTTCAAACCAAAAAAAAATAAAGGAAATTGAAGTACTCAAGATTTAGCAACCTAAATTAACGTAAAAATTCTAACATGTACGAGATAGATTTATGGTTAAGGATGTTATTGCTACTAATTTTTTCATTTTAAAAAAATAAAAAGTGTTATGAACTATTAGATTTTAGAACTTTAAATCTTAACAGTCAAATTTTAAATACCAACTAATTGTTAACAAAAAATATTTCAAAGAATATATAAAATAAATAATTAAAATTTAAAAAATATATAAAAACTTATTTACCCATCATACATATATCTTATCTAAAAGTCGTCTCTGGTTTGACTAATAACGACTGAAGAACCATTACAAGCAGACTTTTGTTTTATTATCAATTTGTAAGTTGGCAACTAATCTTGGTTTAAAAAATTATGTTTTGAAAGTAATTGTGCTAATCTCATTAAATTCCCACTATAAATCAACTCGATAGTGTTAGATGCTAAAAGATTGATGACAGTTTAGGACGTTCTTCTATGCAAAACAGGTATGTGTAAGACACATTTTATATATAAAAAAAAAAGTTGATAATCAAGAAACTCATTGGGTACCGTTGCTAAGCTCTATAAGAATGGCTCCCTTCCTTTTGATTGAGTGTCAAATATTTCATCTTGTGTTGCTACAATTCTTTGTTTGGACTTTCTCCAAAGGAAAATTGACTAAATTTGTCTATGGCATTTGAAATTTATTAAGAAAATATTTTCTATTTTCAGGCAAAAGAAAAAAAATGAAGTACTCAAAATTCAATAACGGGATGTTATTTTCTACTAATTTTTTATTTTTTAAATGAAGTGTATTATAAATTACTAGATTTTATAAATTTAGATTTTAACTATCAGATTTCGGGTAAGAAACTAATTATTAATTAAAATATCTCAAAACATATATAACACATACTTGAGGTATAGTAAATAAAATCTCATTATCCATAATACACATTATTTAAAAAAATAAAAAATTAGTAAAAGAGTTGACCCAAATCCTATATTATTGCTAGCCAATTGTTAGATACATTACCTAGGAAAAGAAAAAAGAAAAAGTTAGATAAAATAATGTATTGCTAACCTCGTTGGCGCGTGAGTGAATGCCAGTGCTGATGCTCACTCATTCAAAGATTGGCAAATAGCACACTCGCTGCATGTCACCCTAACCCCACCAACGGCCAAGTCACAACAAACACGGAAAACTTCCGACAAAAAAATAACACACACTGAAAGAAACTGCAATTTTTTTCATTTTGTTCTGAACAAAGGAAACGTGTTGCTACCACTTAGGGACGTCGGGCCGTGAATGCCCCTCATGAAAGTGTGGGGCTCATATCTTATTTCACAGACGAGTCTGAATTTCGACCCGAGGTAGCACAATATTGTACCAAAACAAGTCTTCATCTTTTTTAAAGAAGTTTTTTTACAAACTCCTGGGACTTTAAACATTAAGCCGTGAGTCCTACTCTAACGCGTGGATTCGCACGTTTAACTAAGAGTGTGAGGTTCATAGTCGTTTTTAAGACTTTTTTCTTTCTTAATGTTGTGAGAACTGAAGCCCTGATGAAGTTAACACTAGGGCAACGATGATGACAACGCGATACCAACTTTGTCAGTAAATTCACCAAAATCAAGGACGTCCTATCACAAGGTTAAATCTACGATTTTTGTTTTGCAAAGCTAAAAGAATTTTCATTAGATTTTTCAGACAATTAATACTTTAAAAATACCTTTTTTTTTGTTTTAAATTAAGTTGAGCAGGGGCTCCATACACCAATGAATGGTTCTGCCATTGTTCCATCGTACCTATCAACCTAGTCCAATTAATATTTGACACACGACAAAATACCATCATGTTCCATTCGTAACACTATTTGATTTGAAAAACCCATAGAGGTTGTCGAGTGAATTAAATGCCATCATCCTCTAGCCAATGAAAGATAATTCTTTTTCCATACATTGTCAATTATATTTTCTCTTTTAAAAATATTTATTCGACGCATATTCATCGAGCTCCAAGTTATTACATATTTGATTATTAACTTAATCGTCCAAATTTACACCCTCCCCCCCCCCCCCCCCCCCCCCCCCCCCCCCCCAAAATTGGATTCCATTGTTTTCTAAAGGCCAATTCCATGCATGACCAAGTCGATTGTTCATATTTTTACCTTGAATATGGTTAGCAAAAAGAAAAAGGCATAAATTACGGAAATTTGCCATGAGCAAGATATAGTGTACAACTATGAGATAAATTCTAACAAGTTGCAGTTCACATCTCACAAGTAAATCCTTCATGCAAGTTCAAGATCAAGATGCCAGTTTATTTGGTCCCAAGTTTGATTTCAATTTTGAATCAATATGCAATTTATATGGAAAAACGTTGAATAAATAAATATTATAGAAGTTATACAGCATAAGTAAGGATTAATTTCAAGATAAAATAGCAAAGTTGTTCAATAGACAGAACTCTGTGACAAATGAAAATGATTGATGTAACTACTTGGTGAAAAATAATTTTGTTACACGTGATGTTGCAACATTAACTGAAATATTAATTCAATCACAGACCGTTAGCAATTTGTTTCTTGTCTGGTCAGTTTGTTCCACTTAATGTTCCAACATAAGTAGTAACAGTAAACAGCAGCGGAAAGATAAACCTTGTAAAAAAAATAAAGAACACCAAGATTTAACGTGGTTCAACCGTGCAGTCTACATCCACGGAACCTCCCTTGATCCAACAAACCTGTTCATTAAGAAATAACAAATTACAACATCAATGGACTTACACAAGTAAAGACTTCCTCTTATCGTTTGACGCCTAGATGAAAAACTCCTTAACAAACTTTAGTTTGGCGAGCTCCCCTCGACTTGCAACGTTCTCTCCCGAGAACTTCACCTTCTTCGCCCGAAGAATGAATAAAAAAGACAGTAAACTAATCACTCAAAGCCTCACACAAATCACTCATGCCTTACTGTCAAAACAAACAAAGTTGCAACACTTAATATAATCAAAGACTAGAACTCAGATCGTGTTGCAACATCACTTGGAACACTGGACAGAAAACTTTTTTGAATTTTCTCTTGTAGCTCTCTGTTTCTGCCTCTATTCTTTTCTTCCGTACCTCAACTGCTTCTGGACGACAAGTATATAATATGTTGATGCATCACCAACCGACTTAGGACTCAAGATATTCCAAATCAATATACAATAAATGTTTTACCATATCAGTACAATCTTCATATGGTAACATGCCAAAATATGGTTCTTGCACCTAGCATGGTAAGTTGCCAAAAATATGTTTCCTGTAACACAAAATAGAGCCAACATATAGATGGTAAAGATCATGAGATTTTTTGCAAAAACATAGCCAATCAAATGAGCACAAGGTCACGACCTCAACAATCTCCCCCTTTGGCTTTGTTTTGGCAAAAACCATGATTAAGGAAAGATAGTGGATATCACAGAATAGCAACAGAAGCAGTAACAACAAGAAATATCACAGAATAACAAGCAGTAACAACTGAACTTCTAGAGAAATCTTCTAGACAGACAAGAAAAAATACTAGAACAGGAGAGGAGAACAAAATTAACTAGAAGAAGAGCCCATTAAGTGTGCCATCAAAGCATTTTGGCCCTTGAGTAGTTGAACCAAAGTCTGATTAAACTGATCCTGATTAGCCTGAATATTCCCTTGCTCCTCTCGGAGTTCTTCAATGGCCTTACGAAGCTGCTGAAATTACTGCAACATGGCAGATTGAACAGCATAGGAACTGGCAGCATCAGTGTTAGGGGCTGGTGTACCAGCATGCTCTCCCGTAGTATCATCTTTGTGAGCCCCATGCAAAAACTTTCTAGAGAATAACAGAGAAGACCCTGGTTTGTGCAACACTTCATCAGGAACAAGAACCTTGTGTTGTAACACGAGAAACGCACATATAAGATAGGGATATGGCAGGTACTGACTAGAAAAGTTTTTAGCTGCTTCCTCAATGATGCGCTAAAAAATGACTCGACCTAGATTAAAGTTTACCCCAATGCCTATGGAGTACAGCAATCGGCCCATTGCACTACTAAGAGTAGTGGAGTGCTTAGTCGGATACCAGTTTGCCATAGCCATTTTATGCAAAGCAGCATACTTAGAAGTGAGTCTATTCCTTGGCAGTCTGGAGTCAGAGTTCCACTCAAATGGCTTACCTATTAGTTCCAAAGCAATAGTAGACAGAGACACATCTGGTATAATCTCGGTAACAAGCATACATCCTAAGAATTTATTTAGAGCAGTAGGTGAAAATTCGAACACATTTCGGCGCACAAAAATTTGATGATAATATTTTGATGTTGCAACACCGACATTGATGTGCAGATTTGAGTAAAACTCATAAACCAAATTGCTATAAAAAGACTTTATCAAAGCAAATGAGCCTAACAGATTCATTTCCCTCAGTAAGGCAAATACCCCTGTTCTCTGATATGATTTCTCATTCAGTGGTTTCTCAAGAACAAACTTTCGCTGTGACACGATTTGAAACTTTTCTTTTGATTCAAAAAAGAAAATTTGTGAAGAATAAGCAATGGAAGGATCATACCCTGGACATGATTGTTTTACCGTCTTGGATGGCCTGGGTCGTGAAGACTCTGCAAGTTTAGCCCCTTTGCGTTTGAAGCTACCAATGTGTTTCTTCCTTTTGGTCTTGGATTGCCGACCAACTTCGTCAGGTGTTGCTTCAGTCTCGAATGGTGGACGCGACGCTGCAACATTATCTGAGACAGAGACAGGTGTGCTCTTTGACTGCGCATTGAGTGACTCAGTAGCAGCATGACTCGTCCCACTTTTTTCAGCCGTTGCCTTGAGGGAAGATGATATTGGGATAGCAGTTGCAACCTTGGGCATTGCATCAAAGTCTAACGATTGTGTGTCCTGATTGTGTTGAGATAGAGTTTTGGTGTGAACAACCACATCCATGCCTGTTGGAGTCCACAAAGGGTCAATGAATGGCCCTTTAGCCCTACCTTTGGTTGTTCATAGTCGGAGTGACCCACTAGTGCTTGTGTCACTGGATGATGTTGCATCACTGCCTTTAGCCATTGGTGGAGGAGATGGTTCATCAATAGGTTGTAACGACACCCCTCCATATGCTCCAGATTTTGGGGTTCCCCAACGTCTTCCACCTGATCGCGTTTTCACCATGGTTGCGCTGCAAGTGGGTAGATAGCAAAGATCTCGGAAAACCATAGAGAAGATGAGAGAGAGAAAACAGAGAAAGAGATACACTATTTGAACATGAACGGCAGAGTAATAGAAATACGAAGAGGTGAAAATTTCTCAATTAACTGTGCCCAAATCGTGGGTAACTGCCTTGCAGTTTAGCCAATCACACGATCTTGGAAAGTTCAAAAATTAAATATGCAAAAGTACGTTAACTGCCAATCAAGGATATCCAAGTTTCCCGCTTGAAAAAAAACTTCTCCATGTGTTATACGAAAGTTGCAACATTTTTTACATAAGCTAGCACAACATAAACATGATGAGTTGTAATGACACTTTGTTGCAATCGAAAACAAACTAGCAATATATTCCACAGTTCTCAGATCCACCAGGAGTTTCTTCCCCCTTTTTTTTTTTCTTCAAAAAACAGTAACATAAAAATATGACATGAGTCCAGTCAGTATGAAATTACTCAAGAAGCTTTACTCATCAATACTCATTTCAGTCAAGGATTTAATTAATGAACCATGTGTGTGTGTGTGAGAAGTAGAGATTTTAGATAGCTATTACCTTCAAATCTGCAAGATGCAAGTGCTCTTCTAATCAGCTCAAACATACCTGATCATCTTAGTCATCATTACACACATTTTCTTTCAGTCCATGTTATGACAACACAAAGTTTTCTTCTGCCTTTCTTTCATCTTATGCTGCAACTGATAGCTTTCACTCTAATCTCTTTTATTTTGGATTAGGTAGCTCTTTTCAGTGCTTGAGACTCACATTTTTTTTTCAAGATGAAAAGAATTCAGAAATGGATTTAGAGAGACTTCTCCCTATATCCCTAGTCATCAGATAGATCAAGCTCTCGCACTAGCAGACTGTCCAGATTAGCTTCTTCAACCTCGATTTCAAGGTGCACAAGAATATATAGTTCATAAATTAAATCACTAGCTGAATTGAATATCCAATTTTTAGTTTTCTCAAGTTTATTCCATGTTCCTGATGTACATCATGTTGCAACTTTAAATACTACAAATTCCTATAGCTTTTCTTAGGGTCTCAAATCTTAGAGGATCCAAAGCTTTGGTGAAAATATCTGCCAATTGTTTTTCAGTTGCAACATATTCTAAGACAATAACTTTGGTTTCAACAAATTCACGTATGAAGTGATGCCTTATGTCAATATGTTTGGTGCGAGAGTGCTGAACAGGATTCTTGGATATGTTAATAGCACTCAAGTTACCACAATAAACAGTCAAAACCTGATTTTCAATGCCATAATCATCCAGCATTTGTTTCATCCAAAGAAGTTGTGCACAACAACTTCTTGCAGCTATGTATTCGGCTTCTGCTATTGACAAGGAGATTGAACTTTGTTTCTTGCTGTACCAGGACACCATGTTGTTGTCAATGTAGAAGCATCCACCTGTTGTACTTTTTCTATCATCTGCATTTCCTGCCCAATCAGCAGCACTAAAACCCACAAGATTAGTATTAGTGTCATTAGTAAACCATATTCCAAGACGTACTGTACCACTCACATATTTGATTATCCTTTTTACAGCAAGTAAGTGAGATTCTTTTGGATTTGCTTGATATCTTGCACATATTCTAACACTGAAACATATATCTGGTCTACTTGTTGTAAAATATAGCAGGCTTCCTATCATACTCCTATATAAACTTGGATCAACAGATTTTTCATTCTCACTTCTAGTTAGTCTAGTGGTCACACTCATAGAAGTCCTTGAAGACTTTGCAGATTCTAACCCAAATCTTTTAACAAGATTTCTGGCATATTTCTCTTGAGATATAAAGATCCCATCTGCACATTGCTTAACCTGCAACCCTAAGAAGTATGTTAATTCTCCAACCATACTCATTTCAAACTCATGTTTCATATGCCTAACAAACTCATCAACCTTATTTTCAGATGTTGCACCAAACACAATGTCATCAACATAAATTTGAGTAATGAGGATACCTGAACCAGACCTTTTGATGAACAAGGTTTTGTCTACTCCCCCTCTCTGGTAGCCTTTATCCAGCAAGAATTTCGTCAATCTGTCATACCAAGCTCGTGGAGCTTGTTTCAATCCATACAAGACATTTTTCAATTTATACACATACAAGGGATAGTGAGGGTCCTCAAAACCTTTAGGTTGCTCAACATAAGCTTCTTCATTTAGAATGCCATTCAAGAAAGCATTTTTTACAACCATTTGATATAATTTAACCTTTAACACACATGCAATGGATATTAACAATCTAATAGATTCAAGCCTAGCAACCGGAGCAAAGGTCTCATCAAAATCCACACCCTCTATTTGTGTATATCCCTGAGCTACTAGTCTTGCCTTGTTTCTAGTGACATTACCACTTTTATCAGTCTTATTTTTAAAGATCCACTTAGTTTCAATTACATTGACATTTTTCGGCCTAGGAACTAAAACCCAAACATCATTCCTCACAAACTGATTCAACTCATCTTGCATGGCATTTATCCAAACTTCATCCTTTAAAGCTTCAGTTACATTTTTTGGTTCAAGAGTTGTCGTGAAACATACAAATCTTACCATGTCTCTGTAGTTCCTCTTGGGTTTACCTCTGGATTGGATTTCATCATGTATTGAGCCTATAACATCAGGTAGAGCATGATTTCTGTGGACATGCGGCAGTTCCACTTGAGTTCCTTTACTACCGACCTCTGTAGTTCTGTCACAAGTCATAACATCTGGTGAGACATCATCCGACTGCTCAACAATTCTGCCTGATGTTTCATCTGTCTCGGTCACACTGGGTTTTGAAGTTCCTTCTTCCTTCATTATTGCAACTTCATCTGACTCATTGGTATTTGTTTTACTGCCACTGATTTCTGCCGTTGGTTCTCCAGCAAATTTTTCCACTTCGTCAACTGCCACATTAATAGATTACATTATCACTATAGTAGTTAAATTAAAAACTCAAAAAGCACGACTGTTTGTAGCGTAACCAAGAAAAATGCCTTTATCACTTTTAGCATCAAATTTCCTTCTTTGTTCTCTATCATTCAAAATGTAACATATACTCCCAAACACATGAAAATGCCTCAATGAAGGTTTCTTACCTTTTCAAATCTCATAGGGTGTTTTAGAAGTACCTGGTCGCAAGAAAACTCGATTTATAGTGTAACACGCAGTGTTAACTGCTTCTGCCCAAAACCTGTGAGAGAGTTTTTTATCATTCAACATTACACAAGCCATTTCTTGAATGGTTCTATTCTTTCGTTCAACCACACCATTCTGCTGTGGGGTCTTCGGAGCTGAGAATTCATGTGTTATTCCATGCTCGTTGCAAAATTCAGTGAATGAGTAGTTCTCAAATTCTCGGCCATGATCACTTTTTATTCTGATGATTTTCTGAATATAGCACCCTTTCTCATTTTTCAATTTTAAACACAATTTCTTAAATACATCAAAAGTATCAAACTTTTCTCTAAGAAAGTCCACAAATGTATATCTTGAAAAGTCATCCACACACACAAACACATATCACTTACCTCTGATGCTTTCGGTTTGCATTGGACCCATAAGATCCATGTGCAATAGCTCCAAGATATTCTTGGTTGACACATGTTGCAATATCTTGTGAGATGCTCTTACCTGTTTACCAATCTGACATGAGCCACACACACCTGACTGCTTGTTTTTTAATTTTGGCAATCCTCGGACTGCACCTACATTCACAATTTTGATCAGCAAGTCATAATTTAAATGTCCCAATCTTTGGTGCCAAATCTCAGCATTGTCACAGGAGCTGTTGTAACATGTCACTGGTTGTTTCCGTGATGGTGTAAGCATATAACAGTTATCAGATGACCTTTTACCTGAAAGCACGCAATTGTTAGTAATGTCTAGCACATGACAACCATATTTAGTAAATTTCACATGTAAACCTTGATCACACAGTTGACTAATACTAATAGATTAGCTTTTAAACCATCCACGTGCAGTACTTTCTTGAGTTTTGGAAAACCTTCAATATCTAAAGTTCATATCCCAAGTATTTTTCCTTTAACACCATCACCAAACGTAACTTGTCCTTCATCTCGCTCCTTGTAGCTATTCAAGGCTTCTCGCATTCCTGTCATATGTCTAGAACACCCACTATCAAAATACCAAGAGTTAGTAGTACAAGAATGCATCGAAGTATAAGCAACACAACAAGCTAACTCAGTTTTCTTTACCCATAATTGTCTTACCTTATGTTTCTGAGAAACATGTGAGGATCTTTTCTGCTTACTATGAGACTTACCTTTCTCTTGCATTCTTTGAAGTTTGAAACAATGAGGTCTGATGTGGCCCGGTGCGAAACAGTAATGACATGTAGGAATTAACCTATTTTTCTTTTTCCCATATTGCCTCTGTAATGTTGTTGATGCTGTCGAAACATCAGATACCATGGCACTTTTTTGCTATTCTGAGCAGTTGCATCTTCATGTTCAGATTCTGGGTGATTTGAACCTTTCACAAAGATAGTTGTACCAGAAGATTCTCCTTCATAGAAACCAAGTCCACTATGATCTCTACTTTATTTTTGAATGGATAACATGTGATCCAATTTTTCAGTTCCTGAATTTAGCATTTTTACATTTCGCTGCATCTGCTTCAAATCATGTTGCAGCATCTGTACTTCACACAGTCTTTCTTCAGCCAGTTTTTCTAGTTCTGCTTTTTGTTTTTTCCAATTCGACAATCATGAGTTCTAGTCCTTGGTTTTTCTTACACACTGCCACCCACTTTTCGTACATGTTCTTGTATGTTTTCATGACTTTTTCATCATCCAATTCACCATCACTATCAGATTCATCACAGTCAGGCTTACGTAATTCCCCATATTGATCATATGTTGTTGTAACAGCAGTACCTGCTCCCTCATCCATACTGATCTTGCTTGGTGCTGTTGCAACAGTGAACGCAACAAAGTTCCCAGTGTGCTCTCCTTAACTTTCTGAAGAGTCTTCTGATTCTGCATCACTCCAGGTAACCTTCATAGCTTTTTTCTTCTTTTTCAAAGTTTTTGTACATTCAGCTTGAATGTGACCAAACCCCTCGCATTCGCGGCATTGAATACCTTTACTCTTTTTTTTCTCATCAACTGATTTCAAATTTTGCTTTTTAACAAAATCAGTTGTTGTTGCAGCCTGAGGTTTCTTATCAAAATTTGATTGTCTAAACCCTTTTCTTTGCTTATCCCATTTTTTCAAAACTCTATTGAAATTTTTGGTGAGCAAAGCTAAGGATTCAGTGATTTCAGATTCCTCATCATCAGAAGAGCTATTCCTTTCCACATTAGCCTTTAACGCAATGCCTTATTCTTTCTTCTTTTGCTTAAACTTCATTTCAAAAGTCTGAAGGGACCCCATTAGTTCATCAATTTTGATTTCATCCATATTTTTTGATTTTTCTATGGCAGCCACCTTAATTCCAAATCTGTCTGGAAGAGAGCGCAATGTTTTTCTCACAAGCTTGTCATCAGAATATTTTTCTCCCAAAGCAAAAGATTCATTCGCATTGTCGCACAATTTTACATTAAAATTTGCAATGGTTTCATTCTCCAGCATCCTTAATTCCTCAAATCTGGTGGTAAGTATCTGTAACTTTGATCTTCTGACTGACGTTGTACCTTCATATGCAGTTTGTAATATCTCTCAAGCTTCCTTCGCAGATTCGCATGTTGAGATTAACTTGAATTGATTCAAGTCGACAGCATTGAATATTGCATTCAGCGCATTAGAGTTCCAACTTGCCGAAAGATCTTCATCCTTAGTCCAATCTGTTTCAAGTTTTGTTGCAACATTGCCCTGAGCATCTGTTTTGGTAGGCGATGTCCAGCCAGTAAGTATAACTTTCCAGACCTTTTCATCAATAGACTTGATGAACGCGCTCATTCTAGCCTTCCAGTAGGAGTAATTAGCACCATCCAACAGTGGTGGTTTAGAGATTGAACCTCCCTCACATAGAGTGTCCATACCTATTCATGCAAAAAAAAAAACAACTTTCTCCCAAGAATCTAACCGAATTAGTTCGTAACCTGCTCTTGATACCACTTGTTAGAAGTTATGCAACATAAGTATGAATTAATTTCAAGATAAAATAGCAAAGTTGCTCAATAGACAGAACTCTGTGACAAATGAAAATGATTGATGTACTTACACAAGTAAAGACAACCTCTTATCCTTTGATGCCTAGATGAAGAACTCCTTAACGAACTTTGGTTTGGCAAGCTCCTCTCGACTTGCAACGTTCTCTCCCGAGAACTTCACCTTCTTCTCCTGAAAAATGAATAAAAAAGACAGTAAACTAATCACTCAAAGCCTCACACAAATCACTCATGTCTTACTATCAAAACAAACAAAGTTGCAACACTTAATATAATCAAAGACTAGAACTCAGATCGTGTTGCAACATCACTTGGAACACTAGACATAAAACTCTTTTGAATTTTCTCTTGTAGCTCTTTGTTTCTGCCTCTATTCTTTTCTTCCGTACCTCAACTGCTTCTGGACGACAAGTATATAATATGTTGATGCATCACCAACCGACTTAGGCCTCAAGACATTCCAAATCAATATGCAATAAATGCTTTACCATATCAGTACAATCTTCATATGGTAACATGCCAAAATATGGTTCTTGCACCTAGCATGGTAAGTTGCCAAAAATATGTTTCCTGTAACACAAAATAGAGCCAACATATAGATGGTAAAGATCATGAGATTTTTTGCAAAAACATAGCCAATCAAATAAGCACAAGGTCACGACCTCAACAAAATAAACTACTTTAGTCAAGACGTGAAAAGGTAAAAATCTTGCAATAAGTTAAAGATAAAGTGTGCTCTATTTACAATTTTTTTCATCATAAATTATGCCTTACTCGACAATCATGTAAATTTGAAAATATGCACTCAATTGCTATGAAATAATAACTCATAATGAATCTAATCTTTGGTTTGTTTGAAACTTTCGTCCCTTATCTTTTATAATGAACCTTTTAGTCCCACATGTATAAACTTAACGACGCCGTTAGTCCTCCTTCACGATTTCCAATCAAATACTTACTATTAGAGTCAAGTGCCACGTGTGCATTAAAAATTGAATTATAATCCTCGATATATCAGCCATTTATCCCTCGTTCGTATGATAATAATTATTGTATTAAATATCAAATCTTTCGTGTATATGATAAAAATTATACTATATAAGGAAGGATGATAGGAGTGATATATAACATTGCTCTACATATTGGGCTTTCCCAAAATTCTTGCCACTTTGTCAGATATAACGTTTGGGTTTGATACCTCTCCTTTGTATGAGTCTTTAATTTTTTAAATGAGATTTATTATTGGTAATTAAATTTAATTCTTTTAAATTTCATTATTTTTAGGGTATTTTTTTATCAATTGGAATGTGACTTAGACCCCATAAATATTAAAAAGTATGAATTAGACTCCTTTTGTTAGGGTCTATTTATTTTCTTTTAAACAAATATGTAGTGTATGTTATACCTTTGGCCTTCTCTTTTCTCCTATTCCCTTTCCTCTTCGTCTCCTATTATTTTTCCCATAATTTTGATCTTCATCTTCTATTTTAACCATAGTTTTATCTTCTTCTGTTATTTTAACCTTTTTTACAAAAAAATAAAATTTGAAATAAATAGTTGAGATTTTAAAAGACTAAATCCGATGACCTGTAATAACCCTCATCTAAACAAAGAGATCAGAATAAGTAAATAAGATGATATGTTCCTGAATATAATAGTCATCACAAAAAATACATAATCATTTCCCTTGTTTTATCCCATATAGGGGAATTGAAGTTTACACTATGTTTGCATTACAAAAGAGAAAAGAAATGAAAGCAAATTTTTTTTAAAAAAGATATGAAATGTAAGAGACCCCTTTGTTTGGATTGAAAATAATAATAAGAAAAAAATTTACTATTCTTTGTTTCAATTGGAGAATGAAAGTAAAGGGAAATGAAATAATAACTATAAATGAAGAGCATTACTATAACCCTCTTTAATTTTTACACTCAAATACCACTTCCTACATGGATGCTTAGTTGTCATGCTAAAATAATAAACTTTTTGTTTTCTCTCTTGTCTTTTAGGCTCTGTTTGGCCTAACTGTGAAATTTCAGCTTTTGAACTGTAGAACTTTTAGAGTAGAGCTTTTATAAGAAGTGCTGTTGAACAAAAGCCGTTGACTGTTTGGCCTGTGTTACACAACATTAAGCTTTTAAAAATTTTTAAGGGTAATATCGGACTTTAAAAATATGGAGAGGTATATTTGAGAAAAAAATAGATTTCCGCATTATGTAAAACATTTTCGCAAAAGCCTTTTTTGAAAAGTTCCAATTTGGAGCTTCTTAATTTTTAGCTTTTTTCAGCTTTAGCTTTTACCTAAAAACACTTTTAAAAATGGGCCAAACAAGTTAGTTCAGCTTCTAAACTCTCGAGAAGCGCTTTTGACTGTCTAAAAGCTAGGCCAAACATTACCTTAGTATGCCAACTAAGCATACACATGAGAAGTGGTATTTGAGTGTGAAAATTAAAGTGGTATATAGCCTTTCTAATAAATGAAAGGTTACTTGACTACCCTTTTTAATATTTATTGTTATGTTAAGAGTAAATTACTAAAATGGTCTTTTATCTTATTGATTTGTGACAAATTCGTCCCTCATCTTCAAATCAAGATAAATTAGTCATTCAACTTCCGTTGGTCCTTTTTGTGAAAAAACATTAAAAAAACTAACGATATTTTACAACTAGTACTGCCCCTGGTTGTGAAATACTGAGAATATTTAAACACAACAACTAAAAAGAGGTTTGCACAGGAAAGTAAGAGATGGCGAATACCTCGTTGTATTTATGAGTCAACATCTGAGAAAAATTAAACAATAATCTCCTATAAAGAATATTGTCAACTGGAGGAAAGTAAATATTCACTAAACCCGCCAGGGCAGCATAGGCAGGGGTCAAATTAGGATTCTTAGATTGGCAAACAAGCCTTTACCTCTGACTATGTTCTCAGCAAAGAGTTGTGCTACGATGCTCTTCAGATTGGTTGAATTGGCATTCTCGACAAGTTGATCTATGACTTGTCTCAAGTATTCCATATTGTGTATCCTGAAATTTAAACTACACAATACAATCAATTCTTGAATTGGGGTACGATTTGGGTTTCTCCCAATATGATATCTTTTTTCTTTTTTCGCCCTTTATTATTAGAGCAAAGACAAATTTAAATTGTGAAAGATTTTCAATTTTGAATTTGAACGAAATATTTTTGAATTTTATTGGCAAAATTACATCTCTCATACTATATATATTAAATCTCGCTTCGCATTTGGTTTTTCTAAAATACACGATCCTTATAATTCTCCTCAATGGTAGTATCAACTGGTGCCACTTATTAAACAAATATTAATTTTGTTTTCCAGACTTGTAAACTTTAGTTAAGAGAACCCATACATGAAAACAACACAAAATCTCATGCTAAATTGAAGGAAGTTGTATCTTAATGATCACCACACTTTACTCCAATATTATTCTTTGATAATTGAGTCAAACTTCATGAAAATCGGAGGCGTATCTTCTAACGCAGATTCCTTGAGATGGGTGCATCCTTCATTTTACACTTCGAGTTGGAGCCACTTATGAGAGAAATGTAATAATAATGAATTGTTTATATATATCATTTTATCATAACTATATAAATGTATCATAACTTTGGAATCTCTACATGGTCATTTGATTACTCTCATAATATTATAAGGATCCAAATCCATTTGTCACTTAGCCATGAACGAAGTAATATAAGTATAAATTTCTTAACATTACTAGTAATTAACATTACCCACAAGTGTGTTTTCTTCTCAAAAGGATAATAGAAGTATTATAGAATTTATAGTCCGTAATTTTTTTTTGAAATTAAGCACGATTAAATTTTGACATCCTTTAAATTTAATATAGACTAAACTCGAGAAAATACATTTAAAAATATGCAAAAAAATAAATCAATCAACTCATAACTAGTACTTCTCCGCAAGTATTTTTTCTCGACAAAAAGGATAATAGAAGTGTCATACAACTAAAAGCTCATAAAACTTCTAAAAGCACGTTTGAATTACGAAACACAATAATAAACTCTGGAAAGTACATTTAAAAATCTAGATCTAATAAATTATGATGCAATAAAATCTATAACATGACGTAGATAGCATCCTTCCCCCGTATTCCATAACGTCATTAATAATTTGGACAAGACAGTGGAAACAAATGTGACAAATTGTTAGATCGTGTCTTGTATTTCAAGTTCAAATAAAATGTAATGACAAATAACTTATGTGTACCATTTGCGTATAAATAGGCCTTCAGCATTGTAAAAATAGCATAAAAAGAAATCACCAATTCTCTCTTTCTCAATTCGTCTCCGATCTCTTTTCTTTTACTTCATAACTAACACAAACAAATTTGATAGGGGTGAAAATTGAAATATTTTCCATTCCAGGGGTGCAAATTATAATTCTTCCCAACTAGCAACGACGTCGTAATATCACCCGTAAACTATACAAACATCAAAAAGCCGCCATTGAACATTGTTTCAAGCAAAGAAGCAGCAGCAGCGGCAGCCACTTTAAATATTTTATGTTTTTGAAGTTTTCTTAAAATATGGGAAAAGCATCAAGAGACAAAAGGGTAAGTTATGTTCTTCTACTTCTTAAAATTTTATTGATTAACTATTTTTTTTATGAATTTTAAATTTATTTAATTATTTATTTTTTAACAAAAGTTGAAATTTTGCATGATATACATTACCGAAAAGCAAAGGAAGAAGGATGTTGTGCTCGGAGCGCTTTTAAGCTCCTTCAAATCGATGAGGAATTCAACATTTTCGAAGGTAATTGTTGTTATTAGCTCGAGAAATAACTGTTTTGCGCCTCAAATACTATGTACTAAATGAACAATTGTTGAGTTATTACACAAGTCCCGAACACTCACTTATAAAGTGAACACTTATCTAATTTGGGACTATCATTTACTATCTTTATGGAGACAAAAAAAAAAAAAAAATCTGTTTGTGAAAGATTGCTTATATATCAGTTGGCATTTTCTCGAATAGAGAATGGGCATGTTTAGTTGTCTAAAATGCTGCTTTTTATTGGTGAATTATACTCAGAATTATCTTACCAAGATTGCAGCAACTACTATACGTGACATAACCTCGCAAAGACTGAAGTTATTCAAAAACATTCTATGTAACTTAAAAATATGGCATGGTGACATTTTTTCGTGTTAATTTTTTTATTTTTTTATTGTCGTATTGAAGTAGTTTACATTAACTTGCAGGTGTCAAGCATGTTGTGGATTTATGCGCAGCTCTGGGTAGCTGGAGTCAGGTAATTGGCATTTGGTGATGTTATGTTAGTTTATCTTATTATCTTTTATTGGTGTATACAATGTCGGACTGTTAGAAAATTATGAATCTCTGCAAATGGAATAACGTGGTCTGGTTTTTGTCATTGTGTCCTTTTCTTAAAAGAAATTACTGCCTGTGCTTTCTTGTATATTTGAATAGCCACAACTGCTTGCTCTCATTCAATAAAAGCAAAACATAACTCGGTTTTCTGGTTTTATCTTGTTGATTGGCCCATATGAATCAAAATATCGAAGAGTTGGATATTTGACCATCCTGTTGTGAAAAAAACGGTTAACTATGGGTAATCAATCAGATTGTTTGGTATATGACCCTTGGAATATGTTAAATTCTATAGGGTGCTTGATGTCAGTTTTGTTTGCTGCACAAGTTTCTAGTCTACATTGTCGACATATCTGACTTTTAGCAAGCTCTGTGACCTATTCGAATCCGGAAATGCTCTTCTACATTAGGTACTCCTCACACCCAAGATCAATAAAGATCAGCTAATTGACAGACATGTAAGTTAAAGACAAAAGATGTGAATGGGAAATATACTTTTCCTACGATAAGAGGGAAAGTCATTTGCCTATTCCATTTTCTCCATTGAGATACTCTTGTCCACTATTTTTAATTAATTCTATTATTTCCTCTCTTCCATATAGGTTTTAAGTCGGAAGCTGTACCTCCCAGTTAAGTTATCATCTGATTCCAAGTAAGAGTTCCTGCTTGATTTAGGTTCTTTTTCATAACAATATCCTAATCTTTACAGCTGCCAAAATTGTGGTCTGCGCTTCTTGTATTATGTATTCTAGTTTATGGATGGTGCTGTCACTTATGACGATACAAATACATATGATTAAGTATTCTATTTCACTTGATACTGGCTAGTAAAAGTAGCCTCTTCAACCATTGTATACTTGTTAACAATCTTAATTTTGAGAGTTATGATCTTTCTGCCTTATCACAATGGCCAGGGAGAGTGATCTGCCACTTGTGGCTATTGATTTGCAGCCTATGGCCCCAATTGAAGGTGTCATTCAAGTTCAGGGTGACATAACGAATGCTCAAACAGCTGAAGTGGTATTCATTTATTTCCATTGTCATGAGTGTTGTTGTTTGAAGCAAATATTTTGAGAAGTAGTTTATATAACCAACCAGAATTACATGCATAAAATGTGCATTTCCTAGTATTTGTAATATAGTTACAGTTGTCAAAAATCCTCCTATTTAACACTTCTTCAAGGTTGACCATTCAGCGTACGATATTAAGCACAGAAGTTGTAAAAAGGCTGTATAGCTTCATCTATGCCCTTATCATCATAAAGTATGATATTGACTTCAGGTTACTCCATGATCAGAATGTATTTGTAATTGGTTCACTGCTCAGATCTTTATGCAGTCTCTGTACTTCATGGATTAATTTAAAGCTGCCACCTTCTTGATTGAGGTTGACTTTGCTGTAAAAGAAGGATCATGTAGATACTAGGATAAACTTAACAATTGAAGTCTATAATAAGTACTAAACTTCTATATGTTGTTTATGAATAGGGAACTGAAAACACATGTATATGTATATATTTCAGTATATATGTGGTGCAGTCAATCTCAACTAACACTCTGAGGATGACTGAACTTTATCGACCTTGTCGCACGGCTAGCTTTAATTGGATTTAATCCGTAATATGTCTACTACGAGGCTGAGGACTAAATTAGCAATCTTCCTCTTCTCCTTGCGTGTAAAGAGGTCCATAAGCCATCAATATGCATATTTGGTTTTATATTGGATGCTAATAGGTGATTCTTTAATTTCACTATGGCAAATGTGTTATTAAGATTGCTTTTGATTTCTTTGTTCAGGTCATTAGACATTTTAATGGATGTAAAGCTGACCTGGTCGTCTGTGATGGGGCACCTGATGGTGAGTACAAGAGATGGTTTTAACTAGAGAACCCCATCCCCTCTCTGTATGTATTTTGACGGATTCAAGTTTTTTACCTATGTTCCTGTATTGCAGTAACTGGACTCCACGACATGGACGAATTTGTTCAGTCCCAACTCATTCTGGCGGTTAGTGTTCAGCTCCTTCTCTTCAATGTCAATACTTTCTAAGAGAAACTTTTTGAAAGTTGTATAATGGCACTATGATGTGTTCAATTATGCATCAGTATATGAACTTCGATTTTGCATTGTAATATTTCGTTAAAAATTCCATTACCTACCATATAAATGCCTTCTCAGCAAAAGGATTGATATAAAATATGAAGTCATTCTGAAGAGATACATCAACGGGTGCTGATAAGAGGTCTAGAAGAGTTACAAATGTTTAATGTTCGTGCTGGCTTTCTGCATTTCCTTGAAAATTTAATCCATTATCCTCTCCTGTTAAGAGAAGATAAGGTTATCTGTAAGTCTTTGTTATTTAATCTGTGTTTCCATTGACATCTGTGCACGCCAAACTTGCTTGCAGGGTTTAACCATAGTTACACAAATACTAAAAAGAGGCGGGAAGTTTATTGCAAAGATTTTCCGAGGAAAAGACACCAGCCTCCTTTACTGTCAGGTTAGTTGAGTATTTCTTAACAGTGTTGACAAATAAATGCCTGAAGTGACCCCACCCAAATAGAAAAGTAAAAGAAAAGAAGATAAAACGTAACTGAAAAAGGTGTTATGTGTGTGTGTGTGTGAGTTTATTGCATTGTTTCAGTTATATTCTTTATGTGAAATTTTATTTTCCGTTGTTAGAGTATTTTTAGCTTCTGAACACCTTTCTTTTTTCCTTTCTGGTATATGAAATTGCCAATCATTCCTTTAAATAGATGATGGTTCTGAACAATTTATTCAGAAGAAGCCTCTTGGAGTGTATAAACTTGCTCTCTTCCTCCCTGCCCTTGCAAATGTTCTTCAATTTTCTGCATAGCTGTCATGGATGAGGTGCTTATTTGTCTATAATTAAAATTGGAAAAGAAGAGTTAATTTCTTAATTAACAGGTATCTGCTCTTATGTTGTAAAGATGTTTATCAATTTTCAATCGAAAGAAATCACATGCCATATGTCATATCTGATTAACAGTTTCTTTTTGTGGGGAAAAGGGGAAAGAATAATGTCTGTTTTCTCAAATCAGATGGAGGTTATTAACTCTCTCTTGAATTCAGAAACTTAGGCTTGAGCTGTCTTCATTTTGAAATTTTAATCAATGATCTATCATTTCTCTAGTAACTAATTTGTGACGTCTCATGATTGGCTTTGTTTTTATTGAGGAACTCCTAACGAGTTACATGTGGTGGACATTTCAAAACAGTCAACTAGATGTGTTCCATGTTCGCCAAGGTCTCTTGGTCAGCTTTATGGTGTCTTAATTGACTAGTAATAAGCAGTAGCAATCAGTCAAATTATATGGCTGGCTTCTTTGGCCTGATAGGTCTCTAAAAAGCACAAAAATCACGCCACATTCTCCATATTTGTCGTAAATAGGTTATAAGAAGCCATCGTTCACCCTATATCCCACCTATTTGGGAAAAGAAAGAACGCCTACTCTCACTCCTTATTTATGATATAAATATGTTGCATTCCATAAGTTACTTTAGACTTTTGTTGACATGTGATTACTTTTTTGTCCTGTCTTTGTGTTAGCCTATTTAAATTAATTTGCTATCTTGGATTACGTACATATCTTGTAACATCTAATAAGAGTTACCTTATTATTTGACAGTTTTTCTTGTTAGTGTGAATGAGATTCAGTGTTTAGTTGGAATCTTGAGTTACAAACTGCTACTCAATGTGTAACGAGAACTGTATAGATTGCAACCTCCATAGGCTTTAACGATGTTTTGCCTTCATCTTGCAGCTCAAACTATTTTTTACAGATGTGACTTTTGCAAAACCGAAAAGCAGCCGTAATTCAAGCATAGGTGAGGAGCTGAACTCCTTTTGTCTATCTTCTCTTGTGGATTGGTCTCATCCAGAGTTAGTTAAAAAATCTAGAGACATCAAATGCAATGTTGAGGAAGGATCGAGTGCCAGTTACTCTTCATGAAATCTTTGGTGGCGTTTGATGGAAAATGGGCAAAGCTATGGAGAAATATTAATATGTTCCTTTCTCTTACATTTTTGCAGAGGCATTTGCGGTTTGTGAGAATGATTCTCCTCCTGAAGGGTTTAATGAGAAAGATCTGCACTGCCTCCTTGAAAAGGTTGGAAGTCCATCTGGCGCAGATGATCTGGGTAATATTCACTTGCTAATACTACTAGGTTACGATATTGTATCGATTGATCCAATCTCTTGTATGTTTGATAAATCTGTTTCACATTGCTTTTTCTCCTGTGATGTGGCATCCTTCATAAATTCTTTTATATGATGTAATTTGATCAATTCTTCTCTATTCATTTTCTATTTGCATAACAGATTGCAGCAGTGGGTGGTTAGAAGGCCAAATAAGTTGTATATCCCATTTCTCGCTTGTGGAGACCTTAGCGGGTATGACTCAGACTGCTCATACCCACTTCCTAAAGTTGAAAGTGGAACTTATCAAAACCTCGATCCAGTACAACCTCCAATCGTGCCCCCATATAAGCGAGCTCTAGAAATGAAGAAAGCTTCAAGTCATGGAATCCAAGATTTCGAGAAGCTCTCTCTTGATCCCTGATATTATACCTATACTATGTTTTTGCCGAATCTCAGGAGATGGAATTTTGTTCAGTTGAAATTTATGTCATCCATTTGGAGAAGGTAATCACCTAAGTGCATCCTGATTATCATCTACTGTAGTTTAGATTGTGGAGATCTTTAAGCTGCTAGATTCTAGAGCCGGATAAGCGTCGTGTTCTCCTGTATGATCTCTGAAATTTAAGATTCATTCAGAAACTCTTGATATCTAAGCACTAATAAACAATGAAAGTAACCTCTCTCATCTAAAAACGTAAACTTTTAGAGACGAATTTGTTGTAATTATTTACTGTGTTGAACAATAATTCCAAGACTTGATTACTAATTAATTCATGGGATTCCAACCTCTAACCAGGAAGATTAATTAAATCAAGCCAGCTAATGGACAAAATGTTGTCTATGTTTTCTAGTGCAAGTCAAGTTCAACTATAATAGTTTATGGCATTTCACACGCACATGAAATGGCAAAGAGGGTAGTTTATGTCTGAATGCAAAAGTTTTATAAAAGCAAGTGGGCAGCTCAAATGCTATATATTCCACAAGTTGACCAGCCACAACCATGTTTCAATTCTCTTCCAAAAGGACTTTTATTCTGCAAAAGTTTTGTACTTCATGCTCCACTTCATTATCTGATTACCCACAACACATTGTGTGTGTGTGTGTGTGTGCGCATATGTGCCTGAAAAGCAGCTAGGAGAGTCAGCTTTTGGAAGTAAGGATAGTGAAGTATTTAAGATTTTGGTTCTTGATTCTACAGTCCTATAATCAATAAATGTTGAAACTGTGGTGATCAGGTCGTTATTTGACCATTTCAGTCAATTCTTGCGTGTTATAGTTTTATAATTTCATTACATTATGGATTTGTATTTATCATTTCTTGTTTGAATTGATGTTAACAGATATCATGGTGCAAATCCTTCTGCTCTAAACTTGACAATCTGATACAATCTTGGTCCTTGCATTTCCTGGATTGAGGTGACCAGTCTAATAAAAAATGCTAACTCCTATCAAAGGTAACTCAGCTTTTTTTTTTTTTTGGTTCTTTTTTTGCAGAATTTTGACTAAATATTTAAATTTACAAGTTAATTCTTTTGTTTGAATTCGTAATCATGATAAGTGATTGTCTAATAATGAGCAATGAATATCCCGTCTTTTAGCAGAAATAGGATGTATTGATCTCATTACTCATATGATATATTTTATCAATGTCAACTAAGTATAGTACGTAAATGGATCCCGGTTGTTCAATCATTTGATAACCAAGAATCATTCTCTCATATCTGTTATGTGAATATAGACCAAGTTTAGAGAATAAGTGGATTCATTTATGATTGGTATGCATCTAAGGCTTCTTTTTGTTTCTCTACCTTGGCAGTTCTGATCTGGGCTGACTTTTTGGCTTTGTATGCAATGTGGGTATTGATTACATACCTAACTGAAGTATGGAAACTAAGTATCATGCACGCAGCTGGAATATTGAACATCTGGGGTGGCATCGTACGCCATTAGGCTTAGCTTACCTTGTGGATGCTTGCCTCAGAAACTACACGGTTCTTGCACCGTCTAGCGTTGCTTTTACCATTGTGAGTTTATGTATCTCTTGCTTAAATTGCCGTAAAGTTTCCTTTCAATTGATTCCATTAGTATTATATGTTGCATTGTGTGATTGATTTGAATTGGAGATGTAAAACATAAGATAGACAAGTATTATACTAAGAAGCATTTCAGATTGAAGGCATTTAGCAGCTAAGACTTTTTGTGCATTCGAATTAAAGATGCACTAGGAAAAATAGGCGAGGACAAGAAAGACAAATTATTTGAAAAAACTGAAGTAAATAGACTTCCAAGATTATCTGTAAATCAATAGTAAAATTGAAGTATTTATGCCAAATAATTACAAATCTCAAGTTACGGCATGCAATGGTCTTAAGAATGTGAATTTTAAATAATCTAATTTTTCTTGTCTATTTTTATAATAGTTTGTTTAATGTAATTTTTTCATATTTTTATATTTATAATTTGAAAATCCCAATACATATATGAATCTAAAATAATAAAAATAACTATTTTTTGTAGGAAATGGAAAAAAACGATGAAAGTCGTAATTTAAATCTTTCTTGCAGTAATTTAGGCATGAATTGTTGTAGATGAAAACGATTAAGTAGTTGATAAAAAATGGTCGTGACAATACTACTTCTCGGGAATCGTATATTGGTTTAGTGGTAATATTAATCGCTAAGCATGCTAGAGGTTGTGAGTTCGATCTCACTAGTTACTTTTTACTAGTTACTTTTTACGGGATTACATTTAGGCCTTCCATTAATCCCTAATTTAAAGTATCTTAAGAAATGGAAAAAATGATGAACTCGTTATTTAAATCTTTCTTGCAGTAATTTAGGCATGAATCACAGTAATAGCGATGAAAATGGTTAAGTAGTTGATGAAAACAGGACCCCAATGGTCATCCTAGTTGGTTCGCGGGGTTGTTGTCTAACCGGGCAATCTGGTTTCGACTCTCCATAGTTGATGAGACTTTGCACGTGAGAGGTTGTGTGTAAAAAACGGATAGTGGAAAAAATGGAAATGAAAAAAAAAATAGCAATCATAATTGAAATCGTACATTTAATTGGCATGACCTTTTTTAATAGTGATAAAAATAATTAAATAGTTGATGAATGCAATAACTACATCTCTCAAAAATCGTATCTAAAAGCAAAAAATTGAAGGAATGTCATGTCCTTGCCAGATTCGAATTTCCTACGTTGTTATATTCGAATGCAATATGTCAAATCCACTCACATGAATTAACCCTACTCACCAACCTCAAACACAACTACCACAATGCAAGGAAGGGTAATGAATAAAGGACTGAATTAGTGAGGAGGATTTATCCTAGCTGTATAAATTTAACGTGTGTATAGTTGAAATTTGTGTATAAAAGAAAGGGGATGTAGTAGATCGGATGAGTTGAGAGGGAAAAAGAAAAAGGAATACGATATATCAGGTTAGTGCTTACGTTGTATATGCCCATTTTATTTGTTGAAGTACGTTTGAATATCACAACATTTTCCTTGTATCACTTGGTTAATAAGTGCACTAAGTATATCTTACTGTAATTTACTCATCGTAATACGTAGCTAATCTTCGGACAATCATAGTATTATATGAATGTATATTTTGCATAGAGTGGCTTTACTATTTTGCATGGATCATGTTTTACGTAAAATATTTGGTGCATGTATAGTCCTTCACGTTTATAATCGATTATTAGCGTAAACTTTTTATAGTAAATAAACAGCAGTATAATTTGCTGTAACTTACTCATCATAACAGGTAGCTAATCTTCCGAAAGCCGTAGTATTATAAAGATGGATAGTGCTTCAATGGATTCCTCTTCTTTTGATGTCAGTTCGTTAAGGAAATAAGATATATTGAACATGACATTCACATCAGAGGATGAAGCATTTCAATTTTACAACAGTTATGTACGTGCAATTGGTTTTAGCATTAGAAAAGACACGGTGCATTAAGATGAAATAACTGATCAAACAGTGAATATGTTATATGTTTGTTACAGAGAGGGTGTCCGAAGAGAAAAATACTTGAAAAGGGAAAATCGACAGAGATAACATCGAGACTTAATTAGATGTGAGTGTAAGGCCAAGCTTCACATCAAGATTAACAGAGCAACCGGGTGTTATATGGTCACATTATTTCAGGAGGAGCATACACACGAGTTGGTACCCACATATGCGGTGTCACACCTCCGTTCTCACCGGAAAGTAGATGATGGACATGGGGCTGGAGCCCAATCAATGACTAGAGCTGGAATACGACCGTGTAGGGTTATGGATCATTGTAACTATCTGGTTGGCGGGTATCATTCTGTAGGATTCACGAGAAAAGATTTATACAATTACTTGGACCGTGAACGAAATGAGGAAATTGTTGAAGGGGATGCTAAGGTTGCTATAGGCTATTTGTTGGGAAAATCAGAGGGTGACCCGAGGTTCTTTTTCGAGTACACGGTGGACGAGAATAAGCGGTTGGACAAGTTGTTCTAGACGGATGGGCGGTCAAGAGATGAATTTGCGGTATTCGGTGACGTATTGATTTTTGATGCCACATACAAAACCAATGCGTATCGATTTCCTCTTGTTCTCCTGGCGGGGTCCAACAACCACCGAAACACGTGTATTTTCAGGGCTGCACTCATACAAACTGAGACAACAGAGTCTTACATATGGGTGTTGAACATATTTCTCACTGCGATGGATAATAAGATGCCTATATACATTGTAACGGATGGAGACAGGGCAATGATAGCAGCGATCGCAACCGTTCCTACATGCCTCTCATCGACTGTGCAAGTGGCATCTGCTATGAAATGCAGCCCAGAACGTGAGCCTACAAGATTTCAAAACAATTTTCAATAGATTAATGTCCCTTAGGTGCTCCGTTAATGATTTTGAGGTTGAGTGGAACAAAATGGTCATTGAACATGGTCTAGAGGATAACATTTGGGTAGCATGTGCGTATGATAGGAGGCGTATGTGGGCAGAAGCGTCATTTCTTTGCGGGCATAAGGAGTACGCAGCATTGCGAAGGTATGAATGCGTTTTTTAATAGTTTTCTTGGTCTAAACCGAAGGTTGATTGATTTTGTGAGAGACTACCATAAGGGGTTGGAAAGGTTGCAAATTAATGTTATCAATAGAGAAGTTCAAACGAATTATACCAGACCAGTGTTAACGACATTCCTAGTGGATTTTGAATGGCATGCTTCCAAAGTTTACACCAGGGAAGTCTTTAAGAAGGTTAGAAAGCATATTTTACTGCTGGCAAATCTATGGCACGAGGAGATTATTCCCCACACAGCCTATTGTCAAACTTACGTGATTGCGGATTACGATAAGAAAAACATGTTGTACCGCGTTCAATTTAATGGTGCTACCATGGAGGTCCTTTGTGAATGCAAGAGGATTGAGTCAACGGGAATGCTTTGTAAGCACGTGATATATGTTTTCAAATGTGAAGGTTTAAAAGAGATTCTGGCGTCTTGCATTCAATCCCGTTGGACGCCAGATATCAGTAAGGATTTCAGGCACAAGAACTTATCGACTGTGACGCCGGAGGAAATGGAGATAACCCGTCATGGGTACATCGTCTCAAAATGTTCGAAGTTGGCTTTATATGCGAAGAAATCAAGCCGTGGATATATGAAAATTATAAATAGCATTGGACACCTAATTGCTCGTGCCAAAGAAATCTGGGTGGAAGATATGATTTCATCAGGGCAAGAATTTGGTCTGTCAGAATCAATTCAAATTGATGTTTTGGATCCGAAGCGAGCGAAGACAAAAGGTTTGAAGGGTAAAGCTCCAGAGCGAAAAAAAAACCAGTTAGGCGATGTCAAAAATGCCAGTTAGTCCATTAATAAATAATTGTTAGCTCCTTTAAATTATTGTTCAAAATTTGATAATTTTTTAATAAATTTCTTTTGGTTTGTAGGCTTCCAGGACATCAAGCCAACACATGCCCTAAACAATGAAATGATGGGTCTGACGATGAAAGTGAGGTGCCACAAATTGGATTGGATGATATGTCTAGCCAAGCAGATTATGTAATGCCCCAATCTCTCATGAGACTGGGACTCCTATTTATCATGCTATTCTTACCCAATTTCAAACCCTAGGCACAAAATTTAGGGGAACACGGACGGAGTTTTCCCTATATATAGGACTATCTAAAAACCTGCAAACAACAACATACAACCACAAGACCATAATCCACAACTTCAATATGTTTCATCCCTATCAGCATGCAAGTCAACTAAACCGAAGAGTAAACAATTGAAGTTATTACAAACCACTAGCACCTTACTATCACCCAAGACTAAAACTTTAATATTACATTTCTTAATATAACACAAATACATATATGACCATAAGGTCTCAAATAGTATACAGTCATATAATGTACACATTCTTCCTTGTTCTACACACTGATAGAGTAGACAGGCCACACGAGAGGCAATTTCATTTCCAGCTTATAGCACTGATCCTAAAAGGTGTTAGAAACGAGTGTGAGTATACAACATGTATACTCAATGAGGGAGGTGATGCAGCATACCGAGGCGTGCAATATGATATGCAATCACAAGAAGTCATATATATATAACATAAAACAACAAGATTAAATAGCCAAGTAATTAACCACATTAAAAAGGATACGGTTCCACTTCAAGTCTTCAATCTCGAACCATGAGTCACAAACTTCACGCAAGTGTCGGCAAACCCTTACTCCACCAAGTTGGGATACTCCGTATGTATCCCGATCCTACGACCCTTTCTCCTGAGGGAGCTCCATATGCCCAGCAGGTAAACCACGCCTCTGGGGTAGTGGACTATACTCAGCGAGAAAGGAAATAAGCACCATGGTAGTCGAGGGAGCACGGCAAGCCCGATACCACCCATGTTTCTCGACGCTACCATGTCCGAAAAAGTTGCGTAACCCCGAGTCAAGATCACGAGAGCCAAGTAACATATACATGATAATTTACAAGCAATATAAGTAAGAAAACAATATAAACTAAATAACTAACATTTATAGCATAGCATTATCCAACATAATTTATATACAACAGAGAAATGCAAATAAGATGCAACTCCCTCACCTTGGGTCTGGATAAATACGCAAGAAGATAGCTCTGATTTACTCCAAACTTTCTCAAATTAGCTCGAATATGCAACCCTAGGGTGTTAATATAAGTTTAGCAATTAACTATATCAATTCCAACTAAACTCTTACTTAACTCAACCCTACAACATTAGAAGCTAGATTTATAATCACTTATTCACACAAGTTCATAACCCACACACAATTAAGCTACAATGTTCACCTTACCATATCATTAGACAACATAAGATATATTAGAAGCATCAAATACCATTAAGTTAAGATCATAAGTTATAAATTCCAATTACTTTTAATTACAATAATCAATAATCATATAACTAGATGAGTTATCCTTATAGTCCTACTCACTTAGCATACAATGTTTATTAGAGTTTGATCTTAACAAAGTACAAGTAATATAAATATTATAACAAGTTATAATCATTAAATATGAAAATAACTATACCAACACAAAGGGGTCAATGACTGATGATCACGAAACTTCACAAAATGCTCACAAATGCCATATAATAACATGTAAAGGCAAGATATACAAGCACCAAAGCTAATTCAAAGGCTAAGCATGAAAACCCCGAGTTTCCCTTTTGTTATACTAAGTCATTTAACTCCAAACCGAAAGCTAAAGCTCAAGATTCACCAACTAACTATTCTAATCTTCTAGTTACACATTATGGCACACTTACAACTCTTGAAATCATTCATTAACCCGAATTAGCCACAAAAGCCCCGATTACCCCTTTGTTCGTTTGTACTACAAGTATTTTAACCAAAGCTCAACTAAGAGTTAGAAAATCACATTTAGTCCCTACTTACCCTAAGAACACCAAATATATCAACCAAATTTACCCGGATTTACGTTTGACCCAAAACCTCTTTGTAACACAAGCCATTTTTCTTCCAAACACAAGTTAATGTTCTAGTTAAGTGAGTAGGCTATTCCATACTTTTAATTATCCCTTATGGCACCCCTAGGACCCTAGAAACTACCCAATTACCCGCGTTTAGCACAAAAGTCCCAATTTTTTCCTTGTGAGTTTGTACTATAAGTACCCTAACCGGGACTCAACCGAGATTTAGAAAAGCATATATAGCACCCATATAGCCTAAGAACACTAGATGTAATGGCCAAATTAACCCGGATTTGCATTAACCCCGAAATCCCTTTTTAAAAGTCGCCTATTTCATGTTTTAGCCAATTTTTGAGCAGTCGTTTTGGGCATTCCTTGACCTTATGTTGATTACTACCGCAACCATTACACCTTCCTGTTTTCCTCCAACAGTTTATCTCCAGATGACCTCTACGTGCATAGTGAGTACAACATGGGATTAGAGTAGTAGTAACACCTCCATAAGGGCCTCAAGCTACAGGAATATCTAAACCACCTTGGCAAACTTTCTCAACAAGTAGCTGCTCTAGGCTCTGTACTTGACTCGGTTGACTCGATCCTGCCACTTCCTGACTCTTTCCTCTCTCAGCTTTTATTGCCTCTAAAAGAACTTCACCATAGGTGAGAAACTGAAAAGGAGCCAAGCTAATTTGAATCTCGGATCTCAGCCCTTGAATAAATCTCTGGATCTTTTTCTCAATAGTCTGTACCATTTCAGGAGCATACTGGGATAGTTGATTCAATCGGGTTTCGTACTGTGCAACCGTCAAATCCCCTTGTTTGAAGGTCACGAACTCATTCCTTCGAAGTCTCCCTCTACTTCCAAGAACTCTTCCAACCATTCTAAAAGAGGTAGCCCCAAATATGACATGTGTTTATATATACAATTATGCTACACGAGAAGCAAATGTGTACTTATACAATCATACCACATATGAACAACCATATCTTAATACATAGGATTGTATAATAAAACATTAACAACTAGTATACAGCCTAGCATACAAGAACCCACTGTAATTTACGGTGCACTTGAATCACATAGGCATGTTGAGCACCTAAAAAATATTGTTCACATTGGTTCACAAAAGTACATAATATTCAATGCTCAAAGCAATTAAAGTACATTAACACACATTAACACATATAAATAAGACATCATAATTACCTTAGGGCTTCTACCCATGGTCCGAGAGTTGAACCCGACTAATGCCTAGTTAGTAAACTAAGCTCTGATACCATTCTACTAAGGTGTCACGCCCCAACCCGGCCTATAAGGTTAGACTAGGGTGTGATCTAAACGTTCAGGACATATCACATACTTAACCGTTTATGAAGATTTAACACTTATCGTTTTAGTCTAAACTCCAAAGTTTTTCGGAAAACCGGCAGCATAACGGCTGTAATTGGACTCTTTGGTTTGGCATAATTCTCTAAACGCCTCAAAATTTTCTAATCTCAAGTTTCATTTCCAACTAGGATTAATATTTAACATCAATTGAAATGCCTATTGGTTATCTCGATGTCTCGTTTGATTTATAACCTAGCATGATACTATGTCTCGTTTGTTTGTTTATCCTCGTTACAAAAGTACCTGTTTAAGATTGGATATGTTCATTTACTTAGTCCTTAACTAATATGTCATAACCTATGATAGGTACTAGCGGTAATAATAGCAAAACGATCATAGTAGTGTCTAGTGTCTGTCTAGCAATATCAGTACAAACCAAAATTAGACCCCAAATTACAACGGGGGTCTTTACATTACAACATCGAGCAACATAAAAGGAAATAGTCTTCAAGTAGCATAAAGTTCACAAGTAGCCATAATCACGCAAAGCACACAAACAGGCAATCACTCCAAGGCTTCATCGTTAGGCACACCGTCCTCGGGTACCTGTTATGGATCTTCTTCACTTGAGATGATAAAAGAGAGTGAGTCCTTATGAACTCAGCGAGGGGAAAAACGAGAAATAGGTTTTGAAATTCATTTTTTGGTTCAACTTATGAAATCCTTTTGCAAGCATGAATATAACAATAATATAAGTACAGGAACAGAAATACCAGTTTTTCCTCCCCAAGGTTCTTTAGGAACCAAGCTAGAGTACTTATACACATAGTAAAAAGGATACAGTGAGCTTTTGCTCTCAGATCAGTTCTAGAATCAGTTGTTGCGGCCGACTTCAAATCATTCCCTTAACACGCCAGGTGGGTGTACTCCGGATGTACCCCGAAATCGTACGACCCAACTCTCCGAGGAAGTCTAGCCCCCAAGCGAGAGAGGGAATGGGATAGTGGTAGTCACGGGTGCACCGGCAAGCTCGATGCCGCCCGGTGTGCGTGATCGCTACCATGCCGATAGGAAAGGTTGCAACCTTGTATGCAATGCACATTTATGACATTAACATATCACATTAGGAGGACAATAAAGTAGGTTGCCTCCGGATAGTCATAAGATTGCACATTGACAAGTAAACAGGCGAGGCATGAATGGATAAGTAGTTTCACTTGAAAAGCATATGGAGTTATATGAACATTAAACGGACAGCCATGTACCGCACATAAATCAAGTCATATAACTCAATTCAAGATCCACGTAATCAAATAATAAGATTATATAACATGCAACAACATCTACGTGGGCTCGGATGCAAGAAAAGCCTATTTGTCAACATGCAATGATCAAAATCACATTTAGGACTATAAGGCATCTACTGGCAGCCTACTAAGCACATCATTCCACACAATATCCAAATGATCAACACTTAGCAAGACTACCTAGTCATTAGGGTTTTCATTTCGTGCGTATCCGTGCAATTTAAGCCCCAAACCAATTCAAAATCAATCTCAAGCCATGCATCATTTAATTCAACATCCTCAAACATTCAAAACAGTCCACACAATATCCCAAAGCTACAATCCCAAGCATTTATTTCAACAAGAGAAGTTACAACAATTTTTCTAAGCATAACACTAAGTGAAACCCTTACTTCAATAGGTTGTTTTCTCGCAATCATTAAGATAAGCAAAAAATCTCCAATTCCAGTGAATAAGATGTCAAATTAAAGCTTAAGAAGTGAACTAAAATCAGAAATAAACCTTGCATCATTTGGAGTTCGGGATCATTAGTTATAGCCGAAACAGTGGGATAGCACAAAACTGTCCAGATTTGCACACATTTCGATAATTGACATTTTTGAGGTCCTTAGGGTCAGATTTAGCCTTAGTCCATTTCTGACAAAAATGTCCAGAACTGAAAAATCTTAGTAGCACACCAAATTTCATGTATTTTGGACATCATTTACTAAGTCAAATCTGGTTCGTTCTACAAGGTCAGTGTGTCTGCCAAAACCTGCTTCATTTTTCCAGATTTCCAGATTTGGACACATTTTAAAGATTTGCCATTTTGAGGACCTTAGAGTCGAAATTAGCTTTGGCCTATTTCTGCGAAAAATGTTTAAAACTGGCAAAACTAGTCACCTACCAATTTTCATGCATTTTTAACATCATTTGCCTAGCAAAACTTACCTCGAAACAAACTAGTCAGAGAGCTGTCAACAATCCGACTTCACCTATCATCACTTTCAAGCCAAGATCTTGCCATGCATGGTTGCAAAAGCTTATGAACGAACGTATAACTCAAGTACAGAAGCAAAGACATACATTTAAGAGCATGCATGTGGATTTTTGAAGGATTTTCAAAAGCTTTTAGCCCTCACCTTAGCAATCAACCAAGAAGATGCACAAAAACTTGTTGAAGCAAAATTTTCTTCTCCTTCTTCGCCTAGCCGAGGTTCCAACTAGATTTTCTCTATTTTTCCTAGCTTAGTGACCAAGCTCTAAGTACATGCATGTGGTTAGAACAAGAAGAAAAGAAATGGAAGCTTAAAAACTCACCTAGGGCCGAAATGAAGACTCTATGTGCTTGCATGCATCATTTGAGCTAACTACTTGCTTTCTTTTGCTTGGGCTTGCCTTGAATGACCTTAGAATGATGAAGATGAGTTGTGAATTGTAGAGAATTAGCCAAGGCCGAGAGAGAGAGAGAAAATGAGAGGGAGAGAGAGAGAAATGTGAGAGGAAATGAGAGAATGAAAAAAAACAAAAGCCTTGAAGTTAGATGAGCATGTTCGGCCTTGGGGCTTTCAATTTCAGCTTTGTGTCTTCAAAATGCTTAATTTTGAAATGTTTAGCATGGGCAAAGGTGGTTTGGTCGAGCAAGGTAGAGGATTGAGGTGGTTTTGAGCATTTTTTTTTATGCAATGATAAGTGTTTTTGTCATAACTTGTCTAGAAATGAATTTGAATTGAGTAAGCATGCATAAAACTTGATGTGGTGGTCGGCCAAGGCTATTAAAATTCTGAATTTTTGTCATCTTTTGAGTGTTATTTAGTTGTGTGTTGAAAGTGCAAAAAGAACAAAGAATAAAGAATAAGGAATGTCTAGTGTTTAGTGAATTTTTGTCTTCTAGTGAGTTCAATTAGGATTATAATATTGATAGTGGATTTTGTAGGATTGTTTAATAGTCTAGTGCTTTGTGTAAGATGCTTTCTTGATTAGCGTGAGGGCACATTTTCCTAGGTCTAGGGCACGAATTACGAGGTAGACACGAACTTCAAGACTAAGGCACGCACTTCAAGACTAATGCACGCAATCCTAGGTGAATGCACGTAAATCAATGCAATGCACGTAAATCAAGGCACGACTCTATATCTAGGTTAAGGTACGCAGTTCAAGGTTAGGGCACACGAAACGAGGTATCGCATGCTAATCGAGGTCGGGGTATGTAAGATGAGGATTAGGGCACATAATTCTAGGTCAAGGCACGTATGACGACGCATGCACGAAAACCAAGACAGGGCACGTAATCCAAGGTCAATTATATCATTCTTGGTCTATGGCACGCAAATCAAGAAAACACACGTTATTCGGGGTTGGGCCTCACAGCAGCCAAGCAGGCTTGCTGCCCCCGTTGTAGAGCTCTCGGAGAGATTTCCAACGGTATGCTGTGCGCCGCGTAACTCCTTACGGATCAAAAGTTATGGGCACCAGAGCGTCGGAGACCTGGTCCTAAGCCCCACGCCCTCGGTTTGCGAGCCCAGCTTCTACGTGAAGCGAAGTTGTCTTCCCTAAGGTGGCGTGGGATTCGGTAATAGAAATGTGGTGGATTAGGTTGTCGTCCTTTTCGCGGCTCACGACGTACGATTCGGGACGGAAAAACATTGCAAAAGAAGAAAAGTTTCCAGAAACTGGTGAAAACGTTCTATTTTGGGCTTCGAAAATAGGTGCAGCCGAGCAAGCTTGCTGCCCCCGTCGTAGAGCTCTCGGAGAGCTTTCCAACGGTATGCTGTGCGCCGCGTAACTCTTTACGGATCAAAAGTTATGGGCACCGGAGCGACGGAGACCTGGTCTTATGCCCCACGCCCTCAGTTTGCGGGCCTAGCCTCTACATGAAGCGAAGTTGTCTTGCCCAAGGTGGCATGGGATTCGGTAATAGAAATGTGATGGATTAGGTTGTCGGCCTTTTTGCGGCTTACGACGTACGATTCGAGACGAAAAAACAGTGCAAAAGAAGAAATATGTCAAAAAACTGATGAAAACGTTCTATTTTGGGCTCCAAAAATAGGCGCAGCCGAGCAGGCTTGCTGCCCCGGTCGTGGAGCTCTTGGAGAGCTTTCCAATGGTATGCTGTGCACCGCGTAACTTCTTATGGATCAAAAGTAATGCCACCGGAGCGACGGAGACCTGGTCCTAAGCCCCACGCCCTCGGTTTGCGGGCCCAGCCTCTACGTGAAGCGAAGTTGTCTTGCATAAGGTGCCGTGGGATTCGGTAATAGAAATGTGATGGATTAGGTTGTCGTCCTTTTCGCGGCTCACGACGTACGATCCGGGACGAAAAAATAGCGCAAAAGAAGAAAAGTGTCCAGAAACTGATGAAAACGTTCGATTTTGGACTCTGAAAATAGGCACAACTGAGCAACCTTGCTGCCCCCGTCGTAGGGCTCTCGGAGAGCTTTCCAACGGTATGCTGTGCGCCGTGTAACTCCTTTCGGATAAAAAGTAATGGGCAACGGAGCGACGGAGAACTAGTCCTAAGCCCCACGCCCTCAGTTTTCGGGCCAGCCTCTACGTGAAGTGAAGTTGTCTTGCACAAGGTGCCGTGGGATTCGGTAATATAAATTTATTGGATTAGGTTGTCGTACTTTTCGCGGCTCACGACATACGATCCGAGACGGAAAAACAGCGCAAAAGAAGAAAAGTGTCCAGAAACTGATGAAAACATTCAATTTTGGGCTCCGAAAATAGGCGAAGCAAAGCAGGCTTTCTGCCCCAGCCGTAGCTCTTGGAGAGCTTTCCAACGGTATGCTGTGTGCCGCGTAACTCCTTACGGATCAAAAGTTATGGGTACCGGAGCGACGGAGACCTGGTCCTAAGCCCTACGCCCTCGGTTTGCGGGCCCAGCCTCTACGTGAAGCGAAGTTGTCTTGCCCAAGGTGGCGTGGGATTCAGTAATAGAATTGTAATGGATTAGGTTGTCGTCCTTTTCGCGACTCACGACGTACGATCCGGGACGAAAAAATAACGCAAAAGAAGAAAAGTGTCCAGAAACTGATGAAAATGTTCAATTTTTGGCTCCGAAAACATGCGCAGCTGAGTAGTTTTGCTGCCCCCGTTGTAGAGCTCTCGGAGAGCTTTCCAACGGTATGCTGTGCACCGCGTAACTCCTTACAGATCAAAAGTAATGGGCACCGGAGCGACGGAGTCCTGGTCCTAAGCCCCACGCCCTCGGTTTGCGGGCCCAGCCTCTACATGAAGCGAAGTTGTCTTGCACAAGGTGCCGTGGGATTCTGTAATAGGAATGTGGTGCATTAGGTTGTCTTCCTTTTCGTGGCTCACGACGTACGATCCGGGACAGAAAAACAGCGCAAAAGAAGAAAAGTGTCCAAAAACTAATGAAAACGTTCGATTTTGGGCTCCAAAAATAGGCGCAGCCGAGGAGGCTTACTGCCCCTGTTGTAGAGCTCTTGGAGAGCTTTCCAACGGTATGCTGTGTGCTGCGTAACTCCTTACGGATCAAAAGTTATGGGCACCGGAGCGATGGAGACCTGGTCCTAAGCCCCACGCCCTCGGTTTGCGGGCCCAGCCTCTAGGTGAAGCGAAGTTGTCTTGCACAAGGTGCCGTCGGATTTGGTAATAGAAATGTGGTGGATTAAGTTGTCGTCTTTTTCGCGGCTCACGACGTACGATCCGGGACGGAAAAACAGCGCAAAAGAAGAAAAGTGTCCAGAAACTGATGAAAACGTTCGATTTTGGACTTCGAAAATAGGCGCAGTCGAGCAGGCTTGTTGTCCCTCTCGTAGAGCTCTTGTAGAGCTTTCCAACGGTATGCTGTGCGCCACGTAACTCCTTACGGATCAAAAATTATGGGCACCGGAGCGACGGAGACCTGGTCCTAAGCCCCACGGCCATGGTTTGCGGGCCCGGCCTCTACTTGAAGCTAAGTTGTCTTGTCCAAGGTGGCATGGGATTCGGTAATAGAATTGTGATGGATTAGGTTGTCGTCCTTTTCGCGGCTCACGACGTACGATTCGGGACGAAAAAACAGCGGAAAAAAATAAAAGTGTCCAGAAATTGATGAAAATGTTCGATTTTGGCTCCGAAAACAAGCGCAGCAGAGCAGGCTTACTGCCCCCGTCGTAGAGCTCTCGGAGAGCTTTCCAACGGTATGCTGTGCCCCCGCGTAACTCCTTACGGGTCAAAAGTTATGAGCACCGGAGCGACGGAGACCTGGTCCTAAGCCCCACGCCCTCGGTTTGCAGGCCCAGCCTCTACGTGAAGTGAAGTTGTTTTGCAGAAGGTGTCATGGGATTCGGTAATGGAAATGTGGTGGATTAGGGTGTCGTCCTTTTCGCGACTCACGACGTACGATCCGGGACGGAAAAACAGCGCAAAAGAAGAAAAGTGTCATGAAACTGATAAAAACGTTCGATTTTGGGCTCCGAAAACAGATGCAGCAAAGCAGGCTTACTGCCCCTATCGTAGAGCTCTCGGAGAGCTTTCCAACGGTATGCTGTGCCTTGCGTAACTCATTACGGATCAAAAGTTATGGGCACCGGAGCGACGGAGACCTGGTTTTAAGCCCCACGCCCTCGATTTGCGGGCCCAGCCTCTACGTGAAGTGAAGTTGTCTTGCAGAAGGTGCCGTGGGATTCGGTAATAGAAATGTGGTGGATTAGGTTGTCGTCCTTTTCGCGGCTCACGACGTACAATTCGGGACGAAAAAACACCGCAAAAGAAGAAAAGTGTCTAGAAACTAATGAAAACGTTCGATTTTGGGCTCCGAAAATAGGCGCAGCCGAGGAGGCTAGCTGCCCCCGTCGTAGAGCTCTCGGAGAGCTTTCCAACGGTTTGCTGTGCTCCGTGTAACTCCTTACGGATCAAAAGTTATGGGCACTGGAGCGACGGAGACCTAGTCCTAAGCCCCACGCCCTCGGTTTGCGGGCCCAGCCTCTACGTGAAGCGAAGTTTTCTTGCCCAAGGTGGCATGGGATTCGGTAATAGAATTGTGATGGATTATGTTGTCATCCTTTTAGCGGCTCACGACGTATGATCCGGGACGAAAATACAGTGCAAAAGAATAAAAGTGTCCAAAAACTGATGAAAATGTTTGATTTTGGGCTCTGATAATCGGCGCAGCAGAGCACGCTGGTTGCCCCCGTCGTAGTGCTGTCGAAGAGCTTTCCAACGGTATGCTGTGCGCCGCGTAACTCCTTACGGATCAAAAGTTATGGGCACCGGAGCGACGGAGACCTGGTCATAAGCCCTACGCCCTCGGTTTGCTAGCCTAGCATCTACGTGAAGCGAAGTTGTCTTGCACAAGGTGCGGTGGGATTCGGTAATAGAAATGTGATGGATTTGGTTGTCGTCCTTTTCGCGGCTCACGACGTACGATCCGGGACGGAAAAACAGCGCAAAAGAAGAAAAGTGTCCAGAAACTAATGAAAACGTTCAATTTTGGGCTCCGAAAATCGGCGCAGCAAAGTAGGTTGGCTACCCCCGTCGTAGAGCTCTCGGAGAGCTTTCCAATGGTATGTTGTGCACCGCGTAACTTGTGAGGCCCGACCCCGAATACCGTGTCCTACCTCGATTTGTGCGTCTTAGACCTAAAATTAAATGACCGACCTTGGATTATGTGTCCTGTCTTGGTTTTCGTGCATACCTCGTCATACGTGCCTTGACCTAAAATAGTGTGCCCTAATCCCCGACTCACGTGCGGTACCTAGAAATACGTGTCCTGATGTTGATGTATGTGCGTTACCTCGTTTCGTGTGCCCTAATCTTGAACTGCGTACCTTAACCTAGATATAGAGTCATGCCTTGATTTGCGTGCATTTGCAATAAAATATGTGCATTTATCTTGAAGTACGTGCATTAGTCTCGTAGTTCGTGTCTTACCTCGTAGTTCGCGTCTACTTTGTAGTTCGTGCCTTAGACCTAGGAATCCGTGCCACCACGTTGATCAAGAAAGAATCCTACACAAAGCACTAGACACTAAAATAATCCTACACAATCCACTAACTAATATTATATTCCTAATTCAAATTCTTTACAAACTCCACTAACAATAAAATAATACTAAACTATTCCTACATATTCCACTAACTATTATTCTATTCATAATTCAACTCATCAACAAGCATTTCTATATTTTATTCTACCTAGATTCCCTAATTTCCCAACATTCCTATGACAATTCTAATGACACAAATGCATAAAGAATTATTCCTAGACAAACTATGACAAACACTTAGCACAATGTATAAAAAAATGCTCAAAACCACCTAAATCCTCTACCTTGCTCAACCAACCACCCTTGCCCATGCTAAACATTTTAAAATCACACATTGAAGACACAAAAATCAGAATTTAATGGCCCAAGGCCGACCAAGTGCTTGAATAATGCAAAAGCCTTCATTTTTTTGTCATTTCTTCTTTCCTCTCACATTTTCTCTCTCTCCCTCTCATTCTCTCTCTCCATTTCGGTTTTGGCTGAGTTCTCTCCACCTCTTAGCTCATCTTCATCATCCTAAGGTGCATCAAGACAAACCACAAGCAAAGAAACTCACCCAAGCAAGCTAGGATGCAAGAAACACACATGCAAACATTTTGAGTCACCATTTTCGGCCTAGGTAAGTTTTCTTGGCTTCCATTTCTTTTCTTCTTGTTCTAACCTTATGCATGTGCTAAGAGATTGATCACTAGGCTAGGAAAAATAGAGAAACCAAGTTGGAACCTCGGCTAAGCAAGAAGAAGAAGAGATTTGAAGCTTCAACAAGTTTTTTGTGCATCTTTGTGGTTGATTGCTAAGGTGAGGGTTAAAACCTTTTGAAAACTCTTCAAAAATTCACATGCATGCTCATAAATGTGTGTATTTGCTTCTGTACTTGAGCTATATGGTCGTTCATAAGCTTAAACAACCATGCATGGCAAGATCTTGGCTTGAAAATGATGCTAAGTGAAGTCGAAATTGTTGACAGCTCTCTGACCAGTCTGTTCGAGGTAATTTTAGCTAGGCAAATGATGTTGAAAATGCTTGAAAATTGGTAGGCGACTAGTTTGGACAGTTTTGAACATTTTTCCCAGAAATAGACCGAAGCTAATTTTGACTCTAAGGTTCTCAAAATGGCAAATCTTTAAAATGTGACCAAATCTGGAAATCTGGAAAAAATGAAGCAGGTTTTGGTAGATGCACTGACCTTGTGGAACGAACCATCTTTGACTTAGTAAATGATGTCCAAAATGCATGAAATTTGGTGTGCTACTAGATTTTTCAGTTCTGGACAATTTTGTCAGAAATGGACCAAGGCTAAAACTGACCCTAAGGACCTCAAAAACGTCAACTTCTGAAAAGTGTGCAAATCTGGACAGTTTTATGCTACTTCACTGTTTCGGCTATAACTAATGATTCCGAACTCCAATTGATGCAAGGTTTGTTTCTGATTTTAGTTAACTTCTTGAGCTTTAATTTGACATCTTATTCACTGGATTTGGAGATTGTTTGGTTATCCTATTGATTGTGAGAAAACAGCCTATTGCAGTAAGGGTTTTACTTAATGTTGTACTTAGAAAAATTGTTGTGACTCCTCTTGTTGAATTAGATGCTTGAGATTGTAGCTTTGGGATGTTGTGTGGACTGTTTTGAATGTTTGAAGTTGTTGAATTAAATGATACATGGTTTGAGATTGACTTTGAGTTGGGTTGAGGCTCAAATTGCATGAATATATACGAAATGGAAACTCTAACGACTAGGTAGTTTTGCTAAGTATTGATCATTTGTATATTGTGTGGAAATTATATGCTTAGTGGGCTGCCCGTAAATGTCTTATAACTTCAAATGTGATCTTGACCATTGCATGTTGTCAAATAAGCTTCTCTTGCAACCGAACCCACGTAAATGTTGTTGCATGTTGAATATTCGTATCACTTGATTACGTAAACTTCGAAATGAGTTATATGGCTTGACTTGCATATGTTACATGGCTGCCCGTTTAATGTTCATATGACTCCATATGCTTTTCAAGTGTTGTCCTCCTAATGTGATATGATAAATGTTATAAATGTGCATTGCATATGAGGTTGCAACCTTTCATTGTGGCATGGTAGCGTTTCACGAACATCGTGCGGCATAGGGCTTGTCGGTGCTCCCGTGACTACCATGGTCCAATTCCCTCTCTCGCTTGGCATTCCACCCTCGGAGAGTTGGGTCGTAGGTTTCGGGGTACATCCGGAGTAAACCCAATTGGGAGCGATAAGTGGATTATTGAAGTCGGCCGCAACAATTGTATCGAAATTGAAATTGAGAGCAACTGCTCGCTGTATCCTTGAAATGATTGGTAAATGTATCTGTTACTCGATTTGTTTCATATATTTGCGTACCTTATTATTTGTAATACGTGACATGTTTTCAAAAGAGTTTTCATAAATTGAATCAGAAAAAAAAAAAAGTTTCAAAACATATTTCTCGTTTCCCCCTCGCTGAGTTCATAAGGACTCACCCTCTTTTTCATCACAGGTGAAGAAGAACAGGTACAGATACCCGAGAACGATGATTCCTTGGAGTGATTGCCTATCCCTACGTGCTTTTGTGCCTTGCCTGAAAGTGGTTGCTATATGGATGTTGTGTTTGATTGCAACTATTCATTTTATTGATGTAAATGACCCAGTTGTAATTTGGGTCTAATTCTGGGACTGTACTATCTATAACCGGACGAACTTTTATTCGGTTGTTTGCTTTCGTTTTCTTAATTAGTAGTTATCGTAGGCCTTCAAACCACTAGATGAACAATCAACTAAGTTAATTCTATCTAATTTCACTTAGGTGCTCACTTGTAAACTAAAGGATAATAAGTACTTGCATGATAGGAAATTAACAAATAAACAGGACATAGTTATCATGTTAGGCTCATTAACCAAACAAGACCTTCAAGATAAACTAGTAGGCAAATCGGTTGGTGACAAATAGGAGTCCTTAATGGAATTGGGTTAATGATTGGAATAATTGAGGCGTTTAGAGAATTAGGTCAAACCAAAGAGTCCAATTACAGTTATTATGCTATCGGTTTTTCAGAAAATTTTGGAGTTTAGGCCAAAACATTAAGTGTCTTTATAAACAGTTAAGTATGTGATATTACCTGAATGTTTAGTTCACACCCTAGTCTAACCTTATACGCCGGGTTGGGGCGTGACATAACTTCTTACGGATCAAAAGTTATGGGCACCGGAGCGACGAAGACCTAGTCCTGAGCCCCATGCCCTCAGTTTGTGGGCCCAGCCTCTACGTGAAGCGAAGTTGTCTTGCCCAAGGTGGCGTGAGATTCTGTAATAGAAATGTGATGGATTAGGTTATCGTCCTTTTCGCGGCTCACGACGGACAATCCGGGACGGAAAGACAGCGCAAAAGAAGAAAAGTGTTCAGAAACTAATGAAAACGTTCAATTTTGGGCTCCGAAAACAGGCGCAGCCGAGGAGGCTTGCTGTCCCCGTCGTAGAGCTCTCGGAAAGCTTTCCAACGGTTTGTTGTGCGTCGCGTAACTCCTTACTGATAAAAAATTATGGGCACTGGAGCGACGGAGACCTGGTCCTAAGCCCCACGCCCTCGCTTTGCGGGCCCAGCCTCTACGGGAAGCGAAGTTGTCTTGCACAAGGTGCCGTGGGATTCGGTAATAGAAATTTGATAGATAAGGTTGTCAGCCTTTTCACGGCTCACGACGTACGATCCGGGACATAAAAAAAGGGCAAAAGAAGAAAAGTGTCCAAAAATTGATGAAAACGTTCAATTTTGGGCTCCGAAAACAGGAACAGCATAGCAGACTTGTTGCCCCCGTCGTAGAGCTCTCGGAGAGCTTTCGAACGGTTTGCTGTGTCCCGCGTAACTCCTTACTGATCAAAAATTATGGGCACCGGAGTGACAGAGACCTGGTCCTAAGCCCCACGCCCTCGGTTTGCGGGCCCATCTCTACGTGAAGCGAAGTTGTATTGCACAAGGTGCCGTGGGATTCGGTAATAGAAATATGGCGGATTAGGTTGTCAACCTTTTTGCTGCTCACGACGTACGATTCGGGATAGAAAAACAGCGTAAAAGAAGAAAAGTGTCCAAAAATTGTTGAAAATGTTCGATTTTGGGCTCCGAAAATAGGCGCAGCAGAGCACGCTTGATGCTCCTGTCGTAGAGCTCTCGGAGAGCTTTCCAACGGTATGCTGTGCGTCGCGTAACTCCTTACGGATCAAAAGTATTGGGCACCGGAGCGACGGAGACCTGGTCCTAAGCCCAACGCCCTCGGTTTACGGGCCCAGCCTCTACGTGAAGCGAAGTTGTCTTTCTCGAGGTGGCATAGGATTCGGTAATATAAATCTGATGGATTAGGTTGTCGTCCTTTTCGCGGCTCACGACGTACGATCCACGACGGAAAAACAGCACAAAAGAAAAAAAGTGTCCAGAAACTGTTGAAAATGTTCAATTTTGGGCTCCGAAAATAGGCGCAGCCGAGCAAGCTTGCTGCCCTCGTCGTAGAGCTCTCGGAGAGCTTTCCAACGGTATGCTGTGCGCCGCGTAACTCCTTACGGATCAAAAGTAATGGTTACCGGAGCGACGGAGACCTGGTCCTAAGCCCCCACACCCTCGGTTTGCGGGCCCAGCCTCTACGTGAAACGAAGTTGTCTTGCACAAGGTGCAGTGGGATTCAGTAATAGAAATGTGATGAATTAGGTTGTCGTCCTTTTCGTGGCTCGCGACGTACGATCCGGGACGGAAAAACAGCGAAAAAGAAGAAAAGTGTCTTGAAACTGATGAAAATGTTCGATTTTGGGCCCCGAAAATAGGCGCAGCCGAGCAGGCTTTCTGCCCCCGTCGTAGAGCTCTCGGAGAGCTTTCCAACGGTTTGCTGTACGCCGCATAACTCCTTACGGATCAAAAGTAATGGGCAACGGAGTGATGTAGACCTGGTCCTAAGCCCCACGCCCTCGGTTTGCGGGCCCAACCTCTACGTGAAGCGAAGTTGTCTTGCACAAGGTTACGTGGGATTCGGTAATAGAAATGTGATGGATTAGGTTGTCGTCCTTTTCGTGGCTCACGACGTACGATCCGGGACGGAAAAACAGCGCAAAAGAAAAAAGTATCCATAAACTGATGAAAACGTTCAATTTTGGGCTCTGAAAATAGGCGCAGCAAAGCAGGCTTGCTGCTCCCATTGTAGAGCTCTCGGGAAGCTTTCCAACAGTATGCTGTGCGCCGCGTAACTCCTTACCGATCAAAAGTTATGGGCACCGGAGCGACGGAGACCTGGTCCTGAGCCCCATGCCCTCAGTTTGCGGGCCCAGCCTCTACGGGAAGCGAAGTTGTCTTGCCCAAGGTGGCATGGGATTCAGTAATAGAAATGTGATGGATTAGGTTGTCGTCCTTTTCGCGATTCACGACGTACGATCCAGGATGGAAAAACGGCATAAAAGAAGAAAAATGTCCAAAAATTGATGAAAACGTTTGATTTTGGGCTCCGAAAATAGGTGCAGCAGAGCACGCTTGATGCCCCCGTCGTAGAGCTCTCGGAGAGCTTTCCAACGGTTTGCTGTGCGCCGCGTAACTCCTTACGGATCAAAAGTTATGGGCACCGGAGCGACGGAGACCAGGTCCTAAGCCCCACGCCCTCGGTTTGCGGGCCTAGCTTCTACGAGAAGAGAAGTTGTCTTGTCCAAGGTGGCTTGGAATTCGGTAATAGAATTGTGATGGATTAGGTTGTCATCCTTTTCGCGGCTCACGACATACTATCCGGGACGAAAATACAGCGCAAAAGAAGAAAAGTGTCCAGAAACTAATGAAAACGTTCAATTTGGGATCCGAAAACAGTCGCAGGTGAGGAGGCTTGCTGTCCCCGTCGTAGAGCTCTCGGATAGCTTTCTAACGGTTTGATGTGCGCCGTGTAACTCTTTACTGATCAAAAATTATGGGCACCGGAGCGACGGAGACCTGGTCCTAAGCCCCACGCCCTCGCTTTGCGGGCCCAGCCTCTACGGGAAGCGAAGTTGTCTTGCACAAGGTGGATTAGGTTGTCATCCCTTTCGCGGCTCACGACGTACTATCCGGGACGGAAAAACAGCGCAAAAGAAGAAAAGTGTCAAGAAACTGGTGAAAACATTCGATTTTGGGCTTCGAAAATAGGCGCAGCAAAGCAGGCTTGCTGCCCCCATCGTAGAGTACTCGAAGAGCTTTCCAACGGTATGCTGTGCGCCGCGTAACCTCATACGGATCAAAAGTTATGGGCACTGGAGCAACGGAGACCTGGTCCTAAGCACTATGCCCTTGGTTTATGGGACCAGCCTCTACATGAAGCGAAGTTGTCTTGCACAAGGTGTCATGAGATTTGGTAATAAAAATGTGGTGGATTAGGTTGTCGTCCTTTTCTTGGCTCACGACGTACGATCCGGGACAAAAAAACAGCGCAATAGAAGAAAAGTGTCCAAAAACTGATAAAAACATTTGATTTTGGGCTCCGAAAATAGGCGCAGCAGAGCAGTCTAGCTGCCCCCATCGTAGAGCTGTCGGAGAACTTTCCAACGGTATGCTGTGCGCCGCGTAACTCCTTACGGATCAAAAGTTATGGGCACCAGAGCGACGGAGACCTAGTCCTAAGTCCCACTCCCTCGGTTTGTTGGCCTAGCATCTACGTGAAGCGAAGTTGTCTTGCACAAGGTGTGGTGGGATTTGGTAATAGAAATGTGATGGATTTGGTTGTCGTCCTTTTCGCGGCTCACGACGTACGATCCGGGACGTAAAAACAGCGCAAAAGAAGAAAAGTGTCCAGAAACTAATGAAAACGTTCAATTTTGGGCTCATAAAATCGGCGCAGCAAAGCAGGTTGGTTACCCCCGTCGTAGAGCTCTCGGAGAGCTTTCCAATGGTATGTTGTGCGCCGCATAACTCCTTACTAATCAAAAATTATAGGCACCGGAGCGACGGAGACCTGGTCTTAAGCCCCACGCCCTCGCTTTGTGGGCCCAGCCTTTACGGGAAGTGAAGTTGTCTTGCACAAGGTGCCATGGGATTCGGTAATAGAAATGTGATAGATTAGGTTGTCGGCCTTTTCACGGCTCACGACGTACGATCCGAGACGAAAAAAAAGTGCAAAAGAAGAAAAGTGTCCAAAAATTGATAAAAACGTTCAATTTTGGGCTCCGAAAACAGTCACAGCATAGCAGGCTTGCTGCCCCCGTCGTAGAGCTCTTGGAGAGCTTTCCAACGGTTTGCTGTGCGCCGCGTAACTCCTTACGGATCAAAAGTAATGGGCACCAAAGTGACGGAGACCAAGTCCTAAGCCCCACGCCCTTGGTTTGCGGGCCCAGCCTCTACGTGAAGCGAAGTTGTCTTGCACAAGGTGCCGTGGGAATCGGTAATAGAAATATGGTGGATTAGGTTGTCATCCTTTTCGCGGTTCACGACGTACGATCCGGGACGAAAAAACAGCGCAAAAGAAGAAAAGTGTCTAGAAACTGATGAAAACGTTTGATTTTGGACATCGAAAATAGGCGCAGCAGTGCAGGCTTGCTGCCCCCATCGTAGAGCTCTCGAAGAGCTTTCCAACAGTATGCTGTGCGCCGCGTAACCTCTTATGGATCAAAAGTTATGGGCACTAGAGCAACGGAGACCTGGTCTTGAGCCACATGCCCTCAGTTTGTGGGACTAGCCTTTACGTGAAGCGAAGTTGTCTTGCACAAGGTGTCGTGGGATTCTGTAATAGAAATGTGGTGGATTCGGTCGTCGTCCATTTCGCGGCTCACGACGTACGATCTGGGACGAAAAAATAACGCAAAAGAAGAAAAGTGTCCAAAAATTGATAAAAACGTTCAATTTTGGGCTCCGAAAATAGGCGCAGCTGAGCAGGCTAGCTGCCCCCGTCGTTGAGCTCTCGGAGAGCTTGCTAACTGTATGCTCTGCGTCGCGTAACTCCTAACGGATCAAAAGTTATGGGCACCGGAGCAATGGAGACCTGGTCCTAAGCCCAATGCCCTCGGTTTGCTGGCCCAGCCTCTACGTGAAGTGAAGTTGTCTTGCACAAGGTGCCGTGGGATTCGGTAATAGAAATGTGATGGATTAGGTTGTCGTCCTTTTCGCGGCTCACAAAGTACAATCCGGGACGAAAAAACAGCGCAAAAGAAGAAAAGTGTCCAGAAACTAATGAAAACGTTCGATTTTGGGCTCCGAAAACAGGTGCAGCTTGGAGGCTAGCTGCCCCCATCGTAGAGCTCTCGGAGAATTTTCCAACGGTTTGCTGTGCACCGCGTAACTCCTTACAGATCAAAAGTTATGGGCACCGGAGCGACAGAGACCTGGTCCTAAGCCCCACGACCTCGATTTGCGGGCCCAGCCTCTACGTGAAGCGAAGTTGTCTTGCCCAAGGTGGCGTGGGATTCGGTAATAGAATTGTGATGGATTAGGTTGTCATCCTTTTAGCGGCTCATGACGTACGATCCGGGACGAAAATACAGCGCTGAAGAATAAAAGTGTCCAGAAACTGATGAAAACATTCAATTTTGGGCTCTGAGAACCGGCGCAGCAAAGCACTCCGGCTGCCCCCGTCGTAGAGCTATCGGAGAGCTTTCCAACGGTATGCTGTGTGCCGCGTAACTCCTTACGGATCAAAAGTTATGGGCACCGGAGCGACGGAGACCTAGTCCTAAGCCCCACGCCCTCGGTTTGCCGGCCTAGCATCTACGTGAAGCGAAGTTGTCTTGCACAAGGTGCGGTGGGATTCAATAATAGAAATGTGATGGATTTAGGGGTCGTCCTTTTCGCGGCTCACGACGTACGATCCGGGACGAAAAAACGGCGCAAAAGAAGAAAAGTGTCTAGAAACTAATGAAAACGATCAATTTTGGGCTCCGAAAATCGGCGCATCAAAGCAGGTTGGCTACCCCCGTCGTAGAGCTGTTGGAGAGCTTTCCAATGGTATGTTGTGCACTGCGTAACTCCTTACGGATCAAAAGTTATGGGCACCGGAGCGACGGAGACCTGGTCCTAAGCCCCACGCCCTCGGTTTGTGGGCCCAGCCTCTACGTGAAGCGAAGTTGTCTTGCCCAAGGTGGCGTACAATCCGGGACAAAAAAATAGTGCCAAAGAAGAAAAGTGTCCAGAAACTAATGAAAACGTTCAATTTTGGGCTCCCAAAATAGGCACAATCGAGGAGGCTTGCTGTCCCCGTCGTAGAGCTCTCGGAGAGCTTTCCAACGGTTTGCTGTGCGCTGCGTAACTCCTTACTGATCAAAAATTATGGGCACCGGAGCGACGGAAACCTGGACCTAAGCCCCACGTCCTCGATTTGCGGGCCCAGCCTCTACGGGAAGCGAAGTTATCTTGTACAAAGTGCTGTGGGATTCGGTAATAGAAATGTGGTGGATTAGGTTGTCATCCTTTTCGCTGCTCACAACGTACGATCCGGGACGGAAAAACAACACAAAAGAAGAAAAGTGTCTAGAAACTAATGAAAACGTTCGATTTTGGGCTTCGGAAATAGGCGCAGCAAAGGAGGCCTGCTGCCCCCATCGTAGAGCTCTCGAAGTGCTTTGCAACGGTATGCTGTGCGCCGCGTAACCTCTTACGGATCAAAAGTTATGGGCACCGGAGCGACAGAGACCTGGTCATGAGCCCCATGCCCTCGGTTTGTGGGACCAGCCTCTACGTGAAGCGAAGTTGTATTGCACAAGGTGTCGTGGGATTCGGTAATAGAAATGTGGTGGATTAGGTTGTCGTCCTTTTCGTCGATCACGACGTACGATCCGAGACGAAAAAACAGCGCAAAAGAAGAAAAGTGTCCAAAAATTGATAAAAACGTTCGATTTTGGGCTCCGAAAACAAGCACAGCCAAGCAGGCTAGCTGCCCACGTCGTAGAGCTCTTGGAGAGCTTTCTAACGGTATTCTGTGCGTCGCGTAACTTCTTACGGATCAAAAGTTATGGGCACCGGAGCGACGGAGACCTGGTCCTAAGCCCCACGCCCTCGGTTTGTGGGCCCAGCCTCTACGTGAAGCGAAGTTGTCTTGCCCAAGGTGGCGTACAATCCGGGACGAAAAAACAGTGGCAAAGAAGAAAAGTGTCCAGAAACTAATGAAAACGTTCAATTTTGGGCTCCCAAAATAGGCGCAATCGAGGAGGCTTGCTGTCCCCGTCGTAGAGCTCTCGGAGAGCTTTCCAACGGTTTGCTGTGCACTGCGTAACTCCTTACTGATCAAAAATTATGGGCACCGGAGCGACGGAGACCTGGACCTAAGCCCCACGCCCTCGCTTTGCGGGCCCAGCCTCTACGGGAAGCGAAGTTATCTTGCACAAAGTGCTGTAGGATTCGGTAATAGAAATGTGGTGGATTAGGTTGTCATCCTTTTCGCGGCTCACAACGTACGATCCGGGACGGAAAAACAGCGCAAAAGAAGAAAAGTGTCTAGAAACTAATGAAAACGTTCGATTTTGGGCTTCGGAAATAGGCGCAGCAAAGCAGGCCTGCTGCCCCCATCGTAGAGCTCTCGAAGAGCTTTGCAACGGTATGCTGTGTGCCGCATAACCTCTTACGGATCAAAAGTTATGGGCACCGGAGCGACAGAGACCTGGTCATGAGCCCCATGCCCTCGGTTTGTGGGACCAGCCTCTACGTGAAGCGAAGTTGTATTGCACAAGGTGTCGTGGGATTCGGTAATAGAAATGTGGTGGATTAGGTTGTCGTCCTTTTCGCCGATCACGGCGTACGATCCGAGACGAAAAAACAGCGCAAAAGAAGAAAAGTGTCCAAAAATTGAAAAAAACGTTTGATTTTGGGCTCTGAAAACAGGCACAGCCAAGCAGGCTAGCTGCCCCCGTTGTAGAGCTCTTGGAGAGCTTTCTAACGGTATTCTGTGCGTCGCGTAACTCCTTACGGATCAAAAGTTATGGGCAACGGAGTGACGGAGACCTGGTCCTAAGCCCCACGCCCTCGGTTTGTGGGCCCAGCCTCTACGTGAAGCGAAGTTGTCTTGCCCAAGGTGGCGTACAATCCAGGACGAAAAAACAGTGGCAAAGAAGAAAAGTGTCCAGAAACTAATGAAAACGTTCAATTTTGGGCTCCCAAAATAGGCGCAATCGAGGAGGCTTGCTGTCCCTGTCGTAGAGCTCTCGGAGAGCTTTCCAACGGTTTGCTGTGCGCTGCGTAACTCCTTACTAATCAAAAATTATGGGCACCGGAGAGACGGAGACCTGGACCTAAGCCTCACGCCCTCGCTTTGCGGGCCCAGCCTCTACGGGAAGCGAAGTTATCTTGCACAAAGTGCTGTGGGATTCGGTAATAGAAATGTGGTGGATAAGGTTGTCATCCTTTTCGCGGCTCACAACGTACGATCCGGGACGGAAAAACAGCGCAAAAGAAGAAAAGTGTCTAGAAACTAATGAAAACGTTCGATTTTGGGCTTCGGAAATAGGCGCAGCAAAGCAGGCCTGCTGCCCCCATCGTAGAGCTCTCGAAGAGCTTTGCAACGGTATGCTGTGCGCCGTGTAACCTCTTACGGATCAAAAGTTATGGGCACCGGAGCGATAGAGACCTGGTCATGAGCCCCATGCCCTCGGTTTGTGGGACCAGCCTCTACGTGAAGTGAAGTTTTATTGCACAAGGTGTCGTGGGATTCGGTAATAGAAATGTGGTGGATTAGGTTGTCGTCCTTTTCGCCGATCACGACGTACGATGCGAGACGAAAAAACAGCGCAAAAGAAGAAAAGTGTCCAAAAATTGATAAAAACGTTCGATTTTGGGCTCCGAAAACAGGCACAGCCAAGCAGGCTAGCTGCCCCCGTCGTAGAGCTCTTGGAGAGCTTTCTAACGGTATTCTGTGCGTCGCGCAACTCCTTACGGATCAAAAGTTATGGGCTCCGGAGCGACGGAGACCTGGTCCTAAGCCCCACGCCCTCGGTTTGCTGGCCCAGCCTCTACGTGAAGTGAAGTTGTCTTGCACAAGGTGTCGTGAGATTCGGTAATAGAAATGTGATGGATTAGGTTGTCGTCCTTCTCGCGGCTCACGACGTACGATCCGTGATAGAAAAACACCGTAAAAGAAGAAAAGTGTCCAGAAATTGATGAAAACGTTCGATTTAGGGCTACAAAAATAGTCGTAACCGAGCAAGATTGCTGCCCCAGTCGAAGAGCTCTCAATGAGCTTTCCAACGGTATGCTGTGCGCCGCGTAACTCCTTATGGAGCAAAAGTTATGGGCACCGGAGCGACGGAGACCTAGTCCTATGCCCCACGCCCTTGGTTTGCGGACCCAGCTTCTACGTGAAGTGAAGTTGTCTTGCCCAAGGTGGCATGGGATTTGGTAATAGAAATCTGATGGATTAGGTTGTCGTCCTTTTCACGGCTCACGACCTACGATCCGGGATGGAAAAACAACGCAAAAGAAGAAAAGTGTCCAAAAACTGATGAAACATTCGATTGTGGGCTCGAAAAATAGGTGCAGCCGAGAAGGCTTGCTGTCCCGGTTGTAGAGCTCTCGGAGGGCTTTCCAACAGTATGTTGTGCGCCGCGTAACTCTTTACAGATCAAATGTCATGGGTGCCCGAGCGACGAAGACCTGGTCCTATGCCCCACGCCCCCGGTTTGCGGGCCCAGCCTCTACGTGAAGCGAAGTTGTCTTGCACAAGGTGCCGTGGGATTCGGTAATAGAAATGTGGTGGATTAGGTTGTCGTCCTTTTCGCGACTCACGACGTACGATCAGGGACGGAAAAACAGCGCAAAAGAAGAAAAGTGTCCAGAAACTGATGAAAACATTTGATTTTGTCTCCGAAAATAGGTGCAGCTGAGCAGCCTAGCTACCCCCGTCGTAGAGCTCTCGGAGAGCTTTCCAACGGTATGTTGTGTGTCGCGTAACTCCTTACGAATCAAAACTTATAGGCACCGGAGCGACGGAGACCTGGTCCTAAGTCCCACGCCCTCGGTTTGCCAGCCCAGCCTTTACATGAAGTGAAGTTGTCTTGCCCAAGGTGACATGGGATTCGGTAATAGAAATTTGATGGATTAGGTTGTCGTCCTATTCGCGTCTCACGACCTACGATCCGGGACGGAAAAACAACGCAAAAGAAGAAAAGTGTCCAAAAACTAATGAAAGCATTCGATTTTGGAATCTGAAAACAGGTGCAGCCGAGTAGGCTTATTGTCCCGGTCGTAGTGCTCTCGGAGAGCTTTCCAACGGTAAGCTGTGCGACGCGTAACTCTTTACGGATCAAAAGTTATTGGCACCGGAATGACGAAGACCTGGTTCTATGCCCTATGCCCTCGGTTTGCGGGCCAAGCCTCTACATGAAGCGAAGTTATCTTGCCCAAGGTGGCATGGGATTCGGTAATAGAAATCTGATGGATTAGGTTGTCGCCCTTTTTGCGGCTCACGACGTACGATCCGGGATGGAAAAACAGCGCAAATGAAGAAAAGTGTCCTGAAACTGATGAAAACGTTCGATTTTGGGCTCCGAAAACAGGCGCAACCGAGCAAGATTGCTACCCCCGTCGAAGAGCTCTCGGAGAGCTTTCCAACGGTATGCTGTGCGCCGCGTAACTCCTTACGGATCAAAAGTTATGTGCACCGGAGCGACGGAGACCTGGTTCTAAGCCCCACGCCCTCGGTTTGCGGGCCCAGCCTCTACGTGAAGCGAAGTTGTCTTGCACAAGGTGCCGTGGGATTTGCTAATAGAAATATGATGGATTAGGTTATCGTCCTTCTCGCGGCTCACGACGTACAATTCGGGACAGAAAAACAGCGCAAAAGAAGAAAAGTGTCCAGAAATTGATGAAAACTTTTGATTTTGGGCTCTGAAAATAGGCGCAACCGAGCAAGCTTGTTGCCCCCGTCGTAGAGCTCTCGGAGAGCTTTCCAACTGTATGCTTTGCGCCTCGTAACTCCTTATGGATCAAAAGTTATGGGCACCGGAGCGACGAAGTCCTAGTCTTAAGACCCACGCCCTTGGTTTGCGGGCCCAGCCTCTACGTGAAGCGAAGTTGTCTTGCACAAGGTGGCATGGGATTCGGTTATAAAAATCTGATGGATTAGGTTGTCGTCCTTTTCGCGGCTCACGACCTACGATCCGGGACCGAAAAATAGCGCAAAAGACGAAAACTACCCAAAAACTAATGAAAATGTTCGATTTTGGGCTGCGAAAATAGGCACAGCCGAGTAGGCTTGCTGCCTCCGTCGTAGAACTCTCAGAGAGCTTTCCAATAGTAAGTTGTGCGCCGTGTAACTCCTTACGGATCAAAAGTAATAGGCACCGGAGCGACGGAAACCTGGTCCTAAGCCCCACGCCCTCGGCTTGTGGGCCCAGCCTCTACGTGAAGTGAAGTTGTCTTGCATAGGGTGCCATGGGATTCGGTAATAGAAATGTGATGGATTAGGTTGTCATCCTTTTCACGGCTCACGACGTACGATCCCGGACGGAAAAACAGCGCAAAAGAAGAAAAGTATCTAAAAACTAATGAAAACATTTGATTTTGGGCACCCAAAACTGGCGCAGCCGAGTAGGCTTGCTGCTCTTATCGTAGAGCTCTCGGAGAGCTTTCCAACGGTATGCTGTACGTCGCGTAACTCCTTACGGATCAAAAGTAATGCGCACCGGAGCGACGGAAACCTGGCCCTAATTCCGACGCCCTCGGTTTTCGGGCCCAGCCTCTACGTGAAGTGAAGTTGTCTTGCCCAAGGTGGCATGGGATTCGGTAATAGAAATCTGATGGATTAGGTTGTCGTCCTTTTCGTGGCTCACGACGTACGATCCCAGACGAAAAAACTGCGCAGAAGAAGAAAAATGTCCAGAAACTGATGAAAACGTTCAATTTTGGGCTCCGAAAATAGGCACAACCGAGGAGGCTAGCTGCTCCAGTCGTAGATCTCTCGTAGAGCTTTCCAATAGTATTTTGTGCGCCGTGCAACTTCTTACGGATCAAAAGTTATGGGCACCGGAGCGACGGAGATCTGGTCCTAAACCCCACGCCCTCGATTTACGGGCCCAGCCTCTACCTGAAGCGAAGTTGTCTTGCCCAAGCAGGCATCAGATTCGGTAATAGAAATGTGATGGATTAGGTTGTCATCCTTTTCGCGGCTCACGACGTACAATCCGTGACGAAAAAATAGCGCAAAAGAAGAAAAGTATCCAGAAACTGATGAAAACGTTCGATTTTGGGCTCCGAAAATAGGCACAGTCGAGCAAGTTTGCTGCCCCAGTCGTAGAGCTCTCGGAAAGCTTTCCAACAGTATGTTGTGCACCACGTAACTCATTGCGGATCAAAAGTTATGGGTATCGGAGCGACGGAGACCTGGTCCTAAGCCTCACGCCCTCGGTTTGCGGGCCCAGCCTCTACGTGAAGCAAAGTTGTCTTGCCCAAGGTGGCATGGGATTCGGAAATAGAAATCTGATTGATTAGGTTGTCCTTTTCGCGGCTCACGACGTACGATCCGGGACAGAAAAATAGCGCAAAAGAAGAAAAATGTCCAGAAACTAATGAAAAAGTTCTATTTTGGGCTCCGAAAATAGGCACAGCTGAGCAATCTTGCTGCCCCCGTCGTAGAGCTCTCGGAGAGCTTTCGAACGGTATGGTGTGCGCCGCGTAACTCCTTACGGATCAAAAGTTATGGGCATCGGACCGACCGAGACCTGGTCCTAAGCCCCATGCCCTCGGTTTGCGGGCCCAGCCTCTACGTGAAGTGAAGTTGTCTTGCCTAAGGTGGCATAGGATTCGGTAAAAAAATGTGACGGATTAGGTTGTCGTCCTTTTCTCGCCTCACGACGTACGATCCGGGACGGAAAAACAGCACAAAAGAAGAAAAGCGTCTAGAAACTGATGAAAACGTTCTATTTTGGCTCCGAAAATAGGCGCAGCCAAGCAGGCTTGCTGCCCCCATCGTAGAGCTCTCAGAGAGCTTTCCAATGGTATGCAGTGCGTCGTGTAACTCCTTACAGATCGAAAGTAATGGGCACCGGAGCGACGGAGACTTGGTCCTAAGCCCCACGCCCTCGGTTTGCGGGCCCAACCTCAACGTGAAGCGAAGTTGTCTTGCACAAGGAGCTGTGGAATTCGGTAATAGAAATGTGATGGATTAGGTTGTCGTCATTTTCGCAGCTCATGACGTACGATCCGGGACAGAAAAATAGCGCAAAAAGAAGAAAAGTGTCTAGAAATTGATGAAAACGTTCAATTTTGGGCTCCGAAAATAGGCGCAACCGAGCAGGCTTGCTGCCACCGTCGTAGAGCTCTCGGAGAGCTTTCAAACGGTATGCTGTGCGCTGCGTAACTCCTTACGGATCAAAAGTTATGGGCACCGGAACGACGGAGACCTGGTCATAAGCCCCACGCCTACGGTTTGCAGGCCCAGCCTCTACGTGAAGCGAAGTTGTCTTGCCCAAGTTGTCGTGGGATTCGGTAATAAAAATATGATGGATTAGGTTGTCATCTTTTTCACGGCTCACGACGTACGATCCGGGAGGAAAAAACAGCGAAAAAGAAGAAAAGTGTCCAGAAACTGATAAAAACATTCGATTTTAGGCTGAGAAAATAGGCGCAGCCAAGTAGGTTTGCTGCCCCCATCGTAGAGCTCTCGGAGAGCTTTCCAATAGTATGTTATGCGCTGTGTAACTCCTTACGGATCAAAAATAATAGGAACTGGAGCGACGGAGTCCTGGTCCTAAGCCCTACGCCCTCGGTTTGCAGGCCCAGCCTCTACGTGAAGCGAAGTTGTCTTGCACAAGATGCCGTGGAATTCGGTAATAGAAATGTGATAGATTAGGTTGTCGTCCTTTTAGCGGCTCACGACGTACGATCCGGGATGAAAAAACAGCGCAAAAGAAGAAAAGTGTCCAGAAACTTATAAAAACATTGGATTTTGGGCTCAAAAAATAGGCGCAGCTGAGCAGGCTTGCTGCCCCCGTCGTAGAGCTCTCGGAGAGTTTCCAACGGTATGCTGTGCGCCGCGTAACTCGTTACGGATCAAAAGTTATGGGCATTGGAGCGACGGAGACCTGGTCCTAAGTCCCACGCCCACGGTTTGCAGGCCCAGCCTCTACGTGAAGCGAAGTTGTCTTGCACAAGGTTCCATGGGATTCGGTAATAAAAATGTGATGGATTAGGTTGTCATCCTTTTCACGGCTCACGACGTACGATCCGGGATGGAAAAACAGCGCAAAAGAAGAAAAGTGTCCAGAAACTGATAAAAACGTTCGATTTTAGGCTGAGAAAATAGGCGCAGCCAAGTAGGTTTGCTGCCCCCATCGTAGAGCTCTCAGAGAGCTTTCCAATAGTATGTTATGCACTGTGTAACTCCTTACGGATCAAAAATAATGGGAACTGGAGCGACGGAGTCCTGGTCCTAAGCCCTACGCCCTCGGTTTGCAGGCCCAGCCTCTACGTGAAGCGAAGTTGTCTTGCACAAGATGCCATGGAATTCGGTAATAGAAATGTGATGGATTAGGTTGTCGTCCTTTTTGCGGCTCACGACGTACGATCCGGGACGAAAAAACAGCGCAAAAGAAGAAAAGTGTCCAGAAACTTATAAAAACATTGGATTTTGGGCTCAAAAAATAGGCGCTGCTGAGCAGGCTTGCTGCCCCCGTCGTAGAGCTCTCGGAGAGTTTCCAACGGTATGCTGTGCGCCGCGTAACTCGTTACGGATCAAAAGTTATGGGTACTGGAGCGACGGAGACCTGGTCCTAAGTCCCACGCCCACGGTTTGCAGGCCCAGCCTCTACGTGAAGCGAAGTTGTCTTGCACAAGGTTCCATGGGATTCGGTAATAAAAATGTGATGGATTAGGTTGTCATCCTTTTCACGGCTCACGACGTACGATCCGGGATGGAAAAACAGCGCAAAAGAAGAAAAATGTCCAGAAACTGATGAAAACGTTCGATTTTAAGCTGCGAAAACAGTCGCAGCCAAGCAGGTTTGCTGACCCCGTCGTAGAACTCTCGGAGAGCTTTCCAATAGTATGTTATGCGCCGTGTAATTCCTTATGGATCAAAAATAATGGGCACCGGAGCGACGGAGTCGTGGTCCTCAGCCCCACGCCCTCGGTTTGCAGGCCCAGCCTCTACGTGAAGAGAAGTTGTCTTGCACAAGGTGTCATGGGATTCGGTAATAGAAATGTGAAGGATTAGGTTGTCGTCCTTTTCGCGGCTCACGACATACGATCCGGGACAGAAAAACAGCGTAAAAGAAGAAAAGTCTCTCGAAACTTATGAAAACGTTCATTTTTGGGATTCAAAAACAGGCGCAGCTAAGCAAGCTTGCTCCCCCCGTCGTAGAGCTCTCGGAGAGCTTCCCAACGGTATGTTGTGCGCCGCGTAAGTCCTTACGGATCAAAAATAATGGGCACCGGAGTGACGGAGACCTGGTCCCAAGCCCCACGCCCACGGTTTGCGGGCTCAGCCTCCACGTGAAGCAAAGTTGTCTTGCACACGTTGCCGTGGGGTTCGGTAATAAAAATTTGATTGATTAGGTTGTCATCCTTTTCACGGGTCACGACGTACGATCCGAGACAGAAAAACAGCACAAAACAAGAAAAATTTCCAAAAACTGATGAAAACGTTCGATTTTGGGCTCTGAAAACTGGCGCAGCCGAGCAGACTTGCTACCCCCGTCGTAGAGCTCTCGGAGAGCTTTCCAACGTTATGTTGTGTGCTGCGAAACTCCTTACGGATCAAAAGTAATGGGCACCGGAGCGATGGAGACCTCGTCCTAAGCCCTACGCCCTCGGTTTGCTGCCCAGCCTCTACGTGAAGCGAAGTTGTCTTGCACAAGGTGGCATGGGATTCGGTAATAGAAATGTAATGGATTAGGTTGTCGTCCTTTTCGCAGCTCATGACGTACGATCTGGGACCAAAAAATAGCGCAGAAGAAGAAAAGTGTCCAGAAACAGATGAAAATATTCAATTTTGGGCTTCAAAAATAGGCGTAGCCGAGCAGGATAGCTCCCATCGTCGTAGAGCTCTCGGAGACCTTTGCAACGGTATGTTATGCGCCGCGTAACTCGTTACGGATCAAAATTTATGGGCACCGGAGCGACGAAGACCTGGTCCTAAACCCCACACCCTCGGTTTGCGGGCCCAGCCATTACGTGAAGCGAAGTTGTCTTGCACAATGTGCCGTGGGATTCGGTAATAGAAATGTAATGGATTAGGTTGTCGTACTTTTTGCAGCTCACGACGTACGATCCGGGACGAAAAAACAGCGCAATAGAAGAAAAATGTCCAGAAACTGATGAAAATGTTCGATTTTGGGCTGCCAAAACAGTCGCAGCCAAGTAGGCTTGATGACCCTTACGGATCAAAAGTAATGGGCACTGGAGCGACGGAGACCTAGTCAAAATCCCCACGCCCTCGGTTTGGGGACCCAGTCTCTACGTGAAGCGAAGTTGTCTTGCCCAAGGTGGCGTGAGATTCGGTAAAGAAATGTGATGGATTAGGTTGTCATCCTTTTTTCCGGCTCACGACGTACGATCCGGGACGGAAAAACAGCGCAAAAGAAGAAAAATGTCCAGAAACTGATAAAAATGCTCGATTTTGGGCTCCGAAAATGGGGGTAGCTGCAGGCTTGTTGCCCCCGTCGTAGAGCTCTCGGAGAGCTTTCCAACGGTATTCAGTGCACCACGTAAGTCCTTACAAATCAAAAGTTATGGGCACCGGAGCGACGGAGACCTGGTCCTAAGCCCCACGCCCTCGGTTTGCGGGCCAAGCCTCTACGTAAAGCGAAGTTGTCTTGCACAAGGTGCTGTGGGATTCGGTAATAGAAATGTGACGGATTAGGTTGCCGTCCGTTTTGCGGCTCACGTAGTACGACCCGGGACGGTAAAACATCATAAAAGAATAAAAGTGTCCAGAAATTGATGAAAACGTTCAATTTTGGGCTCCGAAAACAGGCGCAGCCGAGCAGGCTTGCTGCCCCTGTCGTAGAGCTCTCGAAAAGCTTTCCAACGGTATGCTGTACGCTACGTAACTCCTTACGGATCAAAAGTGATGGGCACCGGAGCGACGAAGACTTGGTCCTAAGCCCCTCGCCCTCGGTTTGCGGGCCCAGCCTCTACGTGAAACGAAGTTGTCTTGCCCAAGGTGGCATGGGATTCGGTAATAGATATCTGATGGATTAGGTTGTCGTCCTTTTCACGGCTCCCGACGTACGATCCGGGACCAAAAAACAGCGCAAAACAAGAAAAGTGTCTAGAAATTGATGAAAACATTTGATTTTGGGCACTGAAAACAGGCACAGCCGAGCAGGCTTGCATCCCCCGTCGTAGAGCTCTCGGAAAGCTTTCCAACGGTATGCTGTGCGCCGCGAAACTCCTTACAAATCAAAAGTTATGGGCACCGGAGCGACGGAGACCTGGTCCTGAGCCCCACGCCCTCGGTTTGTGGGCCCAGCCTCTATATGAAGCGAAGTTGTCTTACCCAAGGTGGAGTAGGATTCGGTAATAGAAATGTGATGGATTAGGTTGTCGTCCTTTTCGCGGCTCACGACGTACGATCCGGGACGAAAAAACATCGCAAAAGAAGAAGTGTGTCCAGAAACGGATGAAAACGTTCGATTTTGGGCTTTGAAAACAGGCGCAGCCAAGCAGGCTAGCTGCACCAGTCGTAGAGCTCTCGGAGTGCTTTCAGCGATATGCTGTGCACCGCGTAACTCCTTACGGATCAAAAGTTATGGGGACCGGAGCGACGGAGACCTGGTCCTAAGCCCTACGCCCTGGGTTTGCGGGCCCAGCCTCTACACGAAGCGAAGTTGTCTTGCCCAAGGTGGCTTGAGATTCGGTAATAGAAATGTGATGGATTAGGTTGTCGTCCTTTTCGCGGCTCACGACGTACGATCCGGGACGAAAAAATAGCGTAATAGAAGAAAAGTATCCAGAAACTGATGAAAATGTTCAATTTTGGGCTACCAAAACAGGCGCAGCCGAGTAGGCTTGCTGCCCCCATCGTAGAACTCTCGGAGAGCTTTCCAATAGTATGTTGTGCGTCATGTAATTCCTTACGGATCAAAAATAATGGGCACCGGAGCGACAGAGACCTGGTCAAAATCCTCACGCCCTCAGTTTACGAGCTCAGCCTCTACGTGAAGCGAAGTTGTCTTGCACAAGGTGCCGTGGGATTCAGTAATATAAATGTGATGGATTAAGTTGTCGTCTATTTTGCGGCTCACGACGTACAATATGGGATTAAAAAACAGCGCAAAAGAAGAAAAGTGTCCAAAAACTAATAAAAATATTCGATTTTGGGATGCGAAAATAGGCACAGCCGAGCAGGCTTGCTGCCCCCGTCGTAGAACTCTTGGAGAGCTTTCCAATAGTATGTTGTGCGCCGTGTAACTCCTTACGGATCAAAAGTAATAGGCACCGGAGCGACAGAGATCTGGTCCTAAGCCCCATGCCCTCGGTTTGCGGGCCCAACCTCTTCGTGAAGAGAAGTTATCTTGCACAAGGTGCCGTGGGATTCGGTAATAGAAATGTGATGGATTAGGTTGTAGTCCTTTTCGCGGCTCACGACGTACGATCCGGGACGAAAAAACAGCGCAAAAGAAGAAAAGTGTCCAGAAATGGATGAAAACGTTCGATTTTGGGCTCCAAAAATAGGCGGGGCTGAGGAGGCTTGCTGCCCCCATCGTAGAGCTCTCGGAGAGCTTTCCAACGATATGTTGTGCGCCGCGTAACTCCTTACGGATCAAAAGTTATGGATACCGGAGCGACGGAGACCTGGTCCGAAGCCCCACGCCCTCGGTTTACGGGCCCAGCCTCTACGTGAATCGAAGTTGTCTTGTACAAGGTGCCATGGGATTCGGTAATAAAAATGTGGTGGATTTGGTTGTCGTCCTTTTCACGGCTCACGACCTACGATCCGGGACGAAAAAATAGCGCAAAAGAAGAAAAGTGTCCAGAAACCGATGAAAACTTTCAATTTTGGGCACCGAAAATAGGTGCAGTCGAGCAATCTTGCTGCCCCCGTCGCAGAGCTCTCGGAGAGCTTTCGAACGGTATGTTATGTGCCACGTAACTCCTTACGGATCAAAAGTTATGGGCACCGGAGCGATGGAGACTTGGTCCTAAGCCCCACGCCCTCGGTTTGTGGGCCCAGTCTCAACGTGAAGCGAAGTTGTCTTGCCCAAGGGGGCGTGGGATTCGGTAAAGAAATGTGATGGATTAGGTTGTCATCCTTTTCTCGGCTCACGACGTACGATCCGGGACGGAAAAATAGCGCAAAAGAAGAAAAGTGTCCAGAAACTGATAAAAACGTTCGATTTTGGGCTTCGAAAATGGGGGTAGTTGAGTAGGCTTGCTGCCCCCGTCGTAGAGCTCTCGGAGAGCTTTCGAACGGTATGCTATGCGCCGCGTAACTCCTGACGGATCAAAAGTAATGGGCACCGGAGCGACGGAGACCTGGTCCTAAACCCCACGCCCTCGGTTTGCAGGCCCAAACTCTACGTGTAGCAAAGTTGTCTTGCACAAGGTGCCATGGGATTCAGTAATAGAAATGTGATGAATTAGGTTGTCGTCATTTTCGCGGTTAATGATGTACTACCCGGGAAAGAAAAACAGCGCAAAAGAAGAAAAGTGTCTAGAAATTGATGAAAACGTTCAATTTTGGGCTCTGAAAGTAGGCGCAGCCAAGTAAGCTTGCTTCCACCATCGTAGAGCTCTCAGAGAGCTTTCCAACGGTATGATGTGTGCCGTGTAACTCCTTACGGATCAAAAGTTATGGGCACCAGAGCGACGGAGACCTGGTCCTAAGCCCCACGCCCTCGGTTTACGGGCCCAGCCTCTACGTGGAGCAAAGCTGTCTTGTACAAGGTGCTGTGGGATACGGTAATAGAAATGTGGGAGATTAGGTTTTCATCCTTTTCGCGGCTCACGACCTACGATCCGGGACGAAAAAATAGCGCAAAAGAAGAAAAGTGTCCAGAAACTGATGAAAACTTTCGATTTTGGGCTCTGAAAACAGGAGCAGCTGAGCAATCTTGCTGTGCCCATCGTAGAGCTCTTGAAAGCTTTCGAACGGTATGCTATGCGCCGCGTAACTCCTTACGGATCAAAAGTTATGGGCAACGGAGTGACGGAGACCTGGTCCTAAGCCCCACGCCCTCGGTTTGCGGGCCCAGTATCTACGTGAAGCGAAGTTGTCTTGCCCAAGGTGGCGTGGGATTCGGTAAAGAAATGTGATGGATTAGGTTGTCGTCCTTTTCTCGGCTCACGACGTACGATCCGGGACAGAAAAATCACGCAAAAGAAGAAAAGTGTCTATAAAATGATGAAAACGTTCGATTTTGGGCTTCGAAAATTGGGGCCGCTGAGCAGGGTTGCTGTCTCCGTCGTAGAGCTCTCGGAGAGCTTTCCAACGCCGTACAGTGCTCCGCGTAACTCCTTACGGATCAAAAGTAATGGGCACCGGAGCGACGGAGACCTAGTCCTAAGCCCCATGCCCTCGGTTTACGGGCCCAACCTCTATGTGAAGCGAAGTTGTCTTGCACAAGGTGCCGTGGGATTCGGTAATAGAAATGTGATGAATTAGGTTGTCGTCATTTTCGCGGCTCATGACGTACGATCCGGGAAGGAAAAACAGTGCAAAAGAAGAAAAGTGTCTAGAAACTGATGAAAACGTTTAATTTTGGGCTCTAAAATAGGCGCAGCTAAGCTGGCTTGCTGCCACCGTCGTAGAGCTCTCGGAGAGCTTTCCAACGGTATGCTGTACGCTGTGTAACTCCATACGGATCAAAACTTATGGGCACCGGAGCGACGGAGACCTGGTCCTAAGCCCCACACCCACGGTTTGCGGGCCCAGCCTCTACGTGAAGCGAAGTTGTCTTGTACAAGGTGTCGTGAGATTCAGTAATAAAAATGTGATGGATTAGGTTGTCATCTTTTTCGCGGCTCATGACGTACGATCCGGGACGAAAAAACAGGGCAAAAGAAAAAAATTGTCCAGAAACTGATGAAAACGTTTGATTTTGGGCTACGAAAACAGGCGCAGCCGAGCAGGCTTGCTGCCCCTGTCGTAGAAATCTTGGAGAGCTTTCTAATAGTATGTTGTGCGTCGTGTAACTCCTTACGGATCAAAAGTAAAGGGCACCGGAGCGACGGAGACCTGGTCCTAAGCCCCACGCCCTCAGTTTGCAAGCCCAGCCTCTACCTGAAGCGAAGTTGTCTTGCACAAGGTACCGTGGGATTCGGTAATAGAAATGTGATGGATTAGGTTGTCGTCCTTTTTGCGGCTCACGACGTACGATCCGAGACGAAAAAACAGCACAAAAGAAGAAAAGTGTCCAGAAACTGATGAAAACGTTCGATTTTTGGGCTCCGAAAACTGGCGCAGCTGAGCAGGCGTGCTGCCCCCGTCGTAGAGCTCTTGGAAAGCTTTCCAACGGTATGCTGTGCGCCGCGTAACTTCTTGCGGATCAAAAGTTATGGGTACTGGAGCGACGGAGACCTGGTCCTAAGCCCCACGCCCTCGGTTTGCGGGCCCAGCCTCTACTTGAAGTGAAGTTGTCTTGCTCAAGGTGGCATGGGATTCGGTAATAGAAATCTGATGGATTAGGTTGTCGTCTTTTTTGCGGATCACGATGTACCATCAGGGATGAAAAAACAGCGCAAAAGAAAAAATTGTCCAGTCACTGATGAAAACGTTCGATTTTTGGGCTCCAAAAATTGGCGCAACGGAGCAGGCTTGCTGCCCCCGTCGTAGAGCTCTCAAAAAGCTTTCCAACGGTATGCTGTGCGCTGCGTAACTCCTTACGGATCAAAAGTTATGGCCACCGGAGCGACGGAAACCTGGTCCTAAGCCCCATGCCCTCGGTTTGCGGGCCCAGCCTCTACGTAAAGTGAAGTTTTCTTGCACAAGGTGCCGTGGGATTCGGTAATAGAAATGTGATGGATTAGGTTGTCGTCTTTTTCGCAGCTCATGATGTATGACCCGGGACGGAAAAACATCACAAAAGAAGAAAAGTGTCAAGAAATTGATGAAAACGTTTTATTTTGGGCTCCAAAAACAAGTGCAGCCGAGCAGGCTTGCTGCCACTGTCGTAGAGCTCCCGGAAAGCTTTCCAACGGTATGCGGTGCGCTACGTAATTCCTTGCGGATCAAAAGTTATGGGCACCGGAGCGACGAAGACCTGGTCCTAAGCCCCTCGCCCTTGGTTTGCAGCTGTCACGACCCCATTTCCTTAATCTTTATAATGGTTCCTAATTCCAAAATAATGACACAGACGGGAATAAACTTAACTTATGAAGGCTTTGAAATATAGGATCGTGATGCCACGGGCTTAAGAAGATTACTCCTCTTAGGTCCGCAAAGGCACAAGATACTAGTATGAGTTTCGATTTTTCCCCGAACCAAACATTAGATGACATTCAAGTTGCTAATCATTACTATTACACCACTTGTTAATAATTTAATTCTAATAAACACATTATACAAACTTCATCACTAATAAATAAAATTACCACCATCGAATCCAAAAGAATAATTACAATACATAAAGTTGCTCAATATTAACATAGCTTAACACCCTAAACCACATTAGCAACAAGCATGATCACAGCAAGCAAAAGTCTGACTTGTCACACATGTAAATCTCGTCCTCAGTTTGAGTCCTTGGCTCGGGATCAGTCTCACCTGAAAGATTGTCATGGAAAGGGATGAGCTACACTTAGCTCAGCGAGGGTTAAAGGTCTCGGTAGGTTTTTGTAAACATTTTTCGACATTTAGAAAACCCTTTTTGAAAGGTCATGCCATGCACATACAAAACAGCTGATAAGAAACAAGGTAAAAACATGATAAATGACCAGTTTAAGTATTTATAACAAGTAGTACTAACAGAGAACATGTATCCCGAATCTTTAATGCAAAGATAACCAAATATGTTAACAACAAAATTAAACATGTGAACAAGTAATCAACTCTTCTCCCTGAATGAGAGTGGTTGAACATATAATAAAAGGATACGGGCAACGCTTTCCTCCGAGGACCTCAAGAGACCAAGTGAGAATGGTTGCAAATGCTATAGATGGCCAATCTCGCTGCTTCATCGATGTCATAACCCCATACACCAAATTACAAGGATGCAATCCGGATATACACCCTAATGCCACGGTAGCCTGTCCGTCTTGGCAAGCCCAATGCCGCCCAGGCGGTACCGGAACTTCTACCATGGGGTCCATTATATTGCTTAATTATATCATTTATATAACTTCCATCTCTCCAAGGAGAATTCACCAAGCGAGAGTGGATTTCAAATATAGAAACAAGCTCGGAGGCAACAAAGTAGGTTGCCACCGGTTAGTGATAACAATTAAACACATACAGTATAATCATAATCCAATTAGAGTTCATATCACATATAAACATGCATGAGAGGATCAACCAAGTAGGATTCCTCCGATAGCCAAGAATGATCACAAATGCAATAAGAAGTTCATGCTAGCTCGGTGCTCATAGCTAGGTTCAAGGCAATGTATTTACATGTTTAAGGTGAAGGCTAACTTTTATGTTCAACTCCTACCCAATAATTTACCGAAAAGGGGCATGGAACAAGTTAGAAACAAAGGGACAAAGTGTGCAAAGAAAGAGGCAAGGTAGGCTAAGCAAGTGAAATGAAATAGAAGAGTTACACAAGCCCTAACTTATACAGTTAGTTTATCTATGATCCCAACATCCAATTAACTTTATTTTGGTATATAATCGAAGATTATCGAATGTAGATAGTTCTAGAATCAAACAGAACTCAATTCGGAGTTAAAATGAATGAGATATGGCTTTCGCAAAATCACTGCGCAGAGCTGTCAAACATTCGGGCGCTGAGGCCTTAATCCGAGCGCCCGGAAGAAGCTAGTAACGCCCGGATCGGAGTTTTCTGCCAGGCGTTGAGGCCTCTATCCGGGCGACCGGATAGGGGCTGTAACGCCCGGACAGCGGACGGGAAAAACCCAAATTCTACCCAAACCATCCAAACAACAACCAATCCTTCTACCAACATACAAACAAGTTCATTGAGGCTATTAGGCATCATACAAGGGTTCTAACTCAACCAAAACCACCCCACATCCACAATCAACAAACACCCAAAACCAAATTCAAAATCCTAAATCTACAACACAAAATACACAACTTTCTCATCAACAAAGCTATTGTATACAAGCTATAGCAAGACTAATACTCATATATAATCACAATCATGCTCAATATAGCTTTAGAAAACTTTTAAGAAAACAACCCTCACCTAGCTCGAGTGATGAAATGCCAAGGTTGGGGTTGAAGATGCAAACAAGGGCTAAGAGATGCAAGATGCTAGCTCAATCTCCATTCTTCTTCCTTCCTCTTCCTCTCTCTCTTCTCCCTTATCTCTTCTCTCTTCTCTCTTCTCTTCTTTTCTCCTTTCTTTCTTTGGTCGAGTGGTGTAGTGTGTGTAGTGTGTGTTGTCTGATAGGTGTGTGTGTGTTTTGTGTGTGTAGGATTTTAGTGTGTGTTGAGTGTGTTTTGAGTGGGATAGAATAGTTTAAATTAGGTGATCAAAATATCAAATGGCCAAATGACCACCTTGCCCTCCAACTAAGTTATGTATTGCTAATTTGCCATTTTGGTTGAATTGTAACTAATTAGTTACTACTCATGACTTATTTGAGTACTATTAATGCCTATGACACGTAAAACTCCATAATGCACGTAATTGAACATTTTTGGCACGTTGAACATGAACACGTAAATGATATAAATTGCATATTAATTAATATAAATGCAATTTAAATGATGCAAAAATACATGAAATGTTATAAAATGCACATGAGCCTCGTGTGAGGTTTTACATCCTCCTCTCCTTAACAGAATTGCGTCCTCACAACTCCTTCTTCATCCTTGGAATAACTCGAATGCCGAAGGTAGTTAACAGATACAACAAGCCAACCACCACTATTCCTGCTAAGCTAATCTTTATGCATACAAAATCCAAATGAAGGCAGCAACAACATCTCAGCCAAAAGAATAAGAATCTGGTTCCATGTGAATAGCCAGTTAACTATGAATGCATCATTGCTTGTAAGAATTCAAACAGTCGCCGAGAGAGAATACCAATTTCCACATCTACCAAATAAGAATACTGAACTAGAATATCTCGACTAAAAATTCCCAAGCAAGAACTCCACGTAGAAGTGCCGAACAGAAGAAGCAAGTGAAAACTCCGAATAAGAATACCAATTACCGAATGTCGAAAGAAAATACCGATAGAGAATATCGAATACCAAGTAAGAATTCTCAAAATAAGAATACTGATCGAAATTACCAAATAAGAGTCTCAAACGAGAATACCGCCGAAGAATACCAAATAAGGATATTAATAATGAGTACCGAAGAAAAATCCCGACTAAGAATCCCATAGAAGAATACCAACTCCCAAGTACTGAATATCAAATACGGAATAAAAGCACTTCATACCACTCAACGACGAGTTTGATATCATACTAACTTCATTGTTATAAGATGATTTCTCAATTGATACGCCAACATGTTGCATTCAAGAAATACGATGAAAGGATGCATACACCAATAATGAATAATACTTTAGTCAACTACTTTAAATTAAAATCTACCTTTAACCACGGTTGCTGCCAAAAGTCGGTTCATGTCTCCTCTGCCATTCGGGACAATTCTTAGCTTGATGGTCATCACCCCCGCATCTCAAACATCTGCCAGATTTCCTCCAACATTGGGCTTCAGTGTGCCCTCTTTTATTGCAGTGATCACATATAACATGCTGAGAGATAGTCCTACCCCCTGATGGGCCACAAGTGGGTTGAGTGGCTGTAGTTCTAACCTGCAGTCTAGTAGTAACTAGTTCCTTCTGGTTCTGACTCTGACCTTGGCCTTGTGTACCTTCACTTATGGTCTGTTCTTGTGTCTTCTGCCGCTTTGGGCATTGCTTGGCTTTGTGTTGGTCACTTCCGCAGTCCAAACACCTTCCTGATTTCTTCCAACATTCAACTTCCACATGACCCCTACGTTTACAATAAGTACAACATGAAGTCAGTGCAATTTTACCTCTAGATGGGCCCTGAGCTACAGAAGGAACAAAACCACTCTGGCAAATCTTCTCAGCAGGTAGTTCATCTGTTTTCTGAATTGAAATTGGTTGACTTGACTCTACCACTTCCTCCTTCTTCCCTTTCTCTGCTATTGTTGCTGCAAAAAGGGCCTCACCATAAGTAGAGAACTGTAAAAGAGATAGATTATCTCGAATCTCTGGCCTTAACCCTTGAATGAACCTTTGGATCCTCTTTTTGGTAGTGTATACCATCCCCAGGGCGTAATGTGATAACTGAGTAAATCGAGCTTCATACTGTGCAACCGACAAGTCCCCTTGTTTGAAAGTCATGAACTCATTCCTCCGAAGTCTTCCCATCATTACAAGAGTTCTTCCGGCCATACTTAATTCATCAAAAGGGAGGCACCCCATCATATGATATGTATGTATGCAACTATGTTATATGAGAAGCAAATATATACACGTATAATCATATTTCACAAAAGTAGCTGTGAGCCTATGCATGGTTACATTATTATATAATACTATATTATCAATCAACTAATATGTACCTACACCCTAGCATAAAGAAAACAATTGAATCATAACAAGTACTTAAAGCATATAGTGCACATGGATCCCACAAGCATGTTGATCACTTAAAACGGATCCTACAAGCATGTTGATCACTTAAAACACATGGTTCCCATTTGGCTTACTCTAGACATAATACATGTATACATCCCTCAAGACAAGTTCACATCAAAACCATTGCCCAACAGTCCAATTTTATTTTATTTATTTATTTATTTATCTCAGCTTATGAGTTTCTTAAGCTTCTATTTTCCCATGGCTTTAAGTCCATAAAAGCCGTAGATCACTTCCACCTAGTCCAATTGATCATTGCATATTGTTATAGCCATCTGTGACCTTAAAGATTAGCTACGAATCAACTCACAAATGCAAACAACGTCACATAAAACAAAGCACATGGATTTCATAGAAATAAGAAGCATTTATGATATGATAGGCACATAAGATTCACATAAGTACCGAAAGAGAAACTGAGCCACTAGGTCAAACCTTTTGATCTGCTTCTTATCTTACAACCTCACTTTAATCCCTAAATCCAAGGCAATTCTTATGTACCTAATGACACTATGACAAAATTCCTACCCTAGGATTTTCAATCTTCAACCCAAACTTTTGACTATAATACCCTCAAAGAATCATAGCTTCCAACTTTAGCAAAGTCATCTATTGACCTTATTTACACACATCATCATAATCAATTCTACCTCAAGGCTTCTACCCACCGTCCGGGGTTTCTAAATCCAGCTTACGCCTAGCTAACTAGCTAAGCTCTGATACCACTCTGTCACGATCCCATTTCCTTAATCTTTATAATGGTTCCTAATTCCAAAATAATGACACAGGCGGGAATAAACTTAACTTATGAAGGCTTTGAAATCTGGGATCGTGATGCCACGGGCTTAAGAAGATTACTCCTCTTAGGTCCGCAAAGGCACAAGATACTAGTATGAGTTTCGATTTTTCCCCGAACCAAACATTAGGTGACATTCAAGTTGCTAATCATTACTATTACACCACTTGTTAATAATTTAATTCTAATAAACACATTATACAAACTTCATCACTAATAAATAAAATTACAACCATCGAATCCAAAAGAATAATTACAATACATAAAGTTGCTCAATATTAACATAGCTTAACACCCTAAACCACATTAGCAACAAGCATGATCACAGCAAGCAAAAGTCTGACTTGTCACACATGTAAATCTCGTCCTCAGTTTGAGTCCTTGGCTCGGGATCAGTCTCACCTGAAAGATTGTCATGGAAAGGGATGAGCTACACTTAGCTCAGCGAGGGTTAAAGGTCTCGATAGGTTTTTGTAAACATTTTTCGACATTTAGAAAACCCTTTTTGAAAGGTCATGCCATGCACATACAAAATAGCTGATAAGAAACAAGGTAAAAACATGATAAAGGACCAGTTTAAGTATTTATAACAAGTAGTACTAACAGAGAACATGTATCCCGAATCTTTAATGCAAAGATAACCAAATATGTTAACAACAAAATTAAACATGTGAACAAGTAATCAACTCTTCTCCCTGAATGAGAGTGGTTGAACATATAATAAAAGGATACGGGCAACGCTTTCCTCCGAGGACCTCAAGAGACCAAGTGAGAATGGTTGCAAATGCTATAGATGGCCAATCTCGCTGCTTCATTGATGTCATAACCCCATACACCAAATTACAAGGATGAAATCCGGATATACACCCTAATGCCACGGTAGCCTGTCCGTCCTGGCAAGCCCAATGCCGCCCAGGCGGTACCGGAACTTCTACCATGGGGTCCATTATATTGCTTAATTATATCATTTATATAACTTCCATCTCTCCAAGGAGAATTCACCAAGCGAGAGTGGATTTCAAATATAGAAACAAGCTCGGAGGCAACAAAGTAGGTTGCCACCGGTTAGTGATAACAATTAAACACATACAGTATAATCATAATCCAATTAGAGTTCATATCACATATAAACATGCATGAGAGGATCAACCAAGTAGGATTCCTCCGATAGCCAAGAATGATCACAAATGCAATAAGAAGTTCATGCTAGCTCGGTGCTCATAGCTAGGTTCAAGGCAATGTATTTACATGTTTAAGGTGAAGGCTAACTTTTATGTTCAACTCCTACCCAATAATTTACCGAAAAGGGGCATGGAACAAGTTAGAAACAAAGGGACAAAGTGTGCAAAGAAAGAGGCAAGGTAGGCTAAGCAAGTGAAATGAAATAGAAGAGTTACACAAGCCCTAACTTATACAGTTAGTTTATCTATGATCCCAACATCCAATTAACTTTATTTTGGTATATAATCGAAGATTATCGAATGTAGATAGTTCTAGAATCAAACAGAACTCAATTCGGAGTTAAAATGAATGAGATATGGCTTTCGCAAAATCACTGCGCAGAGTTGTCAAACATCCGGGCGCTGAGGCCTTAATCCGGGCGCCCAGAAGAAGCTAGTAACGCCCGGATCGGAGTTTTTTGCCAGGCGTTGAGGCCTCTATCCGGGCGACCGGATAGGGGCTGTAACGCCCGGACAGCTGACGGGAAAAACCCAAATTCTACCCAAACCATCCAAACAACAACCAATCCTTCTACCAACATACAAACAAGTTCATTGAGGCTATTAGGCATCATACAAGGGTTCTAACTCAACCAAAACCACCCCACATCCACAATCAACAAACACCCAAAACCAAATTCAAAATCCTAAATCTACAACACAAAATACACAACTTTCTCATCAACAAAGCTATTGTATACAAGCTATAGCAAGACTAATACTCATATATAATCACAATCATGCTCAATATAGCTTTAGAAAACTTTTAAGAAAACAACCCTCACCTAGCTCGAGTGATGAAATGCCAAGGTTGGGGTTGAAGATGCAAACAAGTGCTAAGAGATGCAAGATGCTAGCTCAATCTCCATTCTTCTTCCTTCCTCTTCCTCTCTCTCTTCTCCCTTATCTCTTCTCTCTTCTCTCTTCTCTTCTTTTCTCCTTTCTTTCTTTTGTCGAGTGGTGTAGTGTGTGTAGTGTGTGTTGTCTGATGGGTGTGTGTGTGTTTTGTGTGTGTAGGATTTTAGTGTGTGTTGAGTGTGTTTTGAGTGGGATAGAATAGTTTAAATTAGGTGATCAAAATATCAAATGGCCAAATGACCACCTTGCCCTCCAACTAAGTTATGTATTGCTAATTTGCCATTTTGGTTGAATTGTAACTAATTAGTTACTACTCATGACTTATTTGAGTACTATTAATGCCTATGACACGTAAAACTCCATAATGCACGTAATTGAACATTTTTGGCACGTTGAACATGAACACGTAAATGATATAAATTGTATATTAATTAATATAAATGCAATTTAAATGATGCAAAAATACATGAAATGTTATAAAATGCACATGAGCCTCGTGCGAGGTTTTACAGCGGGCCCAGCCTCTACGTGAAGCGAATTTGTCTTGCCCAAGGTGGCATGGGATTCGGTAATAGATATCTGATGGATTAGGTTGTCGTCCTTTTCGCGGCTCACGACGTGCGATTCGGGACGGAAAAACAGCGCAAAAGAAGAAAAGTGTTCAGAAATTGATGAAAACATTTGATTTTGGGCTCTAAAAACTGGCGTTGCAAAGCAGGCTTGCTGCCCCCGTCATAGAGCTCTCGGAGAGCTTTCCAACGGTTTGCTGTGCGATGCGTAAGTCCTTACAGATCAAAAGTTATGGGCACCAGAGCGACGGAGACCTGGTCCTAAGCCCTACGCCCTCGGTTTGCGGGCCCAGCCTCTACGTAAAGCGAAGTTATCTTGCACAAGGTGCCGTGGGATTCGGTAATTGAAATGTGATGGATTAGGTTGTCATCCTTTTCGCGGCTCACGACGTACGACCCGGGACAGAAAAACATCGTAAAAGAATAAAAGTGTCCAGAAATTTATGAAAATGTTTGATTTTGGGCTCTGAAAATAGGTGCAGCCAAGCAGGCTTGCTGCCCCTGTCGTAGAGCTCTCGGAAAGCTTTCTAACGGTGTACTATGCGCTGCGTAACTCCTTACGGATCAAAAGTTATGGCACCGGAGCGACGAAGGCCTGGTCCTAAGCCCCTCGCCCTCGGTTTGCGGGCCCAGCCTCTACGTGAAGCGAAGTTGTCATGCCCAAGGTGGCATAGGATTCAGTAATAGAGTTCTGATGGATTTGGTTGTCTTCCTTTTCGCGGCTCACGACGTACAATCCGGGACAGAAAAACAGCGCAAAAGAAGAAAAGTGTCCAGAAATTGATGAAAACATTTGATTTTGGGCTCTAAAAATAGGCGCAGCCAAGCAGGCTAGCTGCCCCTGTCGTAGAGCTCTCGGAGAGCTTTCCAACGGTATGCTGTGCACCACGTAACTCCTTACGGATCAAAAGTTATGGGGACCGGAGCGACGGAGACCTGGTCCTAAGCCCACGCCCTCGGTTTGCGGGCCTAGCCTCTACGTGAAGCGAAGTTTTCTTGCCCAAGGTGGCATGGGATTCGGTAATAGAAATGTGATGGATTAGGTTGTCGTCCTTTTTGCAGCTCACGGCGTACGATCCGAGATGAAAAAACAGCGCAAATGAAGAAAAGTGTCCAGAAACTGATGAAAACGTTCGATTTTGGGCTCCAAAAACAGGTGCAGTGTGAGGCCTTACCCCAAATAACGTGTGTTACCTTGATTTGCCTGCCATAGACCAAGAATTATATGACTTACCTTGGATTACGTGCCCTGTCTTGGTTTTCATGTATGTTTCGTCATTCGTGCCTTGACCTAAAATGGTGTGCCCTAATCCCCGACTGACGTGCAATACCTAGATATACGTACCCTGACCTCGATGTACGTGCGTTATCTTGTTTCATGTGCTCTAACCTTGAACTGCGTACCTTAACCTAGATATAAAGTCGTGCCTTGATTTGTGTGCCTTGCATTGAATTACGTGCCTTGTATTGGTTTACGTACATTTACCTAGGATTACGTGCATTTGTATTGGAATCCGTGTTTTTATCTTGAAGTACGTGCATTAGTCTTGAAGTTCGTGTCTTACCTCGTAGTTTGTGTCTACCTCGTAATTTGTGCCCTAGACCTAGGAATCCGTGCCACCACGTTAATCAAGAGAGAATCCTACACAAAGCACTAGACACTAAAATAATCCTACACAATCCACTAACCAATATTATATTCCTAATTCAAATTCTCTACAAACTCCACTAATAATAAAATAATACTAAACTATTCCTACATTTCCCACTATCTATTATTCTATTCATAATTCAACTCATCAACAAACATTCTTATATTTTATTCTATCTAGATTCCCTAAATTCCCAACATTCCTATGACAATTCTATGACACAAATGTATAAAAATTAACCCAAAACCCTACCCAATGCACCCAAAATCTCGACACATGCATATGCCCATGCTAGGATGATTCAAATTGTGCTTCTTGGAGACACAAATCTGATTTTTGCATGCCCAAGGCCAACATTTGCATCAACAATAGCAAAAGCTTCTATTTTCTCTCATTTCTCTCACTCTCCTCACATTTATCTCTCTCCCTCTCATTCTTCTCTCTCAATCTCGGTTTTGGCTGAGTTCATACACCCCATAGCTCATCTTCATCATTCCATGGTTCATCAAGGCAAGCTAGAAGCAAAGAAACTCGCCCAAGCTAGCTAGGATGCAAGAATCACATATGCATGCTTTTTGAACAACCATTTCGGCCTTGGTGAGTTCACTAGCTTCCTTTTCTTTTCTTCTTGTTCTAACCTCATGCACCTACTAAGAACTTTGTCACTAAGCTAGGAAAATTGAGAAAAAAAAGGGTGGAGTCTTGGCTAGGCAAGGAAAAGAACAAATCTTGTGCTTCATCAAAGTCTTGTGCATCTTCTTGTTGTTTTGCTAAGGTGAAGGCTAAAACCTTTTGAAAATCCTTCAAAAATCCACATGCATGCTCTTAAATGTATGTCTTTGCTTCTGTACTTGAGTTATATGTGTGTTCATAACCTTTTACAACCATGCATGGCAACATTTTGGCTTGAAGATGATGATAGATGAAATCGGGTTTGGTGACAGCTCTCTGTCTTGTTGTTACGAGGTGATTTTGGCTAGGAAAATGATGTTGAAAATGCATGAAAATTGGTAGGTAACTATTTTTTCCAGTTTTGAACATTTTTTTGCAGAAATAGGCCAAAGCTAATTTTGACTCTAAGGTCCTCAAAATGGCAAATCATTAAAATGTGTCCAAATTTGGAAGTCTGGGAAAAATGAAGCAGGTTTTGGCAGATGCACTGACCTTGTAGAACGAACCAGTTTTGGCTTAGTAAATGATGTCCAAAATGCATGAAATTTGGTGTGATACTATATTTTTCAGTTCTGGACATTTTTGTCAGAAATGAACTAAGGCTAAATCTGACACTAAGGACCTCAAAAACTACAATTATTGAAATGTGTGCGAATCTGGACAGTTTTGTGCAATCCCACTGTTTTGGCTATAACTATTGGTCCCGAACTCCAAATGATGCAAGGTTTGTTTCTGATTTTAGTTCAATTCTTAAGCTTTAATTTGACATCTTATTTACTAGAATTGGAGATTTTTTTCTTGACTTAATGATTGTGAGAAAACAGCCTATTGCCGTGAGGGTTTCACTTAGTTATATGCTTAGAAAATTTGTTGTAACTTCTCTTGTGGTATTAATTGCTTGGGATTGTGGCATTGAGATGTTTTGTGGACAATTTTGAGTACTTGGGGATGTTTGAATTAATTGATGCATGGCTTGAGATAGATTTTGAGTTGACTTGAGGCTTAATCGCACGGGTAAGCACGAAATGGAAACCCTAGTGACTAGGTGAACTTGCTAAGTGTTGATCCTTTGAATATTGAGTGTAATTATATGTTTAGTAGGCTGTCCGTAGTTGCCTTATAGCCCTAAATGTGATTTTGATTCGTTGCATGTTGACAAATAGGCCTTTCTTGCATCCGAACCACGTAGATTGTTGTTGCATGTTGAATAACCTTATTATTTGATTACGTGGACATTGAAATGAGTTATATGACTTGATTTACGTGCATTACATGGCTTCCCGTTTAATGTTCATGTAACTCCATATGCTTTCAAGTGAAATTACTTGTCTTATCGTGCCTCGCTTGCTTACTTGTCAATGTGCAATCTTATGACTGTCCGGAGGCAACCTACTTTGTTGTCCTCCTAATGTGATATATTAAATGTCTTAAATGTGCATTGCATACAAGGTTGCAACCTTTCATTCTGGCATGGTAGTGTTCACGCACACCGGGCGGCATCGGGCTTGCCGGTGCAACCGTGACTACCATGGTCCAATTCCCTCTCTCGCTTGGGGGCTAGACTTTCTCGGAGAGTTGGGTCGTAGGATTTCGGGGTACATCTGGAGTACACCCACTTGGCGTGTTAAGGGGATGATTTGAAGTCGGCCGCAACAATTGAGAGCAAAAGCTCACCGTATCCTTTTTCTATATGTATAAGTACTCTCGCTTGGTTCCTAAAGGACCTCAGGGAGGAAAGACTGGTAATTGTGTTCCTTTACTTTATATTATTGTTATGTACTTACTTGTGACATATTCATGCTTGCAAAAAATATTTTTCATAAGTTGAACCGGAAAAATGAGTTTCAAAACTTATTTCTCGTTCCCCCTCGCTGAGTTCATAAGGACTCACCCTCTTTTTTGTCACAGGTGCAGCAGATTTGGAACAAGTACCCGAAGTAAATGTGCTTGTTGATGATTCATTGGAGTGACTACGTGCTTTTGTGCTTTGCCTGAAAGTGGTTGCTATATGGATATTGTGTTTGATTGCAAACTGTTCATTTTATTGATGTAAATGACCCCGTTGTAATTTGGGTCTAATTTTGGCTTGTACTGATTGTAGGCGGACGAACTCTTTATTTGGTTGTTTACTTTCGTCATTTAATTAGTAGTTATCGTAGGCGTTTGAACCGCTAGGTGAAGAAGTAAATAATGTAACTCTACTTAATCTCACCTAGTGATCATGCACAAGCTAAAGGATAATAGGTACTTGCATGATAGGAAATTGACAAATAAACATGACATAGTTATCATGTTAGGCTTATTAACCAAACGAGACTTTCAAGATAAACTAGTAGGCAAATCGGTTGGTGACAAAATAGGAGCCCTTAATGGAATTGGATTAATGATTGGAATAATTAAGGCGTTTAGAAATTAGGTCAAACTAAGGAGCCAATTACAGCCGTTATGTTGCCGATTTTTCGAAAAATTTTGGAGTTCTAGGCTAACATTAAGCGTTAAACCTTAATGAACGATTAAGTACGTGAAATGATATGAACGTTTAGATCACACCCTAGTCTAACCTCTATAGGTCGGGTTGGGACGTGACACGCAGCAGAGCAGGCTTGCTGCCCTCGTCGTAAAGCTATCGGAAAGCTTTCCAACGGTATGCTGTGCGCCGCGTAACTCCTTACAAATCAAAAGTTATGGGCACCGGAGCGACGGAGACCTGGTCCTAAGCCCCTCGCCCTCGGTTTGCGGGCCCAGCCTCAACGTGAAGTGAAGTTGTCTTTCCCAAGGTGGCATGGGATTCGGTAATAGAAATCTGATGGATTAGATTGTCGTCCTTTTTGCGGCTCACGACGTACGATCCGGGATGGAAAAACAGAGCAAAAGAAGAAAAATGTCCAAAAACTGATGAAAACGTTCAATTTTGGGCTCTGAAAACAGGCACAGCAGAGCAGGCTTGCTGCCCTCGTCGTAGAGCTCTCGGAGAGCTTTCCAACGGTATGCTGTGCGCCGCGTACCTCCTTACAGATCAAAAGTGATGGGCACCGGAGCGACGGAGACTTGGTCTTGAGCCCCACGCCCTCGGTTTGTGGGCCCAGCCTCTACATGAAGCGAAGTTGTCTTGCCCAACGTGGCATGGGATTCGGTAATAGAAATGTGATGGATTAGGTTGTCGTCCTTTTCGCTGCTTACGACGTACGATCCGGGACGGAATAATAGCGCAAAAGAAGAAAAGTGTCTAGAAACTAATGAAAACGTTCAATTTTGGGCTCTGAAAATAGGTGGAGCCGAGGTGGCTTGATGCCCACGTCGTAGAGCTCTCGGAGAGCTTTCCAACGGTATGTTGTGCGCCGCGTAACTCCTTACGGATCAAAAGTTATGGGCACCGGAGCGACGGAGACCTGGTCCTAAGCCCCACGCCCTCAGTTTGCGGGCCCAGCCTCTACGTGAAGCGAAGTTGTCACGCCCCAACCTGGCCTATAAAGGTTAGAATAGGGTGTGATCTAACATTCAAGTCATATCACATACTTAACCGTTTATGATGATTTAACACTTAACGTTTTGGCCTAAAATCCAAAATTTTTCGGAAAACCGGCAGCATAACGACTGTAATTGGGCTATTTGGTTTGACCTAATTCTCTAAACGCCTCAAAATTTACCATCTCAAATTCATTTCCAACTAAGATTACTATTTATCATCAATTGAAACGCCTACTAACTATCTCGATGTTACGTTTGATTAATAACCTAGCATGATACTATGTCTCGTTTGTTTGTTAAACCTCGTTGCAAAATTACCTGTTGATCTTAGCTTAATAGCGAGTACCTGCTTAAGATTTGGTTGGTTCATTTACTTAGCCCTTACCTAATACTTCATAATCCTATTATAGGTACTAGCAGTAATAATAGGAAAATGACCATAGTAGTGTCTAGTGTCTGTCTAGTAAATATCAGTACAACTCAAAATTAGACCCCAAATTACAACGGGGGTCTTTTACATTACAAACATTGAGCAACATAAAAAGAAATAGTCTTCAAGTAGCATAGTTCACAAATAGCCATAACCACGCAAAGCACATAGGACAGGCAATCACTCCAAGGAATCATCGTTAGGCACATCGTCCTCAGGTACCTGTTCTTGATCTTCTTCACCTGAGATGATAAAAGAGGGTGAGTCCTTATGAACTCAGCGAGGGGGAACGAGAAATAGGTTTTGAAACTCATTTTCCGGTTCAACTTATGAAAATCCTTTTGCAAGCATGAATATAACACAATTAAGTACATAACAATAATATAAAGTAAAGGAACACAATTACCAGTCTTTCCTCCCCGAGATCCTCTAGGAACCAAGCGAGAGTACTTATACACATAGTGAAAGGATATGGTGAGCTTTTGCTCTCAGTTGTTACGGCCGACTTCAAATCATTCCCTCATCACGCCAAGTGGGTGTACTCCGGATGTACCCCGAAATCTTATGACCCAACTCTCCGAGGAAGTCTAGCCCCCAAGCGAGAGAGGGAATTGGACAATGGTAGTCACGGTTGCACTGACAAGCCCGATGCCGCCCGGTGTGCGTGAACGCTACCATGCCAGAATGAAAGGTTGCAACCTCATATGCAATGCACATTTATGACATTTAATATATCACATTAGGAGGACAACAAAGTAGGTTGTCTCCGGACAGTCATAAGATTGCACATTGACAAGTAAACAAGCGAGGCATGAATAGACAAGTAATTTCACTTGAAAGGCACATGGAGTTTTATGAACATTAAACGGACAGCCATTTAACACATGTAAATCAAGTCATATAACTCATTTCGAAGTCCACGTAATCAAGTGATAAGAATATTGAACATGCAACAACATCTACGTGGGTTCAGATGCAAGAAAAGCCTATTTGTCAACATGCAATGATCAAAATCACATTTAGGGCTATAAGGGCAACTATGGGCAGCCTACTAAACATGTGATTACACACAATATCCAAAGGATCAACACTTAGCAAGTTTACCTAGTTACTAGGGTTTCCATTTCATGCTTACCCGTGCAATTAAGCCCCAAGTCAACTCAAGATCAATCTCAAGCGATGCATCAATTAATTCAAACATCTCCAAATACTCAAAACAGTCCACACAACATCCCAATGCCACAATCCCATGCATTTAATACAACAAGAGAAGTTACAACAAATTTTCTAAGCATATAACTAAGTGAAACCCTTACTGCAATAGGCTGTGTTCTCACAATCATTAAGACAAGTAAACAATATCCAATTCCAGTGAATAAGATGTCAAATTAAATCTTAAGAAGTGAACTAGAATCAGAAACAAACCTTGCATCATTTGGAGTTCGGGTCCAATAGTTATAGCCGAAACAGTGGAATTGCACAAAACTGTCCAGATTTGCACACATTTCAATACTTGTCGTTTTTTAGGTCCTTAGGGTCTGATTTAGCCTTAGTCCATTTCTGAAAAAAATGTCCAGAACTGAAAAACCTAGCATCACACCAAATTTCATGCATTTTGGGCATCATTTACTAAGTCAAAACTGGTTCGTTCTACAAGGTCAGTGCATTTGCCAAAACCTGCTTCATTTTTTCCAGATTTCCAGATTTGGACACATTTTAATGATTTTCCATTTTGAGGACCTTAGAGTCAAAATTAGCTTTGGCCTATTTCTGAAAAAAATGTTCAAAACTAGAAAAAATAGTTGCCTACCAATTTTCATGCATTTTCAACATCATTTGCCTAGCTAAACTCACCTCGTAACAACAAGACAGAGAGCTGTCACCAAACCCGATTTCATCTATCATCATCTTCAAGCCAAAATCTTGCCATGCATGGTTGTAAAAGCTTATGAACACTCATATAACTCAAGTACAGAACCAAATACATACATTTAAGAGCATGCATGTGGATTTTTGAAGGATTTTCAAAAGGTTTTAGCCCTCACCTTAGCAAATCAACAAGAAGATGCACAAAACTTTGATGAAGCACAAGATTTGTTCTTTTCCTTGCTTAGCCAAGACTCCACCCGTTTTTTTTCTCAATTTTCCTAGCTTAGTGACAAAGTTCTTAGTAGGTGCATGAGGTTAGAACAAGAAGAAAAGAAATGGAAGCTAGGAAACTCACCTAAACCGAAATGGAAGTTCAAAGAGCTTGCATGTGTGTTTCTTGCATCCTAGCTTGTTTAATCGAGTTTCTTAGCTTCTAGCTTGCCTTGATGAACCATGGAATGATGAAGATGAACTATGGGGTGTATGAACTCACCCAAAACCGAGATTGAGAGAGAAGAATGAGAGGGAGAGAGAGAAATGTGAGGAGAGTGAGAGAAATGAGAGAAAATAGAAGCTTTTGCTATTGTTGATGCAAATGTTGGCCTTGGGCATGCAAAAATCAGATTTGTGTCTCCAAGAAGCACAATTTGAATCATCCTAGCATGGGCATATGCATGTGTCGAGATTTTGGGTGCATTGGGTAGGGTTTTGGGTTAATTTTTATACATTTGTGTCATAGAATTGTCATAGGAATGTTGGGAATTTAAGGAATCTAGATAGAATAAAATATAAGAATGTTTGTTGATGAGTTGAATTATGAATAGAATAATAGATAGTGGGAAATGTAGGAATAGTTTAGTATTATTTTATTATTAGTGGAGTTTGAAGAGAATTTGAATTAGGAATATAATATTGGTTAGTGGATTGTGTAGGATTATGTTAGTGTCTAGTGCTTTGTGTAGGATTCTTTCTTGATTAACGTGGTGGCACAGATTCCTAGGTCTAGGGCACGAATGATGAGGTAGACATGAACTTCAAGACCAATGCACGTACTTCAAGATAAATGCACGGATTCCAATGCAAATGCACGCAACCCAAGATAAATGTATGTAAACCAATACAAGGCACGTAATTCAATGCAATGCACGTAAATCGAGGCACGACTCTTAAACCTAGGTTAGGACACGCAATTCAAGGTCAGGGCACACAAAACGAGATAACGCACGCAATTCGAAGTCGGGGCACGTAAGTCGAGGATTAGGGCACATAATTATAGGTCAAGGCACGATGATGAGGCATGCACGAAAACCAAGGCAAGGCACGTAATCCAAGGTCAGTCATATAATTCTGGGTCTAAGGCACGCAAATCGAGGTAAAACACACTAATCGGGGTTGGGCCTCACGGAAGTTGTCTTGCACAAGGTGCCATGGTATTCGGTAATAGAAATGTGGTGGATTAGGTTGTCTTCCTTTTCGCTGCTCACGACGTACGATCCGGGATGGAAAAACAGCGCAAAAGAAGATAAGTGTCCAGAAACTGATTAAAATATTCGATTTTGTGCTCCGAAAATAGAAGCGGCTGAGCCATCTTGCTGCCCTCGTCGTAGAGCTCTCAGAGAGCTTTCGAACGGTATGCTGTGTGCCACGTAACTCCTTGTAGATCAAAAGTTATAGGCACCTGAGCGACGGAGACTTGGTCCTAAGCCCCACGCCCTCGGTTTGCGGGCCCAGCCTCTACGTGAAGCGAAGTTTTCTTGCCCAAGGTGGCATGGGATTCGGTAAAGAAAAGTGATGGATTAGGTTGTCGTCCTTTTCTCGGCTCACGACGTACGAAACGGGACAGAAAAACAGAGCAAAAGAAAAAAAAATGTCTAGAAACTGATGAAAATGTTCGATTTTGGGCTCTGAAAATAGGTGCAACTGAGCAGGCTTGCTACCCCTGTCGTAGAGCTCTTGGGGAGCTTTCCAACGGTATGCTGTGCGCCACGTAACTCCTTACGGATCAAAAGTAATAGGCACCGGAGCGACGGAGACCAGGCCCTAAGCCCCACGCCCACGGTTTGAGGTCCCAGCCTCTACGTGAAGTGAAGTTGTCTTGCACAAGGTGCCTTGGGATTCAGTAATAAAAATGTGATGGATTAGGTTGTCATCCTTTTCGTGGCTCACGACGTACGATCCGGGACGGAAAAACAGTGGAAAAAAAGAAAAGTGTCTAGAAATTGATGAAAATGTTCAATTTTGGGCTCAGAAAACTTGTGCAGTCGAGCAGGCTTACTGCCCCCATCTTAGAGCTCTCGGAAAGCTTTCCAACGGTATGCTGTGCGTAGCGTAACTCCTTACGGATCAAAAGTAAAGGGCACCGGAGCGACGGAGACTTGGTCCTAAGCCCCACGCCCTCGGTTTGCGGGCCCTACTTCTACGTGAAGTGAAGTTGTCTTGCACAAGGTGTTTTGCTATTCGGTAATAGAAATCTGATGGATTATGTTGTCGTCATTTTCGCGGCTCATGACGCACGATCCGGGACGAAAAAACAGTTCAAAAGAAGAAAAGTGTCTAGAAACTGATGAGAACGTTCAATTTTGAGCTTCGAAAACAGGCGCAGCTTAGCAGCCTTGCTGCCACCGTCGTAGATCTCTCGGAGACCTTTCCAATGATATGTTGTGCGCCGTGTAACTCCTTGCGGATCAAAAGTTATGGGCACCGGACCGACGGAGACCCGATCCTAAGCCCCACGCCCACGGTTTGTAGGCCCAGCCTCTACGTGAAGCGAAGTTGTCTTGCACAAGGTGCCGTCGGATTCGGTAATAAAAATGTGATGGATTAGGTTGTCATCCTTTTCGCGGGTCACGACGTGCGATCTGGGACGGAAAAACAGCGCAAAAGAAGAATAGTGTCCAGAAATTGATAAAAACGTTTGATTTTGGGCTACGAAAATAGGCGCAGACGAGTAGCCTTGATGCCCCCGTCGTAGAGCTCTCGGAGAGCTTTCCAATAGTATGTTGTACGCCGTGTAACTCCGTACAGATCAAACGTAATGCGCACCAGAGCGACGGAGACCTAGTCCAAAGCCCCACGCCATCGGTTTCAGGCCAATCCTCTACGTGAAGTGAAGTTGTCTTGCACAAGATGCTGTGGGATTCATTAATAGAAATGTGATGGATTAGGTTGTCATCCTTTTCGCGGCTCACGACGTACGATCCGAGACAGAAAAACAGCGCAAAAGAAGAAAAGTGTCTAGAAACTGATGAAAACGTTCGATTTTTTGGCTCCGAAAATAGGCGCAGCTGAGCATGCTTGCTGCCCCCGTCGTAGAGCTCTCGGAGAGCTTTCCAACGGTATGCTGTGCGCCGCGTAACTCCTTGCGGATCAAAAGTAATGGGCAACGGAGCGACGGAGACCTGGTCCTAAGCCCCACGCCCACGGTTTGCGGGCCTAGCCTCTACGTGAAGCGAAGTTGTCTTGCACAAGGTGCAATGGGATTCGGTAATAAAATTGTGATGGATTAGATTGTCATCCTTTTCGCAGCTCACGACGTACTATCCAGGACGGAAAAAGAGCACAAAAGAAGAAAAGTGTCCAGAAACTGATGAAAACGTTCGATTTTGGGCTGCGAAAATAGACGCAGCCCAGCAGGCTTGCTACCCCCGTCGTAGAACTCTCGGAGAGCTTTCCAATAGTATGTTGTGCGCCGTGTAACTCCTTACGGATCAAAAGTAATGGGCACCGGAGCGACGGAGACCTGGTCCTAAGCCCCACGCCCACGGTTTGCGAGCCCAGCCTCTACGTGAAGGGAAGTTGTTTTGCACAAGGTGCCATGGGATTCGGTAATAAAAATGTGATGGATTAGTTTGTCATCCTTTTCCCAGCTCACGACGTACGATCCGGGACGAAAAAATAGTGCAAAAGAAGAAAAATGTCCAGAAACTGATGAAAACATTCAATTTTGGACTCTGAAAATAGGTACAGCGATGCAAACTTGTAACCCCCATCGTAGAGCTCTCGGAGAGCTTTTCAACAGTATGCTGTGCGCCGCATAACTCCTTGCGGATCAAAAGTTATGGGCACCGGAGCGACGGAGACTTGGTCTTGAGCCCCACGACCTCGGTTTCTGGCCCAGCCTCTACGTGTAGTGAAGCTACCCTGCCCAAGGTGGTATGGGATTCGGTAATAGAAATGTGATGGATTAGGTTGTCGTCCTTCTCGCAGCTCACGACGCACGATCCGGGACGAAAAAACAGTGCAAAAGAAGAAAAGTGTCCAGAAACTGATAAAAACGTTTAATTTTGGCTTTGAAAATAGGCGCAGCTGAGGAGGCTTGTTTCCCCCGTCGTAGAGCTTTCGGAGAACTTTCCAACGGTATGTTGTACGCTGCGTAACTCCTTACGGATCAAAAGTTATGGGCACCGAAGCGACGGAGACCTAGTCCTAAGCCCCACGCCCACGGTTTGTAGGCCCAGCCTCTACGTGAAGCGAAGTTATCTTGCACAAGGTACCGTGGGATTCGGGAATAAAAATGCGATGGATTAGGTTGTCATCCTTTTCGCGGCTCACGACGTACGATCCGGGACAGAAAAACAGCACAAAAGAAGAAAAGTGTCTAGAAACTGATGAAAACGTTCAATTTTTGGCTTCGAAAATAGGCGCAGCTGAGCATGCTTGCTTCCCCCGTCGTAGAGCTCTCGGGCTTTCCAACGGTATGTTGTGCGCCGCGTAACTCCTTACGGATCAAAAGTTATGGGCACCGGAGCGACGGAGACCTAGTCCTAAGCCCCATGCCCACGGTTTGCGGGCCCAGCCTCTACGTGAAGTGAAGTTGTCTTGCACAAGGTGCCATGGGATTCGGTAATAGAAATGTGATGGATTAGGTTGTCATCCTTCTCGCGGCTCACAACGCACGATCTGGGACGGAAAAATAGTGCAAAAGAAGAAAAGTGTACAGAAACTAATGAAAACGTTTGATTTTGGGCTCCGAAAATAGGCGCAGCTGAGGAGGCTTGTTTCCCCCATCGTAGAGCTTTCGGAGAGCTTTCCAACGGTATGCTGTGCGCCGCGTAACTCTTTACGGATCAAAAGTTATGGGCACCGGAGCGACGGAGACCTGGTCCTAAGCCCCACGCCCTCGGTTTGCGGGCACAGCCTTTACATGAAGCGAAATTGTCTTGCACTAAGTGCCGTGGTATTCGGTAATAGAAATGTGGTAGATTAGGTTGTCGTCCTTTTCACGGCTCACGACGTACGATCCGGGATGAAAAAATAGCGCAAAATAAGAAAAGTGTCCAGAAATTGATGAAAATGTTCGATTTTGGGCTCCGAAAATAGGAGTAGCTGAGCAATCTTGCTACCCCCGTCGTAGAGCTCTCGGAGAGCTTTCCAACTGTATGTTGTGCGCCGCGTAACTCCTTACGGATAAAAAGTTATGGGCACCAGAGCGACGAAGACCTAGTCCTAAGCCCCACGCCCTCGGTTTGTGGGCCCAGCCTCAACGTGAAGTGAAGTTGTCTGGCACACGGTGGTGTGGGATTCGGAAAAGAAATGTGATGGATTAAGTTGTCGTCCTTTTTGCGGCTCACGACGTACGATCCGGGATGAAAAAACAGCACCAAAGAAGAATAGTGTCTAGAAACTGATGAAAACATTCGATTTTGGGCTCCGAAAATAGGCGCAGCCAAGCACGCTTGCTGCCCCCGTCGTAGAGCTCTCGGTGAGCTTACCAACGGTATGTTGTTCGCCGTGTAACTCCTGACGGATCAAAAGTAATGGGCACCGGAGCGACGGAGACCTGGTCCTAAGCCCCATGCCCTCGGTTTGCAGGCCCAGCCTCAAAGTGAAGCGAAGTTGTCTTGCACAAGGTGCCATGGGATTCAGCAATAGAAATGTGATGGATTCGGTTGTCGTCCTTTTCGTGGCTCACGACGTACGATCCGAGACGAAAAAATAGCGCAAAAGAAGAAAAGTATTCAGAAACTGATGAAAACGTTCAATTTTGGGCTTTGAAAACAGGCGCAGCCAAGCAGGCTTGCTGCCACCGTCGTAGAGCTCTCAAATAGCTTTCCAACGGAATACTGTGCGACGTGTAACTCCTTACGGATCAAAAGTTATGGGCACTGGAGTGACGGAGACCTGATCATAAGCCCCACGCCCTCGGTTCGCGGGCCCAGCCTCTACGTGAAGCGAAGTTGTCTTGCCCAAGGTATTGTGGGATTCGGTAATAGAAATGTGATGGATTAGGTTGTCATCCTTTTCGCGGCTCACAACGTACGATCCGGGACGGAAAAACAGCGCAGAAGAAAAAAAGTGTCCAGAAACTGATGAAAACGTTCGATTTTGGGCTGCGAAAACAGGTGCAGCCAAGGAGGCTTGCTTCCCCCGTCATAGAGCACTTAAAGAGCTTTCCACCGGCATTCTATACGCCGCGTAACTCCTTACGGATCAAAAGTTATGGGCACCGGAGCGACGGAGACCTGGTCCTAAGCCCCACGCCCTCGGTTTGCCGGCCCAGCCTCTACGTGAAGCAAAGTTGTCTTGCACAAGGTGCCGTGGGATTCGTTAATGGAAATGTGGTGGATTAGGTTGTCGTCCTTTTCGCGGCTCACGACGTACGATCTGGGTCAGAAAAATAGCGCAAAAGAAGAAAAATGTCCAGAAACTGATGAAAATTTTCGATTTTGGGCTCCGAAAACAAGAGCAGCCGAGCAATCTTGTTACCCCCATTGTAGAGATCTCAGAGAGTTTTCCAACGGTATGCTGTGCGCCGCGTAACTCCTTACGGATCAAAGGTTATGGGCACCGGAGCGACAGAGATCTGGTCCTAAGCAACACGCCCTCGGTTTGCTAGCCTAGCCTCTACGTGAAGCGAAGTTGTCTTGCAGAAGGTGCCGTGGGATTCGGTAAAGAAATGTGTTGGATTAGGTTGTCGTCCTTTTCGCGGCTCACGACGTATGATCCGTGACAGAAAAACAGCGTAAAAGAAGACAAGTGTCTAGAAACTGGTGAAAACGTTCAATTTTGGGCTCCAAAAATAGGCGCAGCCGAGCAGGCTTGCTGCCCCCGTCGTAGAGCTCTCGGAGAGCTTTCCAACGGTATGCTGTGCACTGCGTAACTCCTTACGGATCAAAAGTAATAGGCACCGAAACGACGGAGACCTGGTCCTAAGCCCTACGCCCACGGTTTTCAGTCCCAGCCTCTACGTGAAGTGAAGTTGTCTTGCACAAGTTTCCATGGGATTTGGTAATAAAAATGTGATGGATTAGGTTGTCCTCCTTTTTGCAGTTCACGACGTACGATCCGGGACGGAAAAATAGCGCAAAAGAAGAAAAATGTCCATAATTTGATGAAAACGTTCGACTTTGGGCTCTGAAAACTGGAACAACTGAGCGGGCTTGCTGCCCCCGTTGTAGAGCTCTCGGAAAGCTTTCTAACGGTATGCTGTGCGCCGCGTAACTCCTTACGGATCAAAAGTTATGGGCACCGGAACGACGGAGACCTGGTCCTAAGCCCCACGCCCTCGGTTTGCGGCCCCAGCCTCTATGTGAAGCGAAGTTGTCTTGCACACGGTGCCATGGGATTCGATAATAAAAATGTGATGGATTAGGTTGTCATCCTTTTCGCGGCTCACGACGTACGATCCGGGACCAAAAAACAGCGTAAAAGAAGAAAAGTGTCCAGAAATTGATGAAAACGTTCGATTTGGGGCTGTGAAAATTGGCGCAGCCGAGCAGGCTAGCTGCCCCCGTGGTAGAACTGTCGGAGAGCTTTCCAATAGTTTGTTGTGCACCGAGCAGGCTTGCTGCCCCCGTCGTAGAGCTCTCGGAGAGCTTTCCAACGGTATGCTGCGCGCCGCGTAACTCCTTACGGATCAAAAGTAATGGGCACCCGAGCGACGAAGACCTGGTCCTAAGCCCCAGGTCCTCGGTTTGCGGGCCCAACCTCTACGTGAAGCGAAGCTGTGTTGCACAAGGTACTGTGGGATTCGGTAATAGAAATATGATGGATTTGGTCATTGTCTTTTTCGTGGCTAATGACATACGATTCGGGATGGAAAAACAGCGTAAAAGAAGAAAAGTATTCAGAAGCTGATGAAAACGTTCAATTTTGGGCTCCGAAAACCGGAGTAGCCAAGCAGGCTTGCTGCCTCCGTCGTAGAGCTCTCGAAAAGCTTTCCAACGGTATGCTGTGTGCCGCGTAACTCTTTACAAATCAAAAGTAATGGGCAACGGAGCGACGGAGACCTGGTCCTTAGCCCCACGCCCTCGGTTTGCGGGCCCAGCCTCTACGTGAAGCGAAGTTGTCTTGCCCAAGGTGGCATGGGATTCGGTAATAGAAATTTGATGGATTTGGTTGTCATCCTTTTCGCGGCTCATGACGTACGATCCGGGACGAAAAAATAGCGCAAAAGAAGAAAAGTGTCTAGAAACTGATGAAAGCGTTCAATTTTGGGATTCGAAAACAAGCGCAGCTGAGCATATTTCATGCCCCAGTCGTAGAGCTCTCGGAGAGCTTTCCAACGGTATACTGTGCGCCGCGTAACTCCTTACGAATCAAAAGTAATGGGCACCAGAGCAACGGAGACTTGGTCCGAAGCCCCACGCCCACAGTTTGCGGGCCCAGCCTCTACGTGGAGCGAAGTTGTCTTGCACAAGGTGCCGTTGGATTTGGTAATAAAAATGTGATGGATTAGATTGTCATCCTTTTCGCGGCTCACGACGTACGATCCGGGATGGAAAAACAGCACAAAAGAAGAAAAGTGTCCAGAAATTGATGAAAACGTTCGATTTTGGGATCTGAAAACTGCCGCAGACAAGCAGGCTTGCTGCCCCCGTAGTAGAGCTCTCAGAGAGCTTTCCAACGGTATGTTGTGCGCCGCGTAACTACTTACGGATCAAAAGTAATGGGCACCAGAGCAACGGAGACCTGGTACTAAGCCCTACGCCCTCGGTTTGCTGGCCCAGCCTCTGCGTGAAGCGAGGTTGTCTTGTACAAGGTGTCGTGGGATTCGGTAATAGAAATATGATGGATTAGGTTGTCATCCTTTTCGCGGCTCATAACGCGCGATCCGGGAAGAATAAATAGCGCAAAAGAAGAAAATTGTCCAGAAACTGATGAAAACGTTCAATTTTGGGCTTCGAAAATAGGCGCAGATGAGCAGGCATTCTACCACCGTCGTAGTGCACTCGGAGAGCGTTCCAGCGGTATGCTGTGCGCCGCGTAACTCCTTACATATCAAAAGTTATGGGCACTAGAGCGACGGAGACCTGGTCCTAAGCCCCACGCCCACGGTTTGCGGGCCCAGCCACTACGTGAAGCGAAGTTGTCTTGCACAAGGTGCCATGGGATTCGGTAATAAAAATGTGACGGATTAGGTTGTCATCCTTTTTGCGGCTCACGACGTACGATCCGGGATGGAAAAACAGCGCAAAAGAAGAAAAGTGTCCAGAAATTGATGAAAACGTTCGATTTTGGGCTGAGAAAACAGGCGCTGCCGAGCAGGCTTGCTTCCCCCGTTGTAGAACTCTCGGAGAAATTTCCAATAGTTTGTTGTGCGCTGTGCAACTCCTTACAAATCAAAAGTAATGGGCACCGGAGCGACGGAGACCTGGTCCTTAGCCCCACGCCCTCGGTTTGCAGGCCCAGCCTCTACGTGAAGCGAAGTTGTCTTGCCTAAGGTGGCATTGGATTCGGTAATAGAAACCTGATGGATTAGGTTGTCGTCCTTTTCGCGGCTCATGACGTACGATCCGTGATGAAAAAACAGCGCAAAAGAAGAAGAGTGTCCAGATACTGATGAAAATGTTCAATTTTGGGCCCCAAAAACAGGCGCAGCCAAGCAGGCTTGCTGCCACCGTCTTAGAGCCCTCGGAGACCTTTCTTACGATATGTTGTGCGCCGTTTAACTCCTTACGGATCAAAAGTAATGGGCACCGGAGCGACGGAGACCTGGTCCAAAGCCTAACGCCCCCAATTTGCAGGACCAGCCTCTACGTGAAGCGAAGTTGTCTTAAACAGGGTACCGTGGGATTCGGTAATAGAAATGTGATGGATTAGGTTGTCGTCCTTTTTGCGACACACGACGTACGATCCGCGACGGAAATCAACCCAAAATGAGAAAAATGTCTAGAAACTGATAAAAATGTTCGATTTTGGGCTCTGAAAACTGCTGCAGACGAGCAGGCTTACTACCCCCGTCGTAGAGCTCTCAGAGAGCTTTCCATCGGTATGTTGTGCACCGCGTAACTCCTTACAGATCAAAAGTAACGGGCACCAGAGCAACGGAGACGTGGTCCTAAGCCCTACGCCCTCGGTTTGCTGGCCCTGCCTCTGCATGAAGTGAGGTTGTTTTGCACAAGATGTCGTGGGATTCGGTAATAGAAATATGATGGATTAGGTTGTCGTCCTTTTCGCGGCTCATGACGCGCGATCCGGGACGAAAAAATAGCACAAAAGAAGAAAATTGTCCAAAAACTGATGAAAACGTTCAATTTTGGTCTCCGAAAACAGGCGCAGCTGAGTAGGCTTTCTACCACCGTCATAGAGCACTCAGAGAGAATTCCAACGGTATGCTATGCGCCGTGTAACTCCTTACAGATCAAAAGTTATGGGCACTGGAGCAACGGAGACCTGGTCCAAAAGCCCCACGCCCACGGTTTACGGGCCCAGCCACTACGTGAAGCGAAGTTGTCTTGCACAAGGTGCCGTGGGATTCGGTAATAAAAATGTGATGGATTCATCCTTTTCGCGGCTCACGACGTACGATCCGGGACGAAAAAACAGCACGAAAGAAGAAAAGTGTCCAAAAATTGATGAAAACGTTTGATTTTGGGCTGCGAAAACAGGCACTGCCGAGCAGGCTTGCTACCCCCGTTGTAGAACTCTCGGAGAACTTTCCAATAGTTTGTTGTGCACCGTGTAACTCCTAACAGATCAAAAGTAATGGGCACCGCAGCGACGGAGACCTGGTCCTAAGCCCCACGCCCTCGGTTTGCGGGCCCAGCCACTACGTGAAGCGAAGTTGTCTTGTACAAGGTGCCATGGGATTCGGTAATAGAAATGTGATGGATTAGGTTGTCGTCCTTTTCACGGCTCACGACATGCGATTCGGTAAGGAAAAACAGCGCAAAAGAATAAAAGTGTCTAGAAACATATGAAAATGTTCAAGTTTGGGCTCCGAAAACAGGCGTAGCCAAACAGGCTTGCTGCCCCCATTGTAGAGCTCTCGAAAAGGTTTACAACGATATGCTGTGCGCCACGTAACGCCTTACAAATCAAAAGTTATAGGCACCGGAGCGACGGAGACCTGGTCCTAAGCCCCATGCCCTCGGTTTGCGGGCCCATCCTCTACGTGAAGCGAAGTTGTCTTTCCTAAGGTGGCATGGGATTCGGTAATAGAAATATGATGGATTAGGTTGACGTCCTTTTCGCGGCTCACGACGTACGATCCGGGACGGAAAAACAGCGCAAAAGAAGAAAAGTGTCCAGAAACTGATGAAAACTTTCAATTTTGGGCTCTACAAATAGGTACAGCAGAGTAGGCTTGCTGCCATCGTCGTAGAGCTCTCGGAGAGCATTCTAACGGTATGCTGTGCGCCGCATAACTCCTTACGGATCAAAAGTTATGGGCACCAGAGCGACGGAGACCCGGTCCTGAGCCCCACGTCCTCGGTTTGTGGGCCCAGCCTCTATGTGAAGTGAAGTTGTCTTGCCCAAGGTGGCGTGGGATTCGGTAACAGAAATGTGATGGATTAGGTTGTCGTCCTTTTTGTGGCTCACGACATACGATCCGGGACGGAAAAACAGTACAAAAGAAGAAAAGTGCACAGAAACTGATGAAAACGTTCAATTTTGGGCTCCAAAAACAGGCGCTGCCAAGGAGGCTTGCTGCTCCCGCCGTAGAGCTCTCGGAGAGCTTGCCAACGGTATGCTGTGCGCCGCGTAACTCTTTACAGATCAAATGTTATGGGCACTGGAGCGACAGAGACTTGGTCCTGAGCCCCACGCCCTCAGTTTGCGGGCCCCGCCTCTACGTGAATCGAAGTTGTCTTGCACAAGGTACCGTGGTATTTGGTAATAGAAATGTTGTGGATTAGGTTGTCGTCCTTTTCGCGGCTCACGACGTACGATCCGGGACGAAAAGATAGCGCAAAAGAAGAAAAGTGTCCAGAAACAGATGAAAACGTTCAATTTTGGGATCCAAAAATACGAGCAGCCGAGCAATCTTGTTGCCCCCATCGTAGAGCTCCCGGAGAGCTTTCCAACGGTATGCTGTGCGCCACGTAACTCCTTACGGATAAAAAGTTATGTGCACCAGAGCGACGGAGACCTAGTCTTAAGCCCCACGCCCTCGGTTTGCTGGCCCAACCTCTACATGAAACGAAGTTTTCTGGCATAAGGTGGCGTGAGATTCGGAAAAGAAATGTGATGGATTAAGTTGTCGTCCTTTCCGCGTCCCACGACGTACGATCCGGGACGAAAAAATAGCGCAAGAGAAGAAAAATATGTAGAAACTGATAAAAATGTTCGATTTTGGGCTCTGAAAACAGGCGCAGCAGAGCAGACTTGCTGCCCCCATCGTAGATCTCTCAGAGAGCTTTCCAACGGTATGTTGTGTGTCATGTAACTCCTTACGAATCAAAAGTAATAGGCACTGGAGCGACGGAGACCTGGTCCTAAGCCCCACACCCACGGTTTGCGGGCCCGGCCTCTATGTGAAGCGAAGTTGTCTTGCAAAAGGTACCATGGGATTTGGTAATAAAAATGTGATGTATTAGGTTGTCATCCTTTTTGCGGCTCACGACGTACGATCCGATACGAAAACACAGCGCAGAAGAAGAAAAGTGTCCAAAAACTGATGAAAACGTTCGATTTTGGGCTCCGAAAACTGGCGCAGCCTAGTGGGCTTGCTGCCCCCATCGTAGAGCTCTCGGAGAGCTTTCCAACGGTATGCTGTGCGCCGCATAACTCCTTACGGATCAAAAGTTATGGGCACCGGAGCGACGGAGACCCGGTCCTGAGCCCCACGTCCTCGGTTTGTGGGCCCAGCCTCTATGTGAAGTGAAGTTGTCTTGCCCAAGGTGGCGTGGGATTCGGTAACAGAAATGTGATGGATTAGGTTGTCGTCCTTTTCGTGGCTCACGACGTACGATCCGGGACGGAAAAACAGTACAAAATAAGAAAAGTGCACAGAAACTAATGAAAATGTTCAATTTTGGGCTCCAAAAACAGGCTCTGCGAAGGAGGCTTGCTGCTCCCGCCGTAGAGCTCTCGGAGAGCTTGCCAACGGTATGCTGTGCGCCGCGTAACTCTTTACGGATCAAAAGTTATGGGCACCGGAGCGACAGAGACCTGGTCCTGAGCCCCACGCCCTCGGTTTGCGGGCCCAGCCTCTACGTGAATCGAAGTTGTCTTGCACAAGGTACCGTGGTATTTGGTAATAGAAATGTTATGGATTAGGTTGTCGTCCTTTTCGCGGCTCACGACGTACGATCCGGGACGGAAAGATAGCGCAAAAGAAGAAAAGTGTCCAGAAACTGATGAAAACGTTCAATTTTGGGATCCAAAAATACGAGCAGCCGAGCAATCTTGTTGCCCCCATCGTAGAGCTCTCGGAGAGCTTTCCAACGGTATGCTGTGCGCCACGTAACTCCTTACGGATAAAAAGTTATGTGCACCAGAGCGACGGAGACCTAGTCTTAAGCCCCACGCCCTCGGTTTGCTGGCCCAACCTCTACATGAAACGAAGTTTTCTGGCATAAGGTGGCGTGAGATTCGGAAAACAAATGTGATGGATTAAGTTGTCGTCCTTTTTGCGTCCCACGACGTACGATCCGGGATGAAAAAACAGCGCAAGAGAAGAAAAATATGTAGAAACTGATAAAAATGTTCGATTTTGGGCTCTGAAAATAGGCGCAGCAGAGCAGACTTGCTGCCCCCATCGTTGATCTCTCAGAGAGCTTTCCAACGGTATGTTGTGTGTCATGTAACTCCTTACGAATCAAAAGTAATGGGCACCGGAGCGACGGAGACCTGGTCTTAAGCCCCACACCCACGGTTTGCGGGCCCGGCCTCTATGTGAAGCGAAGTTGTCTTGCAAAAGGTACCATGGGATTCGGTAATAAAAATGTGATGTATTAGGTTGTCATCCTTTTCGCTGCTCACGACGTACGATCCGATACGAAAAAATAGCGCAGAAGAAGAAAAATGTCCAAAAACTGATGAAAACGTTCAATTTTGGGCTCCGAAAACTGGGACAGCCTAGCGGGCTTGCTACCCCCATCGTAGAGCTCTCGGAGAGCTTTCCAACGGTATGCTGCGCGCCACGTAACTCCTTACAGTTCAAAAGTAATGGGCACCGGAGCGACGGAGACCTGGTCCTAAGCCCCAGGCCCTCGATTTGCGGGCCCAGCCTCTACGTGAAGTGAAATTGTCTTGCCCAAGGTGGCATGGGATTCGGTAATAGAAATCTGATGGATTAGGTTGTCGTCCTTTTCGCGGCTCATGACGTATGATCCGAGACGAAAAAATAGCGCAAAAGAAGAAAAGTGTCCAGAAATTGATGAAAATGTTCAATTTTGGGCTCTGAAAACTGCCGCAGACGAGCAGGCTTGCTGCCCCCGTCGTAGAGCTCTCAGAGAGCTTTCCAACGGTATGTTGTGCGCCGCGTAACTCCTTACGGATCAAAAGTAATGGGCACCAGAGCAATGGAGACCTGGTCCTAAGTCCTACGCCCTCGGTTTGCTGGCCCAGCCTCTGCGTGAAGCGAGATTGTCTTGCATAAGGTGTCGTGGGATTCAGTAATAGAAATATGATGGATTCGGTTGTCGTCCTTTTCGCGGCTCATGACGCGCGATCCGGGACGTAAAAATAGCGCAAAAGAATAAAATTTTCCAAAAACTGATGAAAACGTTCAATTTTGGGCTCCGAAAACAGGCGTAGCTGAGCAGGCTTTTTACCACCGTCGTAGAGCACTCGGAGAACGTTCCAACGGTATGCTGTGCGCTGCGTAACTCCTTACAGATCAAAAGTTATGGGCACTGGAGCAACGGAGACCTGGTCCTAAGCCCCACGCACACGGTTTGCGGGCCCAGCCACTACGTGAAGCGAAGTTGTCTTGCACAAAGTGCCGTGGGATTCGGTAAAAAAAATGTGATGGATTAAGTTGTCAACCTTTTCGCGGCTCACGTCGTACGATCCGGGATGGAAAAACAGCGCAAAAGAAGAAAAATGTCCAAAATTTGATAAAAATGTTCGATTTTGGGCTGCGAAAACAGGCGCTGCCGAGAAGGCTTGCTGCCCCCATTGTAGAACTCTCGGAGAACTTTCCAATAGTTTGTTGTGCGCCGTGTAACTCCTTACAGATTAAAAGTAATGGGCACCGCAGCGACGGAGACCTGGTCCTAAGCCCCACGCCCTCGGTTTGCGGGCCCAGCCTCTACGTGAAGCGAAGTTGTCTTGTACAAGGTGCCATGGGATTCGGTAATAGAAATGTGATGGATTAGGTTGTCGTCCTTTTCACGGCTCACGACTTACGATTCGGGAAGGAAAAACAGCGCATAAGAAGAAAAGTGTCCAGAAGCAGATGAAAACGTTCAATTTTGGGCTCCGAAAACAGGCATAGCCAAACAGGCTTGTTACCCCCATTGTAGAGCTCTCGAAAAGCTTTCTAACGGTATGCTGTGCACCTCGTAACGCCTTACAAATAAAAACTTATGGGCATCGGAGCGACGGAGACCCGGTCCTGAGCCCCACGTCCTCGGTTTGTGGGCCCAGCCTCTATGTGAAGCGAAGTTGTCTTGCCCAAGGTGGCGTGGATTCGGTAATAGAAATGTGATGGATTAGGTTGTCGTCCTTTTCGCGGCTCACGACGTACGATTCGGGACAGAAAAACAGTGCAAAAGAAGAAAATTGTCCAGAAATTGATAAAAACGTTAAATTTTGGGCTCCGAAAACAGGTGCTGCCAAGGAGGCTTGCTGCTCCCGTCGTAGAGCTCTCGCAGAGCTTGCCAACGGTATGCTGTGCGCCGCGTAACTCCTTACGGATTAAAAGTTATGGGTACCAGAGTGACGGAGACCTGGTCCTGAGCCCCACGCCCTCGGTTTGCGGGCCCAGCCTCTACAAGAAGCGAAGTTGTCTTGCACAAGGTGCCGCGGTATTTGGTAATAAAAATGTGGTGGATTAGGTTGTCGTCCTTTTCGCGGCTCACGACGTACGATCCGGGACGAAAAAATAGTGCAAAAGAAGAAAAGTGTCCAGAAACTGATGAAAACATTCGATTTTGGGCTCTGAAAATAGTAGCAGCCGAGCAATCTTGCTGCCCCCGTCATTGAGCTCTCGGAGAGCTTTCCAACGGTATGTTGTGCGCCACGTAACTCCTTACAGATAAAAAGTTATGGGCACCAGAGCGACGGAGACCTGGTCTTAAGCCCCACGCCCTCGGTTTGCTGGCCCAACCTCTACGTGAAGCGAAGTTGTCTAGCACAAGGTGGCGTGAGATTCGGAAAGGAAATGTGATGGATTAAGTTGTCGTCCTTTTCGCGTCTCACGACGTACGATCCGGGACGGAAAAACAGCGCAAAAGAAGAAAAATATCTAGAAATTGATAAAAACATTCGATTTTGGGCTTTGAAAACAAACGCAGCAGAGCAGGCTTGCTACCCCCATCGTAGATCTCTCAGAGAGCTTTCCAATGGTATGTTGTGTGTCACGTAACTCCTTACGGATCAAAAGTAATGGGCACAGGAGTGACGGAGATCTGGTCCTAAGCCCCACACCCACGGTTTGCGGGCCCGGCCTCTACGTGAAGTGAAGTTTTCTTGCAAAAGGTACCATGGGATTCGGTAATAATAATGTGATGTATTAGGTTGTCATCCTTTTCACAGCTCACGACGTACGATCCGGGATGAAAAAACAGCGCAGAAGAATAAAAGTATCCCGAAATTGATGAAAACGTTCGATTTTGGGCTCTGAAAACTGCCGCAGCCGAGCGGGTTTGCTGCCTCCATCGTAGAGCTCTCGGAGAGCTTTCCAACGGTATGCTGCGCGCCGCGTAACTCCTTACGAATCAAAAGTAATAGGCACCGGAGCGACGGAGACTTGGTCCTAAGCCCCAGGCCCTCGGTTTGCAGGCCCAGCCTCTACGTGAAGAGAAGTTGTCTTGCACAAGGTGTCATGGGATTCGGTAATAGAAATGTGATGGATTAGGTTATCGTCCTTTTCGCGGCTCATGACTTACGATCCAGGACGGAAAAACAGCGCAAAAGAAGAAAAGTATTCAGAAACTGATGAAAACGTTCAATTTTGGGCTCCAAAAATTGCATAGCCAAGCTAGCTTGCTGCCCCCGTCGTAGAGCTCTCGGAAAGCTTTCCAACGGTATGTTGTGCGACGCGTAATTCCTTACAGATCAAAAGTTATGGGCACCGGAGCGACGGAAACCTAGTCCTAAGCCCCACGCCCTCGGTTTGCGGGCCCAGCCTATACGTGAAGCGAAGTTGTCTTGCACAAGGTGCCATTGGATTTGGTAATAAAAATGTGATGGCTTAGGTTGTCATCCTTTCCGCGGCTCACGACGTACGATCCTGGACGGAAAAACAGCGTAAAAGAAGAAAAGTGTCCAGAAACTGATGAAAATGTTCAATTTTGGGCTCCAAAAATTGGCGCAGCTATGCAGGCTTTGTTACCCCCGTCGTAGTGCTCTCGGAGAGCTTTCCAACGGTATGTTGTGCACCGCGTAACTTCTTACGGATCAAAAGTTATGGGCACCGGAGCGACGGAGACGTGGTCCTTTGCCCTACGCCCTCAGTTTGCTGGCCCAGCCTCTACATGAAGCGAGGTTGTCTTGCACAAGGTGCCGTGGGATTTAGTAATAGAAATATGATGGATTAGGTTGTCGTCCTTTTCGAGGCTCATGACGCACGATCCGGGAAGAAAAAATAGCGCAAAAGAAGAAAAGTGTCTAGTAACTAATGAAAACGTTCAATTTTGGGCTCTGAAAACAGACGTCGTCAAGAAGGCTTCCTGCCACCGTCGTAGAGCTCTTGGAGAGCTTTCCAACGGTATGTTGTGCGCCGCGTAACTCCTTATAGATCAAAAGTTATGGGCACCGGAGCGACGGAGACCTAGTCCTAAGCCCCGCGCCCACGGTTTGCTGGCCCAACCACTACGTGAAGCGAAGTTGTCTTGCACAAGGTGCCGTGGGATTCGGTAATAAAAATGTGATAGATTAGGTTGTCATCCTTTTCGCGGCTCACGACGTACGATCCGGGACCGAAAAATAGCGCAAAATAAGAAAAGTGTCCAGAAATTGATGAAAACGTTCAATTTTGGGCTGCGAAAAATGGCGCAGCCGAGCAGACTTGCTGCCCCCGTGGTAGAACTCTCGGAGAACTTTCCAATAGTTTGTTGTGCGCCGTGTAACTCCTTACGGATCAAAAGTAATGGGCACCAGAGCGACGGAGACCTGGTCCAAAGCCCTACGCCCTCGGTTTGTGGGCCCAGCCTCTACGTGAACCGAAGATATCTTGTACAAGGTGCCGTGGGATTCGGTAATAGAAATGTGATGGATTAGGTTGTCGTCCTTTTCGCAGCTCACGACGTACGATCCGGGAAGGAAAAACAGTGGAAAAGAAGAAAAGTGTCCAAAAACATATGAAAACATTCAATTTTGGGCCCCAAAAACAGGCGTAGCCAAACAATCTTGCTGCCCCCGTCGTAGAGCTCTCGAAGAGCTTTCCAACGGTATGCTGTGTGCTATGTAACTCCTTACAGATCAAAAGTTATGGGCACCGGAGCGACGGAGACTTGGTCCTAAGCCCCACGCCCTCGGTTTGCGAGCCCAGCCTCTACGTGAAGCAAAGTTTTCTTGCCCAAGGTGGCATGGGATTCGGTAATAGAAATCTGATGGATTAGGTTGTCGTCCTTTTCGCGGCTCACGACGTACGATCCGGGATGGAAAAACAGCGCAAAAGAAGAAAAGTGTCCAAAAACTGATGAAAATGTTCAATTTTGGGCTTTGAAAATAGGCGCAGCAAAGCAAGCTTGCTGCCCGATTCGTAGAGCTCTCAGAGAGCTTTCCAACGGTATGCTGTGCGCCGCGTAACTCCTTACGGATCAAAAGTTATGGGCACCGGAGCGACGGAGACCTGATCTTGAGCCCCACGCCCTCGGTTTGTGGGGCCAACCTCTACGTTAAGCGAAGTTGTCTTGCCCAAGGTGGCGTGGGATTCGGTAATCGAAATGTGATGGATTAGGTTGTTGTCCTTTTCGCGGCTCACGATGTACGATCCGGGACGAAAAAACAGCGCAAAAGACGAAAAGTGTCCAGAAACTGATGAAAACGTTCAATTTTGGGCTGCGAAAACAGGCGTAGCTGAGTAAGCTTTCTGCCACCGTCGTAGAGCTCTTGGAGAGCTTTCCAACGGTATGTTGTGCGCCGCGTAACTCGTTACAGATGAAAAGTTATGGGCACCCGAGCGACAGAGACCTTGTCCTAAGCCCCACGCCCACGGTTTGCGGGCCCAGTCACTACGTGAAGCGAAGTTGTCTTGCACAAGGTGCCGTGGGATTCGGTAATAAAAATTTGATGGATTAGGTTGTCATCCTTTTCACGGCTCACGACGTACGATCCGGGACGGAAAAACTGCGCAAAAGAATAAAAGTGTCAAGAAATTGATGAAAATGTTCGATTTTGGGCTGCGAAAACAGGCGCAGCCGAGCAGGCTTGCTGCCCCCGTGGTAGAACTCTCGGAGAACTTTCCAATAGTTTGTTGTGCACCGTGTAATTTCTTACGGATCAAAAGTAATGGGCACCAAAGCGACGGAGACTTGGTCCTAAGCCCAACGCCCTCGGTTTACGGGCCCAGCCTCTACGTGAAGCGAAGTTGTCTTGTACAAGGTGTTGTGGGATTCGGTAATAGAAATGTGATGGATTAGGTTGTCGTCCTTTTCGTGGCTTATGACGTACGATCCGGGAAGGAAAAACAGCGCAAAAGAAAAAAAGTGTCCAGAAATAGATGAAAACGTTCAATTTTGGGCTCCGAAAATAGGCATAGCCACACAGGCTTGCTGCCCCCGTCGTAGAGCTCTCGAAAAGCTTTCCAACGGTATGCTGTGCGCCGCGTAACTCCTTACAAATCAAAAGTTATGGGCACCGGAGCGACGAAGACCTGGTCCTAAGCCCCACGTCCTCAGTTTGCAGGCCCAGTCTCTACGTGAAGCGAAGTTGTCTTGCCCAAGGTAGCTGGGGATTCGGTAATAGAAATCTGATGGATTAAGTTGTCGTCCTTTTCGCGGCTCACGACGTACGATCCGGGACGGAAAAATGGCCTAAAAGAAGAAAAGTGTCCAGAAACTGATGAAAACGTTCAATTTTTGGCTCTGAAAATAGGCACAGCAAAGCAGGCTTGCTACCCCCGTCGTAGAGCTCTCGAAGAGCTTTCCAACGGTATGCTGTGCGACGCGTAACTCCTTACGGATCAAAAGTTATGGGCACCGGAGCGACGGAGACCTGGTCCTGAGCCTCACGCACTCGGTTTGTGGGCCCAGCCTCTACGTGAAGCGAAGTTGTCTTGCCCAAGGTGGCGTGGGATTCAGTAATAGAAATGTGATGGATTAGGTTGTCGTCCTTTTCGCGGCTCACGACGTACGATCCGGGACAGAAAAACAGCGCAAAAGATGAAAAGTGTCCAAAAACTGATGAAAACGTTCGAATTTGGGCTCCGAAAATAGGTACCGCAGAGTAGGCTTACTGCCCCCATCGTAGAGCTCTCGGAGAGCTTTCTAACGTTATGCTGTGCGCCGCGTAGCTCCTTACAGATCAAAAGTTATGGGCACCGGAGCGACGGATACCTGGTCCTGTGCCCCACGCCCTCGGTTTGCGGGCCCAGCCTCTACGTGAAGCGAAGTTGTCTTGCATAAGGTGCTGTGGTATTCGGTAATAGAAATGTGGTGGATTAAGTTGTCGTCCTTTTCGCGACTCACGACGTACGATCCGGGACGGAAAATAGCACAAAAGAAGAAAAGTGTCCAGAAATTGATGAAAACGTTCGATTTTGGTGTCCAAAAACAGGAGCAGACGAGCAATCTTGCTACCCCCGTCGTAGAGCTCTCGGAGAGCTTTCCAACGGTATGCTGTGCGCTGCGTGACTCCTTACGGATAAAAAGTTATGGGCACCAGAGCGACGGAGACCTGGTCTTAAGCCCCACGCCCTTGGTTTGCTAGCCCAGCCTCTACATGAAGCGAAGTTGTCTGGCACAAGGTGGCATGGGATTCAGAAAAGAAATGTGATTGATTAAGTTGTCGTCCTTTTCGCAACTCTCGACGTACGATCCGGGGCAGAAAAATAGCGCAAAAGAAGAAAAGTGTCTAGAAACTGATGAAAACATTCGACTTTGGGCTCTGAAAATAGGAGCAGCCGAGCAATCTTGCTGCCCCCGTCGTAGAACTCTCGGAGAGCTTTCCAACGGCATGCTGTGCGCCGCGTGACTCCTTACGGATAAAAAGTTATGGGCACCAGAGTGACGGAGACCTGGTCTTAAGCCCCACGCCCTCGGTTTGCTGGCCCAGCCTCTACGTGAAGCGAAGTTGTCTGGCACAAGGTGGCGTGGGATTCGGAAAAGAAATGTGATGGATTAAGTTGTCGTCCTTTTCGCAACTCACGACGTACGATCCGGGACGAAAAAACAGCGCAAAAGAAGAAAAATGTCTAGAAACTGATGAAAACGTTCGATTTTGGGCTCCGAAAACAAGCGCAGTAGATCTCTTCGAGAGCTTTCCAATGGTATGCTGTGCGCCACGTTACTCCTTACGAATCAAAAGTAATGGGCACCGGAGCGACGGAGACCTGGTGCTAAGCCCCACGCCCACGGTTTGCAGGCCCAGCCTTTACGTGAAGCGAAGTTGTCTTGCACAAGGTACCAAGGGATTCGGTAATAAAAATGTGATGGATTAGGTTGTCATCCTTTTCGCGGCTCACGACGTACGATCCGGGACGAAAAAACAGCACAAAAGAAGAAAAGTGTCCAGAAACTGATGAAAACGTTTGATTTTGGGCTCCGAAAACTGGAGCAGCTGGGCAGGCTTGCTGCCCCCGTCGTAGAGCTCTCGGAGAGCTTTCCAACGGTATGCTGCGTGCCGCGTAACTCCTTATGGATCAAAAGTAATGGGCACCGGAGCGATGGAGACCGGGTCCTAAGCCACAGGCCCTCGGTTTGCGGGCCCAACCTCTACGTGAAGCAAATTTGTCTTACACAAGGTGCCATGGGATTCGGTAATAGAAATGTGATAGATTAAGTTGTCGTCCTTTTCGCGGCTCATGACGTACGATCCGGGACAGAAAAACAGCGCAAAGGAAGAAAAGTATTCAGAAACTGAAGAAAACGTTCAATTTTAGGCTCTGAAAACAAGCGCAGCGGAGCAGGCTTCTTGCCACCGTCGTAGAGCTCTCGAATAGCTTTCCAACGGAATGCTGTGCGCCACGTAACTACTTACGGATCAAAAGTTATGGGCACCGGAGCGACGGAGACCTGGTCCTAAGCCCTATGCCCTCGGTTTGCGGGCCCAACCTCTACATTAAGTGAAGTTGTCTTGCCCAAGGTGGCATGGGATTCGGTAATAGAAATCTGATGGATTAGGTTGTTGTCGTTTTCGCGGCTCAAGACGTACTATCCGGGACGGAAAAACACCGCAAAAGAAGAAAAGTATCCAGAAACTGATGAAAACGTTCAATTTTGGGCTCCGAAAATAGGCGCAGCTGAGGAAGCTAGCTGCCCCCATCGTAGAGCTCTTGGAGAGCTTTCCAATTGTATGTTGTGCGCCGTGTAACTCCTTACGGATCAAAAGTTATGGGCACCGGATCGACGGAGACCTGGTCCTAAGCCCCACGCCCTCAGTTTGCGGGCCCAATCTCTACGTGAAGCGAAGTTGTCATAGCCATGTAAGTGATATCAATTCTCTACTAGGTTACCGGTCGTACAACAACAATCCTAGGACTATAAATGTGTACCGAATGATCGAGCTCATAAAATACTTACACGAGATAACTTCAAGGTTGTATCAATATAAGAATTATGACCACGAGGCATCCTTCAACATAACCTAATAGAACTTCAAAAGTAACCAACCACTTATTTAACTATCACTACAAGATTCACCCCTCTTATTCAACGACGACAATTCGAACTCTACCAATCGCTAGTTTCTAGATGTGAAACAGTGCACATAGATACGATGGTCTAACAATAGTCTCTTGGGTCATTATGACTCTAATTCATCTCTATCTTAACTCTATGAAATCTTACTCTTCTCATTTACATATTCAACTAGCTAAGAGCATCAAGACTCATCGACTTTAGGTCCTAGGGTTCACCATGAATCATCATGCCTACTCACTATTTGCTATTTAGGATTACTATTCACACCCTAACGACTCTACTTTGTAATCGAATGCTTTAATCTCATTTCCATGGTTTATATATTAGGTCCATCGGTAATATTTAGGGACATATGCTTCCTAATATCCTCTAAGGTATCCAAGCAACGAGTGCATAGATTGACTTGCATATTTACAGCTAAGTTAGAGGGACACCAAACTAATACCGTGTTTCTTAATATCACAAATATCCAATTTAAGACCTTAGCAACGTTAGTCATCTAATGCATAATTCAATACCTTAAACTTCTATTCGACCTAACATTTAGGTATAGTCTTCCGAACACAAGTTCTAACTACGTGAATTCCTCGATTCCAACATCCCTATATCTTGTTATACTAAAGAATCATCAACCTTGTTAAACTCAGTCTCCAGAGTTACCTACATGTCTTGAGGTTATCCATTGTTAAGTTACTTAAACACATTATTCACGCCTTAATAATCTAATCCCTATCGTCCATTTCCACGAGTTCATCTATTAATTTCTAGGTCACAATCTTACCATTGAGTGAACTTGAAACTCGTTAATATACACCTTATTAGGTTCAACGATGCTTAATTCCAATCAAGTAAGGATTCGATCATATAAATAGTCTATTATACCATTTCAAGATATAAGAATTTGATTCAAAAGCAACTCCTAAGTCAAACTTCCATTATAAGCATATGAACATATATATACTACTCCACATGTCCAATAGTATATTCTTATATCTAAGGAAAGTTGTATGTCCTTAACATTTATTCTTGAACCACAATTAGAAGAACGGTTTAACAGAATCAAGAACTCTATAGCTATAAAATTGATAACTTAATCACAGGCATATGTATTCCAAAGATAAGGAGATAATTTTACCTCAACAATTATACCTGTGCTACGCATTTTATATATATGCATATCCAATAATACATACGATCCATCGAGTACCTGTAAAGATGCGAGAAATCTCTAACCGAGCCTTTTCGTTCGTCCTACACAAATTCACTTCCCTGAAAGTCCTAATCCTAACTATCTATGTGTATAAACAGTCATTCACGGTTATATAACATGCACATGTATCAAAGAAGGAGTATAAAAGCATGCATGCATTATCGAGGTCACTAACGTGTTGGCGTGCATGACACATAATACATATGGTCCACAAAGGCACATAATATTCAAAGCAATTAAAGCACATTAGCACACATTCACACATATAAACAAGACATCGTAATTACCTTAGGGCTTCTACCCATGGTCCGAGAGTTGAACCCGACTAACGCCTAGTTAGTAAACTAAGCTCTGATACCATTCTAGTATAAGGTGTTACGCCCCAACCCGGCCTATAAGGTTAGACTAGGGTGTGATCTAAACGTTTAGGACAAGTCACATACTTAACCGTTTATGTAGATTTAACATTTATCGTTTTAGTCTAAACTCCAAAGTTTTCCAAAAAACCGACAGCATAATGGCTGTAATTGGACTCTTTGGTTTGGCCTAATTCTCTAACGCCTCAAAATTTTCTAATCTCAAGTTTCATTTCCAACTAGGGTTACTATTTAACATCAATTGAAATGCCTATTGGTTATCTCGATGTCTCGTTTGATTTATAACCTAGCATGATACTATGTCTCGTTTGTTTGTTTATCCTCGTTACAAAAGTACCCGTTGATCTTAGCTTAATAGCGAGTACCTGTTTAAGATTGGATAGGTCCATTTACTTAGTCCTTAACTAATACGTCATAACCTATGATAGGTACTAGCGGTAATAATAGCAAAACAATTATAGTAGTGTCTAGTGTCTAGTGTCTGTCTAGCAATATCAGTACAAACCAAAATTAGACCCCAAATTACAACGGGGGTCTTTACATTACAACATCGAGCAACATAAAAGGAAATAGTCTTCAAGTAGCATAAAGTTCGCAAGTAGCCATAATCACGCAAAGCACACAAGACAGGCAATCACTCCAAGGAATCATCGTTAGGTACATCATCCTCGGGTACTTGTTCTTGATCTTCTTTACTTGAGATGATAAAAGAGGGTGAGTCCTTATGAACTCAGCGAGGGGGAACGAGAAATAGGTTTTGAAACTCATTTTCCGGTTCAACTTATGAAATCCTTTTGCAAGCATGAATATACAATAATACAAGTACAGGAACAGAAATACCAGTCTTTCCTCCCTGAGGTTCTCTAAGAACCAAGCGAGAGTACTTATACAGATAGTAAAAAAGATACATTGAGCTTTTGCTCTCAGATCAGTTTCAGAATCAGTGGTTGCGGCCGACTTTAAATCATCCCCAAAACACGCCAGGTGGGTGTACTCCGGATGTACCCCGAAATCCTACGATCCAACTCTCCGAGGAAGTCTAGCCCCCAAGCGAGAGAGAGAATGGAACCGTGGTAGTCACGGGTACACCGGCAAGCCCGATGCCGCCATGTATGCGTGATCGCTACCACGCCGACATGAAAGGTTGCAACCTTGTATGCAGTGCACATTTATGACATTAACATATCACATTGGGAGGACAACAAAGTAGGTTGCCTCCGGATAGTCATAAGATTGCACATTGACAGGTAAACAAGCAGGGCACGATAAAACAGGTAATTTCACTTGAAAGACATATAGAGTTATATGAACATTAAATGGGCAGCCATGTAACACATGTAAATCAAGCCATATAACTCATTACGAAGTCCACGTGATCAAGTAATAAGATTATTCAACATGCAATAACATCTACGTGGGTTCAGGTGCAAGAAAAGCTTATTTGCCAACATGCAATGATCAAAATCACATTTAGGACTATAAAGGCATTTACGGGCAGCCTACTAAACATATAATTCCACACAATATCCAAATGATCAACACTTAGCAAAACTACCTAGTCATTAGGGTTTCCATTCGTGCATATTCGTGCAATTTGAGCCTCAAACCAACTCAAAATCAATCTCAAGCCATGCATCATTTAATTCAACATCCTCAAACATTCAAAATAGTCCACACAACATCCTGAAGCTATAATCCCAAGCATTTAATTCAACAAGAGTAGTCACAACAATTTTTCTAAGCACAACATTAAGTGAAACCCTTACTGCAATAGGCTGTTTTCTCACAATCAATAGGATAAGAAAACAAACTCCAAATACAGTGAATAAGATGTCAAATTAAATCTTAAGAAGTTAACTAAAATCAAAAACAAACTTTGCATCAATTGGAGTTCGGGATCATTAGATATAGCCAAAACAGTGGGATAGCACAAAACTGTCCAGATTTGCACACATTTCGATAATTGACGTTTTTGAGGTCCTTAGGGTCAGATTTAGCCTTAGTTCATTTCTGACAAAAATGTCCAGAACTGAAAATTCTAGGAGCACACCCAATTTCATGCATTTTGGATATCATTTACTAAGTCAAATATGGTTCGTTCTACAAGGTCAGTGCATCTGTCAAGACCTGCTTCATTTTTCCAGATTTCCAGATTTGGACACATTTTAAAGATTCGCCATTTTGAAGACCTTAGAGTCAAAATTAGCTTCGGCCTATTTCTGCGAAAAATGTTCAAAACTGGCAAAACTAGTCACTACCAATTTTCATGCATTTTCAACATCATTTGCCTAGCTAAACTTACCTCGAAACATACTGGTCAGAGATCTGTCAACAATCCGACTTCACCTATCATCACTTTCAAGCCAAGATCTTGCCATGCATGGTTGTTTAAGCTTATGAACGAACATATAACTCAAGTACAGAAGCAAAGACATACATTTATGAGAATGCATGTGGATTTTTGAAGGATTTTCAAAAGGTTTTAGCCCTCACCTTAGCAAACAACCAAGAAGATGCACAAAAACTTGTTGAAGCTCGAATCTCTTCTTCTTCTTGCTTAGCCGAGATTCCAACTTGGTTTTCTCTATTTTTCCTAGCCTAGTAATAAATCTCTTAGTACATGCATGAGGTTAGAACAAGAATAAAAGAAGTGGAAGCTTAAAACTCACCTAGGGCCGAAATGAAGGCTTCAAAGGGCATGCATGTGTGATTTTCGAATTCTAGCTTGTTTGCTTGAGCTTCTTCGATGGTTGCTTGTCTTGATGCACCAAGAATTGATGAAGATGAGCAAAGGATGATGAGAACTTAGCCAAGGCCGAGAGGTAGTGAGGAGAATGAGAGGGAGAGAGAGAAAAGTTGAGAGGAAATGAGAGAATAAGACAAAGAACAAAGCTTTTGCAATCTTCAAGCAAGTGGTCGGCCTTGGGCCATTAAAAATCTGATTTTTGTGTCTTCAAGATGAAATTTAAAATGTTAGCATGGGCATAAGTGGTTTGGTCGAATAAGGTGAGAATTTGAGGTGGTATTGAGCAATTTTTTAAGCATTGATAAGTGTTTTTGTGTCATAACTTGTCTAGAATCAATTGAATTTAGCATGCATGCAAAGAGACCTCCTAGTGGTCGGCCAAGGCTACACAAATTCTGAATTTTTGTCATCTTTGAGCATTATTTTAATTGTGTCTTGAAAGTACAAAAAGATTAAGGAATAAAGAATAAGGAATGCTTAGTGTTTGGTGAATTTTTTGCCTTCTAGTGAGTTGAATTAGGATTATAATATTGATAGTGGGTTTTGTAGGATTGTTTAATAGCCTAGTGCTCCGTGTAAGATACTTTCTTGATTAGCGTGAGGGCACACTTTCCTAGGTCTAGGGCACGCACTATGAGGTAGGGCACGAACTACGAGACGAATGCACATTTTTCTAGTAAATACATGCAATTCAAGGTTAGGGTACACAAAATGAGACAACGCATGCAAATCGAGGTCGGGCACGTATATCTAGGTATCGCACGTCAATCGGGGATTAGGGCACCCTATTCTAGGTCAAGGCACGTATGATGAGGTATGCACGAAAACAAAGACAGGACACATAATCCAAGGTCGGTCATATAATTAGGGGTCTATGACATGCAAATCAAGGTATGACACGTTATTCGGGGTCGGGCCTCACACTACATGAAGTGAAGTTGTCTTGCACAAGGTGCCATGGGATTCGGTAATAGAAATGTGATGGATTAGGTTGTCATCCTTTTCGCGGCTCATAACGTACGATACGGGACAGAAAAACAGCGCAAAAGAAGAAAAGTATCCAGAAACTGATGTAAACGTTCAATTTTGGGCTCCGAAAACAGGTGCAACTGAGTAGGCTTGCTGCCATTGTCATAGAGCTCTCGAATAGCTTTCCAACGGAATGCTGTGCGCCGCGTAACTCCTTACGGATCAAAAGTTATGGGCACCGGAGCGATGGAGACCTGGTCCTAAGCCCCACGCCCTTGGTTTGCGGGCCCAGCCTCTACGTTAAGTGACGTTGTCTTGCCCAATGTGGCATGGGATTCAGTAATAGAAATCTGATGGATTAGGTTGTCGTCCTTTTCGCGGCTCACGACGTACGATCCGGGACGAAAAAACAGCGCAAAAGAAGAAAAGTATCCAGAAACTGATAAAATTGTTCAATTTTGGGATCCAAAAACAGGTGCAGCCGAGGAGGCTAGCTGCCCCCGTCGTAGAGCTCTTAGAGAGCTTTACAATAGTATGTTGTGCGCCGTGTAACTCCTTACGGATCAAAAGTTATGGGCACCAGAGCGACGGAGACCTGGTCCTAAGTCCCCCGCCCTCGGTTTGCGGGCCCAGCCTCTACGTGAAGCGAAGTTGTCTTGCCCAAGGTGGCATGGGATTTGGTAATAGAAATGTGATGGATTAGGTTGTCGTCCTTTTCGTGGCTCCCGACGTACGATCCGGGACGAAAAAACGGCGCAAAAGAAGAAAAGTATCCAGAAACTGATGAAAACGTTCAATTTTGGGCTCCGAAAATAGGCGCAGCCGAGCAGGCTAGCTGTCTCCATCGTAGAGCTCTCGGAGAGCTTTCCAACGGTATGTTGTGCGCCGCGTAACTACTTACGGATCAAAAGTTATGGGTACCGGAGCGACGGAGACCTGGTCCTAAGCCCCACGCCCTCGGTTTGCGAGCCCAGCCTCTACATGAAGTGAAGTTTTGTTGCCCTAGGTGGCGTGGGATTCGGTAATAGCAATGTGATGGATTAGGTTATCGTCCTTTTCGCGGCTCACGACGTACGATCCGGGACAGAAAAATAGCGCAAAAGAATAAAAATGTCCAGAAATTGATGAAAATGTTCGATTTTGGGCTTCGAAAACAGGCACAGCTGAGCAATCTTGCTGCCCCTGTCGTAGAGCTCTCAGAGAGCTTTCCAACGGTATGCTGTAGGCCGCGTAACTCCTTACGGATCAAAAGTTATGGGCACCGGAACGACGGAGACCTGGTCCTAAGCCCCACGCCCTCGGTTTGCGGGCCCAACCTCTACGTGAAGCGAAGTTGTCTTGCCCAAGGTGGCATGGGATTCGGTAAAGAAATGTGATGGATTAGGTTGTCGTCCTTTTCGCGGCTCACGACGTATGATCCGGGACAAAAAAACAGCGTAAAAGAAGAAAAGTGTCTAGAAACTGATGAAAAAGTTTGATTTTGGGCTCTGAAAATAGGCGCAGCTGAGCAGGCTTGCTGCCCCCGTCGTAGAGCTCTCGGAGAGCTTTCCAACGGTATGTTGTGTGCCGCGTAACTCCTTACGGATCAAAAGTAATGGACACCGGAGCGACGGAGACCTAGTCCTAAGCCCCATGCCCTCGATTTGCAAGCCCATCCTTTACGTGAAGTGAAGTTGTCTTGCACAAGGTGCCGTGGGATTCGGTAATAAAAATGTGATGGATTAGGTTGTCGTCCTTTTCGCGGCTCACGACGTACGATCTCGGATGGAAAAACAGTGCAAAAGAATAAAAGTGTCCAGAAATTGATGAAAACGTTCGATTTTGGGCTCCGAAAAAAGGCGCAACTGAGCAGGCTTGTTGTCCCCGTCGTAGAGCTCTCAGAGAGCTTTCCAACGGTATACTGTGCGTCGCGTAACTCCTTACGAATCAAAAGTTATGGGTATCGGAGCGACGGAGACCTGGTCCTAAGCCCCACGCCCTCGGTTTGCGGGCCCAGCCTCTATGTGAAGCGAAGTTGTCTTGCACAAGATGCCGTGGGATTTGATAATGGAAATGTGATGGATTAGGTTGCCGTCCTTTTCACGACTCATGACGTACGATCCGGGACGGATAAACAGCGCAAAAGAAGAAAAGTGTCAAGAAACTTATGAAAACATTCAATTTTGGGCTCCGAAAATAGGCGCAGTAGAGCAAGCTTGCTACCCCCGTCGTAGAGCTCTCGGAGAGCTTTCCAACGGTATGTTGTGCGCCGCGTAACTCCTTACGGATCAAAAGTTATGGGCACCGGAGCGACAGAGACCTGGTCCTGAGCCCCATGCCCTCAGTTTGTGGGCCCAGCCTCTACGTGAAGCGAAGTTGTCTTGCCCAAGGTGGCTTGGGATTCAGTACTAGAAATGTGATAGATTAGGTTGTCGTCCTTTTTCGCTGCTCGCGACGTACGATCCGGGACGGAAAAACAGCGCAAAAGAATAAAAGTGTCCAGAAACTAATGAAAACGTTCGATTTTGGGCTCTGAAAACAGGCGTAGCCGAGGAGGCTTTCTAAAACACACGCCCTCAGCATATCCTCTAAAATCTGAATAGGTCTCTCTGATTGTCCGTCAGTCTGAGGGTGATAAGCCGTGCTGAAACTCAACTTCGTTCCCAAAGCTTCTTTCAATCTCTTCCAAAATCGGGAAGTAAAACGAGGATCCCTATCCGACACAATACTCACAGGCATCCCGTGCAATCTTACAATCTCCGCTACATACTTATCTCCTAATTTCTCAGGACTATCCTCCTTGTTCATCGGTAAAAAGTGCGCCGACTTAGTCAATCTATCCACTATGACCCAAACGGCGTCATGACCCTTTTGTGACCTTGGCAGGTCCATAACAAAGTCCATAGTTATATGTTCCCATTTCCATTGAGGAATCTCCAACGTTTGAAGTAAACCTGCGGGTCGTTGATGTTCCGCTTTGACTCTCTGGCAAGTCAAACACCGTGCCACAAACTCCGCAATCTCTCTCTTCATGTTATTCCACCAATAGTGTTGCTTCAAATCCCGGTACATCTTTGTTCCGTCGGGGTGAATAGTGTATCTTGAATTATGGGCTTCTTCAAGAATCTTCTTTCTCAGCTCCGGCTCATTGGGAACACAAATCCGATTCCTAAACCTTCAAATACCATCATCATGAAACTTGAAATCTGTGTTGCTTTCTTTAATCTTCTGAAATTGTTGGTCCTTCTGTTGAGCCTCTTGTAACTCAGATAACAAGGTCGATTGAACTTGCGTAGTGGCAAAAAGTAACCCTTTACGAGTCAATTGTGGTTTCCACAAAAATGCTTCCTCCAACAACTCCTACACCTTGACTTCCAGTTTTGCCATGCTTGCTTTCCTACTTAAGGCATCTGCAACTACATTCGATTTACCGGGCACATAATTGATTGTGCAGTTATAATCATCCAAAAGCTCCATCCACCGCCTTTGCCTCATATCAACTCTTTTTGAGAGAACAAGTATTTCAAGCTCTTGTGATCAGTAAATACCTCAAACTTGTTACCCTACAGATAATGCCTCCATTTCTTGAGTGCAAACACAATAGCCGCTAATTCCAAATCATGCGTCGGGTAGTTCAATTCATATGGCTTCGGTTTCCCAGAAGCATATTCAATCACTCTTCCATTTTGCATCAGCACACAACCCAATCCTTCCTTCGAAGCATCGCTATAGATTACAAAACCTTGACTTCCTTCAGGCAATGCAAGAACAGGTGCGGTAGTCAATCTTTTCTTCAACTCTTGAAAGCTATTCTCACACTTATCATCCCACACGAACTTTGTTTTCTTTTGAGTGAGCTTTGTAAGCGGTCCTGCAATCTTAGAGAAATCCTTCACGAATCTCCGATAATAGCCGGCTAGACCAAGAAAACTCCGAATCTTCATAACATTCTCCGGCTTCTTCCAAGACATCATTGCTTCTATCTTTGCTGGATCCACCGCTATTCCCTCTTGGGATATGATATGCCCCTGCAGCTTTTATGGATTTGATGCACAGGGTGTTTCAACCCTACTTGGACCAATTTGTGGTGATCTTCATTGACAATATTTTGGTGTACTCGAAATCCGAGTCGGAGCATGAACAACATCTGCGGTTGGTACTGCAAAAACTTCGAGAGCATCAATTGTAAGCAAAGTTTAGCAAGTGCGACGGAGACGGAGCCTAGAGTTTGAGGTCGGCGACAAGGTGTTCTTGAAAATATCACCTCGGAGGGGACTGATTAAACACGGCAAGGGTGGAAAGTTGAGCCCGAGGTTTGTAGGTCCATTTGAGGTAATTGAGAAGGTTGGCAAGTTGGCGTATCACCTGGCACTACCCCAAAACCTCTCCAATATTCACGACGTCTTTCATGTTTCAATGCTGCGGAAGTATCATCCTGATCCATTGCATATCTTGGAGCCAGAGCCGTTGCAGCTTCGGGAGAACTTGTCTTACGAGGAGAAGCCCATTCGGATCCTAGACCAGCAAGATCGAGAGTTGCGCAACAAAACTATACCGATGGTGAAGGTGCTGTGGGATCATCATGGAGTTGAAGAAGCAACGTGGGAAAGGCGAGACTAGATGGAACAACAATATCCAGCTTTATTTTAAAGGTAATATTAAATTTCGGGACAAAATTCTTTTAAGGAGGGGAGGATGTGAGGCCCGACCTCGATTTGCGTGCGATACCTCATTTCGTGTGCCCTAATCTAGATTTGCGCACCTTGACCTAGGTTTAAAAATTGTGTTCATTTTGTGTGCCATGTATTGAATTACGTGCATTCGTTTAGGGTTGCATGTATTTACTATAAAAACGTGCATTCGTCTCGTAGTTCGTGTCCTACATCGTAGTGCGTGCCCTAGACCTAGAAAAGCGTGCCCTCACGCTAATCAAGAAAACATCTTGCACGAAGCACTAGGTCATTAATTAATCCTACAAAATCCACTAACTATTATTAAATTACTAATTCAACCCACTAGAAGACAAAATCTCACAAAAAGTTAGACATTCCTTATTCTTTATTCCTTATTCTTTTTGCACTTTCAACACACAATTAAATAATGCTCAAAAGATGACACAAAATCAGATTTTTTTATAGCCTTGGCCGACCACCACATGAGTTTTGTGCTTGCTTGCTCAATTCAATTTAATTCTAGACAACTTATGACAACTCTATGACACAAATGCATAAAAAATTAGCTCAAAAACCTTTGCAAAAGCTTCCAATTCTCGACCAACTACTCCTTGCCCATGCTAGGAATTTCAAAATACATCTTGAAGACACAAAAAAGCTGAATTTTTGCTGCCCAAGGCCGAATATGCTTCATCAATTGCAAGGCTTCTATTTTTTTTTTCATTTCTCTCATTTTCCTCTCATATTTCTCTATCTCCCTCTCATTCTTCTCTCTCTCTCTCGGCCTTGGCTGAGTTCCTTCACCTTATAGCTCATCTTCATCACACCATAGTTAATCAAGACAAGCAACAAGCAAAGAAACTCGCCCAAGCTAGCTAGGATGCAAGAATCACACAAGCAAGCTTTTTGAACAACCATTTCGGCCTTGGTGAGTTTGCTAGCTTCCATTTCTTTTCTTCTTGTTCTAACCACATGCATCTACTAAGAACTTGGTCACTAAGCTATGAAAAATAGAGAGAAATCGGGTGGTGTCTTGGCTAAGCAAGGAAGAAGAAGAAATTTGTACTTCATCAAGTTTTGTGCATCTTCTTGTTGATTTGCTAAGTTGAGGGCTAGAACTTCTTGAAAATCCTTCAAAAATCCACATGCATGCTCTTAAATGTATGTCTTTGCTTCTGTACTTGAGTTATATGTGTGTTCATAAGCTTTTACAACCATGCATGGCAAGATTTTGGCTTGAAGATGATGATAGATGAAATCGGGTTTGGTGACAGCTCTCTGTCTTGTTGTTGTGAGGTGAGTTTTGCTAGGAAAATGATGTTGAAAATGCATGAAAATTGGTAGGTAACTAGTTTTGCCAGTTTTGAACATTTTTCGAAGAAATAGGTCAAGGCTAATTTTCAATCTAAGGTCCTCAAAATGGCAAATCATTAAAATGTGTCCAAATCTGGAAGTCTGGAAAAATGAAGCAGGTTTTGGCAGATGCACTGACCTTGTAGAACGAACCAGTTTTTACTTAGTAAATGATGTCAAAAATTCATGAAATTTGGTGTGCTACTAGGTTTTTCAGTTCTGGACATTTTTGTCAGAAATGGACTAAGGCTAAATCTGACCCTAAGGACCTCAAAAACTACAATTATCGAAATATGTGAAAATCTGGACAGTTTTGTGCAATCTCACTTTTTTGGCTATAACTATTGACCTCGAACTTCAAATGATGCAAGGTTTGTTTCTGATTTTAGTTCACTTCTTAAGCTTTAATTTGAAATCTTATTCACTGGAATTGGAGATTGTTTGCTTGTCTTAATGATTGTGAGAAAACAGCATATTACAGTAAGGGTTTCACTTAGTGTTATGCTTAGAAAAATTGTTGTAACTTATCTTGTTGAATTAATGCTTGGGATTGTGGCTTTGGGATGTTGTGTGGACTGTTTTGAATACTTGGGGATGTTTGAATTAATTGATGTATGGCTTGAGATTGACTTTGAGTTGACTTGGGGCTTAATCGCACGGGTAAGCACGAAATGGAAACCCTAGTGACTAGGCGAACTTGCTAAGTGTTGATCCTTTGAATATCGAGTGTAAGTATATGTTTAGTAGGCTGCCCGTAGTTGCCTTATAGCCCTAAATTTGATTTTGATTCGTTGCATGTTGACAAATAGGCCTTTCTTGCATCCGAACCACGTAGATTGTTGTTGCATGTTGAACAACCTATTATTTGATTACGTGGACGTTGAAATGAGTTATATGACCTAATTTACGTGCTTTACATGTGGCTGCCCATTTAATTTTCATATAACTCCATATGCTTTTCAAGTGAAATTACTTATCTATTCATGCCTCGCTTGTTTACTTGTCAATGTGCAATCTTATGACTGTCCGGAGGCAACCTACTTTGTTGTCCTCCTAATGTGATATATTAAATGTCATAAATGTGCATTGCATACAAGGTTGCAACCTTTCATTCTGGCGTGGTTGTGAGGCCCGACCCCGATTTGTGTGCAATACCTCGTTTCGTATGCCATAATCTAGATTTGCATGCCTTGACCTAGGTTTAAGAATTGTGTTCATTTTATGTGCCATGCATTGAATTACGTGCATTCATTTAGGGTTGCGTGCATTTACTTGAAAAATGTACATTCGTCTCGTAGTTCGTGTCCTACCTCATAGTGCGTGCCCTAGACCTAGGAAAGCATGCCCTCACGCTAATCAAGAAAGTATCTTACACAGAGCACTAGGCTATTAAATAATCCTACAAACTCCACTATCAATATTATAATCATAATTCAACTCACTAGAAGACAAAATTCACTAAACACTAAACATTCTCCATTCTATATTCCTTATTCTTTTTGCACTTTCAAGACACAATTAAATAATGATCAAAAGTTGACAAAATTCAGCATTTTTAGTAGCCTTGGCCGACCACTAGGTGGTGTTTTTGCATGCTTATTCAATTCAACTTCATTCCTAGACATACTATGACATTCTATGACACAAATGCTTAAAAAATTGCTCAAAACCACCTCAATTTCTTCACCTTGCTCGACCAAACAACCATTGCCAATGCTAGCATTTTAAAATCACATCTTGAAGACACAAAATCAGGAATTTTGGGCTGCCCAAGGCCGACCATATGCATGAAGAAATGTAAAAGCTTGTCATTCCTTGTCATTTCTTCATTTTCCTTTCATCTTCCCTCTCTCCCTCTCATTTTTCTCTCTCTCTCTCGGCCTTGGCTGAGTTCTCACCATCCATAGCTCATCTTCATCACACCATAGTTGTTCAAGGAAAACAACAAGCAAGAAATTCGAGCAAGCTAGCTAGGATGCAAGAATCATACATGCATGTCCTTTGAAGTTTCTATTCGGCCCTAGGTAAGTTTCTTGGCTTCCATTTCTTTTCGTCTTGTTCTAACCTCATGCATGTACTAAGAGCTTGGTCACTAAGCTAGGAAAAATAAGGAAAATCTAGTTGGAACCTCGGCTAGGCAAAGGAGAAGAAGAAAGTTGTGCTTCAACAAGTTTTGTGCATATTCTTGGTTGATTGCTAAGGTGAGGGCTAAAACCTTTTGAAAATCCTTCAAAAATTCACATGCATGCTCATAAAAGTATGTCTTTGCTTCTGTACTTGTGTTATATGTTCGTTCATAAGCTTTTGCAACCATGCATGGCAAGATCTTGTCTTGAAAGTGATGATAGGTGAAGTCGGATTGTTGACAGCTCTCTGACCAGTTTGTTTCGAGTAAGTTTAGCTAGGAAAATGATGTTTAAAATGAATGAAAATTGGTAGGTGACTAGTTTGGCCAGGTTTGAACAATTTTCACAGAAATAGGACAAAGCTAATTTTGACTCTAAGGTTCTCACAATGGCAAATCTTTAAAATGTGTCCAAATTTAGAAATCTGGAAAAATGAAGCAGGTTTTGGCTAATGCACTGACCTTGTAGAATGAACCAGATTTGACTTAGTAAATGATTTCAAAAATGCATGAAAATTGGTGTACTACTATATTTTTTAGTTTTGGACATTTTTGTCAGAAATGGACTAAGGCTAAATCGGACTCTAAGGACCTCAAAAACGTTAATTACTGAAAAGTGTGCAAATATGGACAGTTTTGTGCTATCCCACTGTTTCGGCTATATCTAATGATCCCAAACTCCAATTGATGCAAGGTTTGTTTCTGATTTTATTCAACTTCTTAAGCTTTAATTTGACATCTTATTCACTGGAATTGGAGATTTTTTGCTTGTCTTAATGTTTGTGAGAAAACAGTCTATTGCAGTGAGGGTTTCACTTAGTTATATGCTTGGAAAAATTGTTGTAACATCTCTTGTGGTGTTAATTGCTTGGAATTGTAGTGTTGGGATGTTGTGTGGACTGTTTTGAGTACTTGAGGATGTTTGAATTAAATGATACATGTCTTGAGAATGATTTGGAGTTGACTTAGGGTTTAATCACACGGTTAAGCATGAAACGAAAGCCCTATTGACTAGGTAGGCTTGCTAAGTGTTGATCATTTGGATATTGTGTGGAATTATATGCTTAGTAGGCTGCCCGTAAATGCCTTTATAGTCCTAAATGTGATTCTGATCATTGCATGTTGACAAATAGGCTTTTCTAGCGTCCGAGCCCACGTAGATGTTGTTGCATGTTATATAATCTTATTATTTGATAACGTGGACTTTGAATTGAGTTATATGACTTGTTTTATGTTCGTTACATGGCTATCCGTTTAATGTTCATATAACTCTATATACATTTCAAGTGAAATTACTTGTCTTATCGTGCATTGTCTGTTTATTTGTCAATGTGTAATCTTATGACTGTCCGGAGGCAACCTACTTTGTTGTCCTCCTAATGTGATATATTACATGTCATAAATGTGCAATGCATACAAGGTTGCAACCTTTCATGTCGGCATGGTAATGATCACGCACACCGGGCGGCATCGGGCTTGCCGGTGCACCCGTGACTACCATGGTCCCATTCCCTCTCGCGCTTGGGGGCTAGACTTCCTCGGAGAGTTGGGTCGTAGGATTTCGGGGTACATCCGGAGTACACCCACCTGGCGTGTTTGGGGGATGATTTGAAGTCGGCCGCAATAACTGATTCTGGAACTGATTTGAGAGCAAAAGCTCACTGTATCCTTTTTACTATGTGTATAAGTACTCTCGCTTGGTTCCTAGAGAACCTCGGGGAGGAAAGACTGGTATTTCTGTTCCTGTACTTATATTATTGTTACATTCATGCTTGCAAAAGGATTTTATAAGTTGAATCGAAAAATGAGTTTCAAAGCCTATTTCTTGTTTCCCCCTCGCTGAGTTCATAAGGACTCACCCTCTTTTATCATCTCAGGTGAAGAAGATCCAAAACAGGTACCCGAGGATGGTGTGCCTAATGATGAATCCTTGGAGTGATTGCCTGTCTGTGTGCTTTGCATGATTGTGGCTACTTGTGAACTCTATGCTACTTGAAGACTATTTCCTTTATGTTGCTTGTTATTTGTAATGTAAAAGACCCCCGTAGTAATTTGGGGTCTAATTTTGGTTTGTACTGATATTGCTAGACATACACTAGACACTACTATGATCGTTTTGCTATTATTACCGCTAGTATCTATCATAGGTTACGACGTATTAGTTAAGGACTAAGTAAATGAACCTATCCAATCTTAAACAGGTACTCGCTATTAAGCTAAGATCAACAGGTACTTTTGTAACGAGGATAAACAAACAAACGAGACATAGTATCATGCTAGGTTATAAATCAAACGAGACATCGAGATAACCAATAAGCATTTCAATTGATGTAAAATAGTAATCCTAGTTGGAAATGAAACTTGAGATTAGAAAAAATTTGAGGTGTTTAGAGAATTAGGCCAAACCAAAGAGCCCAATTACAGCCGTTATGCTGCCGATTTTTTAGAAAACTTTGGAGTTTAGACTAAAACGATAAGTGTTAAATCTTCATAAACGGTTAAGTATGTGACATGTCCTGAACGTTTAGATCACACCCTAGTCTAACCTTATAGGCCGGGTTGGGGCATGACAGTGGTAGCGTTCACGCACACCGGGTGACATCGGGCTTGCCAGTGCAACCGTGACTACCATTGTCCAATTCCCTCTCTCGCTTGGGGGCTAGACTTCCTCGGAGAGTTGGGTCGTAGGATTTCGGGGTACATCCAGAGTACACCCACTTGGCGTGTTAAGGGGATGATTTAAAGTCGACCGCAACAATTGAGAGCAAAAGCTCACCGTATCCTTTTTCTATATGTATAAGTACTCTCGCTTGGTTCCTAGAGGACCTCAGGGAGGAAAGACTGGTAATTGTGTTCCTTTACTTTATATTATTGTTATGTACTTAATTGTGTTATATTCATGCTTGCAAAAAGGATTTTCATAAGTTGAACCGGAAAATGAGTTTCAAAACCTATTTCTCGTTCCCCCTCACTGAGGTCATAAGGACTCACCCTCTTTTATCATCTCAGGTGAAGAAGATCAAGAACAGGTACCTGAGGACGATGTGCCTAACGATGATTCATTGGAGTGATTGTCTGTCCTATGTGTTTTGCGTGATTATGGCTATTTGTGAATACTATGCTACTTGAAGACCATTTCTTTTTTTGTTGTTCAATGTTTGTAATGTAAAAGACCCCCGTTGTAATTTGGGGTCTAATTTCGGTTTGTACTGATATTAACTAAACAGACACTAGACACTACTATGATCGTTTTGCTATTATTACTACTAGTATCTATCATAGGATTATGACGTAACATGTAAGGACTAAGTAAATGAACCTATTCAATCTTAAGCAGGTACTCGCTATTAAGCTAAGATCAACAAGTACTTTATAACGAGGATTAACAAACAAACGAGACATAGTATCATGCTAGGTTATTAATCAAACGTGACATATAATTAATAGGTGTTTCAATTGATGGTAAATAATAATCCAAGTTGGAAATGAAATTGAGATTGGAAAATTTGAGGCGTTTAGAGGATTACGTCGAACCAAGAGCCTAATTACAGCCGTTATGCTACCAGTTTTCTGAAAAATTTTGGAGTTTAGGCTAAACATTAAGTGTTAAATTTTCATGATCGATTAAGTACGAGACGAGACTTGAATGTTTAGATCATACCCTAGTCTAACCTTATAGGCCGGTTGGGGCGTGATAGGCTTGCTGCCCCCGTCGTAGAGCTCTCGGAGAGGTTTCCAACGGTATGCTGTGCACCGTGTAACTCCTTACGGATCAAAAGTTATAGGCACTAGAGCGACGGAGACTTGGTCCTAAGCCCATGCCCTCGGTTTGCGGGCCCAGCCTCTGCGTGAAGCGAAGTTGTCTTGCACAAGGTGCCGTGGGATTCAATAATAGAAATGTGGTGGATTAGGTTGTCGTCCTTTTCGCGGCTCACGACGTACGATCCGGGACGGAAAAACAGAGCAAAAGAAGAAAAGTGTCCCGAAACTGATGAAAACATTCGATTTTGGGCTCCGAAAATAGGCGCAGCCGAGGAGGCTTGCTGCCCCCGTCGTAGAGCTCTCGGAGAGCTTTACAATGGTATATTGCGCGCCGCGTAACTCCTTACAGATCAAAAGTTATAGGCACCGGAGCGACGGAGACCTGGTCCTAAGCCCTACGCCCTCGGTTTGAGGTCCCAGCCTCTACGTGAAGCGAAGTTGTGAGGCCCGACCCCGAATAACGTGTCCTACCTCGATTTGTGCGCCTTAGACCTAAAATTAAATGACCGACCTTGGATTACGTGTCCTGTCTTGGTTTTCGTGCGTACCTCGTCATACGTGCCTTGACCTAGAATAGTGTGCCCTAATCCTCGACTCACGTGCGGTACCTAGAAATACGTGCCCTGACCTTGATGTATGTACGTTATCTCGTTTCGTGTGCCCTAACCTTGAACTGCGTACCTTAACCTAGATATAGAGTCATGCCTTGATTTACGTGCATTTGCATTAGAATCCGTGCATTTATCTTGAAGTACGTGCATTAGTCTTGAAGTTCGTGTCTTACCTCGTAGTTTGTGTCTACCTTGTAATTCGTGCCCTAGACCTAGGAATCCGTGCCACCACGTTGATCAAGAAAGAATCCTACACAAAGCACTAGACACTAAAATAATCCTACACAATCCACTAACCAATATTATTTTCCTAATTCAAATTCTCTACAAACTCCACTAACAATAAAATAATACTAAACTATTCCTACATTTCCCACTAACTATTATTCTATTCATAATTCAACTCATCAACAAACATTCCTATATTTTATTCTACCTAGATTCCCTAATTTCCCAACATTCCTATGACAATTCTAATGACACAAATGCATAAAGAATTATTCCTAGACAAACTATGACAAACACTTAGCACAATGCATAAAAAAATGCTCAAAACCACCTAAATCCTCTACCTTGCTCAACCAAACCACCCTTGCCCATGCTAAACATTTTAAAATCACACATTGAAGACACAAAAATCAGAATTTAATGGCCCAAGGCAGACCAAGTGCTTGAATAATGCAAAAGCCTTCGTTTTTTTTGTCATTTCTTCTTTCCTCTCACATTTTCTCTCTCTCCATTTCGGTTTTGGCTGAGTTCTCTCCACCTCTTAGCTCATCTTCATCATCCTAAGGTGCATCAAGACAAACCACAAGCAAAGAAACTCACCCAAGCAAGCTAGGATGCAAGAAACACACATACAAGCATTTTGAGTCACCATTTTTGGCCTAGGTAAGTTTTCTTGGCTTCCATTTCTTTTCTTCTTGTTCTAACCTCATGCATGTGCTAAGAGATTGATCACTAGACTAGGAAAAATAGAGAAACCAAGTTGGAATCTCGGCTAAGCAAGAAGAAGAAGAGATTTGAAGCTTCAACAAGTTTTTTGTGCATCTTTGTGGTTGATTGCTAAGGTGAGGGTTAAAACCTTTTGAAAACTCTTCAAAAATTCACATGCATGCTCATAAATGTGTGTATTTGCTTCTGTACTTGAGCTATATGGTCGATCATAAGCTTAAACAACCATGCATGGCAAGATCTTGGCTTGAAAATGATGCTAGGTGAAGTCGAAATTGTTGACAGCTCTCTGACCAGTCTGTTCGAGGTAAGTTTAGCTAGGAAAATGATGCTGAAAATTCTTGAAAATTGGTAGGTGACTATTTTGGACAGTTTTGAACATTTTTCCCAGAAATAGGCCGAAGCTAATTTTGAATCTAAGAACCTCAAAATGTTAAATCTTTAAAATGTGACCAAATCTGGAAATCTGGAAAAAATGAAGCAGGTTTTGGCAGATGCACTGACCTTGTGGAACGAACCATATTTGACTTAATAAATGATGTCCAAAATGCATGAAATTTGGTGTACTACTATATTTTTCAGTTCTGGACAATTTTGTCAGAAATGGACCAAGGCTAAAACTGACCCTAAGGACCTCAAAAACGTCAACTTCCGAAAAGTGTGCAAATCTGGACAGTTTTATGCTACCTCACTGTTTCGGCTATAACTAATGATTCCGAACTTCAATTGATGCAAGGTTTGTTTCTGATTTTAGTTAACTTCTTAAGCTTTAATTTGAAATCTTATTCACTAGATTTGGAGATTGTTTGGATATCCTATTGATTGTGAGAAAATAGCCTATTGCAGTAAGGGTTTCACTTAATGTTGTACTTAGAAAAATTGTTGTGACTCCTCTTGTTGAATTAAGTGCTTGGGATTGTAGCTTTGGGATGTTGTGTGGACTGTTTTGAATGTTTGAAGATGTTGAATTAAATGATACATGGTTTGAGATTGACTTTGAGTTGGGTTGAGGCTCAAATTGCATGAATATATACGAAATGGAAACCCTAATGACTAGGTAGTTTTGCTAAGTATTGATCATTTGTATATTGTGTGGAAATTATATGCTTAGTGGGCTGCCCGTAAATGTATTATAACTTCAAATGTGATCTTGACCATTGCATGTTGTCAAATAAGCTTCTCTTGCAACCGAACCCACGTAAATGTTGTTGCATGTTGAATATTCGTATCACTTGATTACGTAAACTTCGAAATGAGTTATATGGCTTGACTTGCATGTGTTACATGGCTGCCCGTTTAATGTTCATATGACTCCATATGCTTTTCAAGTGAAATTATTTGTCTTATCGTGCCTTGTTTGATTACTTGACAACGTGCGATCTTATAACTGCCCGGAGGCGACCTACTTTGTTGTCCTCCTAATGTGATATGATAAATGTTATAAATGTGCATTGCATACGAGGTTGCAACCTTTCATTGTGGCATGGTTGCGTTTCACGAATGCCGGGCGGCATAGGGTTTGCAGGTGCTCCCGTGACTACCATGGTCCAATTCCCTCTCTCGCTTGGCATTCCACCCTCGGAGAGTTGGGTCGTAGGTTTCGGGGTACATCCGAAGTACACCCAATTGGGAGCGATAAGTGGATTATTGAAGTCGGCCGCAACAATTGTATCGAAATTGAAATTGAGAGCAACTGCTCACCATATCCTTGAAATGATTGGTAAATGTATCTGTTACTCGATTTGTTTCATGTATTTGCGTACCTTATTATTTTTAATACGTGACATGTTTTCAAAAGAGTTTTCATAAATTGAACTGGAAAAAAAAAAAAGTTTCAAAACGTATTTCTCGTTCCCCCTCGCTGAGTTCATAAGGACTCACCATCTTTTTCATCACAGGTGAAGAAGAACAGGTACAAGTACCCGAGAACGATGATACCTTGGAGTGATTGCCTGTCCCTACGTGCTTTTGTGCCTTGCCTGAAAGTGGTTGCTATATGGATGTTGTGTTTGATTACAACTATTTATTTTATTGATGTAAATGACCCCGTTGTAATTTGGGTCTAATTCTGGGACTGTACTATCTATAACCGGACAAACTTTTATTCGATTGTTTGCTTTCGTTTTCTTAATTAGTAGTTATCGTAGGCCTTCAAACCACTAGATGAACAATCAATTAAGTTAATTCTATCTAATTTCACTTAGGTGCCCACTTGCAAACTAAAGGATAATAGGTACTTGCATGATAGGAAATTGACAAATAAACGGGACATAATTATCATGTTAGGCTCATTAACCAAACAAGACCTTCAAGATAAACTAGTACGCAAATCGGTTGGTGACAAAGAGGAGTCCTTAATGGAATTGGGTTAATTATTGGAATAATTGAGGCGTTTAGAGAATTAGGTCAAACCAAAGAGCCCAATTACAGTCATTATGCTGCCGGTTTTCCGAAAAATTTTGGAGTTTAGGCCAAAACGTTAAGTGTTAAATCCTTATAAACAGTTAAGTATATGATATTACCTGAATATTTAGTTCACACCCTAGTCTAACCTTATAGGCCGGGTTGGGGCGTGACACCTTATATTAGAATGGTATCAGAGCTTAGTTTAGTAACTAGGCGTTAGTCGGGTTCAACTCTCGGACCATGGGTAGAAGCCCTAAGGTAATTATGATGTCTTGTTTATATGTGTTAATGTGTGCTAATGTGCTTTAATTGCTTTGAGAATTGAATACTATGTGCCTTTGTGGACTATATGTATTATGTGTCATGCACACCGACACGTTAGTGCCCTCAATAATGCATGCATGCTTTTATACTCCTTCCTTGATACATGTGCATGTTATATAACCATGAATGACTATTTATATACATAGATAGTTAGGATTAGGACTTTCAGGGAAGTGAATTTGTGCAAGACGAACGAAAGCCTCGGTTAGAGATTTCTCGCATCTTCACAGGTGATCAATGGATCATATATCTTATTAGATATGCATATATATAAAATGCGTAGCACAAGTATAATTGTTGAGGTAAAATTATCTATTTATCTTTGAAATACACATGCCTGTGATTAAGTTTTCAATTTTATAGCTATAAAGTTCTTAATTCCGTCAAACTGTTCTTCTAATTGTGGTTCAAAAATAAATGTTAAGGACATACAACTTTCCTTAAATATAAGAATATACTATTGGAGATGTGGAGTAATATATATATGTTCACATGCTTATAATGGAAGTTTGACTTAGGAGTTGCTTTTGAATCAAATTCTTATATCTTTAAATGGTATAATAGACTAATTATATGATTGAATCCTTACGTGATTGGAATTAAGCATCGTTGAACCTAATAAGGTATATATTAACGAGTTTCAAGTTCACTCAATGGTAAGATTGTGACCTAGAAATTAAGAGATGAACTCGTGGAAATGGACGATAGGGATTAGATTATTAAGGCGTGAATAATGTGTTTAAGTAACTTAACAATGGATAACCTCAAGACATGTAGGTAACTCTGGAGACTGAGTTTAACAAGGTTGATGATTCTTTAGTATAACAAGGTATAGGAATGTTGGAATCAAGGAATTCACGTAGCTAAAACTCGTGTTTGGAAAACTGCACCTAAAATGTTAGGTCGGATAGAAGTGTAAGGAATTGAATTGTGCATTAGATGACTAACGTTGCTAAAGGTCCTAAGTTGGATATCGGTGATATTTAGAATCATGGTATTAATTTGGTGCCTCTCGGGTTTAGTTGTGATTATGCAAGTAAGTCATTCTATACACTCGTTGTTTAGATACCTTAGAGGATGTTGGAAAGCATATATCCTTAAGTAAGACCGATAGACCTATTATATAAACCATGGAAATGATATTAAACATCTGGTTGCAAAGTGGAGTTGTTAGGGTATGATTTGAAATCCTAAATAGCTAATAGTGAGTATGCATGATGATTCATGGTAAACCCTAGGACCTAAGGTCGACGAGTCTTGACGCTCTTAGCCTAGCTGAACATGTAAATGGGAAGAGTAAGATTTCATAAAGTTAAGATAGATGTGAATTAGAGTCATAATGACCTAAGAGACCATTGTTAGACAACTGTATTATGTGCACCGTTTCATATCTAGAAACTAGCTGTTGGTAGACTTCGAATCGTGGTCGTTAAATGGAGGGCGGATCTTGTAGTGATAGTTATATGAGTCGTTGACTACTTTTGAAGTTCTATTAGATTATATTGAAGGATGCCTTGTGGTTATAATTCTTATGATTGACACAGCCTTGAAGTTATTTTGTGTAATAAGCTACTTGGATTAGTATGGCAAGTATCTTATGAGCTAGATCATTTCGGTACCCATTTATAGTCCTAGGATTGTTGTTGTACGACCGGTAACCTAGTAGAGCATTGATATCACCTACATGGCAATGAACCCAGCTTAGTAACATTAATGTCAAAGATATATTGGCGGGCATTAAGTATTCGAAGGAATGACTAGGTCGCTAAATGAGTAGGACCATTGTCTTCTTAAGTATGACGTAACCTTGGATTGAGGTGAGTGGAATTTATTTGAGGTTGAAACTATTCGCCTTAGGAGTTTTGGATAAGATTAAAAGAAAATTCTGAAGTCTCGTGACTTGAAGATAGAGATTCAAATAAGGAAATAAATTGTGGATCACAAGCTGATGAATTTTACTTGTAAGAGTTGAACTAGTGTAACATGATTAGTTTACCCTTGCAATTTCGATGGCAATTTGTTGGTGATACTTAATAAACCTTAGAATTCGAGTTTAATGAATCTCAACGGTTTTTCTCCTTGATTACGAGCGTGAAGATTAACAAAGCTGGGAAATGATGTTAGTGAATAGGAGCTTATAACCAGAAGACTAGTCATTAGAAGATTTACTAATCCAATGTACCTTCAAGATAAGAACTATGATACTACCGATAGATGACGACTTGAGATGGATTAGTTTGTTTGGTGAGTTCAACCTGAAAATAGGGTCGTATCGTGGAAATGATCCGTAACTTGTGTATGACCTATGTGATAACAGTTCTGAAGCTAGTAGATAGGATATGTAAATCGAATATAGACCTATCATCTTGAAATTAGCGTATGTCACCCTAGGATCATGGAATTATTGTGATATTCCTTTTGAGGTATGAATGCGAGATTAATACAACATGAGTCATGATTTTGGAGTTATTGTTATATTGTTAGAATACCGATGCAACTTTGATGACTATGTTTGAAAACTTTAACCTTGGTTAATGAACTTGACCTTAAGATCAAATGGAGAATAGAGTCGTTCAAAGAAACAAACTGTAAATGTAGAGGTCACACCGAATTAAATAATTGGAGAAAGCTAGGAAGTGAATTCGTTGTGGTAAGAGAGATCACAGAGCAAAGGACGACCCGGAGTTGGAAAATAACAATGGTCGGAATCCGTCTAAATGACCTTAACAAGTAAGAATGAATTTCAGGATGAAATTCTTTTAAGGAGGGGAGGATGTGAGGCCCGACCCCGAATAACGTGTCCTACCTCGATTTGTGTGCCTTAGACCTAAATTTAAATGACCGACCTTGGATTACGTGTCATGTCTTGGTTTTCGTGCGTACCTTGTCATACGTGCCTTGACCTAGAATAGTGTGCCCTAATCCCCGACTCACGTACGGTACCTAGAAATACGTGCCCTGACCTTGATGTATGTACGTTATCTCGTTTTGTGTGCCCTAACCTTGAACTGCGTACCTTAACCTAGATATAGAGTCATGCCTTGATTTGCGTGCATTTGCATTAGAATCCGTGCATTTATCTTGAAGTACGTGCATTAGTCTTGAAGTTCATGTCTTACCTCGTAGTTCGTGTCTACCTTGTAATTCGTGCCCTAGACCTAGGAATCCGTGCCACCACGTTGATCAAGAAAGAATCCTACACAAAGCACTAGACACTAAAATAATCCTACACAATCCACTAACCAATATTATTTTCCTAATTCAAATTCTCTACAAACTCCACTAACAATAAAATAATACTAAACTATTCCTACATTTCCCACTAACTATTATTCTATTCATAATTCAACTCATCAACAAACATTCCTATATTTTATTCTACCTAGATTCCCTAATTTCCCAACATTCCTATGACAATTCTAATGACACAAATGCATAAAGAATTATTCCTAGACAAACTATGACAAACACTTAGCACAATGCATAAAAAAATGCTCAAAACCACCTAAATCCTCTACCTTGCTCAACCAAACCACCCTTTCCCATGCTAAACATTTTAAAATCACACATTGAAGACACAAAAATCAGAATTTAATGGCCCAAGGCAGACCAAGTGCTTGAATAATGCAGAAGCCTTCATTTTTTTTGTCATTTCTTCTTTCCTCTCACATTTTCTCTCTCTCCCTCTCATTCTCTCTCTCCATTTCGGTTTTGGCTGAGTTCTCTCCACCTCTTAGCTCATCTTCATCATCCTAAGGTGCATCAAGACAAACCACAAGCAAAGAAACTCACCCAAGCAAGCTAGGATGCAAGAAACACACATACAAGCATTTTGAGTCACCATTTTCGGCCTAGGTAAGTTTTCTTGGCTTCCATTTCTTTTCTTCTTGTTCTAACCTCATGCATGTGCTAAGAGATTGATCACTAGGCTAGGAAAAATAGAGAAACCAAGTTGGAATCTCGGCTAAGCAAGAAGAAGAAGAGATTTGAAGCTTCAACAAGTTTTTTGTGCATCTTTGTGGTTGATTGCTAAGGTGAGGGTTAAAACCTTTTGAAAACGCTTCAAAAATTCACATGCATGCTCATAAATGTGGGTATTTTCTTCTGTACTTGAGCTATATGGTCGTTCATAAGCTTAAACAACCATGCATGGCAAGATCTTGGCTTGAAAATGATGCTAGGTGAAGTCGAAATTGTTGACAGCTCTCTGACCAGTCTGTTCGAGGTAAGATTAGCTAGGAAAATTATGCTGAAAATGCTTTAAAATTGGTAGGTGACTATTTTGGACAGTTTTGAACATTTTTCCCAGAAATAGGCCGAAGCTAATTTTGACTCTAAGGACCTCAAAATGGCAAATCTTTAAAATGTGACCAAATCTGGAAATCTGGAAAAAATGAAGCAGGTTTTGGCAGATGCACTGACCTTGTGGAACGAACCATATTTGACTTAGTAAATGATGTCAAAAATGCATTAAATTTGGTGTGCTACTAGATATTTCAGTTATGGACAATTTTGTCTGAAATGGACCAAGGCTAAAACTGACTCTAAGGACCTCAAAAATGTCAACTTCTGAAAAGTGTGCAAATCTGGACAGTTTTATGCTACCTCACTGTTTCGGCTATAACTAATGATTCTGAAATCCAATTGATGCAAGGTTTGTTTCTGATTTTATTTAACTTCTTAAGCTTTAATTTTACATCTTATTCACTGGATTTGGAGATTTTTTGGATATCCTATTGATTGTGAGAACACATCCTATTGCAGTAAGGGTTTCACTTAATGTTGTACTTAGAAAAATTGTTGTGACTCCTCTTGTTGAATTAAATGCTTGGGATTGTAGCTTTGGGATGTTGTGTGGACTGTTTTGAATGTTTGAAGATGTTGAATTAAATGATACATGGTTTGAGATTGACTTTGAGTTGGGTTGAGGCTCAAATTGCATGAATATATACGAAATGGAAACCCTAATGACTAGGTAGTTTTGCTAAGTATTGATCATTTGTATATTGTGTGGAAATTATATGCTTAGTGGGCTTCCCGTAAATGTCTTATAACTTCAAATGTGATCTTGACCATTGCATGTTGTCAAATAAGCTTCTCTTGCAACCGAACCCATGTAAATGTTGTTGCATGTTGAATATTCGTATCACTTGATTACGTAAACTTCGAAATGAGTTATATGGCTTGACTTGCATGTGTTACATGGCTGCCCGTTTAATGTTCATATGACTCCATATGCTTTTCAAGTGAAATTATTTGTCTTATCGTGCCTTGTTTGATTACTTGACAACGTGCGATCTTATAACTGCCCGGAGGCGACCTACTTTGTTGTCCTCCTAATGTGATATGATAAATGTTATAAATGTGCATTGCATACGAGGTTGCAACCTTTCATTGTGGCTTGGTAGCGTTTCACGAACGCCGGGCGGCATAGGGCTTGCCGGTGCTCCCGTGACTACCATGGTCCAATTCCCTCTCTCGCTTGGCATTCCACCCTCGGAGAGTTGGGTCATAGGTTTCAGGGTACATCCGGAGTACACCCAATTGGAAGCGATAAGTGGATTATTGAAGTCGGCCGCAACAATTGTATCGAAATTGAAATTGAGAGCAACTGTTCACCGTATCCTTGAAATGATTGGTAAATGTATCTGTTACTCGATTTGTTTCATATATTTGCGTACCTTATTATTTGTAATACATTACATGTTTTCAAAAGAGTTTTCATAAATTGAACCGGAAAAAAAATAAGTTTCAAAACGTATTTCTCGTTCCCCCTCGCTGAGTTCATAAGGACTCACCCTCTTTTTCATCACAGGTGAAGAAGAACATGTACAAGTACCCAAGAATGATGATTCCTTGGAGTGATTGCCTGTCCCTACGTGCTTTTGTGCCTTGCCTGAAAGTGGTTGCTATATGGATGTTGTGTTTGATTGCAACTATTCATTTTATTGATGTAAATGACCCCGTTGTAATTTGGGTCTAATTCTGGGACTGTACTAGCTATAACCGGACGAACTTTTATTCAGTTGTTTGCTTTCGTTTTCTTAATTAGTAGTTATCGTAGGCCTTCAAACCACTAGATGAACAATCAATTAAGTTAATTCTATCTAATTTCACTTAGGTGCTCACTTGCAAACTAAAGGATAATAGGTACTTGCATGATAGGAAATTGACAAATAAACGGGACATAGTTATCATGTTAGGCTCATTAACCAAACAAGACCTTCAAGATAAACTAGTAGGCAAATCGGTTGGTGACAAAGAGGAGTCCTTAATGGAATTGGGTTAATGATTGGAATAATTGAGGCGTTTAGAGAATTAGGTCAAACCAAAGATCCCAATTACAGTCATTATGCTACCGGTTTTCCGAAAAATTTTGGAGTTTAGGCCAAAACGTTAAGTGTTAAATCCTTATAAACAGTTAAGTATGTGATATTACCTGAATATTTAGTTCACACCCTAGTCTAACCTTATAGGCTGGGTTGGGGCGTGACAGAAGTTGTCTTGCACAAGGTGCCGTGGGATTCGGTAATAGAAATGTTGTGGAATAGGTTGTCGTCCTTTTCGCAGCTCACGACGTACGATCCGGGACCAAAAAACAGCGCAAAAGAAGAAAAGTGTCCAGAAACTGATGAAAACGTTCAATTTTGGGCTCCGAAAATAGGCGCAGCGGAGTATGCTTGCTGCCCCCGTCGTAGAGCTCTCGGAGTGCTTTCCAACAGTATGTTGTGCGCCGCGTAACTTCTTACAGATCAAAAGTAATGGGCACCGGAGCGACGGTGTCACGCCCTAACCCGACTTATAGAGGCTAGACTAGGGGGTGAGCTAATCATTATCGATATTTTACGTCCTTAACTATTTCACTATGATTAATGCTTAACATTAGCCTAGAACTCCAAAAGTTTTTTCGAAAAACCGGCGGCATAACGGCTGTATTTAAGACCTTTTAGTTTGACCTAATTTCTAAATGTCTCAATTATTCCAATCATTAATACAATTCCATTAAGGACTCCTATTTTGCCATCAACTGATATGCCTACTAGTCTACCTTGAAAGTCTCGTTTGGTTAATAAGCCTAACATGATAACTATGTCCCGTTTATTTGTCAATTTCCTTATCATGCAAGTACCTATTATCTTTTAGTTTACAAATGAGCACCTAAGTGAAATTAGATAGAATTAACTTAGTTGATTGTTCATCTAGTGGTTTAAATGCCTACGATAACTACTAATTAAGAAAACGAAAGCAAACAACCAAATAAAGAGTTTATCCGGTTATAGATAGTACAAGCCAAACTTAGACCCAAATTACAACAGGGTCAATTATATCAACGAAATGAAGAGTCCGCAATTAAACACTACATCCCTAATAGCATCCATGTTCACGAAAAGCACGCAATGCACATAGTTGTTCCAAAGGTTCATCAACTAGCACATTTCCTTCGGGTACCTGTTCTTGGTCTTCTTCACCTGAGATGATAAAAGAGGGTGAGTCCTTATGAACTCAGCCAGGGGGAACGAGAAATAAGTTTTGAAACTCATTTTCCAGTTCAACTTATGAAAACTCTTTTTGCAAGCATGACATGTATCACAAGTAAGTACGTAATGTAATATTACAGTAAAAGAACTCAATTACCCGTCTTTCCTCCCCGAGATCCTCTAGGAACCAAGCGAGAGTACTTATACACATAGTGAAAAGGATATGGTGAGCTTTTGCTCTCAGTTCATTTCCAGTATCAGTTGTTGCCGCCGACTTCAAATCATCCCCTTATCGTGCCAAATGGGTGTATTCCGGATGTACCCCGAAATCCTACGACCCAACTCTCCGAGGAAGTCTAGCCCCCAAGTGAGAGAGAGAATTGGACAATGGTAGTCACGGTTGCACTAGTAAGCCCGATGTCGCCCGGTGTGCGTGAACGCTACCACGCCAGAATGAAAGGTTGCAACCTTGTATGCAATGCACATTTATGACATTTAATATATCACATTAGGAGGTCAACAAAGTAGGTTGCCTCCGAGAGTCATAAGATTGCACATTGATAAGTAAACACGCGAGGCACGATATGATAGGTAATTTCACTTATAAGAACATGGAGTTATATGAATATTAAACGGGCAGCCATGTAACACATGTAAATCAAGTCATATAACTCATTTCGAAGTTCACGTAATCAAATAATAAGATTATTCAACATGCAACGACATCTACGTGGGACCGGGTACAAGAAAGGCCTACTTGTCAACATGTAATCATCGAAATCATGTTTAGGGCTATGAGGGCAACTACGGGAAGCCTACTAATCACATAATTAAACACGATATTCATAGGATCAACACTTAGCGAATTTACCTAGTCACTAGGGTTTCAATTCATGCTTACCCGCGCGATTAAGCCCCAAGTCATCTCGTATTTAAACTCAAGCCATGCATTGATTAATTCAAACACCCTCAAGTATTCAAAACATTCCACACAACATCCAAATGCCACAATCCCAAGCATTTAATACAACAAGAGAAGCTACAATAATTTTTCTAAGCATATCAATAGGTGAAACCCTCACTGCAATGAACTGTTTTTTCACAATCATTGAGACAAGCAAACAAACTCCCATTCTAGTAAACAAAACGTCAAATTAAAGCTTAAGGAGGGAACTAAATTCAGAAACAAACCTCGCATCATTTGGAGTTCAGGTTCAAGAGTTATAGCCAAAACAGTGAGACTACGCAAAACTGTCCAGATTTGCACACATTTCAATACTTGTCATTTTTGAGGGCCTTAGGGTCGGATTTAGCCTTAGTCCATTTCTGACAAAAATGTCCAGAACTGAACAATCTAGTATCATACCAAATTTCATGCATTTTTGATGTCATTTACTAAATCAAAACTGGTTTGTTCTACAAGAATAGTGAATCTGCCAAAACCTGCTTCATTTTCCCAGATTTTCAAGATTTAGACACATTTTGATACTTTGCCATTTTTAGGACCTTAGAGTCGAAATTAGCTTTAAGCTATTTCTGAAAAAAATTCTCAGAACTGGCAAAACTAGTCACCTACCAATTTTCATGCATTTGCAACCTCGTTTACCTAGTCAAAATCACCCCGTACCAACAAGACAGAAGACTGTCCTATACACGATTTCATCTATCATCACATTCTAGCCAAATATCTTGCCATGCATGTTTACAAAAGCTCATGAACACACATATATCACAAGTACAGAGGTAGAAACAGACATTCAAAGGCATGCATGTGGTTTTTAAAAGCTTTTCAAGAAGTTTTAGCCCTCACCTTAGCAAGACAACATAGAAGATGCACAAACTCTTGATAAAGAACAATGTCGACCTTTTTCCTTGCTTAGCCGAGAGACCACTTGAGATTTCTCTAATTTCTTAGCTTAGTAACCAAGTTCTTAGTAGGTGCATGTGGTTAGAATAAGAAGAAGATGAAATGGAAGCTAACAAACTCACCTAAGCCGAAATGAAGGTTCAATGAGCTTGCACGTGTGTCTTTTGCATTCTAGCTTTGCTTGGTCGAGTTCCTAGTTTCTTGCATGTCTTGAAGGACCTTTGGATGAAGAAATTAAGCCATGGAGAGTAGAATTTCAGCTAGGGTCGAGAGAGAGAGAGAAGAATGAGAGGAAGAGATAAATTGAAAGAAAAATGAAAAGCTTGGTTGGGTATTGATGCTTGTCGGCCTAGGGCCTTGTAGAATCAGAATTTTGTGTCTTCAAGAAGCATTTTTGAATTTTCTAGTATGGGCAAGGGAATGTGTCGAGAATGGTGGAGCTTGGGTAGAGTTTTGAGCCAAATTTTTTATGCTTTGTGTCATAATATGTCATAGAATTGTCTAGGTTCAATTTGAATTATGCAAAGCATTGTAAAAGACCCCATGTGGTCGGCCAAGGCTTGTGCAAATATCTGAATTTTTGTCATCTTTTGGAACATTATTTAATTGTGTGTTTGGGATATGCAAAGAATAAAGAATAAAGAATAAGAATGTCTAGCTTTTGGTGCAATTTCGTCTTCTAGTGGGTTGAATTAGCAATTTAATATTAGTTAGTGGGATTTGTAGGATTAATTAATGACCTAGTGCTTCGTGTAAGATGCTTTCTTGATTAACATGTGGGCACGCATTCCTAAGTTTAGGGCACGCACTATGAGGCAAGGCACGAACTACGAGATGAATGCACGTTTCTCGAGTAAATGCACACAACCCTAAAAAAATGCACATAATTCAATGCGAGGCACACAAAATGAAACATGACTCTTAAACCTAGGTCAAGGCACGCAAATCTAGGTCAGGGCACACGAAACGAGGTATCGCACGTAAATCAAAGTCAGGGCATGTAAGTCGATGATTAGGGCACACAATTCTAGGTCAAGGCACGAATGACGAGGCATGCATGAAAACCAAGACAGGGCACATAATCCAAGGTTGGTCATATAATTCTGGGTCTAAGGTATGCAAATCGAGGTAACACACGTTATTCGGGGTCGGGCCTCACAAACGGGACCTGGTCCTAAGCCCTACGCCCTCGGTTTGTGGGCCCAGCCTCTACGTGAAGCGAAGTTGTCTTACACAAGGTACCGTGGGATTCGGTAATAGAAAAGTGATGGATTAGGTTGTCGTCCTTTTCACGACTCACGACGTACGATCCGGGACGGAAAATCAGCGCAAAAGAAGAAAAATGTCCAAAAACTGATCAAAACGTTTGATTTTGGGCTCTAAAAATAGGCGCAGTTGAGCAGGCTTGCTGCCCCGTCGTAGAGCTCTCGGAGAGCTTTCCAACGGTATGCTGTGCGCTGTGTAACTCCTTACGGATCAAAAGTAATGGGCACCGGAGCGACAGAGACTTGGTCCTAAGCCCTACGCCCTCAGTTTTTGGGCCCAGCCTCTACGTGAAGTGAAGTTGTCTTGCACAAGATGCCATGGGATTCGGTAATAGAAATGTGATGAATTAGGTTGTCGTCCTTTTCACGGCTCACGACGTACGATCCGGGAAAGAAAAATAGCGCAAAAGAATAAAAGTGTCCAGAAATTGATGAAAATGTTCAATTTTGGGCTCCGAAAATAGGCGCAGCTGAGCAGGCTAGCTGCCCCCGTCGTAGAGCTCTCAGAGAGCTTTCCAAGGGTATGCTGTGCGCCGCATAACTCATCACGGATCAAAAGTTATGGGCATCGGAGCGACGGAGACCTGGTCCTAAGCCGCACGCCCTCGGTTTGCGGGCCCAGCCTCTGCATGAAGCGAAGTTGTCTTGCCCAAGGTGGCATGGGATTCGGTAATAGAAATCTGCCGGATTTGGTTGTCGTCCTTTTCGCGGCTCACGACGTACGATCCGGGACGGAAAAATAGTGGAAAAGAAGAAAAATATCCAGAAACTGATGAAAACGTTCGAATTTGGGCTATGAAGACAGGCGCTGCTAATCGGGCATGCTGCCCCCGTCGTAGAGCTCTCGGAGAGCTTTCCAACGGTATGTTGTGCGCCGCGTAACTCCTTACAGATCAAAAGTTATGGGTACCAGAGCGACAGAGACCTGGTCCTAAGCCCTACGCCCTCGGTTTGCGGGCCCAGCCTCTATGTGAAGCGAAGTTGTCTTGCCCAAGGTGGCATGGGATTCGATAATAGAAATGTGATGGATTAGGTTGTCGTCCTTTTCGCGGCTCACGACGTACGATCCGGGACAGAAAAACAGAGCAAAAGAAGAAAAGTGTCCAGAAACTGATGAAAACGTTCAATTTTGCTCTTTGAAAATAGGCGCAGCCGAGCAAACTTGCTGCCCCCGTTGTAGAGCTTTAGGAGAGCTTTCCAACGGTATGCTGCGCGCCACGTAACTCCTTACGGATCAAAAGTTATGGGTACCGGAGCGACGGAGACCTAGTCCTAAGCCTCACGCCCTCGATTTGCGGGCCTAGCCTCTACATGAAGCGAAGTTGTCTTGCATAAGGTGGCGTGGGATTTGGTAATAGAAATGTGGTGGATTAGGTTGTCGTCCTTTTCGCAGCTCACGACGTACGATCCGTGACGGAAAAACAGCGCAAAAGAGAAAAAGTGTCCAATAATTGATGAAAACATTCAATTTTGGATTCCGAAAACAGGCGCAGTCGAGCAGGCAAGCTACCCCCATCGTAGAGCTCTCGGAGAGCTTTCCAACGGTATATTGTGCGCCGCGTAACTCCTCACGGATCAAAAGTTATGGGCACCGGAGCGACGGAGACCTAGTCCTAAGCCCTACGCCCTCGGTTTGCGGGCCCAACCTCTACGTGAAGCGAAGTTGTCTTGCACAAGGTGTTATGGGATTCGGTAATAGAAATGTGATGGAATAGGTTGTTGTCCTTTTCGCGGCTCACGACGTACGATGCGGGACAGAAAAACAGTGCCAAAGAAGAAATATGTCCAGAAACTGCTGAAAACGTTCAATTTTGGGCTTTGAAAATGGGCGCAGCCAAGCAGGCATGCTGCCATCATCGTAGAGCTCTCGGTGAGCTTTTCAACGGTATGTTGTGCACCGCGTAACTCCTTACAGATCAAATTTATGGGTACCAGAGCGACGGAGACCTGGTCCTAAGCCCCACGCCCTCAGTTTGCAGGCTCAGCCTCTACGTGAAGCGAAGTTGTCTTGCACAAGGTGGCGTGGTATTCGGTAATAGAAATGTGATGGATTAGGTTGTCGTCCTTTTCGCGGCTCACGACGTACGATCCGTGACAGAAAAATAGAGCAAAAGAAGAAAAGTGTCCAGAAACTAATGAAAACGTTCAATTTTGGGCTCTGAAAACAGGCACAGCCGAGCTGGCTTGTTGCCCCCGTCGTAGAGCTCTCGGAGTGCTTTCCAACTGTATGTTGTGCGCCGCGTAACTCCTTACGATCAAAAGTAATAGGTACCGGAGCGACGGAGACCTGGTCCTAAGCCCCACGCCCTAGGTTTGCATGCCCAGCCTCTACGTGAAGCGAAGTTGTCTTGCACAAGGTGGCGTGGGATTCGGTAATAGAAATATGAGGTATTAGGTTGTCGTCCTTTTCGCAGCTCACGACGTACGATCCGGGATAGAAAAACAGCATAAAAGAATAAAAGTGTACAAAAACTGAAGAAAACGTTCGATTTTGGGCTATGAAGACAGGCGCTGCAAAGCAAGCTTGCTGCCCCCGTCGTAGAGCTCTCATATAGCTTTCCAATAGTATGTTGTGCGCCGCGTAACTCCTTACGGATCAAAAGTTATGGGCACCGGAGCGACGGAGACCTGGTCCTAAGCCCCACGCCCTCGGTTTGCGGGCCCAGCCTCTACGGGAAGCGAAGTTGTCTTGCCCAAGGTGGCATGGCATTCGATAATAGAAATTTGATGGATTAGGTTGTCGTCTTTTTAGCGGCTCACGACGTACGATCCGGGACAAAAAAACAGAGCAAAAGTAGAAAAGTGTCCAGAAACAGATGAAAACGTTCAATTTTGGGCTCCGAAAATAGGTGCAGTCGAGCAGACTTGCTTCCACCGTCGTAGAGCTCTCGAAGAGCTTTCCAACGGTATGTTGTGCGCCGCGTAACTCCTTACGGATCAAAAGTTATAGGTACCGGAGCGATGGAGACTTTGTCCTAAGCCCCACCCCCTCAGTTTACGAGCCCATCCTCTACATGAAGAGAAGTTGTCTTGCGCAAGGTGGCGTGGGATTCGGTAATAGAAATGTGGTGGATTAGGTTGTCGTTCTTTTCGCTGCTCACGACGTACGATCCGCGACGAAAAAATAGCGTAAAAGATGAAAAGTGACCAGAAAATGATGAAAACGTATGATTTTGGGCTTCGAAAATAGGCGCAGCCGAGCAGACTAGTTGCTCCTGTCGTAGAGCTCTCGGAGAACTTTCTAACAGTATGCTGTGCGGCGCGTAACTCATCACGGATCAAAAGTTAAGGGCATCGGAGCGACGGAGACCTGGTCCTAAGCCGCACGCCCTCGGTTTGAGGGCCCAACCTCTACGTGAAGCGAAGTTGTCTCGCCCATGGTGGCATGGGATTCGGTAATAGAAATCTGATGGATTTGGTTGTCGTCCTTTTCGCGGCTCACGACGTACGATCCGGGACGGAAAAATAGTGCAAATGAAGAAACGTGTCCAGAAACTGATGAAAACTTTCAATTTTGGGTTCCAAAAATAGGCGCATCAGAGTAGGCTTGATGTCCCCGTTGTAGAGCTCTCGGAGAGCTTTCCAACGGTATGTTGTGCACCGCGTAACTCCTTATGGATCAAAAGTTATGGGCATCGGAGCGACGGAGACCTGGTCCTAAGCCCCACGCCCTCGATTTGTGGGCCCAGCCTCTACGTGAAGCGAAGTTGTCTTGCACAAGGCACCATCGGATTCGGTAATAGAAATTCGATGGAATAGGTTGTCGTCATTTTCACGGCTCACGACGTACGATACAGGACAGAAAAACAGAGCAAAAGAAGAAAAGTGTCCAGAAACTGATGAAAACGTTCAATTTTGGGCTCCAAAAATGGGCGCAGCCAAGCAGGGTTGCTGCCACCATCGTATGGTTCTCGGAGAGCTTTCCAATGGTATGTTGTGCACCGCGAAACTCCTTACGGATCAAAAGTTATGGGTACCGGAGCGACGGAGACCTGGTCCTAAGCCCCACGCCCTTGGTTTGTGGGCCCAGCCTCTACGTGAAGTGAAGTTGTCTTGCACAAGGTGGTGTGGGATTCGGTAATAGAAATGTGGTAGATTAGGTTGTCATCCTTTTCGCGGCTCACGACGTACGATCCGGGACGGAAAAACAGCGCAAAAGGAGAAAAGTGTCTAGAAACTAAAGAAAACGTTCGATTTTGGGCTACGAAAACAGGCACTGCATAGCAGGCTTGCTGCCCTCATCGTAGAGCTCTAGGAAAGCTTTCCAACGGTATGCTGTGCGCTGCGTAACTCCTTACGCATCAAATGTTATGGGCACCGGAGCGACGGAGACCTGGTCCTAAGCCCCACGCCCTCAGTTTGCGGGCCCAACCTATACGTGAAGCGAATTTGTCTTGCCCAAGGTGGTGTGGGATTTGGTAAAGAAATTTGATGGATTAGGTTGTCGTCCTTTTTGCAGCTCACGACGTACGATCCAGGATAGAAAAATAGCACAAAAGAAGAAAAGTGTCCGAAAACAGTTGAAAACGTGCAATTTTTGGCTTCAAAAATAGTTGCAGCCGACCACGCTTGCTGCCCCCGTCGTAGAGTTCTCTGAGAGCTTTCCAACTGTATGCTGTGCGCCGCGTTACTCCTTACGGATCAAAAGTTATGTGTACCGGAACGACGGAGACTAGGTCCTAAGCCCCATACCCTCGGTTGGCGGGCCCAGCCTCTACATCAAGCAAAGTTTGTTGCACAAGGTGGCGTGGGATTCTGTAATAGAAATGTGGTGGATTAGGTTGTCGTCCTTTTCACGGCTCACGACGTACGATCCAGGACTGAAAAACAGCATAAAAGAAGAAAAGTGTCCAGAAAATAATGAAAATGTTCGATTTTGTGCTCCGAAAATAGGTGCAGCCGAGCAGGCTAGCTGCCCCCATAATAGAGCTCTCGGAGAGCTTTTCAACGGTATGCTGTGTGCCATGTAACGCTTTACGGATCAAAAGTTATGGGCACCGGAGCGACGGAGACCTGGTCTTAAGCCCTACGCCCTCGGTTTCCGGGCCCAGCCTCTGCGTGAAGTGAAGTTGTCTTGGCCATGGTGGCATGGGATTCGGTAATAGAAATATGATGGATTAGGCTGTCGTCCTTTTCGCGGCTCACGACGTACGATCCGGGATGGAAAAACAGTGCAAAAGAAGAAAAGTGTCCAGAAACTGATGAAAACGTTCGATTTTGGATTCCGAAAACTGGTGCAGCACAGCAGGCTTGCTGCCCCCGTCGTAGAGTTCTCGGAGAGATTTCTAACGGTATGCTGTGCGCCGCGTAACTCCTTACGGATCAAAAGTTAAAGGTACTGGAGCAACGGAGACCCGGTCCTAAGCCCCACGCCTTCGGTTTGCGGGCCCAGCCTCTACGTGAAGTGAAGTTGTCTTGCACAAGGTGCCGTGGGATTCGGTAATAGAAATCTGATGGATTAGGTTATCGTCCTTTTCGCGGCTCATGACGTACGATCCGGGACAGAAAAACAGTGCAAAAGAAGAAAAATGTTTAGAAACTGATGAAAATATTCAATTTTGGGCACCAAAAATAGGTGCAGCCTAGCAGGCTTGCTACCCCCATCGTAGAGCTCTAGTAGAGCATTCCAACGGTATGCTGTGCGCCGCGTAACTCCTTACGGATCAACAGTTATGGGTACCGGAGCGATAGAGACCTGGTCCTAAGCCCCACGCCCTCGGTTTGCTGGCCCAGCCTCTACGTGAAGCTAAGTTGTCTTGCCCAAGGTGGCATGGGATTCGGTAATAGAAATCTGATGGATTAGGTTGTCGTCCTTTTCGCGGCTGACGACGTACGATCCGGGATGGAAAAGCAGCATAAAAGAAGAAAAGTGTACAAAAACTGATGAAAATGTTTGATTTTAGGCTATGAAGACAGGCGCTGCAAAGCAGGCTTGCTGCCCCCGTCGTAGAGCTCTCAGAGAGCTTTCCAACGGTATGCTGTGCGCAGCGTAACTCCTTACGGATCAGAAGTTATGGGCACTAGAGCGACGGAGACCTGGTCCTAAGCCCCACGCCCTCGGTTTGCGGTCCTAGCCTCTACGTGAAGCGAAGTTGTCTTGCCCAACGTGGCATGGGATTCGGTAATAAAAATGTGATGGATTAGGTTGTCGTCCTTTTCGCGGCTCACGATGTACGATCCGGGATAGAAAAATAGAGCAAAAGTAGGAAAGTGTCCAGAAACTAATGAAAACGTTCAATTTTGGGCTCCGAAAATAGGTGCAGCCAAGTAGCCTTGCTGCCCCCGTCGTTGAGCTCTTGGAGAGCTTTCCAACGGTATGCTGTGCGCCGCGTAACTTCTTACGGACCAAAAGTTATGGGTACCAGAGCGACGGAGACCTGGTCTTAAGCCCCACGCCCTCGGTTTGCGGGCCCAGCCTCTACGTGAAGCGAAGTTGTCTTGCCCAAGGTGACATGGGATTCGGTAATAGAAATCTGATGGATTAGGTTGTCTTCCTTTTCGCGGCTCACGACGTACGATCCGGGACGAAAAAGCAGCATAAAAAAAGAAAAGTGTCCTAAAACTAATGAAAACGTTCTATTTTGGGCTTCGAAGAGAGGCGCTGTTAAGCAGGCTTGCTGCCCCTGCCGTAGAGCTCTCGGAGAGCTTTCCAACGGTATGCTGTGCGCTACGTAACTCCTTACGAATCAAAAGTTATAGGCACCGGAGCGACGGAGACCTGGCCCTAAGCCCCACGCCCTCGGTTTGCGGGCCCATCCTCTACGTGAAGCGAAGTTTTCTTGCACATGGTGGCATAGGATTCGGTAATAGAAATGTGATGGATTAGGTTGTCATCCTTTTCGCGGCTCATGACATACGATTCGGGACTGAAAAATAGAGCAAAATTAGAAAAGTGTCCAAAAATTGATGAAAATGTTCAATTTTGGGCTCTGAAAACAGGTGCAGTCGAGCAGGCTAGCTGCTCCCGTCGTAGAGCTCTCGGAGAGCTTTATAACAGTATGCTGTGTACCGCGTAACTCCTCACGGATCAAAAGTTATGGGCATCGGAGCGACGGAGACCTGGTCCTAAGCCGCACGCCCTCGGTTTGCGGGCTCAGCCTCTACGTGAAGCGAAGTTGTCTTGTCGTCTTTTTCACGGCTCACGACGTACGATACGGGACAGAAAAATAGCGTAAAAAAGAAAAATATCCAGAAACTGATGAAAACGTTCAATTTTGGGCTCCGAAAATGGGCTCAGCCAAGCAGGCTTGGCACCACCATCGTAGAGCTCTCGGAGAGCTTTCCAACGGTATGTTGTGTGCCGCGTAACTCCTTACGGATCAAAAGTTATGGGTACCGGAGCGACGGAGACCTGGTCCTAAGCCCCACGCCCTCGATTTGCGGGCCCAACCTCTACGTGGAATTCGGTAATAGAAATGTGGTGGATTAGATTGTTGGCCTTTTCGCGGCTCACGACGTACGATCCGGGATGGAAAAACACTGCAAAAGAAGAAAAGTGTCCAAAAACTGATGAAAACGTTTGATTTTGGGTTCCGAAAACAAGCGCAGCTTAGCAGGCTTGCTGCCCCCGTCGTAGAGCTCTCAGAGAGCTTTCCAACGGTATGCTGTGCGCCGCGTAACTCCTTACGAATCAAAAGTTATGGGCATCGGAGCGACGGAGACCTGGTCCTACGCACCACGCCCTTGGTTTGCGGGCCCAGCCTCTACGTGAAACGAAGTTGTCTTGCACAAGGTGCCGTGGGATTCAGTAATAAAAATTCGATGGATTAGGTTGTCGTCCTTTTCGCGGCTCACGACCTACAATCCGGCACGAAAAAACAGCGCAAAAGAAGAAAAGTGTCCAGAAACTGATGAAAACGTTCGATTTTGGGCTATGAAAACAGGCACTGCACAGCAGACTTGCTGCCCCTGTCGTAGAGTTCTAGGAAAGCTTTCCAACGGTATGTTGTGTGCCGCATAACTCTGTACGGATCAAATGTTATGGGCACCGGAGCAACGAAGACCTGGTCCTAAGCCCCACGACCTCAGTTTGTGGGCCCAGCCTATACGTGAAATGAAGTTGTCTTGCCCAAGGTGGTGTGGGATTCGGTAATGAAAATGTGATGGATTAGGTTGTCGTCCTTTTCACGGCTCACGACGTACGATCCGGGACAGAAAAACAACGCAGAAGAAGAAAAGTATCTGGAAACTGTTGAAAATGTTCAATTTTTGGCTTTGAAAATAGTCGCAGCCTAGCAAGCTTGCTGCCCCTGTCGTAGAGCTCTCTGAGAGCTTTCCAACGGTATGCTGTGCGCCGCATTACTCCTTACGGATCAAAAGTTATGTGTACCGGAACGACGGAGACCTGGTCCTAAGCCCCACGCCCTCAGTTTGCGGGCCCAGCCTCTATGTCAAGCGAAGTTTGTTGCACAAGGTGGCGTGGGATTCGGTAATAGAAATGTAGTGGATTAGGTTGTCGTCCTTTTCACGACTCACGACGTACGATCCGGGACTGAAAAATAGCATAAAATAAATAAAAGTGTCTAGAAAATGATGAAAACATTCGATTTTTTGCTCCGAAAATAGGCGCAGCCGAGCAGGCTAGCTAGCTTTCGTAGAGCTCTCGGAGAGCTTTCCAACGGTATGATGTGCGCCGTGTAACGCCTCACGGATCAAAAGTTATGGGCACCGAAGCGACGGGGACCTAGTCCTAAGCCCTACGCCCTCGGTTTGCAGGCCCAGCCTCTATGTGAATCGAAGTTGTCTTGCCCAAGGTGGCATGGGATTCGGTAATAGAAATCTGATGGATTAGGTTGTCGTCCTTTTCGCGGCTCACGACGTACAATCCGGGACGGAAAAATAGTGCAAAAGAAGAAAAGTGTCAAAAAACTGATGAAAACGTTCGATTTTGGGTTCCGAAAATAGGCGCAGCATAGCAGGATTGCTACCCCCGTCGTAGAGCTCACGGAGAGCTTTCTAACGGTATGTTGTGCACCACGTAACTCCTTACGAATCCAAAGTAATCGGCACTGGAGCGACGGAGACCTGGTCTTAAGCCCCATGCCCTCGGTTTGCGGGCCCAGCCTCTACGTGAAGCGAGGTTGTCTTGCACAAGGTGCCGTGGGATTCGGTAATAGAAATGTGATGGATTAGGTTGTCGTACTTTTCGCGGCTCACGACGTACGATACGAGACAGAAAAATAGCGCAAAAGAAGAAAAATGTCCAGAAACTGATGAAAATGTTCAATTTTGGGCTCTGAAAATGGGCGCAGCCAAGCAGGCGTTCCGCCACCATTGTAGAGCTCTCGGAGAGCTTTCCAACGGTATGTTGTGCGCCGTGTAACTCCTTACAGATCAAAAGTTAAGGGTACCGGAGCTTCGGAGACCTGGTCCTAAGCCCCACGCCCTCGGTTTTCGGGCCCAGCCTCTACGTGAAGCGAAGTTTTCTTGCAAAAGGTGCCGTGGAATTCGGTAATAGAAATGTGGTGGATTAGGTTGTCGTCCTTTTCACGGCTCACGACATACGATCCGAGACGGAAAAACAACGCAAAAGAGGAAAAGTGTCCAAAAACTTATGAAACGATCGATTTTGGGTTCCGAAAATTGGCACAACAAAGCAGACTTCCTGCCCCGTCGTATAGCTCTCGGAGAGCTTTCCAACGGTATGATGTGCGCTGCGTAACTCCTTACTGATCAAAAGTTATGGGCACCGGAGCGACGGAGACTTGGTCCTAAGCCCCACGCCCTCAGTTTGCGGGCCCAGCCTCTACGTGAAGCGAAGATGTCTTGCCCAAGGTGGCGTGGGATTCAGTAATAGAAATGTGATGGATTAGGTTGTCGTCCTTTTTGTGGCTCACGACGTACGATCCGGGACAGTAAAACAGAGCAAAAGAAGAAAAGTGTCCAGAAACTGATAAAAATGTTCAATTTTGGGCTCCGAAAATAGGCGCTGCCAAGTAGGCTTGTAGCCTCCGTCGTAGAGCTCCCGGAGAGCTTTCCAACGGTATGCTGTGCGCCGCGTAATTCCTTACGGATCAAAAGTTATGGGTACCGGAGCGAAGGAGACCTGGTCCTAATCCCCCACCCTCGGTTTGCGGGCCCAGCCTCTACTTGAAACAAAGTTGTCTTGCACAAGGTGCTGTGGGATTCGGTAATAGAAATGTTATGGATTAGGTTGTAATCCTTTTCGCAGCTCACAACGTACGATACGGGACAGAAAAACAGAGCAAAAGAAGAAAAGTGTTCAAAAACTACTGGAAACGCCCAACTTTGGGCTCTGAAAATGGGCGCAGCCGAGCAGGCATGCTGCCACCATCGTAGAGCTCTCGGAGAGCTTTCCAACAGTATGCTGTGCACCGTGTTACTCCTTATGGATCAAAAGTTATGGGTACCAGAACCACAGAGACCTGGTCCTAAGCCCCACGCCATCGGTTTGCGGGCCCAACCTCTATGTGAAGTGAAGTTGTCTTGTACAAGGTGCCGTGGGATTCGAAAATAGAAATGTGGTAGATTAGGTTGTCGTCCTTTTCGCGGCTCATGACATACTATCCAGGATGGAAAAACAATGCAAAAGAAGAAAAGTGTCGAAAAACTTATGAAAACGCTCGATTTTGGGCTCCGAAAACAGGAGCAGCTGAGCAGGCTTGCTACTCCCATCGTAGAGCCCTCGGAGAGCTTTCCAACGGTATACTGTGCGCCGCGTAATTCTTTGCGGATCAAAAGTTATGGGTACCGGAGCGACGGAGACCTGGTCTTAAGCCCCACGCCCTCGGTTTGCAGGCCCAGCCTCTATGTGAAGCGAAGTTGTCTTGCCCAAGTTGGCATGGGATTCAGTAATAGAAATCTGATGGATTAGGTTGTCGTCTTTTTCGCGGCACACGACGTACGATCCGGTACGGAAAAACAGCGCAAAAGAAGAAAAGTGCCCAGAAAATGATGAAAACGTTTGATTTTGGCCTCCGAAAATAGGCGCAGCCGAGCATACTAGTTGCCCCATTGTAGAGATCTCGGAGTGCTTTCCAACGGTATGCTGTGCGCCGCATAACTCCTTACGAATCAAAAGTTATGGGTACCGGAGCGACGGAGACCTGGTCCTAAGCCCCACGCCCTCGGTTTGCGGGCCCAGCCATTACGTGAAGTGAAGTTGTCTTACACAAGGTCGCGTGGGATTCGATAATAGAAATGTGATGGATTAGATTGTCGTCCTTTTCGCGGCTCACGACATACGATCCGGGACAGAAAAATAGAGCAAAAGTAGAAAAATGTCTAGAAACTAATGAAAATGTTCAATTTTGGGCTCTGAAAATAGGTACAGCCGGGCAGGCTTGCTGCCCCCATCGTAGACCTCTCGGAGTGCTTTCCAACGGTATGTTGTGCGCTGCATAACTCCTTACGGATCAAAAGTTATGGGCACCGGAACGACGGAGACCTGGTCCTAAGCCCCACGCCCTCGGTTTGTGGGCCCAGCCTCTACGTGAAGCGATGTTATCTTGCCCAAGGTGGCATGGGATTTAGTAATAGAAATCTGATAGATTAGGTTGTTGTCCTTTTCGCGGCTCACGACATACGATCCGGGATGAAAAAACAGTGCAAAAGAAGAAAAGTATCCAGAAATTGATGAAAACTTTCAATTTTGGGTTCCGAAAATAGGCGCCGCAGAGTAGGCTTGCTGCCCCCGACGTAGAGCTCTCAGAGAGCTTTCCAACGGTATGTTGTACGCCGCGTAACTCCTTACGGATCAAAAGTTATGGGCACCGGAGCGACGGAGACCTGGTCCTAAGCCCCACGCCCTCGGTTTGAGGGCCCAGCCACTACGTGAAGCGAAGTTGTCTTGCACAAGGTGCAGTGGGATTCGGTAATAGAAATGTGACGGATTACTTTGTCGTCCTTTTGGCGGCTCACGACGTACGATACGGGACAGAAAAACAGCGCAAAAGAAGAAAAGTGTCCAGAAACTGATGAAAACGTTCAATTTTGGGATCCGAAAACGGGCGCAGCGGAGTAGGGTTGCTGCCAACATCGTAGATCTCTCGGAGAGCTTTCCAACAGTATGTTGTGCGCCGCGTAACTCCTTACGGATCAAAAGTTATGGGTACCTGAGCGACAGAGACCTGGTCCTAAGCCGCACGCCCTCGGTTTGCGGGCCCAGCCTCTACGTGAAGCGAAGTTGTCTTGCACAAGGTGGTGTGGGATTCGGTAATAGAAATGTGGTGCATTAGGTTGTTATCCTTTTCGCGGCTCACGACATACAATCCGGGACAGAAAAACAGCGCAAAAGAAGAAAATTATCCAAAAATTGATGAAAACGTTCGATTTTGGGTTATTAAAACAGGCGCTGCCAGGCAAGCTTGATGCCCCTGTTGTCGAGCTCTTGGAGAGCTTTCAAACTATATGTTGTGCGCCGCGTAACCCCTTGCGGATCAAATGTTATGGGCACCGGAACGATAGAGACCTAATTCTAAGCCCCACGCCCTCAGTTTGCGGGCCCAGCCTCTACATGAAGCGAAGTTGTCTTGCCAAGGTGGCATGGGATTCAATAATAGAAATGTGATGGATTAGGTTATCGTCCTTTTCGTGGCTCTGCTAGACAGAAAAACTGCGCAAAAGAAGAAAAGTGTCCAGAAATTGTTGAAAACGTTCAATTTTTGGCTCCGAAAATAGTCACAGTCGAGCAAGCTTGCTGCCCCCGTCGTAGAGTTCTCTGAGAGCTTTCCAACGATATACTATGCACCACGTAACTCCTTACGGATCAAAAGTTATGGTTACCAGAACGACGGAGACCTGGTCCTAAGCCCCACGCCCTCGGTTTGCGGGCCCAGCCTCTACGTGAAGTGAAGTTGTCTTGCCCAAGGTGGCATTGGATTCGGTAATAGAAATGTGGCGGATTAGGTTGTTGTCCTTTTCACGGCTCACGACGTACGATCCGGGACTGAAAAACAGCGTAAAAGAAGAAAAGTGTCCAGAAAATGATGAAAACGTTCAATTTTGTTCTCCGAAAACAAGCGCAGCCGAGCAGGCTAGTTGCCCCCATCGTAGAGCTCTTGGAGAGCTTTCCAACGGTATGCTGTGCGCCGCGTAACGCCTTACGGATCAAAAGTTATGGGCACCGGAGCGACGGAGACCTGGTCCTAAGCCCAACGCACTCAGTTTGTAGGCCCAGCCTCTACGTGAAGCGAAGTTGTCTTGCCTAAGGTGGCATGGGATTCGGTAACAGAAATCGGACGTATTAGGTTGTCGTCCTTTTCGCGGCTCACGACGTACGATCCGGGACGGAAAAACAGTGCAAAAGAAGAAAAGTGTCCAGAAACTGATGAAAACATTCGATTTTGGGTTCCGAATACAGGCACAACGCAACAAGCTTGCTGTCCCCGTTGTCGAGCTCTCAGAGAGCTTTCTAACGGTATGCTGTGCGCCGCATAACTCCTTATGGATCAAAAGTTATGGGCAACGAAGCGACGGAGACCTGGTCCTAAGCCCCACGCCCTCGGTTTGCGAGTCCAGATTCTACGTGAAGCGAAGTTGTCTTGGGCAAGGTTCCATGGGAATTGGTAATAGAAATGTGATGGATTAGGTTGTCATCCTTTTCGCGGCTCACAACGTACGGTATGGGACAGAAAAATAGCGCAAAAGAAGAAAAGTATCCAGAAACTGATTAAAATGTTTGATTTTGGGCTCCGAAAATAGGCACAGTCGAGCAGGCATGCTGCCACCATCGTAGAGCTCTCAGAGAGCTTTCCAACGGTATGTTGTGTGCCGCGTAACTCCTTGCGGATCAAATGTTATAGGCACCGGAGCGACGGAGACCTGGTCCTAAGCCCCACGCCCTCAGTTTGTGGACCCAGCCTCTACGTGAAGCGAAGTTGTCTTGCCCAAGGTGGCATGGGATTCGGTAATAAAAATCGGATGGATTAGGTTGTCGTCCTTTTCGCGGCTCATGACGTACGATCCGGGACGGAAAAACTGTGCAAAAGAAGAAAAGTGTCCAGAAACTGATGAAAACATTCGATTTTGGGTTCTGAATACAGGTGCAGCACAACAAGCTTGCTGTCCTCGTCGTCGAGCTCTTGGAGAGCTTTCTAACGGTATGTTGTGCGCCGCGTAACTCCTTATGGATCAAAAGTTATGGGCAACGAAGCGACGGAGATCTGGTCCTAAGCCCCACGCCCTCGGTTTGCGGGCCCAGCCTCTACGTGAAGTGAAGTTGTCTTGCACAAGGTGCCGTGGGATTTGGTAATAGAAATGTGATGGATTAGGTTGTCATCCTTTTCGCGGCTCACGACGTACGGTACGGGACAGAAAAATAGCGCAAAAGAAGAAAAGTATCCTGAAACTAATTAAAATGTTTGATTTTGGGCTCCGAAAACGGGCGCAGCCGAGCAGGCATGCTGCCACCATCGTAGAGCTCTCGGAGAGCTTTCTAACGGTATGTTGTGCGCCGCGTAACTCCTTGCGGATCAAATGTTATCGGCACCAGAGCGACGGAGACTTGGTCCTAAGCCCCAAGCCCTCAGTTTGCGGACCCAGCCTCTACGTGAAGCGAAGTTGTCTTGCCCAAGGTCGCTTGGGATTCGGTAATAGAAATGTGATGGATTAGGTTGTCGTCCTTTTCGCGGCTCACGACGTACGATCCGGGACAGAAAAACAGCGCAAAGGAAGAAAAGTGTCCAAAAAATGTTGAAAACGTTCAATTTTTGGCTCCAAAAATAGTCGCAGCCGAGCAAGCTTGCTGCCCCCGTCGTAGAGCTCTCTGAGAGCTTTCCAACGGTATACTGTGCACCGCGTAACTCCTTATGGATCAAAAGTTATGGGTACCGGAACGATGGAGACATGGTCCTAAGCCCTACATCCTCGGTTTGCCGGCCCAGCCTCTACGTGTAGCGAAGTTGTCTTGCACATGGTGGTGGTGGATTCAGTAATAGAAATGTGGTGAATTAGGTTGTCGTCCTTTTCACGGCTCACGACGTACGATCCGGGAATAAAAAACAGCGTAAAAGAAGAAAAGTATCCAGAAAATGATGAAAATGTTCGATTTTGTGCTCCGAAAATAGGCGCGGCAGAGCAGGCTAGTTGCCCCCGTCGTAGACCTCTCGGAGAGCTTTCCAATGGTATGTTGTGCGCTGCGTAACGCCTTACGGATCAAAAGTTATGGGCACCGGAGCGACGGAGACCTGGTCCTAAGCCCTACGCCCTCGGGTTGCGGGCCTAGCCTTTACGAGAAGCGAAGTTGTCTTGCCCAAGGTGGCGTGGGATTCGGTAATAGAAATCGGATTGATTAGGCTGTCGTCCTTTTCACGGGTCACGACATACGATCCGGGATGGAAAAAACAGTGCAAAAGAAGAAAAGTGTCCAGAAACTGATGAAAACGTTCAATTTTGGGTTCCGAATATAGGCGCAGCACAACAGGCATGCTGTCCCCGTCGTCTAGCTCTCGGAGAGCTTTCTAAAAATTTGATGGATTAGGTTGTCATCCTTTTCGCGGCTCACGACATGCGATCCGGGACATAAAAACAGCGCAAAAGAAGAAAAATGTCCAGAAATTGATAAAAATGTTCTATTTTGGGTTCCAAAAATAGGAGCAGCTGAGCAGGCTTCCTACCCTTGTCGTAAAGCTCTCAGAGAGCTTTCCAACGGTATGTTGTGTGTCGCGTAACTCTTTACGGATCAAAAGTTATGGGCACCGGAGCGAAGGAGACCTGGTCCTAAGCCCCACGCCCTCGGTTTGCGGGCCCAGCCTCCACGTGAAGCAAAGTTGTCTTGCCCAAGGTGGCATGGGATTCGGTAATAGAAATCTGATGGATTAGGTTGTCGTCCTTTTCGCGGCTCACGACGTATGATCCGGGACAGAAAAATAGCGCAAAAGAAGAAAGGTGTCCAAAAACTTATGAAAACGTTCGATTTTGGGTTTCGAATATAGGCGCAGCCGAGCAGACTTGCTGCCCCGACGGAGAGCTCTCGGAGAGCTTTCCAACAGTATGTTGTGCCCCGCGTAACTCTTTACGGATCAAAAGTAATGAGCACCGGAGCGACGGAGACCTGGTCCTAAGCCCCACACCCTCGGTTTGTGGGCCCAGCCTCTACGTAAAGCGAAGTTGTCTTGCACAAGGTGCCGTGGGATTCGGTAATAGAAATGTGATAGATTAGGTTGTCGCCCTTTTCACGGCTCATTACGTATGATACGGGACAGAAAAACAACGCAAAATAATAAAAGTATTCAGAAACTGATGAAAACGTTCAATTTTGTGCTCTGAAAACAGGCACAGCCTAGCAGGCTTTCTCCGCCATCGTAGAGCTATCGGAGAGCTTTCCAACGGTATGCTGTTCGCTGCGTAACTCCTTACGGATCAAAAGTAATGGGCACCGGAGCGACGGAGACTTGGTCATAAGCCCCACGCCCTCAATTTGTGGGCCTAGCCTCTACGTAAAGCGAAGTTGTCTTGCACAAGGTGCTATGGAATTCGGTAATAGAAATGTAATGAATTAGACTGTCGTCCTTTTCGCGGCTCACGACGTACGATCCGGGACGGAAAAACAAGGCAAAATAAGAAAACTGTTCAAAAACTGATGAAAACGTTCGATTTTGGGCTACGAAAATAGGCGCTGCATCGCAGGCTTGCTGCCCCCGTCATAGAGCTTTCGGAGAGCTTTCCAACGGTATGCTGTGACCCACGTAACTCCGTACGGATCAAAAGTTATGGGCACCGGAGCGACGGAGACCTGGTCCTAAGCCCCACGACCTCAGTTTGCGGGCCCAGCCTCTACGTGAAGCGAAGTTGTCTTGCCCAAGGTGGCATGGGATTCGGTAATAGAAATGTGATGGATTAGGTTGTTGTCCTTTTCGCGGCTGACGACGTATGATCCGGGACGGAAAAACACCGCAAAAGAAGAAAAGTGTCCAGAAACTGATGAAAACGTTCAATTTTGGGTTCCAAAAATAGGCGCTGCCAAGCAAGCTTGCTGCCCCTATCGTAGAGCTCTCGGAGAGCTTTCCAACAGTATGTTGTGCGCCGCGTAACTTCTTACGGATCAAAAGTTATGGGCACCGGAGCAACGGAGACCTAGTCCTAAACCCCACGCCCTCGGTTTGCAGGCCTAGCCTCTACGTGAAGCGAAGTTGTCTTAACCAAGGTGGCATAGTATTCAGTAATAGAAATCTGATGAATTAGGTTGTTGTCCTTTTCGCGGCTCACAACGTACGATCCGAGATGAAAAAACAGCGCAAAAGAAGAAAAGTGTCCAGAAATTGATGAAAACGTTCAATTTTGGGCTCCAAAAATAGGCGCAGCTGTGCAGGCTTTTTGCCCCGTCGTAGAGCTCTCGGAGAGCTTTCCAACGGTATGCTGTACGCCGTGTAACTCCTTACGGATCAAAAGTTATGGGCAACGGAGCGACAGAGACCTGGTCCTAAGCCCCACGCCCTCAGTTTGCGGGCCCATCCTCTACGTGAAGCGAAGTTGTCTTACCTAAGGTGGCATGGGATTCGGTAATAGAAATTTGATGGATTAGGTTGTTGTCCTTTTCGCGGCTCACGACGTGCGATCCGGGACGTAAAAACATCGCAAAAGAAGAAAAATGTCCAGAAACTGATGAAAATGTTCAATTTTGGGCTCCAAAAACAGGCGCAGCCGAGCAGGCTTCCTACCCCCGTCGTAAAGCTTTCGAAGAGCTTTCCAACGGTATACTGTGCGTTGCGTAAATCCTTACGGATCAAAAGTTATGGGCACCGGAGCGAAATAGACCTGGTCCTAAGCCCCATGCCCTCGGTTTGCGGGCCCAGCCTCTGCGTGAAGTAAAGTTGTCTTGCCCGAGGTGGCATGGGATTCAGAAATAGAAATCTAATGGATTAGGTTGTCGTCCTTTCGCGGCTCATGACGTACGATCCGAGACGGAAAAACAGCGCAAAAGAAGAAAAGTATCCAGAAACTGATGAAAACCTTTGATTTTGGGCTCTGAAAATAGGCGCAGCCGAGCAGGCTTGCTGCCCCCGTCGTAGAGCTCTCGGAGAAGTTTCCAACAGTATGTTGTGCGCCGCGTAACTCCTTACGGATCAAAAGTAATGGGCACCGGAGCGACGGAGACCTGGTCGTAAGCCCCACGCTCTCGGTTTGCGGGCCCAGCCTCTACGTGAAGTGAAGTTGTCTTGCACAAGGTGCCATGGGATTCGGTAATAGAAATGTGATGGATTAGGTCGTCGTCCTTTTCGCGGCTCACGACGTACGATCCGGGACGGAAAAACAGCGCAAAAGAAGAAAAGTGTCCAGAAACTATTGAAAACATTCGATTTTAGGCTCCGAAAATAGGCGCAGCCTAATAGGCTTGCTGCCCCCGTCGTAGAGCTCTAGGAGAGCTTTCCAACGGTATGCTGTGCGCCGCGTAACTCCTTACGGATCAAAAGTAATGGGCATTGGAGCGACGGAGACCTGGTCTTAAGCCCCACGCCCTCGGTTTGCGGGCCCAGCCTCTACTTGAAGCGAAGTTGTGTTGCACAAGGTGCCGTGGGATTCAGTAATAGAAATGTGATGGATTAGGTTGTCGTCCTCTTCGCCGCTCACGACGTACGATCCGGGACAAAAAAATAGCGCAAAAGAAGAAAAGGGTACAGAAACGGATGAAAACATTCAATTTTGGGCCCCGAAAACAGGCACAGCCTAGTAGGCTTGCTGCCCCCATCGTAGAGCTCTCGGAGAGCTTTCCAACGGTATGCTGTGCGCCGCATAACTCCTTACAGATCAAAAGTTATGGGTAACGGAGCGACGGAGACCTGGTCCTAAGCCCCACGCCCTCGGTTTGCGGGCCCAGGCTCTACGTGAAGTGAAGTTGTCTTGCACAAGGTACCGTACGACTCGGTAATTGAAATGTGATGGATTAGGTTGTCGTCCTTTTCGCAGCTCACGACGTACGATACAGGACAGGAAAACAGCGCAAAAGAAGAAAAGTGTTCAGAAACTGATGAAAACGTTCAATATTGGAATCCAAAAATAGGCGCAGCCTAGCAGGCTTGCTGACCCCATCGTAGAACTCTCGGAGAGCTTTCCAACGGTATGTTGTGCGCCGCGTTACTCCTTACAGATCAAAAGTTATGGGTACCGGAGCGACAGAGACCTGGTCCTAAGCCCCACGCCCTCAGTTTGCGGGCCCAGCCTCTACGTGAAACGAAGTTGTCTTGTACAAGGTACCGTGGGATTCGGTAATTGAAATGTGATGGATTAGGTTGTCGTTCTTTTCGCAGCTCACGACGTACGATACGGGACAGGAAAACAGCGCAAAAGAAGAAAAGTGTTCAGAAACTGATGAAAACGTTCAATATTGGGCTCTGAAAATAAGCACAGCCTAGCAGGTTTGTTGCCCCCATCGTAGAGCTCTCGGAGAGCTTTCCAACGGTATGCTGTGCGCCGTGTAACTCCGAACGGATCAAAAGTTATGGGTACCGAAGCGACGGAGACCTGGTCCAATGCCCCACGCACTTGGTTTGCAGGCCCAGCCTCTACGTGGAGCGAAGTTGTCTTGCCCAAGGTGGCATGAGATTTGGTAATAGAAATGTGATGGATTAGGTTGTCGTCCTTTTCGCGGCTCACGACGTACGGAACGGGACAGAAAAACAGCACAAAAGAAGAAAAGTGTCCAGAAACATATGAAAATGTTCAATTTTGGGCTATGAAAAGAGGCGCAACAAATCAGGCTTGCTGCCACCGTCGTAGAGCTCTCGGATAGCTTTTCAACGGTATGCTGTGCGCCGCGTAACTCCTTACGGATCAAAATTTATGGGCACCGAAGCGATGGAGACCTGGTCCTAAGCCCCACGCCCACAATTTGCGGGCCCAACCTCTACGTGAAGCGAAGTTGTCTTGCCCAAGGTGGCATGGGATTCGGTAATAGAAATCTGATGGATTAGGTTGTCGTCCTTTTCGCGGCTCACAACGTACGATCCGGGACGAAAAAACAGCGTAAAAGAAGAAAAGTATCCAGAAATTGATGAAAACGTTCAATTTTGGGCTCCGAAAATAGGCGCAACCGAGCAGGCTTGCTGCCCCCGTCGTAGAACTCTCGTAGTGCTTTCCAACTGTATGTTGTGCGTCGCGTAACTCCTTATGGATCAAAAGTTATGGGCACCGGAGCGACGGAGACCTGGTCCTAAGCCCCACAACCTCAGTTTGCGGGCCCAGCCTCTACGTGAAGCGAAGTTGTCTTGCCCAAGGTAGCATGGGATTCGGTAATAGAAATGTGATGGATTAGGTTGTCGTCCTTTTCACGGCTCACGACGTATGATCCGGGACGAAAATACAGCGCAAAAGAAGAAAAGTGTCCAGAAACTTATGTAAACGTTCAATTTTGGGCTCTGAAAATAGGCGCTGCAAACCAAGCTTGCTGCCCCCTTCGTAGAGCTCTCAGAGAGCTTTCCAAAGGTATGTTGTGCACCGCGTAACTCCTTGCGGATCAAAAGTTATGGGCACCAAAGCGACGGAGACTTAGTCCTAAGCCCCACGCCCTCGGTTTGTATGCCCAGCCTCTACGTGACGCGAAGTTGTCTTCCACAAGGTGTCGTGGGATTCGGTAATAGAAATGTGGTGGATTAGGTTGTCGTCCTTTTCGCGACTCACGATGTACGATCCGAGACGGAAAAACAGCGCAAAAGAAGAAAAGTGTCCAGAAACTGATGAAAACGTTCCATTTTGGGCTCTGAAAACAGGCGCAGCCGGGCAGGCTTGCTGCCCCAGTCGTAGAGCTCTCAGAGAGCTTTCCAACGGTATGCTGTGTGTCGCGTAACTCCTTACGGATCAAAAGTTATGGGCATTGGTGCGAAGGAGACCTGGTCCTAAGCCCCACGCCCTCGATTTGCAGCCCCAGCCACTACGTGAAGCGAACTTGTCTTGCCCAAGGTGGCATGTGATTCGGTAATAGAAATCTGATGGATTAGGGTGTCGTCCTTTCTGCGGCTCACGACGTACGATCCGAGACGAAAAAACTGCGCAAAAGAAGAAAAGTGTCCAAAAATTGATGAAAACGTGTCATTTTGGGCTCCAAAAATAGGCGCAGCCGAGCAGGCTTGCTGCCCCCATCGTAGAGCTCTCGGAGATCTTTGCAACAGTATGTTGTACGATGCATAACTCCTTACAGATCTAAAGTAATGGGCACTAGAGCGACGGAGACCTCATCCTAAGCCGCACGCCATCGGTTTGCAGGCCCAGCCTCTACGTGAAGCGAAGTTGTCTTGCACAAGGTGTCATGGGATTTGGTAATAGAAATGTGATGGATTAGGTTGTCGTCCTTTTCACGGCTCACGACGTACGATCCGGGACTGAAAAACTGCACAAAATAAGAAAAGTGTCTAGAAACTATTGAAAACGTTCGATTTTGGGCTCCGAAAACAGGCAAAGCCGAGCAGGCTTACTGCTCCGTCGTAGAGCTCTCGGAGAGCTTTCCAACTGTATGCTATGCACCGCGTAACTCCTTATGGATCAAAAGTTATGGGCACCGGAGCGACGGAGACCTGGTCCTAAGCCCCACGCCCTCAGTTTGCGGGCCCAGCCTCTACGTGAAGCGAAGTTTTCTTCCCTAAGGTGGCATGGGATTCGGTAATAGAAATCTGATGGATTAAGTTGTCGTCCTTTTCGCGGCTCACGACGTACGATCCGGGATGAAAAAATAGCGCAAAAGAAAAAATGTGTCCAGAAACTAACGAAAACGTTCAATTTTGGACTCCGAAAATAGGCACAGCCGAGCAGGCTTGCTGCCCCCGTCGTAGAGCTCTCGTAGTGCTTTCCAACGGTATGCTGTGTGTCGCGTAACTCCTTACGGATCAAAAGTTATGGGCACCGGAGCGAAGGAGACCTGGTCCTAAGCCCCACTCCCTCGATTTGCGGGCCCAGCCTCTACGTGAATCAATGTTGTCTTTGTAAGGTCGGACCCCGAATAACGTGTCATACCTCGATTTGCGTGCCATATACCCCTAATTATATGATCGACCTTGGATTACGTGTCCTGTCTTGATTTTCGTGCATACCTAGATATACGTGCCCTAACCTCGATGTACGTGCGTTACCTCCTTTCGTGTGCCCTAACCTTGAACTGCGTACCTTAACCTAGATATAGAGCTGTGCCTTGATTTGCGTGCTTTGTATTGAATTACATGCCTTACATTGGTTTACGTGCATTTCACCTAGGATTGCGTGCATTAGTCTTGAAGTACGTGCATTAGCCTCGTAGTTCGTGTCTACCTCGTAATTCGTGCCCCAAACCTAGGAATCCGTTCCACCACGTTAATCAAGAAAGAATCCTACACAAAGTACAAGACAATAAAATAATCCTACACAATCTACTAACCAATATTATATTCCTAATTCAAATTCTCTACAAACTTCACTAACAATAAAATAATACTAAACTATTCCTACATTTCCCACTAACTATTATTTAATTCATAATTCAACTCATCAACAAACAGTCCTATATTTTATTCAACCTAGATTCCCTAATTTCCCAACATTCCTATGACAATTCTAATGACACAAATGTATAAAAAGTTAGTCCTAGACAAACTATGACACACACACAAGACACTAGGCATAAAATAGCCACAAAACCCTACCCAATGCACACCATTTTCGACCAAACCACCTATGCCCATGCTAACATTTTAAATTTCACATCTTGAAGACACAAAATCAGGAATTTTGCTGCCCAAGGCTGACCATAAGCATTGAAGATTGCAAAAGCTTTATTCCTTGTCATATTTTTGTCATTTCTTCATTTCTTCCTCAACTTCTCTCTCTCCCTCTCATTCCTCTCTCTCCATTTCGGTTTTGGCTGAGTTCTCTCCACCTCCTAGCTCATATTCTTCATCATATGGTGCAACAAGACAAGCAACCATCAAAGAAACTCAAGCAAACAAGCTAAGATGCGAAAACTACACATGCAAGCATTTTGAGTCACCATTTTCGGCCTTGGTGAGTTTCCTAGCTTCCATTTCTTTTCTTCTTGTTCTAACCACATGCATGTACTAAGAACTTGGCCACTAAGCTAGGAAAAATAGAGAGAAATAGGGTGGAGTCTTGGCTAAGCAAGGAAGAAGAAGAAATTTGTGCTTCAACAAGTTTTGTGCATCTTTTTGGTTGATTGCTAAGGTGAGGGCTAAAACCTTTTGAAAATCTTTCAAAAATTCACATGCATGCTCATAAATGTGTGTCTTTGTTTCTGTACTTGAGTTATATGTTCGTTCATAAGCTTTTGCGACCATGCATGACAAGATCTTGGCTTGAAAGTGGTGATAGGTGAAGTCGGATTGTTGACAGCTCTCTGACCAGTCTGTTTCGAGGTAAGTTTAGCTAGGCAAATGATGTTGAAAATGCTTGCAATTTGGAATGTGACTATTTTGGACAGTTTGGAACACATTTCTCAGAAATAGGCCAAAGCTAATTTCGACTCTAAGGTCCTCAAAATGGCAAATCTTTAAAATGTGACCAAATCTGGAAATCTAGAAAATGAAGCAGGTTTTGGCAGATGCACTGACCTTGTAGAACGAACCAGATTTGACTTATTTAATGATGTCCAACATGTATGAAAATTGGTGTGATGATATATTTTTCAGTTCTGGACATTTTTGTCAGAAATGGACTAAGGCTGAATGTGACCCTAAGGACTTCAAAAACGTCAATGATCAAAATGTGTGCAAATCTGGACAGTTTTGTGCTATCCCACTGTTTCGGCTATATCTAATGATCCCGAACTCCAATTGATGCAAGGTTTGTTTCTGATTTTACTTAACTTCTTAAGCTTTAATTTGACATCTTATTCACTGGATTTTAAGATTGTTTGATTAACCTATTGATTGTGAGAAAACATCCTATTGCAGTAAGGGTTTCACTTAGTTATATGCTTGGGAAATTGTTGTAACCTCTCTTGTGGTACTAATTGCTTGTAATTGTAGTGTTGGGATGTTGTGTGGACTGTTTTGAGTACTTGAAGATGTTTGAATTGAATGATGCATGACTTGAGAATGATTTTGAGTTGACTTAGGGTTTAATCACACGGTTAAGCATGAAACGGAAACCCTAATGACTAGGTAGTCTTGATAAGTGTTGATCATTTGGATATTGTGTGGAAATTATATGCTTAGTGGGCTGCCCGTAAATGTCTTATAACTTCAAATGTGATTTTGACCATTGCATGTTGACAAATAAGCTTTTCTTGCACCCGAACCCATGATTGATGTCATTGCATGTTGAATAATCTTATCACTTGATCACGTGGGCTTCTTAATGAGTTATATGGCCTGTTTTACATGTGTTACATGGCTGCCCGTTTAATTTTCATATAACTCTATATGCCTTTCAAGTGAAATTTCCTATCTTATCGTGCCCTGCTTGTTTACCTGTCAATGTGCAATCTTATGACTGTCCGGAGGCAACCTACTTTGTTGTCCTCCTACTGTGATATATTACCTGTCATGAATGTGCATTGCATACAAGGTTGCAACCTTTCCTGTTGGCATGGTAGCGATCACGCACACCGGGCGGCATCGGGCTTGCCGGTGCACCCGTGACTACCATGGTCCCATTCCCTCTCTCGCTTGGGGGCTAGACTTCCTCGGAGAGTTGGGTCGTAGGATTTCGGGATACATCCGGAGTACACCTACCTGGCGTGTTTGGGGGATGATTTGAAGTCGACCGCAACAACTGATCCTGGAACTGATCTGAGAGCAAAAGCTCACTGTATCCTTTTTACTATGTGTATAAGTACTCTCGCTTGGTTCCTAGAGAACCTCGGGGAGGAAAGACCGGTATTCTTGTTTCTGTACTTATATTTCTGTTGTGTTCATGCTTACAAAAAGGATTTTCATAAGTTGAACTAGAAAATGAGTTTCAAAACTTATTTCTCGTTCCCCCTCGCTGAGATCATAAGGACTCACCCTCTTTTATCATCTCAGGTGAAGAAGATCAAGAACCGGTACCCGAGGACGATGTGTCTAACGATGATTCCTTGGAGTGATTGCCTGTCTTGTGTGCTTTGCGTGATTATGGCTATTTGTGAACTATGCTACTTGAAGACTATTTCTTTTATGTTGCTCGTTGTTTATTGATGTAAATGACCCCGTTGTAATTTGGGTCTAATTCTGGGATTGTACTATCTATAACCGGACGAACTTTTATTTGGTTGTTTGCTTTCGTTTTCTTAATTAGTAGTTATCGTAGGCATTCAAACCACTAGATGAACAATGAACTAAGTTAATTCTATCTAATTTCACTTAGGTGCTCATTTGCAAACTAAAGGATAATAGGTACTTGCATGATAAGAAATTGACAAATAAACGGGACATAGTTATCATGTTAGGCTTATTAACCAAAAGAGACTTTCAAGATAAACTAGTTGGCAAATCGGTTGGTGACAAATAGGAGTCCTTAATGGAATTGGATTAATGATTGGAATAATTGAGGCGTTTAGAGAATTAGGTTAAACCAAAGGGCCAATTACAACTGTTATGCTGCCGGTTTTTTGAAAAAACTTTGGAGTTTAGGCCAAGACGTTCAGTGTTAAATCTCCATGAACGGTTAAGCATGTGACATGTCCTGAACGTTTAGGTCACACCCTAGTCTAACCTTATAGGCCGGGTTGGGGCGTGACAGTCTTGCCCAAGGTGGCATGGGATTCGCTAATAGAAATCTGATGGATTTGGTTGTCGTCCTTTTCACGGCTCACAACGTACGATCCGGGACGGAAAAACAGCACAAAAGAAGAAAAGTGTCCAGAAACTTATGTAAACGTTCGATTTTGGGCTCCGATAAGAGGCGCTGCAAACCAGGCTTGCTGCCCCCTTCGTAGAGCTCTCAGAGAGCTTTCCAAAGGTATGTTGTGCGCCGCGTAACTCCTTACGGATCAAAAGTTATGGGCTCCGGAGCGACGGAGACCTGGTCCTAAGCCCCACGACCTCAGTTTGCGGGCCCAGCCTCTACGTTAAGCGAAGTTATCTTGCCCAAGGTGGCATGGGATTCGATAATAGAAATGTGATGGATTAGGTTGTCGTCCTTTTCGCGTCTCACGACGTACGATCTGGGACGAAAAAATAGCGCAAAAGAAGAAAAGTGTCCAGAAACTGATGAAAATGTTCAATTTTGGACTTCAAAAATAGCGCTGTCGAGCAGGCTGGCTGCCCCTGTCGTAGAGCTCTCGGAGAGATTTCCAACAGTATGCTATGCGCCGCGTAACTCCTTACGGATCAGAAGTTATGGGCACCGGAGCGAAAGAGACCTGGTCCAAAGCCCCACGCCCTCGGTTTGTGGGCCCAGCCTCTACGTGAAGCAAAGTTGTCTTGCCCAAGGTGGCATAGGATTCGGTAATAGAAATATGATGGATTAGGTTATCGTCCTTTTCGCGGCTCACGATGTACGATCCGGGACGAAAAAAAAGCGCAAAAGAATAAAAGTGTCCAGAAACTGATGAAAACATTCAATTTTGGGCTCCGAAAATAGGCACAGCCGAGCAGGCTTGTTGTTTCAACAGTATGTTGTGCACCGCGTAACTCCTTACAGATCAAAAGTAATGGGTACCGGAGCGACGGAGACCTGGTCCTAAGCCCCACGCCCTCGGTTTGTGGGCCCAGCCTCTACGTGAAGCGAAGTTGTCTTGCACAAGGTGTAGTGGGATTCGGTAATAGAAATGTGATGGATTAGGTTTTCGTCCTTTTCGCGGCTCATGCCGTACGATCTGGGACGAAAAAACAGCGCAAAAGAAGAATTGTATCCAGAAACTGATGAAAATGTTTGATTTTGGGCTCCGAAAATAGGCGCTACAAAGCTGGCTTGCTGCCCCCGTCGTAGAACTCTCAGAGAGCTTTCCAACGGTATGTTGTGCGCCGTGTAACTCCTTACAAATCAAAAGTTATGGGCATCGGAGCGACAGAGACTTAGTTCTAAGCCCCACGCCCTCGGTTTGCGGGCCCAGCCTCTACGTGAAGCGAAGTTGTCTTGCCCAAGGTGGCATGGGAATCGGTAATAGAAATGTGACGGATTAGGTTGTCGTCCTTTTCGCGACTCACGACGTACGATCCATGACGGAAAAATACCGCAAAAGAAGAAAGTGTACAGAAATTGATGAAAACATTCAATTTTGGTTTTCGAAAATAGGCGCAACTGAGGAGGCTTGCTGCTCCAGTCGTAGAGCTCTCGGAGAGCTTTCCAACGGTATGCTGTGCACCGCGTAACTCAATACAGATCTAAAGTTATGGGCATCAGAGCGACGGAGACCTGGTCCTATGCCCCACGCCCTCGGTTTGCGGGCCCAGCCCCTACGTGAAGTGAAGTTGTCTTACCCAAGATGGCATGGGATTCGGTAATAAAAATGTGATGGATTAGGTTGTCGTCCTTTTCGCGGCTCACGATGTACGATCCGGGACGGAAAAACAGCGAAATGGAAGAAAAGTGTCCAAAAACTGATAAAAATGTTCAATTTTGGGCTCCGAAAGTAGGTGCAGCCGAGCAGGATTTCTACCACCGTCGTAGAGCTCTCGAAGTGCTTTCCAACGGTATGTTGTGCGCCGCGTAACTCCTTACGGATCAAAAGTTATGGGCATTGGAGCGACGGAGACCTGGTCCTAAGCCCCATGACCTCGGTTTTTCTGGCCTAGCCTCTACGTGAAGCGAAGTTGTCTTGCACAAGATGCCATGGGATTCGGTAATAAAAATGTGGTAGATTAGGTTATCGTCCTTTTCGCGGTTCACGACATACGATCCGGGACGGAAAAACAGCGCAAAAGAAGAAAAGTGTCCAGAAATTGATAAAAATGATCGATTTTGGGCTCCGAAAAAAGGCGCAGCCGAGCAGGCTAGCTGCCCCCGTTGTAGAGCTCTCAGAGAGATTTCCAACGGTATACTGCGCACCGCATAACTCCTTACAGATCAAAAGTTATGGGCACCGGAGCCACAGAGACCTGGTCCTGAGCCCAACGCCCTCGATTTGTGGGCCCAACCTCTACGTGAAGTGAAGTTTTCTTGCCCAAGGTGGCATGGGATTCGGTAATAGAAATGTGATGGATTAGGTTGTCGTCCTTTTCGCGGCTCACGACGTACGTTCCGGGACCGAAAGACAGCGCAAAAGAAGAAAAGTGTCCAAAAATTGATGAAGAGGTTCGATTTTGGGCTCTGAAAATAGGCGCAGTAGAGCAGGCTTGCTGGCTCCGTCGTAGAGCTCTCAGAGAGCTTTCCAACGGTATGCTGTGCGCCGCGTAACTCCTTACGGATCAAAAGTTATGGGCACCGAAGCGACGGAGACTTGGTCCTAAGCCCCACGCCCTCGGTTCGCGGGCCCAGCCTCTACGTGATGCGAAGTTGCCTTCCACAAGGTGTCGTGGGATTCGGTAATAGAAATGTGGTGGATTAGGTTGTCGTCCTTTTCGCGACTCACGACGTACGATCCGAGACGAAAAAACAGCGCAAAAGAAGAAAAATGTCCAGAAACTGATGAAAACGTTCCATTTTGGGCTCTGAAAACAGGTGCAGCCTGGCAAGGTTGCTGCCCCAGTCGTAGAGCTCTCGGAGAGCTTTCCAACGGTATGTTGTGCGTCGCGTAACTCCTTAAGGATCAAAAGTTATGGGCACCGGTGCGAAGGAGACCTAGTCCTAAGCCCCACGCCCTCGATTTATGGCCCCAGCCACTACGTGAAGCGAACTTGTCTTGCCCAAGGTGGCATGCGATTCGGTAATAGAAATCTGATGGATTAGGTTGTCGTCCTTTTTGCGGCTCACGATGTACGATCCGGTTCGAAAAAACAGCGCAAAAGAAGAAAAGTTTCCAAAAATTGATGAAAACGTGCCATTTTGGGCTCCAAAAATAGGCGCAGCCGAGCAGGCTTGCTGCCCCCGTCGTAGAGCTCTCGGAGAGTTTTCCAACAGTATGTTGTGCGACGCATAACTCCTTACGGATCTAAAGTAATGGGCACCAGAGCGATGGAGACCTCATCTTAAGCCCCACGCCATCGGTTTGCAGGCCCAGCCTCTACGTGAAGCGAAGTTGTCTTGCACAAGGTGTCATGGGATTTAGTAATAGAAATGTGATGGATTAGGTTGTCGTCCTTTTCACGGCTCACGACGTACAATCCGGGACAGAAAAACTGCGCAAAATAGGAAAAGTGTCCAGAAACTGTTGAAAACATTCAATTTTGGGCTCTGAAAACAGGCACAGCCGAGCAGGTTTGCTGCTCTATCGTAGAGCTCTCGGAGAGCTTTCCAGCTGTATGCTGTGCGCTGCGTAACTCCTTGCGGATCAAAATGAATGGGCATCGAAACGACAGAGACCTGGTCCTAAGCCCCACCGTCCTCGGTTTGCGGGCTCAGCCTCTACGTGAAGCGAAGTTGTCTTGCACAATGTGTCATGGGATTCATAATAAAAATGTGATGGATTAGGTTGTCGTCCTTTTTGCTGCTCACGACGTACGATCTGGGACAGAAAAACAGTGTAAAAGAAGAAAAGTGTCCAGAAACTGATGAAAACGTTGAATTTCGGGCTCCGAAAATAGGCAAAGCCTAGCAGACTTGCTACCCCAGTCATAGAGCTCTCGGAGAGCTTTCCAACGGTATGTTGTGCGCCGCGTAACTCCTTACGGATCAAAATTTATGGGTACCGGAGCGACAGAGACCTGGTCCTTAGCCCCACGCCCTCGGTTTACGGGCCCAGCCTCTACATGAAACGAAGTTTTCTTGCATAAGGTGCCGTGGGATTCGGTAATAGAAATGTGATGGATTAGGTTGTCGTCCTTTTCGCGGCTCACGACGTACGATCCGGGACAGAAAAATAGCACAAAAGAAGAAAAGTGCTTAGAAGCTGATGAAAAAGTTCAATTTTGGGCTCCGAAAATAGGTGCAGTCTAGCAGGCTTGCTGCCCCCATCGTAGAGCTCTCGGAGAGCTTCCCAACGGTATGTTGTGCGCCGCGTAACTCCTTACGAATAAAAAGTTATGGGTACCAGAGCGACGGAGACCTGGTCCTAAGCCCCACACCCTCGGTTTGCGGGCCCAGCCTATACATGAAGCGAAGTTGTCTTGCACAAGGTGCCGTGGGATTCGGTAATAGAAATATGATGGATTAGGTTGAAAATTCGTGTAAAAGTTGCTTATTCGACTTTCTAATAGAGTCGTTAGTTCCGCAGCTCTGGGAGAGAGTTCCATAATTCAATTACAAATCGAGTTAAGGGAGAATGTACTTTTCGCAGCTCACGACATACGATCCGGGACGGAAAAACAAAGCAAAAGAATAAGTGTCTGGGAATTGATGAAAACGTTCAATTTTGGGCTCTGAAAACAAGCGCTGCCGGGCAGGCTTGCTACCCCATTCGTAGAGCTCTCGGAGAGCTTTCCAACGGTATGCTGTACGTCGTGTAACTCCTTACAGATCAAAAGTTATGGGCACCGGTGCGAAGGAGACCTGGTCCTAAGCCCCACGTCCTCGATTTGCGGGCCTAGCCTCTACATGAAGCGAAGTTGTCTTGCCCAAGGTGGCATGGGATTCGGTAATAGAAATCTGATGGATTAGGATGTCGTCCTTTTCGCGGCTCACGACGTACGATCTGAGACGAAAAAACAGCGCAAAAGAAGAAAAGTGTCCAGAAACTAATAAAAACGTTCGATTTTGGGCTACGAAAACAGGCACAGCAGAGTAGGCTTGCTGCTCCCGTCTTAGAGCTCTCGGAGAGCTTCCCAACGGTATGCTTTGTGTCGAGTAACTCCTTACGGATGAAAAGTTATGGGCACGGGAGCGACAGAGACCTGGTCCTAAGCCCTACGTATCAAAAGTTTTGGGTTCCGAATATAAGCGCAGTACAGCAGGCTTGATGTCCCCGTCGTCGAGCTCTCAGAGAGCTTTCTAACGGTATACTGTGCGCCGTGTAACTCCTTACGGATCAAAAGTTATGGGCATATAAGCGACGGAGACCAGGTCCTAAGCCCCACGCCCTCGGTTTGTGGGCCCAGCCTCTACGTGAAGTGAAGTTTTCTTGCACAAGGTGCCATGGGATTCGGTAATAGAAATGTGATAGATTAGGTTATCGTCCTTTTCGCGGCTCACGACGTATGATATGGGACAAAAAAATAGCGCAAAAGAAGAAAAGTGTCCAGAAACTGATTAAAACGTTCAATTTTGATCTCCGAAAATGGGAGCAGCAAAGCAGGCACGCTACCACCATCGTAGAGCTCTCGGAGAGCTTTCCAATGATATGTTGTGCGCCGCGTAACTCCTTACAGATCAAAAGTTATTGGTACCGGAGCGACGGAGACCTGGTCCTAAGCCCCACGCCCTCGGTTTGCAGGCCCAGCCTCTACGTGAAGCAAAGTTGTCTTGCATAAGGTGCCATGGGATTCGGTAATAGAAATGTCGTGGATTAGGTTTTCGTCCTTTTCGTGGTTCACGACGTATGATCCGGGATGAAAAAATAGCGCAAAAGAAGAAAAGTGTCCAAAAACTGATGAAAACGTTCAATTTTGGGTTCCGGAAACAGGCGCAGCACAGCAGACTTGCTGCCCCCGTCGTAGAGCTTTCGGAGAGCTTTCCAACGGTATGCTGTGCGCGTAACTCCTTACAGATCAAAAGTTATGCTCACCGGAGCGACGGAGACCTGGTCCTAAGCCCAAGCCCTCAGTTTGCGGGCCCAGCCTCTACGTGAAGCGAAGTTGTCTTGCCCAATGTGGCATGGGATTCGGTAATAGAAATGTGATGGATTAGGTTGTCGTCCTTTTCGATGCTCACGACGTACGATCCGGGACGAAAAAACAGCGCAAAAGTAGAAAAGTGTCCAAAAACTGATGAAAACGTTCAATTTTTGGCTCCAAAAATAGGCGCATCCAAGCAGGGTTGCTCCCCCATCGTAGAGCTCTCCGAGAGCTTTCCAACGGTATGCTGTGCGCCGCGTAACTCCTTACGGATCAAAAGTTATGGGTACCGGAGTGACAGAGACCTAGTCTTAAGCCCCACGCCCTCGGTTTGCGGGCCCAGCCTCTACGTGAAGCGAATTTGTGTTGTGAGGCCCGACCCCGAATAACGTGTGTTACCTCGATTTACGTGCCTTAGACCTAGAATTATATGACTGATCTTGGATTTCGTGCCCTGTCTTGGTTTTCATGCATGCTTCGTCATACGTGCCTTGAGTTAGAATTGTGTGCCCTAATCCTCGATGTACTTCATACCTAGATATACGTGTCCTGACCTTGAAGTACGTGCGAGACCTCAATTTGCGTGTGATACCTCGTTTCATGTGCCCTAATCTAGATTTGCGTGCCTTGACCTAGGTTTAAGAATTGTGTTCGTTTTGTGTGCCATGCATTGAATTACGTGCATTTATTTAGGGTTGCATGCATTTACTAGAAAAACGTGCATTCGTCTCGTAGTTCGTGTTCTACCTCGTAGTGCGTGCCCTAGACCTAGGAAAGCGTGCCCTCACACTAATTAAGAAAGCATCTTGCACGAATCACTAGGTCATTTATTAATCCTACAAAATCCACTAACTATTATTAAATTACTAATTCAACCCACTAGAAGACAAAATCTCACAAAAAGCTAGACATTCCTTATTCTTTTTGTATTTCAACACACAATTTAATAATGCTCAAAGGATGACAAAAATTCAGACCTTGATGCACAATGGGTCGGCCAAAACCCAAGGCATTGAGCAAAGTTTGAACAAAATTATTTTAATCTAGCATGCTCAAGACAAAGTCTTCACATTGTCATACCTTTTGCTTGCACCAAAGCCACATTTTGCTAACAACCAAGCCACCCATCTCGGCCACATCACCCTTGTCCACCAACAATTCAAATAACACTCAAAAGACAACACAAAATCTGAATTTTTGCTGCCCAAGGCCGACATTTGCATCTATTCCTTCAAGCATTTCATTTTTTCACTTCATTCTCTCATTATCCTCACATTTCTCTCTCTCCCTCTCATTCTTCTCTCTCTCTCTCGGCCCTGGCTGATTTTCTTCCCTTCATAGCTCATCTTCATCACAACATAGTTAATCAAGACAAGCAACAAGCAAGAAGACTCGATCAAGCTAGCTAAGATGCAAGAATCACACATGCATGCTCTTTGAGTCACCATTTCAGCCTTGGTGAGTTTACTAGCTTCCATTTTTTTTCTTCTTGTTCTAACCACATGCATGTACTAAGAACTTGGCCACTAAGCTAGGAAAAATAGAGAGAAATCGGGTGGTGTCTAGGCTAAGCAAGGAAGAAGAAGAAAATTGTGCTTCATCAAGTTTTGTGCATCTTCTTGTTGATTTGCTAAGGTGAGGGCTAAAACTTCTTGAAAATCTTTCAAAAATCCACATGCATGCTCTTAAATGTATGTCTTTGCTTCTGTACTTGAGTTATATGTGTGTTCATAAGCTTTTAAAACCATGCATGGCAAGATTTTGGCTTGAAGATGATGATAGATGAAATCGGGTTTGGTAACAGCTCTCTGTCTTGTTGTTGTGAGGTGAGTTTGGCTAGGCAAATGATGTTGAAAATGCATAAAAATTGGTAGAGAACTAGTTTTGCCAGTTTTGAACATTTTTCGCAGAAATAGGCCAAAGTAATTTTGACTCTAAGGTCCTCAAAATGAAAAATCATTAAAATGTGTCCAAATCTGGAAGTCTGGAAAAATGAAGCAGGTTTTGGCAAATGCACTGACCTTGTGGAACGAACCAGTTTTGATTTAGTAAATTATGTCCAAAATGCATGGAATTTGGTGTGCTGCTATATTTTTCCGTTATGGACATTTTTTTCAGAAATGGACTAAGGCTAAATCTGACCCTAAGGACCTCAAAAATGACAATTATTGAAATGTGTGCAAATCTGGACAGTTTTGTGCAATCCCACTGTTTTGGCTATAACTATTGATCTCGAACTCCAAATGATGAAAGGTTTGTTTCTGATTTTATTTCAATTATTAAGCTTTAATTTGACATCTTATTTACTAGAATTGGATATTGTTTGCTTGACTCAATGGTTGTGAGAAAACAGCCTATTGCAGTGAGGGTTTCACTTAGTTATATGCTTAGAAGTTTGTTGTAACTTCCCTTGTGGTATTAATTGCTTTGGATTGTGGCATTGGGATATTTTTTGGACTGTTTTGAGTACTTGGGGATGTTTGGATTAATTGATGCTTGGCTTGAGATTGATTTTGAGTTGACTTGGGGCTTAATTACACAGGTAAGCACGAAAAGGAAACCCTAGTGACTAGGCGAACTTGCTAAGTGTTGATCCTTTGAATATTGAGTGTAATTATATGTTTAGTACGCTACCCGTAGTTTCCTTATAGCCCTAAATATGATATTGATTCGTTGCATGTTGACAAATAGGCCTTTCTTGCATCCGAACCACGTAGATTGTTGTTGCATATTGAATAACCTTATTATTTGATTACGTGGACGTTGAAATGAGTTATATGACTTGATTTACGTGTGTTACAAGGCTACCCATTTAATGTTCATATAACTCCATATGCCTTTCAAGTGAAATTACTTGTCTTATCGTGCCTCGCTTGTTTGCTTGTCAATGTGCAATCTTATGACTGCTCGGAGGCAACCTACTTTGTTGTCCTTCTAATGTGATATATTAAATGTCATAAATGTGCATTGCATACAAGGTTGCAACCTTTCATTCTGGCGTGGTAGCGTTCACGCACACCGGGCGACATCGGGCTTGCCGGTGCAACCGTGACTACCATTGTCCAATTCCCTCTCTCACTTGGGGGCTAGACTTCCTCGAAGAGTTGAGTCGTAGGATTTCAGGATACATCCGGAGTACACCCACTTGGCGTGTTAAGGGGATGATTTGAAGTTGGCCGCAACAACTAAGAGCAAAAGCTCACCGTATCCTTTTTACTATGTGTATAAGTACTCTCGCTTGGTTCCTAGAGGACCTCGGGGAGGAAAGACGGGTAATTGTGTTCATTTACTTTTATATTACGTTATGTACTTACTTGTGACATATTCATGCTTGCAAAAAGGATTTTTCATAAGTTGAACCGAAAAAATGAGTTTCAAAACTTATTTCTCGTTCCCCCTCGCTGAGTTCATAAGGACTCACTTTCTTTTTTGTCACAGGTGTAGCAGATTTGGAACAGATACCCGAAGTAAATGTGCTTGTTGATGATTCCTTGGAGTGACTACGTGCTTTTGTGCTTTGCCTGAAAGTGGTTACTATATGGATGTTGTGTTTGATTGCAAACTATTCATTTTATTGATGTAAATGACCCCGTTGTAATTTGGGTCTAATTCTGGGATTTTACTATCTATAACCGGATGAACTTTTTATTTGGTTGTTCGCTTTCGTTTTCTTAATTAGTAGTTATTGTAGGCATTCAAACCACTAGATGAACAATCAACTAAGTAAATTTTATCTAATTTCACTTAGGTGCTCATTTACAAACTAAAGGATAATAGGTACTTCCATGATAGGAAATTGACAAATAAATGGGACATAGTTATCATGTTAGGCTTATTAACCTAACGAGACTTTCAAGATAGACTAGTAGGCATATCAGTTGATGACAAAATAGGAGTCCTCAATGGAATTGGATTAATGATTGGGATAATTGAGGCGTTTAGAAATTAGGTCAAACTAAAAGGTCTTAAATACAACAGTCATGCCGCCGATTTTCTGAAAAAACTTTTGGAGTTCTAGGCTAATCTTAAGAATTAATCATAGTGAAGCAGTTAAGTACGCAAAACAACTTGAAAGTTTAGCTCAAACCCTAGTCTAGCCTCTAAAGGTCGGGTTGGGGCGTGACATGTCTTGCCCAAGTTGGCATGGGATTCGGTAATAGAAATATGATGGATTAGGTTGTCGTCCTTTTTGCGGCTCACGACGTACGATCCGGGACGAAAAAATAGCGCAAAAGAAGAATAATGTCCAGAAAATGATGAAAACGTTCGATTTTGGGCTCCGAAAATAGGTGTAGCAAATCAGGCTTGCTACCCCCGTTGTAGAGCTCTCAGAGAGATTTCCAACGGTATGCTGTGCGCCGTGTAACTCCTTATTGATCAAAAGTTATAGACACCGGAGCGACGGAGACCTGGTCCTTAGCCCTATGCACTCGGTTTGCGGGCCCAGCCTCTACGTGAAGTGAACTTGTCTTGCCCAAGGTGGCATGGGATTCAGTAATAGAAATGTGATGGACTAGGTTGTCATCCTTTTCGCGGCTCATGACGTACGATCCGGGATGAAAAAACAGTGCAAAAGAAGAAAAGTGTCCAGAAATTGATGAAAATGTTCAATTTTGGTCTCCGAAAACAGGAGCAGCTGAGCAGGCTTGCTGCCCCTGTCCTAGAGCTCTCGGAGAGCTTTCCAACAGTCTGTTGTGTGCCGCGTAACTTCTTACGGATCAAAAGTTATGGGCACCGGAGCAACGGAGACCTAGTCCTAAACCCCACGCCCTCGGTTTGCAGGCCTAGCCTCTACGTGAAGCGAAGTTGTCTTGCCCAAGGTGGCATGGTATTCGGTAATAGAAATCTGATGGATTAGGTTGTCGTCCTTTTCGCGGCTCACAACGTACGATCCGAGATGAAAAAACAGCGCAAAAGAAGAAAAGTGTCCAAAAATTGATGAAAACATTCAATTTTCGGCTCCGAAAATAGGCACAGGTGAGCAGGATTTTCCCCCGTCGTAGTTCTCTTGGAGAGCTTTCCAACGGAATGCTGTGCGCCGCGTAACTCCTTAGGGATCAAAAGTTATGGGCAACAGAGCGACGGAGACCTGGTCCTAAGCCCCACGCCCTCAGTTTGCGGGCCCAGCCTCTACGTGAAGCGAAGTTGTCTTGCCCAAGGTGGCATGGGATTCGGTAATAAAAATTTGATGGATTAGGTTGTCGTCCTTTTCGCGGCTCGCGACGTGCGATCCGGGACGTAAAAACTGCGCAAAAGAAGAAAAATGTCCAGAAATAGATGAAAACGTTCAATTTGGGCTCCAAAAACAGGCGCAGCCGAGCAGGCTTCCTACCCCCGTCGTAAAGCTCTCGGAGAGCTTTCCAACGGTATGCTGTGTGTCGCTTAACTCTTTACGGATCAAAAGTTATGGGCACCGGAGCGAAGGAGACCTGGTCCTAAGCCCCACGCCCTCGGTTTGTGGGCCCAGCCTCCACGTGAAGCAAAGTTGTCTTGCCCAAGGTGGCATAGGATTCGGTAATAGAATCTGATGGATTAGGTTGTCGTCCTTTTCGCGGCTCACGACGTACGATCCGGGACAGAAAAAAAACGCAAAAGAAGAAAAGTGTCCCGAAACTTATGAAAACGTTCGATTTTGGGTTCCGAATATAGGCGCAATTAGCAGACTTGCTGCCCTCGTCGGAGAGCTCTCGGAGAGCTTTGTAACAGTATGTTGTGCCCCGCGTAACTCCTTACGGATCAAAAGTAATGGGCACCGGAGCGACGGAGACCTGGTCCTATGCCCCAAGCCCTCGGTTTGCGGGCCCAGCCTCTACGTAAAGCCAAGTTGTCTTCCACAAGGTGCCGTGGGATTTGGTAATAGAAATGTGATAGATTAGGTTGTCGCCCTTTTCACGGCTCATGACGTACGATACGGGACAGAAAAACAGCACAAAAGAATAAAAGTGTTCAGAAACTGATGAAAACGTTAAATTTTGTGCACCGAAAATAGGCGCAGCCTAGCAGGCTTGCTGCCCCCATCGTAGAGCTATCGGAGAGCTTTCCAACGGTATGCTGTGCGCCGCGTAACTCCTTACGAATCAAAAGTAATGGGCACCGGAGCGACGGAGACTTGGTCATAAGCCCCACGCCCTCGGTTTACGGGCCCATCCTCTACGTAAAGCGAAGTGGTCTTGCACAAGGTTCTATGGAATTCGGTAATAGAAATGTGATGGATTAGGTTGTCGTCCTTTTCGCGGCTCACGACATACGATCTGGGACGAAAAAACAGGGCAAAAGAAGAAAAATATTCAGAAACTGATGAAAATGTTCAATTTTGGGCTACAAAAATAGGCGCTGCATTGCAGGTTTGCTGCCCCCGTCGTAGAGCTTTCGGAGAGCTTTCCAACGGTATGCTGTGACCCGCGTAACTCTGTATGGATCAAAAGTTATGGGCACCGGAGCGACGGAGACCTGGTCCTAAGCCCCACGACCTCAGTTTGCGGGCCCAGCCTCTACGTGAAGCAAAGTTGTATTGCCCAATATGGCATGGGATTCGGTAATAGAAATGTGATGGATTAGGTTGTCGTCCTTTTCGCGGCTCACGACGTATGATCCGGGACGAAAAAACACAGCAAAAGAAGAAAAGGGTCCAAAAACTGATGGAAATGTTCAATTTTGGGTTTCGAAAATAGGCGCAGCCAAGCAAGCTTGGTGCCCCTGTCGTAGAGCTCTCGGAGAGCTTTCCAACAGTATGTTGTGCGCCGCGTAACTTCTTACGGATCAAAAGTTATGGGCACCGGAGCAACGGAGACCTAGTCCTAAACCCCACGCCCTCGGTTTGTAGGCCTAGCCTCTACGTGAAGCGAAGTTGTCTAGCCCAAGGTGGCATGGTATTCGGTAATAGAAATCTGATGGATTTTGTTGTCGTCCTTTTCGCAGCTCACAACGTACGATCCGAGACGAAAAAACAGCGCAAAAGAAGAAAGTGTCCAGAAATTGATGAAAACGTTCAATTTTGGGATCCAAAAATAGGCGCAGCTGAGCAGGCTTTTGCCCAGTCGTAGAGCTCTCGGAGAGCTTCCCAACGGTATGCTGTGCTCCGCGTAGCTCCTTACGGATCAAAAGTTATGGGCAACGGAGCGACGGAGACCTAGTCCTAAGCCCCACGCCCTAAGTTTACGGGCCCAGCCGCTACGTGAAGCGAAGTTGTCTTGCCTAAGGTGGCATGGGATTTGGTAATAGAAATTTGATGGATTAGGTTGTCGTCCTTTTCGCCGCTCACGACGTGCGATCCGGGACGTAAAAATAGCGCAAAAGAAGAAAAATGTCGAGAAACTGATAAAAACGTTCAATTTTGGGCTCCAAAAATAGGTGCACCTGAGCAGGCTTCCTACCCCCATCGTAAAGCTCTCGGAGAGCTTTCCAACGGTATGCTGTGCGTCGCGTAACTCCTTACGGATCAAAAGTTATGGGCACCGGAGCGAAGGAGACCTAGTCTTAAGCCCCACGCCCTCGGTTTGCGGGCCCAACCTCTGCGTGAAGTAAAGTTGTCTTGCCCAAGGTGGCATGGGATTCAGAAATAGAAATCTGATGGATTAGGTTATCGGCCTTTTTGCGGCTCACGACGTACGATCCAAGACGGAAAAACAGCGCAAAAGAAGAAAAGTGTCCAAAAACTAATGAAAACGTTTGATTTTGGGCTCTAAAAATAGGCGCAACCGAGCAGGCTTGCTACCCCCGTCATAGAGCTCTTGGAAAGCTTTCCAACAGTATGTTGTGCGCCGCGTAACTCCTTACAGATCAAAAGTAATGGGCACCGGAGCGACGGAGACCTAATCCTAAGCCCCACGCTCTCGGTTTGCTGGCCCAGCCTCTACGTGAAGCGAAGTTGACTTGCACAAGGTGCCATGGGATTCAGTAATCGAAATGTGATGGATTAGGTCATCGTCCTTTTCGCGGCTCACGACGTACGATCCGGGACGGAAAAACAGCGCAAAAGAAGAAAAGTATCCAGAAACTATTGAAAACATTCAATTTTGGACTCTGAAAACAGGCACAGCCTAGTAGGCTTGCTACCCGCATCGTAGAGCTCTCGGAGAGCTTTCCAACGGTATGCTGTGCGCCGCGTAACTCTTTACGGATCAAAAGTAATGGGCACCGGAGCGACGGAGACCTGGTCCTAAGCCCTACGCCCTCGGTTTGCGGGCCCAGCCTCTACGTGAAGCGAAGTTGTCTTGCACAAGATGCCATGGGATTCAGTAATAGAAATGTGATGCATTAGGTTGTCGTCCTCTTCGCGGCTCACGACGTACGTTCCGGGATAAAAAAATAGCGCAAAAGAAGAAAAGTGTACAGAAACTGATGAAAACGTTCAATTTTGGGCTCCGAAAATAGGCGCAGCCTAGTAGGCTTGCTGGGCCCATCGTAGAGCTCTCGGTATGCTGTGCGCCGCGTCACTCCTTACGGATCAAAAGTTATGGGTAACGGAGCGATAGAGACCTGATCCTAAGCCCCACGCCCTCGGTTTGCAGGCCCAGCCTCTACTTGAAGCGATGTTGTCTTGCACAAGGTACCATGGGATTCGGTAATAAAAATGTGATGGATTAGGTTGTCGTCTTTTTTGCAGCTCACGACGTACGATACGGGACAGGAAAAAAGCACAAAAGAAGAAAAGTGTTCAAAAACTGATGAAAACGTTCAATATTGGGCTCCGAAAATAGGCGCAGCCTAGCAGGCTTGCTACACCCATCGTAGAGCTCTCGGAGAGCTTTCCAACGGTATGCTGTGCACCGCGTAACTCCTTACGGATCAAAAGTTATGGGTACCGGAGTAACGGAGACCTGGTCCTAAGCCCTACGCCCTCGGTTTGCGTGCCCAGCCTCTACGTGGAGCGAAGTTGTCTTGCCCAAGGTGTCATGGGATTCAGTAATAGAAGTGTGATGGATTAGGCTATCGTCCTTTTCGCGGCTCAATACGTACGATCCGGGACGGAAAAACAGCGCAAAAGAAGAAAAGTGTCCAGAAACTGATGAAAATGTTGGATTTTGGACTCCGAAAACAAGCGCAGTAAAGCAGGCTTGCAGCCCCCGTCTTAGAGCTCTATGATATCTTTCCAACGATATGCTGTGCGCCGTGTAACTCCTTACGGATCAAAAGTTATGGGCACCGGAGCGACGAAAACCTGGTTCTAAGCCCCACGCCCTCGGTTTGCGGGCCCAACCTCTACGTGAAGCGAAGTTGTCTTGCCCAAGGTGGTATGGGATTCGGTAATAGAATTCTGATGGATTAGGTTGTCATCCTTTTCGTGGCTCACGACGTACGATCCGAAACGAAAAAACAGCGCAAAAATAGAAAAGTATCCAGAAATTGATGAATACGTTCAATTTTGGCCTCCGAAAACAAGCGCAGCCGAGCAGGCTTCCTGGCCCCGTCGTAGAGCTCTCGGAGAGCTTTCCAACGGTATGCGGTATGCCGCGTAACTCCTTACGGATCAAAAGTAATGGGCACCAGAGCGACGGAGACCTGGTCCTAAGCCCCACGCCCTTGGTTTGCGGGCCCAGCCTCTACGTGAAGCGAAGTTGTCTTGCACAAGGTGCCGTGGGATTCGGTAATAGAAATGTGACGGATTAGGTTGTCGTCCTTTTCGCGGCTCACGACGTACAATCCGGGATGGAAAAACAGCGCAAAAGAAGAAAAGTGTCCAGAAACTATTGAAAACGTTCGATTTTGGGCTCTGAAAATAGGTACAGCCTAGTAGGCTTGCTGCCCCCATCGTAGAGCTCTCGGAGAGCTTTCCAACGGTATGCTGTGCACAGCGTAACTCCTTACGGATCAAAAGTAATGGGCACCGGAGCGACGGAGACCAGGTCCTAAGCCCCACGCCCTCGGTTTGCGGGCCCTACCTCTAAGTGAAGCGAAGTTGTCTTGTACAAGGTGCCAAGGGATTCGGTAATAGAAATGTGATGGATTAGATTGTCGTCCTTTTCGCAGCTCACGGTGTACGATCCGGGACAGAAAATAGCACAAAAGAGAAAAGTGTACAGAAACTGATGAAAATTTTCAATTTTGGGCTCCGAAAATAGGCGCAGCCGACTAGGCTTGCTGCCCCCATCGTAGAGCTCTCGGATAGCTTTCCAACGGTAAGCTGTGCTCCGCGTAACTCCTTACGGATCAAAAGTTATGGGTAACGGAGCAACGGAGACTTGGTCCTAAGCCCCACGCCCTCGGTTTGCGGGCCCAGCTTCCACGTGAAGCGAAGTTGTCTTGCATAAGGTACCGTGGGATTCGGTAATAGAAATGTTATAGATTAGGTTGTCGTCCTTTTTGCAGCTCACGACGTACGATACGGGACAGGAAAACAGCGCAAAAAAAGAAAAGTGTTCAGAAACTGATGAAAACATTCAATATTGGGCTACGAAAATTGGCGCAGCCTAGGAGAGCTTTCCAAAGGTATGCCCTGCACCGTGTAACTCTTTTCGGATCAAAAGTTATGGGTACCGGAGTGACGGAGACTTGGTCCTAAGCCCCACACCCTCGATTTTATGGGCCCAGCCTCTACGTGGAGTGAAGTTGTCTTGCCCAATATGGCATGGGATTCGGTAATAGAAATGTGATGGATTAGGTTGTCGTCCTTTTCGCGGCTCACGACGTACGATCTAGGACGAAAAAACAGCGCAAAAGAAGAAAAGTGTCCAGAAACTGATGAAAACGTTCAATTTTGGGCTCTGAAGATAGGCGCAGCAAAACAAGCTTGCTGCTCATGTCGTAGAGCTCTCGGATAGCTTTCCAACGATATGCTCTACGTCGTATAACTCCTTACAGATCAAAAGTTATGGGCACCGGAGCGACGGAGACCTGGTCCTAAGCCCCACGCCCTCGGTTTGCGGTCCCAGCCTCTACGTGAAGCGACATTGTCTTGCCCAAGGTGGCATAGGATTCGGTAATAGAAATTTGATGGATTAGGTTGTCATCTTTTTCGCAGCTCACGACGTACGATCCGGGACGGAAAAACAGAGCAAAAGAAGAAAAATATCCAGAAATTGATGAAAACATTCAATTTTGGGCTCCGAAAATAGGTGAAGCCGAGCAGGCTTGTTGCCCCCGTTGTAGAGCTCTCGGAGAGCTTTCCAACGGTATGCTGTGCGCCGCGTAACTCCTTATGGATCAAAAGTTATTGGCACCGGAGCAAAGGAGACCTGGTCCTAAGCCCCACGCCCTCGGTTTGCTGCCCCAGCCTCTACGTGAAGTGAAGTTCTCTTGCACAATGTGCCATGGGATTCGGTAATAGAAATGTGATGGATTAGGTTGTCGTCCTTTTCGCGGCTCACGACGTACGATCCGGGACAGAAAAATAGCGCAAAAGAAGAAAAGTGTTTAGAAACTGATGAAAACGTTCAATTTTGGTCTCCAAAAAGAGGCGCATCCTAGCAGGCTTGCTGCCTCCATCATAGAGCTCTCGGAGAGCTTTCCAACGGTATGCTGTACGTCGCGTAACTCCTTACAAATCAAAAGTTATGGGTACCGGAGCGACAGAGACCTGGTCCTAACCTCACACCCTCGGTTTGCGGGCCCAGCCTCTACGTAAAATGAAGTTTTTTTGCACAAGGTGCCGTGGAATTCGGTAATTGAAATATGATGGATTAGGTTGTCGTCCTTTTCGCAGCTCACGACGTACGATACGGGACTGGAAAACAGCGCAAAAGAAGAAAAGTGTTCAGAAACTGATGAAAACGTTCAATATTGGGCTCCAAAAATAGGCGCAGCCTAGCAGGCTTGTTGTCCCCATCGTAGAGCTCTCGGAGAGCTTTCCAACGGTATGCTGTGCACCGCGTTACTCCTTACAGATCAAAAGTTATGGGTACCAGAGCGACGGAGACCTGGTCCTAAGCCCCACGCCCTCGATTTGCGGGCCTAGCATCTACGTGAAGCGAAGTTGTCTTGCACAAGGTGCCGTGGGATTCGGTAATTGAAATGTGATGGATTAGGTTGTCGTCTTTTTCGCAGCTCACGACGTACGATACGGGACAGGAAAACAGCGCAAAAGAAGAAAAGTGTTTAGAAACTGATGAAAATGTTCAATATTGGGCCCTGAAAATAAGAGTAGCCTTGCAGGTTTGTTGCCCCCATCGTAGAGCTCTCGGAGAGCTTTCCAACGGTATGCTGTGCGACGCGTAACTCCTTACGGATCAAAAGTTATGGGTACCGGAGCGACGGAGACCTGGTCCTATGCCCCACACCCTCAGTTTGCGGGCCCAGCCTCTACGTGGAGCGAAGTTTTCTTGCCCAAGGTGGCATGGGATTTGGTAATAGAAATGTGATGGATTAGGTTGTCGTCCTTTTCGTGACTCACGACGTACGATCCGGGACAGAAAAACAGCGCAAAAGAAGAAAAGTGTCCAAAAAGAGAGGAAAATGTTCGATTTTGGGCTACGAAAAAAGGTGAAGCAAAGCAGGCTTGCAGTCCCCGTCGTAGAGCACTCGGATAGCTTTCCAACGGTATACTGTGCGCCGCGTAACTCCTTACGGATCAAAAGTTATGGGCACCGGAGCGACGGAGACCTCGTCCTACACCCCACGTCCTCGGTTTGCGGGCCCAGCCTCTATGTGAAGCGAAGTTGTCTTGCCCAAGGTGGCATGGGATTCGGTAATAGAAATCTGATGGATTAGGTTGTCGTACTTTTCATGGCTCACGACGTACGATCCGGGACGAAAAAACAGCGCAAAAGAAGAAAAGTGTCCAAAAAGAGATAAAAATGTTCGATTTTGGGCTACGAAAAGAGGTGCAGCAAAGCAAGCTTGCATCCCCCGTCGTAGAGCTCTCGGACAGGTTTCCAACGGTATGCTATGCACCGCGTAACTCTTTACGGATCAAAAGTCATGGGCACCGGAGCGACGGAGACCTGGTCCTAAGCCCCACGCCCTCAGTTTGCGGGCCCAGCATTTACGTGAAGCGAAGTTGTCTTCCCCAAGGTGGCATGGGATTCGGTAATAGAAATCTGATGGATTAGGTTGTCGTCCTTTTCGCCGCTCACGACGTACGATCCGGGACGGAAAAACAGCGCAAAAGAAAAAAAATCCCCATAAACTAACGAAAACGTTCAATTTTAGGCTCCGAAAATTGGCGCCGTCGAGCAGGCTTGCTGCCCCCGTCGTAGAACTCTCGTAGTGCTTTCAAACGGTATGATATGCGTCACGTAACTCCTTATGGATCAAAAGTAATGGGCACCGGAGCGAAGTAGACCTAGTCCTAAACCCCACGCCCTCGGTTTGCGGGCCCAGCCTCTACGTGAAGCAATGATTTCTTGCCCAAGGTGGCATGGGATTCGGTAATAGAAATTTGATGGATTTGGTTGTCGTCCTTTTCACGGCTCACGACGTACGATCCGGGACGAAAAAACAGCGCAAAAGAAGGAAAGTATCCAGAAACTTATGTAAATGTTCAATTTTGGGATCCAAAAATAGGCACTGCAAACCAGGCTTGCTGCCCCCGTCGTAGAGCTCTCAGAGAGCTTTCCAAAGGTATGTTGTGCGCCTCAAAACTCCTTACGGATCAAAAGTTATGGGCACCGGAGCGACGGAGACCTGGTCCTAAGCCCTACGACCTCAGTTTACGGGCCCAGCCTCTACGTGAAGCGAACTTGTCTTGCCCAAGGTGGCATGGGATTCGGTAATAGAAATGTGATAGATTAGGTTGTCGTCCTTTTCGCGTCTCATGACGTACGATCCAGGACGGTAAAACAGTGCAAAAGAAGAAAAGTGTCCAGAAACTGATGAAAACGTTCAATTTTGGACTCTGAAAATAGGCGCTGTCGAGCAGGCTGGCTGCACCCGTCGTAGAGCTCTCGGAGAGCTTTCCAACAGTAGGTTATGAGCCGCGTAACTCCTTACGGATCAGAAGTTATGGGCACCGGAGCGAAGGAGACCTGGTCCAAAGCCCCATGCCCTCGGCTTGTGGGCCCAGCCTCTACGTGAAGCAAAGTTGTCTTGCACAAGGTGCCGTGGGATTCGGTAATAGAAATGTGATAGATTAGGTTGTCGTCCTTTTCGCTGCTCAAGCCGTACGATCTGGGACGGAAAAACGGCGCAAAAAAAGAATGGTATCCAGAAACTGATGAAAATATTCGATTTTGGGCTCTGAAAATAGGCGCTACAAAGCTGGCTTGCTGCCCCCGTCGTAGAGCTCTCAGAGAGCTTTCCAACGGTATGTTATGCGCAGCGTAACTCCTTACAGATCAAAAGTTATGGGCTCCGAAAAAGGGTGCAGCCGAGCAGGCTAGCTACCCCCGTCGTAGAGCTCTTAGAGAGCTTTCCAACGGTATGCTGTGCGCCCTGTAACTCCTTACGGATCAAAAGTTATGGGCACCGGAGCGACAGAGACCCGGTCCTAACCTCACACCCTCAGTTTGCGGGCCCAGCCTCTACGTAAAGCGAAGTTGTTTTGCACAAGGTGCCGTGGGATTTGGTAATTGAAATATTATGGATTAAGTTGTCATCCTTTTCGCAGCTCACGACGTACGATACGGGACAGGAAAACAGCGCAAAAGAAGAAAAGTGTTTAGAAACTGATGAAAATGTTCAATATTGGGTTCTGAAAATAAGCGCAGCCTAGCAGGTTTGTTGCCCCCATCGTAGAGCTCTCGGAGAGCTTTCCAACGGTATGCTGTGCGCCGCGTAACTCTTTACGGATCAAAAGTTATGGGTACCGGAGAGACGGAGACCTGGTCCTATGCCCCACGCCCTCATTTTGCGGGCCCAGCCTCTACGTGGAGCGAAGTTTTCTTGCCCAAGGTGGCATGGGATTTGGTAATAGAAATGTGATGGATTAGGTTGTCGTCCTTTTCGCGGCTCACGATGTACGATCCGGGACAGAAAAGCAGCGCAAAAGAATAAAAGTGTCCAAAAAGAGATAAAAATGTTTGATTTTGGGCTATGAAAAGAGGCGCAACAAAGCAGTCTTGCATCCCCCGTCGTAGAGTTCTCGGAGAGGTTTCCAACGGTATGCTATGCACCGCGTAACTCCTTACGGATCAAAAGTCATGGGCACCGGAGCGACGGAGACCTGGTCCTAAGCCCCACGCCCTCAGTTTGCGGGCCCAGCATTTACGTGAAGCGAAGTTGTCTTCCCCAAGGTGGCATGGGATTCGGTAATAGAAATCTGATGTATTAGGTTGTCGTCCTTTTCGCGGCTCACGACGTACTATCCGGGACGGAAAAACAGCGCAAAAGAAAAAAAATGTCCAAAAATTTTGAGCTCCGAAAATAGGCTCAGCCGAGCAGGCTTGCTGCCCCCGTCGTAGAACTCTCGTAGTGCTTTCAAACGGTATGCTGTGCGTCGCGTAACTCCTTATGGATCAAAAGTAATGGGCACCGGAGCGAAGGAGACCTGGTCCTAAACCCCACGCCCTCGGTTTGCGGGCCCAGCCTCTACGTGAAGCAATGTTGTCTTGCCCAAGGTGGCATGGGATTCGGTAATAGAAATCTGATGGATTTGGTTGTCGTCCTTTTCACGGCTCACGACGTACGATCCGGGACGGAAAAATACCGCAAAAGAAGAAAAGTGTCCAGAAACTTATGTAAACGTTCAATTTTGGTATCCAAAAATAGGCACTACAAACCAGGCTTGCTGCCCCCGTCGTAGAGCTCTCAGAGAGCTTTCCAAAGGTATGCTGTGCGCCTCAAAACTCCTTACGGATCAAAAGTTATGGGCACCAGAGCGACGGAGACCTAGTCCTAAGCCCCACGACCTCAGTTTGCGGGCCCAGCCTCTACGCGAAGCGAAGTTGTCTTGCCCAAGGTAGCATGGGATTCGGTAATAGAAATGTGATGGATTAGGTTGTCGTCCTTTTCGCGTCCCACGACGTACGATCCAGGACGGAAAAATAGTGCAAAAGAAGAAAAGTGTCCAGAAACTGATGAAAACGTTCAATTTTGGACTCTGAAAATAGGCGCTGTCAAGCACGCTGGCTGCACCCATCGTAGAGCTCTCGGAGAGCTTTCCAATAGTATGCTATGAGCCGCGTAACTCCTTACGGATCAGAAGTTATGGGCACCGGAGCGAAGGAGACCTGGTCCAAAGCCCCACGCCCTCGGCTTGTTTGCCCAGCCTCTACGTGAAGCAAAGTTGTCTTGCACAAGATGCCGTGGGATTCGGTAATAGAAATGTGATGGATTAGGTTGTCGTCCTTTTCGCTGCTCACGCCGTACGATCCGGGATGAAAAATCGGCGCAAAAGAAGAATGGTATCCAGAAAATGACGAAAACGTTCGATTTTGGGCTCTAAAAATAGGCGCCACAAAGCTGGCTTGCTGCCCCTGTCGTAGAGCTCTCAGAGAGCTTTCCAACGGTATGCTGTGCGCAGTGTAACTCCTTACAGATCAAAAGTTATGGGCTCCGAAAAAGGGTGTAGCCGAGCAGGCTAGCTGCCCTCGTCATAGAGCTCTTACAGAGCTTTCCAACGGTATGCTGTGTGCCGTGTAACTCCTTTCGGATCAAAAGTTATGGGCACCGGAGCAACAGAGACTCGGTCCTAAGCCCCACGCCCTCGGTTTCCGGGCCCAGCCTCTACGTGAAGCAAAGTTGTCTTGCCCAAGGTGGCATGGGATTCGGTAATAGAAATGTGATGGATTAGCTTGTCGTCTTTTTCGCGGCTCACGACGTACGATCCGGGACGAAAAAACACCGCAAAAGAAGAAAAGTGTACAGAGATTGATGAAAACGTTCAATTTTAGTCTCCGAAAATAGGTACAACCGAGGAGGCTTGCTTCCCCCGTCGTAGAGGTCTCGAAGACCTTTCCAATGGTATGCTGTGAGCCGCATAACTCATTACAGATCAAAAGTTATGGGCACCAGAGCGACGGAGACCTGGTCCTATGCCCCACGCCCTCGGTTTACGGGCCCAGCCTCTACGTGAAACGAAGTTGTCTTGCCCAAGGTGGCATGGGATTCGGTAATAGAAATGTGATGGATTAGGTTGTTGTCCTTTTCGCGGCTCACGATGTACGATCCAGGACGGAAAAACAACGCAAAGGAAGAAAAGTGTCTAGAAACTGATGAAAATGTTCAATTTTGGGCTCCGAAAGCAGGTTTAGCCAAGCAGGATTGCTGCCACCATCGTAGAGCTCTCGGAGTGCTTTCCAACGGTATGCTGTGCGCCGCGTAACTCCTTACGGATCAAAAGTTAAGGGCACTGGAGCGACGGAGACCTGGTCCTAAGCCCCACGCCCTCGGTTTGCTAGCCCAGCCTCTACGTGAAGCGAAGTTGTCTTGCCCAAGGTGGCATGGCATTCGGTAATAGAAATGTGATGGATTAGATTGTCGTTCTTTTCGCGACTCACGACGTACGTTCCGGGACTGAAAAACAGCGCAAAAGAATAAAAGTTTCCAAAAATTGATGAAAAGGTTCGATTTTGGGCTCTGAAAACAGTCGCAGTAGAGCAGGCTTGCTGGCTCCGTCGTAGAGCTCTCGAAGAGCTTTCCAACGGTATGCTGTGCGCCGTATAAATCCTTACGAATCAAAAGTTATAGGCACCGAAGCGACGGAGACTTGGTCCTAAGCCCCATGCCCTCGGTTCGCAGGCCCAGCCTCTACGTGATGCGAAGTTATCTTGCACAAGGTGTCGTGGGATTCGGTAATAGAAATGTGGTGGATTAGGTTGTCGTCCTTTTCGTGACTCACGACGTACGATCCGGGAAGGAAAAACAGCGCAAAAGAAGAAAAGTGTCCAGAAACTGATGAAAACGTTCCATTTTGGGATATGAAAACAGGCGCAGCCGGGCAGGCTTGCTGCCCCAGTCGTAGAGCTCTCGGAGAGCTTTCCAACGGTATACTGTGCGCCACGTAACTCCTTACGGATCAAAGCCCCACGCCCTCGATTTGCGGCCCCAGCCACTACGTGAAGCGAAGTTGTCTTGCCCAAGGTGGCATGCAATTCGATAATAGAAATCTGATGGATTAGGTTGTCGTCCTTTTTGCGGCTCACGACGTACGATCCGGGACGAAAAAACAGCGCAAAAGAAGAAAAGTGTCCAAAAACTGATGAAAACGTGCCATTTTGGGCTCCAAAAATAGGCGCAACCGAGCAGGATTGCTGCCCCCATCGTAGAGCTCTTGGAGAGCTTTCCAACAGTATGTTGTGCGACGTGTAACTCCTTACGGATCTAAAGTAATGGGCACCGGAGCGACGGAGACCTCATCCTAAGCCCCACGCCATCGGTTTGCTGGCCCAGCCTCTACGTGAAGCGAAGTTGTCTTCCACAAGGTGTCATGGGATTCGGTAATAGAAATGTTATGGATTAGGTTGTCGTCCTTTTCACGGCTCAGCACGTACGATCCGGGATAGAAAAACTGCGCAAAATAAGAAAAGTGTCCAGAAACTGTTGAAAATGTTCAATTTTGGGCTCCGAAAATAGGCACAGCCGAGCAGGCTTGCTGCCCCATCATAGAGCTCTCAGAGAGCTTTCCAACTGTATGCTGTGCGCCACGTAACTCCTTGCGGATCAAAACTAATGGGCACCGAAACGACAGAGACCTGGCCCTAAGCCCCACGTCCTCGGTTTGCGGGCTCAGCCTCTACGTGAAGCGAAGTTGTCTTGCACAAGGTGTCATGGGATTCGTAATAAAAATGTGATGGATTAGGTTGTCGTCTTTTTTGCTGCTCACGACGTACGATCCGGGAAAGAAAAACAGTGCGAAAAAAGAAAAGTGTCCAGAAACTGATGAAAATGTTCGATTTTGGGCACCTAAAATAAGCGCAGCAAAGCAGGCTTGCTGCCCCCGTCGTAGAGCTCTAGGATAGCTTTCCAACGATATGCTGTGCGCCGTGTAACTCCTTACGGATCAAAAGTTATGGGCACCGGAGCGACGGAGACCTGGTTCTAAACCCCACGCCCCCGGTTTGCGGGCCCAGCCTCTATGTGAAGCGAAGTTGTATTGCCCAAGATGGCATGGGATTCGGTAATAGAAATCTGATGGATTAGGTCGTCGTCCTTTTAGCGGCTCACGACATACGATCTGGGACGAAAAAACAGCGCAAAAGAAGAAAAGTATCCAAAAACTAATGAAAATGTTCGATTTTGGGCTTCGAAATTAGGCGCTGCAAAGCAGGCTTGCTGCCCCCATCGTAAAGCACACAGAGAGCTTTCCGACATATGTTGTGCGCAGTGTAACTCCTTACGGATCAAAAGTTATGGGCACCGGAGCGACGAAGACCTGGTCCTAAGCCCCACGCCCTCGGTTTGCAGGCCCAGCCTCTACATGAAGTGAAGTTTTCTTGCATAAGGTGTCGTGGGATTCAGAAATAGAAATGTCATGGATTAGGTTGTCGTCCTTTTCGCGGCTCACGACGTACGATCCGGGATAGAAAAATAGCGCAAAAGAAGAAAAGTGTTTAGAAACTGATGAAAACATTCAATTTTGGGCTCCAAAAATAGGCACAGCCTAGCAGACTTGCTACCCCCATCGTAAAGCTCTCGGAGAGCTTTCCAACGGTATGTTGTGCGTTGCGTAACTCCTTACGGATCAAAAGTTATGGGTACCGGAGCGACGGAGACCTGGTCCTAAGCCCCACACCCTCGGTTTGCGGGCCCAGCCTCTACGTGAAGTGAAGTTGTCTTGCAAAAGGTGCCGTGGGATTCGGTAATAGAAATATGATGGATTAGGTTGTCGTCCTTTTCGCAGCTCACGATGTACGATCCCGGACGAAAAAACAGCGCAAAAGAATAAAAATGTCCGAAAATTGATGAAAACGTTCAATTTTGTGCTACGAAAACAGGTACAGCAGGGCAGGCTTGCTGCCCCATTCGTAGAGCTCTCGGAGTGCTTTCCAACGGTATGTTGTGCATCGCGTAACTCCTTACGGATCAAAAGTTATGGGCACCGGTGCGAAGGAAACCTGGTCCTAAGCCCCACGCCCTCGATTTGCGGGCCCAGCTTCTACGTGAAAGGAAGTTGTCTTGCCCAAGGTGGCATGGGATTCGGTAATAGAAATCTGATGGATTAGGATGCCGTCCTTTTCGCGGCTCACGACGTGCGATTCGAGACGTAAAAATAGCGCAAAAGACGAAAAATGTCCAGAAACTGATGAAAACATTCAATTTTGGGCTCCAAAAACAAGCGCAGCAAAGCAGGCTTGCTGCCCCCGTCGTAGAGCTCTAGGATAGCTTTCCAACGATATCCTGTGCACCGTGTAACTCCTTACGGATCAAAAGTTATGGGCACTGGAGCAACGGAGACCTAGTTCTAAACCCCACGCCCCCGGTTTGGGGGCCCAGCCTCTATGTGAAGTGAAGTTGTCTTGCCCAAGGTGGCATGGGATTCGGTAATAGAAATCTGATGGATTAGGTTGTCATCATTTTCGCGGCTCACGACGTACGATCCGAGACGAAAAAACAGCACAAAGGAAGAAAAGTGTCCAGAAACTGATTAAAACGTTTGATTTTAGGCTTTGAAAACAAGCGCAGCCAAGCAGGCTTGCTGCCCCCATCGTAGAGCTCTCAGAGAGCTTTCCAACAGTATGTTGTGCGCCGCGTAATTCTTTACGGATCAAAAGTAATGGGCACCGGAGCGACGGAGACCTGGCCTTAAGCGCCACGCTCTCGGTTTGTGGGCCCAGCCTCTACGTGAAGCGAAGTTGTCTTGCACAAGGTGGCATGGGATTCGGTAATAGAAATGTGATGGATTAGGATGTCGTCCTTTTCGCGGCTCACGACGTACGATCCGGGACTGAAAAACCACGCAAAAGAAGAAAAGTGTCCAAAAATTGATGAAAACGTTCAATTTTGGGCCCTGAAAATAGGTGCAGCTGAGCAGGTTTTTTGCCCCGTCGTAGAGCTCTCGGAGAGCCTTCCAACGGTATGCTGTGCGCCGCGTAACTCCTTACGGATCAAAAGTTATGGGCAAAGGAGCGACGGAGACCTGGTCCTAAGCCCCACACCCTCAGTTTGTGGGCCCAGCCTCTACGTGAAGCGAAGTTGTCTTGCCCAAGGTGGGATGGGATTCGATAGTAGAAATTTGATGGATTAGGTTGTCGTCCTTTTCGCGGCTCACGACGTGCGATCCGGGACGTAAAAACAGCGAAAAAGATGAAAAATGTCCAGAAACTAATGAAAACATTCAATTTTGGGCTCCAAAAACAGGCGCAGCTGAGTAGGCTTCCTACCCCCGTCGTAAAGCTCTCGGAGAGCTTTCCAACGGTATGTTGTGCGTCACGTAACTCCTTACGGATCAAAAGTTATGGGCACCGGAGCGAAGGATACCTAGTCCTAAGCCCCACGCCCTCGGTTTGTGGGTCCAACCTCTGCGTGAAGTAAAGTTGTCTTGCCCAAGGTGGCATGGGATTCAGAAATAGAAATCTGATAGATTAGGTTGTCATCCTTTTCGCGGCTCACGACGTACGATCCGAGACGGAAAAACAGCACAAAGGAAGAAAAGTATCCAGAAACTGATGAAAACGTTTGATTTTAGGCTCTGAAAACTGGCGCAGCCAAGCAGGCTTGCTGCCCTCGTCGTAGAGCTCTTAGAGAACTTTCCAACAGTATGTTATGCGCCGCGTAATTCCTTACGGATCAAAAGTAATGGGCACCGGAGCGACGGAGACCTTGCCCTAAACCCCACTCTCTCGGTTTGCGGGTCCAGCATCTACGTGAAGCGAAGTTGTCTTGCATAAGGTGCCATGGGATTCGGTAATAGAAATGTGATGGATTAGGTCGTCGTCCTTTGCGCGGCTCACGACGTACGATCCGGGACGGAAAAACAGTGCAAAAGAATAAAAGTGTCCAGAAACTATGGAAAACATTTGATTTTGGGCTCCGAAAACAGGCGTAGCCTAGTAAGCTTGCTGCCCCCGCCGTAGAGCTCTCAGAGAGCTTTCCAACGATATGTTGTGCACTGCGTAACTCCGTACAGATCAAAAGTAATGGGCACCGGAGCGACGGAGACCTGGTCCTAAGCCCCACGCCCTCGATTTGCGGGCCCAGCCTCTACGTGAAGCGAAGTTGTCATGCACAAGGTGCCGTAGGATTCAATAATAGAAATGTGATAGATTAGATTGTCGTCCTCTTCGCGGCTCACGACGTACGATCCGGGATAGAAAAATAGCGCAAAAGAAGAAAAGTGTACAAAAACTGATTAAAACGTTCAATTTTGGGCTCCGAAAATAGACGCAGCCTAATAGGCTTGCCGCTCCTATCGTAGAGCTTTCCAACGGTATGCTGTTCGCCGCGTAACTCCTTACGGATCAAAAGTTATGGGTAACGTAGCGACGGAAACCTAGTCCTAAGCCCCACGCCCTCGGTTTGCGGGCCCAGCCTCTAATTGAGGCAAAGTTCTCTTGCACAAGGTACCGTGGGATTTGGTAATAGAAATATGATGGATTAGGTTGTCGTCCTTTTTGCAGCTCACAACATATGATACGGGACAGGAAAACAGCGCAAAAGAAAAAAAGTGTTCAGAAACTGATGAAAACGTTCAATATTAGGCTCTGAAAATAGGCGCAGCCTAGCAGGCTTGCTGCACCCATCGTAGAGCTCTCGGAGAGCTTTCCAACGGTATGCTGTGCACCGCGTAACTCCTTACGGATCAAAAGTTATGGGTACCGGAGTGACGGACACCTGGTCTTAAGCCCCACGCCCTCGGTTTGCTGGCCCAGCCTCTACGTGGAGCGAAGTTGTCTTGCCCAAGGTGGCATGGGATTCATTAATAGAAATGTGATGGATTAGGGTGTCGTCCTTTTCGCAGCTCACGACGTACAATTCGGGACGAAAAAATAGCGCAAAAGAAGAAAAGTGTCCAGAAACTTATGAAAATATTCGATTTTGGGCACCGAAAATAGGCGCAGCAAAGCAGGCTTGCTGCCCCCATCGTAGAGCTCTAAGATAGCTTTCCAACGATATGTTGTGCGCCGTGTAACTCCTTACGGATCAAAAGTTATGGGCACCGGAGCGACGGAGACCTGGCTCTAAGCCCCACGCCCTCGGTTTGCGGGCCCAGCCTCTATGTGAAGCGAAGTTGTCTTGTACAAGGTGCCGTGGGATTCAATAATAGAAATGTGATGGATTAGGCTGTCGTCCTCTTCGCGGCTCACGATGTACGATCCGGGATAGAAAAATAGCGCAAAAGAAGAAAAGTGTACAGAAACTGATGAAAACGTTCAATTTTGGACTCCGAAAATAGGCGCAGCCTAGTAGGCTTGCCGCCCCTATCGTAGAGCTCTCGGAGAGCTTTCCAACGGTATGCTGTGCGCCGCGTAACTCTTTACGGATCAAAAGTTATGAGTAACGGAGCGACGGAGACCTGGTCCTAAGCCCCACGCCCTCGGTTTGCGGGCCCAGCCTCTACTTGAAACAAAGTTGTCTTGCACAAGGTACCGTGGGATTCGATAATAGAAATGTGATGGATTAGGTTGTCGTCCTTTTTGCAGCTCACAACATATGATACGGGACAGGAAAACGACGCAAAAGAAGAAAAGTGTTTAGAAATTGTTGAAAACGTTCAATATTGGGCTCCGAAAATAGGCGCAGCCTAGCAGGCTTGCTACACCCATCGTAGAGCTCTCGGAGAGCTTTACAACGGTATGCTGTGCACCGCGTAACTCCTTACGGATCAAAAGTTATGGGTACCGGAGTGACGGAGACTTGGTCCTAAGCCCCACGCCCTCATTTTGCGGGCCCAGCCTCTACGTGGAGCGAAGTTGTCTTGCCCAAGGTGGTATGGGATTCAGTAATAGAAATGTGATGGATTAGGTTGTCGTCCATTTCGCGGCTCACGACGTACGATCCGGGACGGAAAAATAGCGCCAAAGAAGAAAAGTGTCCAGAAACTGTTGAAAATGTTCAATTTTGGGCACCTAAAATAAGCGCAGCAAAGCAGGATTGCTGCCCCCGTCGTAGAGCTCTAGGATAGCTTTCCAACGATCTGTTGTGCGCCGTGTAACTCCTTACGGATCAAAAGTTATGGGCACCGGAGCGACGGAGACTTGGTTCTAAACCCCACGCCCCCGGTTTGCGGGCCCAGCCTCTACGTGAAGTAAAGTTGTATTGCCCAAGATGGCATGGGATTCGGTAATAAAAATCTGATGGATTAGGTCGTCGTCCTTTTAGCGGCTCACGACATACGATCTGGGACGAAAAAACAGCGCAAAAGAAGAAAAGTATCCAAAAACTAATGAAAACGTTCGATTTTGGGCTTCGAAATTAGGCGCTGCAAAGCAGGCTTGCTGCCCCCATCGTAAAGCTCTCAGAGAGCTTTCCAACGTATGTTGTGCGCAGTGTAACTCCTTACGGATCAAAAGTTATTGGCACCGGTGCTACGAAGACCTGGTCCTAAGCCTCACGCCCTCAGTTTGCAGGCCCAGCCTCTAAGTGAAGTGAAGTTTTCTTGCATAAGGTGTCGTGGGATTCAGAAGTAGAAATGTCATGGATTAGGTTGTCGTCCTTTTCGCGGCTCACGACGTACGATCCAGGATAGAAAAATAGCGCAAAAGAAGAAAAGTGTTTAGAAACTGATGAAAACGTTCAATTTTGGGCTCCAAAAATAGGCGCAGCCTAGCAGGCTTGCTACCCCCATCGTAAAGCTCTCGGAGAGCTTTCCAACGGTATGTTATGCGCTGCGTAACTCCTTACGGATCAAAAGTTATGGGCACCGGTGCGAAGGAAACCTGGTCCTAAGCCCCACGCCCTCGATTTGCGGGCCCAGCTTCTACGTGAAAGGAAGTTGTCTTGCCCAAGGTGGCATGGGATTCGGTAATAGAAATTTGATGGATTAGGATGTCATCCTTTTCACGGCTCACGACGTACGATCTGAGACCGAAAAACAGTGCAAAAGAAGAGAAGTGTCCAGAAACTGATGAAAACGTTCGATTTTGGGCTACGAAAACAGGCACAGCAGAGTAGGCTTGCTGCTCCCGTCTTAGAGCTCCCGGAGAGCTACCCAACGGTATGCTTTGTGTCGCGTAACTCCTTACAAATCAAAAGTTATGGGCACCGGAGCGACGAAGACCTGGTCCTAAGCCCCACGCCCTCGGTTTGCGGGCCCAGTATGTACGTGAAGCGAAGTTGTCTTTCCCAAGGTGGCATGGGATTCGGTAATAGAAATGTGATGGATTAGGATGTCGTCCTTTTCGCGGCTCACGACGTACGATCTGGGACTGAAAAACCACGCGAAAGAAGAAAAGTGTCCAGAAATTGACGAAAACGTTCAATTTTGGGCTCTGAAAATAGGTGCAGCTGAGCAGGTTTTTTGCCCCGTCGTAGAGCTCTCAGAGAGCCTTCCAACAGTATGCTGTGCGCCGCGTAACTCCTTACGGATCAAAAGTTATGGGCAAAGGAGCGACGGAGACCTGGTCCTAAGCCCCACGCCCTCAGTTTGTGAGCCCAGCCTCTACGTGAAGCGAAGTTGTCTTGCCCAAGGTGGGATGGGATTCGATACTAGAAATTTGATGGATTAGGTTGTCGTCCTTTTCGCGGCTCACGACGTGCGATCCGGGACGTAAAAATAGCGCAAAAGACGAAAAATGTCCAGAAACTGATGAAAACATTCAATTTTGGGCTCCAAAAACAAGCGCAGCAAAGCAGGCTTGCTGCCCCCGTCGTAGAGCTCTAGGATAGCTTTCCAACGATATCCTGTGCGCCGTGTAACTCTTTACGGATCAAAAGTTATGGGCACTGGAGCGACGGAGACCTGGTTCTAAACCCCACGCCCCCGGTTTGCGGGCCCAGCCTCTATGTGAAGCGAAGTTGTCTTGCCCAAGGTGGCATGGGATTCGGTAATAGAATTCTGATAGATTAGGTTGTCATCATTTTCGCGGCTCACGACGTACGATCCGAGACGAAAAAATAGCACAAAGGAAGAAAAGTGTCCAGAAACTGATTAAAACGTTTGATTTTAGGCTCTGAAAACAAGCGCAGCCAAGCAGGCTTGCTGCCCCCGTCGTAGAGCTCTCAGAGAGCTTTCCAACAGTATGTTGTGCGCCGCGTAATTCTTTACGGATCAAAAGTAATGGGCACCGGAGCGACGGAGACCTGGCCTTAAGCCCCACGCTCTTGGTTTGTGGGCCCAGCCTCTACGTGAAGCGAAGTTGTCTTGCACAAGATGCCATGGGATTCGGTAATAGAAATGTGATGGATTCGGTCGTCGTCCTTTTCGCGGCTCACGATGTACGATCCGGGACGGAAAAACAACGCAAAAGAAGAAAAGTGTCCAGAAACTATTGAAAACATTTGATTTTGTGCTCCGAAAACAGTCGCAGCCTAGTAGGCTTGCTAGCACCGTCGTAGAGCTCTCAGAGAGCTTTCCAACGGTATGCTGTGTGCCACGTAACTCCTTACGGATCAAAAGTAATGGGCACCGGAGCAACGGAGACCTGGTCCTAAGCCCCACGCCCTCGGTTTGCGGGCCCAGCCTCTATGTGAAGCGAAGTTGTCTTGCACAAGGTGCCGTGGGATTCAATAATAGAAATGTGATGGATTAGGCTGTCGTCCTCTTCGCGGCTCACGACGTACGATCCGGGACAGAAAAATAGCGCAAAAGAAGACAAGTGTATAGAAACTGATGAAAACGTTCAATTTTGGGCTCCGAAAATAGGCGTAGCCTAGTAGGCTTGCTGCCCCCATCGTAGAGCTCTCGGAGAGCTTTCCAACGGTATGCTGTGCGCCGCGTAACTCCTTACGGATCAAAAGTTATGGGTAACGGAGCGACGAGACCTGGTCCTAAGCCCCACGCCCTCGGTTTGCGGGCCCAGCCTCTACTTGAAGCAAAGTTGTCTTGCACAAGGTACCATGGGATTCGGTAATAGAAATGTGATGGATTAGGTTGTCGTGCTTTTTGCAGCTCACGACGTATGATACGGGACAGGAAAACAGCGCAAAAGAAGAAAAGTGTTCAGAAACTGATGAAAATGTTCAATATTAGGCTCCGAAAATAGGCGCAGCCTAGCAGGCTAGCTGTACCCATCGTAGAGCTCTCGGAGAGCATTCCAACGGTATGCTGTGCACCGCATAACTCCTTACGGATCAAAAGTTATGGGTACCGGAATGACGGAGACCTGGTCCTAAACCCCACGCCCTCGGTTTGCGGGCCCAGCCTCTACGTGGAGCGAAGTTGTCTTCCCCAAGGTGGCATGGTATTCAGTAATAGAAATGTGATGGATTAGGTTGTCGTCCATTTCGCGGCTCACGACGTACGATCCGGGACGGAAAAACAGGGCAAAAGAAGAAAAGTGTCCAGAAACTGATGAAAATTTTTGATTTTGGTCTCCGAAAATAGGCGCAGCAAAATAGGCTTGCTGCCTCCATCGTAGAGCTCTAGGATAGCTTTCCAACGATATGCTGTGCGCCGTGTAACTCCTTACGGATCAAAAGTTATGGGCATCGGAGCGACGGAGACCTGGTTCTAAGCCCCACGCCCTCGGTTTGCGGGCCCAGCCTCTACGTGAAGCGAAGTTGTCTTGCCCAAGGTGGCATGGGATTCGGTAATAGAAATCTGATGGATTAGGTTTTCGTCCTTTTCGCGGCTCACGACGTACGATCCGGGATGAAAAAACAGCGCAAAGGAAGAAAAGTGTCCAAAAACTGATGAAAATGTTCGATTTTGGGCACCGAAAATAGGCAAAGCAAAGCAAGCTTGCTGCCCCCGTCGTTGAGCTCTAGGATAGCTTTCCAACGATATGCTGTGCGCCATGTAACTCCTTACGGATCAAAAGTTATGGGCACCGGAGCGACGGAGACCTGGTTCTAAGCCCCACGCCCTCGGTTTACGGGCCCAGCCTCTACGTGAAGCGAAGTTTTCTTGCCCAAGCTGGCATGGATTCGGTAATAGAAATCTGATGGATTAGGATGTCATCCTTTTCGCGGCTCACGACGTACGATCCGAGATGAAAAAAAAGCGCAAAAGAAGAAAAGTGTCCATAAATTGATGAAAACGTTCGATTTTAGGATCTGAAAACAAGCGCAGCCAAGCAGGCTTGCTGCCCCCGTCGTAGAGCTATCAGAGAGCTTTCCAATAGTATGTTGTGCGCCGCGTAATTCGTTACGGATCAAAAGTAATGGGCACCGGAGCGACGGAGACCTGGCCCTAAGCCCCACGCTCTCGGTTTGCAGGCCCAGCCTCTACGTGAAGCGAAGTTGTCTTGCACAAGGTGCCTTGGGATTCGGTAACAGAAATGTGATGGATTCGGTCGTCATCCTTTTCGCGGCTCACGATGTACGATCCGGGACGAAAAAACAACGCAAAAGAAGAAAAGTGTCCAGAAACTATTGAAAACATTTGATTTTCGGCTCCGAAAATAGGCGCAGCCTAGTAGGCTTGTTGGCCCCGTCGTAGAGCTCTCGGAGAGCTTTCCAATGGTATGCTGTGCGCCACGTAACTCCTTACGGATCAAAAGTAATGGGCACCGGAGCAATAGAGACCTGGTCCTAGGCCCCATGCCCTCGGTTTGCGGGCCCAGCCTCTACGTGAAGCAAAGTTGTCTTGCACAAGGTGCCGTGGGATTCAATAATAGAAATGTGATGGATTAGGCTGTCTTCCTCTTCGCGGCTCACGACGTACGATCTGGGATAGAAAAATAGCGCAAAAGAATTAAGTGTATAGAAACTGATGAAAACGTTCAATTTTGGGGTCCGAAAATAGGCGCAGCCTAGTAGGCTTGCTGCCCCCATCGTAGAGCTCTCGGAGAGCTTTCCAACGGTATGTTGTGCGCCGCGTAACTCCTTACGGATCAAAAGTTATGGGTAACGGAGCGACGGAGACCTGGTCCTAAGCCCCACGCCCTCGGTTTGCGGGCCCAGCCTCTACTTGAAGCAAAGTTGTCTTGCACAAGGTACCATGGGATTCGGTAATAGAAATGTGATGGATTAGGTTGTCGTGCTTTTTGCAGCTCACGACGTATGATACGGGACAGGAAAACAGCGCAAAAGAAGAAAAGTGTTCAGAAACTGATGAAAATGTTCAATATTGGGCTCCGAAAATAGGCGCAGCGTAGCAGGCTAGCTGCACCCATCGTAGAGCTCTCGGAGAGCTTTCCAACGGTATGTTGTGCACCGCGTAACTCCATACGGATCAAAAGTTATGGGTACCGGAGTGACGGAGACCTGGTCCTAAGCCCCACGCCCTCGGTTTGCGGGCCCAGCCTCTACGTGGAGCGAAGTTGTCTTGCCTAAGGTGTCATGGGATTCAGCAATAGAAGTGTGATGGATTAGGTTGTCGTCCTTTTCGCGGCTCACGACGTACAATCCAGGACGGAAAAACAGTGCAAAAGAAGAAAAGTGTCCAGAAACTGATGAAAATATTCGATTTTGGACTCCGAAAATAGGCGCAGCAAAGCAGGCTTGCTGCCCCCGTCGTAGAGCTCTATGATAGCTTTCCAACGATATGCTGTGCACTGTGTAACTCCTTACGGATCAAAAGTTATGGGCACCGGAGCGACGGAGATCTGGTTCAAAGCCCCACGCCCTCGGTTTGCGGGCACAGCCTCTACGTGAAGCGAAGTTGTCTTGCCCAAGGTGGCATGGGATTCGGCAATAGAAATCTGATGGATTAGGTTGTCGTCCTTTTCGCGGCTCACAACGTACGATCCGAAATGAAAAAACAGCGCAAAAGAAGAAAAGTGTCCAGAAATTGATGAATACGTTCAATTTTGGGCTCCGAAAACAAGCGTAGCCGAGCAGGCTTGTTGCCCCTGTCGTAGAGGTTTCGGAGAGCTTTCGAACGGTATGCTGTGCACCGCGTAATTCCTTACGGATAAAAAATAATGGGCGCTGGAGCGACAGAGACCTGGTCCTAAGCCCCACACCCTCGGTTTGCGGGCCCAGCCTCTACGTGAAGCAAAATTTTCTTGCACAAGGTGCCATGGGATTCGGTAATAGAAATGTGATGGATTAGGTTGTCGTCCTTTTCGCGGCTCACGACATACGATCCGGGACGGAAAAACAGTGCAAAAGAAGAAAAGTATCCAGAAACTATTGAAAACGTTCGATTTTGGGCTCTGAAAATAGGTGCAGCCTAGTAGGCTTGGTGCCCCCGTCGTAGAGCTCTCGGAAAGCTTTCCAACGGTATGCTGTGCGTCGCGTAACTTCTTACGGATCAAAAGTAATGGGCACCGGAGCGACGGACACCTGGTCCTAAGCCCCACGCCCTCGGTTTACGGGCCCATCCTCTACGTGAAGAGAAGTTTTCTTGCACAAGGTGCCAAGGGATTCGGTAATAGAAATGTGATGGATTAGGTTATCGTCCTTTTCGCCTCTCACAGTGTACGATTCTGGACAGAGAAACAGCGCAAAAGAAGAAAAGTGTACTTAAACTGATGAAAATGTTCAATTTTTGGCTTCGAAAACAGGCGTAGCCTAGTAGGCTTGCTGCCCCCATCGTAGAGCTCTCAGAGAGCTTTCCAACGTTATGCTGTGCGCCGTGTAACTCCTTACGGATCAAAAGTTATGGGCACCGGAGCGGCGGAGGCTTGGTCCTAAGCCCCACATCCTCGGTTTGCGGGCTCAGCCTCTACGTGAAGCGAAGTTGTCTTGCATAAGGTACCGTGGGATTCGGTAATAGAAATATGATGGATTAGGTTGTCGTCCTTTTCGCGGCTCACGATGTACGATACTGGATAGGAAAACAGCGCAAAAAAAGAAAAGTGTCCAGAAACTGATGAAAACGTTCAATTTTGGGCTCTGAAAATAGGCGCAGCCGAGCAGGCTTGCTGCCCCCATTGTAGAGCTCTCGTAGTGCTTTCCAACAGTATGTTGTGCGTCGCGTAACTCCTTACAGATCAAAGGTTATGGGCACCGGAGCGAAGGAGACCTGGTCCTAAGCCCCATGCCCTTGGTTTGCGGGCCCAGCCTCTACGTGAAGCAATGTTGTCTTGCCCAAGGTGGCATGGGATTCGGTAATAGAAATCTGATGGATTTGGTTGGCGTCCTTTTCGTGGCTCACGACGTACGAACCGGGACGGAAAAACAGCGCAAAAGAAGAAAAGTGTCGAGAAACTTATATAAACGTTTGATTTTGGGCTCCGAAAGCAGGCACTGAAACCAGGCTTGCTGCCCTCATCATAGAGCTCTCAGAGAGCTTTCCAAAGGTATACTGTGCGCCGCGTAACTCCTTACGGATCAAAAGTTATAGGCACCGGAGCGACGGAGACCTTGTCCTAAGCCCCACGACCTCAGTTTGTGGGCCCAGCCTCTACGTGAAGCGAAGTTGTCTTGCCCAAGGTGGCATGGGTTTCGGTAATAGAAATGTGATGGATTAGGTTGTCGTCCTTTTCGCGTCTCACGACGTACGATCCGGGACGAAAAAATAGCGCAAAAGAAGAAAAGTGTCCAGAAACTGATGAAAACGTTCAATTTTGGACTCCGAAAATAGGCGCTGCTAAGCAGGCTTGCTGCACCCGTCGTAGAGCTGTCGGAGAGCTTTCCAGCAGTATGCTATGCGCCTCGTAACTCCTTACGGATCAGAAGTTATGGGCACCGGAGCGAAGAAGACCTGGTCCAAAGCCCCACGCCCTCGGTTTGTGGGCCCAGCCTCTACGTGAACTAAAGTTGTCTTGCCCAAGGTGGCATAGGATTTGGTAATAGAAATCTAATGGATTAGGTTGTCGTCCTTTTCGCGGCTCACGACGTACGATTCGGGATGAAAAAACAGCGCAAAAGTAGAAAAGTGTCCAGAAACTGATGAAAACATTCGATGTTGGGCTCCGAAAATAGGCGCAGCCGAGCAGGTTTGATGTCCCCGTCGTAGAGCACTCGGAGAGCTTTTCAACAGTATGCTGTGCGCAGTGTAACTCCTTACGGATCAAAAGTAATGGGTACCGGAGCGACGGAGACCTGGTCCTAAGCCCCACGCCCTCGGTTTGTGGGCCCAGCCTCTACGTGAAGCGAAGTTTTCTTGCACAAGGTGCCGTGGGATTCGATAATAGAAATGTGATGGATTATGTTGTTGTCCTTTTCGTGGCTCACGCCGTACGATCCGGGACCGAAAAACAACGCAAAAGAAGAATTGTATCCAAAAACTGATGGAAACGTTCGATTTTGGGATCCGAAAATAGGCGCTACAAAGATGGCTTGCTGCACCCATCGTAGAGCTCTCGGAGAGCTTTCCAACGGTATGCTGTGCGCAGCCTAACTACTTACAGATCAAAAGTTATGGGCTCCAAAAAATGGTGCAGACGAGCAGGCTAGCTGCCCCAGTCGTAGAGCTCTTAGAAAGCTTTCCAACGGTATGCTGTGTGCCGTGTAATTCCTTACGGATCAAAAGTTATGGGCACCGGAGCGACAGAGACTTGGTCCTAAGCCCCACGCCCTTGGTTTGCGAGCCCAGCCTCTACGTGAAGCGAAGTTGTCTTGCCCAAGGTAACATGGGATTCGGTAATAGAAATGTGATGGATTAGGTTGTCGTCCTTTACGCAGCTCACGACGTATGATCCGGGACGGAAAAATACCGCAAAAGAAGAAAAGTGTACAGAAATTGATGGAAACGTTCAATTTTGGTCTCTGAAAACAGGGGCAACCAAGGAGGCTTGCTGCCCCCACCGTAGAGCTCTCGGAGAGCTTTCCAACGGTATGCTGTGCGCCGTGTAACTCATTACAAATCAAAAGTTATGGGCACCAGAGCGACGGAGACCTGGTCCTAAGCCCCACGCCCTCGGTTTGCTGGCCCAGCCTCTACGTGTAGCGAAGTTGTCTTGCACAAGGTGCCACGGGATTCAGTAATAGAAATGTGATGGATTAGGTTATCGTCCTTTTCGCGGTTCACGACGTACGATCCGGGACGAAAAAATAGTGCAAAAGAAGAAAAGTGTCTAGAAACTGATGAAAACGTTCAATTTTAGGCTCCGAAAAAAGGAGCAGCCGAGCAAGCTAGCTTCCCCCGTTGTAGAGCTCTCGGAGAGCTTTCCAACAGTATACTGTGCATCGCATAACTCCTTACGGATCAAAAGTTATGGGCACCGGAGTGACAGAGACCTGGTCCTGAGCCTAACGCCCTCGGTTTGCGGGCCCAGCCTCTACGTGAAGCGAAGTTGTCTTGCCCAAGGTGGCATGGGATTCGGTAATAGAAATGTGATTGATTAAGTTGTCGTCCTTTTCGCGGCTCACGACGTACGTTCCGGGACCCAAAAACAGCGCAAAAAAAGAAAAGTATCCTAAAACTGATGAAAATGTTTGAATTTGGGCTCCGAAAATAGGCGCAGTAGAGTAGGCTTGCTAGCTCTGTCGTAGAGCTCTCGGAGAGCTTTCCAACGTTATGCTGTGCGCCTCGTAACTCCTTACGGATCAAAAGTTATGGGCACCGAAGCGACAGAGACTTGGTCCTAAGCCCCACGCCCTCGGTTCGCGGGCCCAGCCTTTACGTGATGCGAAGCTGTCTTGCACAATGTGTTGTGGGATTCGGTAATAGAAATGTGGTGGCTTAGGTTGTCATCCTTTTCGCGACTCACGACGTACGATCCGGGATGAAAAAATAGTGCAAAAGAAGAAAAGTGTCCAAAAACTGATGAAAACGTGCCATTTTGGGCTCCAAAAATATGCGCAGCCGAGCAGGCTTGCTGCCCCCGTCGTAGAGCTCTCGGAGAGCTTTCCAACAGTATGTTGTGCGACGCATAACTCCTTACAGAACTAAAGTAATGGGTACCGGAGCGACGGAGACCTCATCCTAAGCCCCACGCCATCGGTTTGCAGGCCCAGCCTATACGTGAAGCGCAGTTGTCTTGCACAAGGTGTCATGGGATTCGGTAATAGAAATGTGATGGATTAGGTTGTCGTCCTTTTCACGGCTCACGACCTACGATCCGGGACAGAAAAACTGCGCAAAATAAGAAAAGTGTCCAGAAACTGTTGAAAACATTCGATTTTGGGCTCCGAAAATAGGCACAGCCGAGCAGGCTTGATGCTCTGTTGTAGAGCTCTCGGAGAGCTTTCCAACTGTATGTTGTGCGCTGCGTAACTCCTTGCGGATCAAAAGTAATGGGCACCGAAACGACGGAGACCTGGTCCTAAGCCCCACGTCCTCGGTTTGCGGGCTCAGCCTCTATGTGAAGCGAAGTTGTCTTGCACAAGGTGTCATGGGATTCGTAATAAAAATGTGATGGATTAGGTTGTCGTCTTTTTTGCTGCTCACGACGTACGATCCGGGACACAAAAATAGTTCAAAAGAAGAAAAGTGTCCAGAAACTGATGAAAATGTTGAATTTCGGGCTCCGAAAATAGGCAAAGCCTAGCAGACTTGCTGCCCTAGTCATAAAGCTCTCGGAGAGCTTTCCAACGGTATGTTGTGCGCCGTGTAACTCCTTACGAATCAAAATTTATGGGTACCGGAGCGACGGAGACTTGGTCCTTAGCCCTACGCCCTCGGTTTGCGGGCCCAGCCTCTACGTGACGCGAAGTTGTCTTGCCCAAGGTGGCATAGGAGTCGGTAATAGAAATCTGATGGATTAGGTTGTCGTCCTTTTAGCGGCTCACGACGTACGATCTGGGACTGAAAAACAGCGCAAAAGAAGAAAAGTGTCCAAAAACTGATGAAAACGTTTGATTTTGGGCTCCGAAATTAGGCGCTGAATAGCAGGCTTGCCGCCCCCATCGTAAAGCTCTAGGAGAGCTTTCCAACATATGTTGTGCACCGCGTAACTCCTTACGGATCCAAAGTTATGGGCACTGGAGCGACGGAGACCTGGTCCTAAGCCCCACACCCTCGGTTTGTGGGCCCAGCCTCTACGTGAAGTGAAGTTTTCTTGCATAAGGTGCCATGGGATTCGGTAATAGAAATGTGATGGTTAGGTTGTCGTCCTTTTCGCGGCTCACGACATACGATCCGGGACAGAAAAACAGCGCAAAAGAATAAAAGTGTTTAGAAACTGATGAAAATGTTCAATTTTGGGATCCGAACATAGGCGCAGCCTAGCAGGCTTGCTACCCCCATCGTAGAGCTCTCGGAGAGCTTTCCAACGGTATGCTGTGCGCCGCGTAACTCCTTACGGATCAAAAGTTATGGGTACCGGAGCGACGGAGACCTGGTCCTAAGCCCCACGCCCTCGGTTTGCGGGCCCAGCCTCTACGTGAAACGATGTTGTCTTGCACAAGGTACCGTGGGATTCGGTAATAGAAATATGATGGATTAGGTTGTCGTCCTTTTCGCAGCTCACGACGTACGATCCGGGACGGAAAAACAGCGCAAAAGAATAAAAGTGTCCATAAATTGATGAAAATGTTCAATTTTGAGCTCTGAAAATAGGCGCAGTCGGGCAGGCTTGCTGCCCCATTCGTAGAGCTCTCAGAGAGCTTTCCAACGGTATGCGATGCGTCACGTAACTCCTTACGGATCAAAAGTTATGGGCACCGGTGCGAAGGAGACCTGGTCCTAAGCCCTACGCCCTCGATTTGCGGGCCCAACCTCTACGTGGAGTGAAGTTGTCTTGCCCAAAGTGACATGTGATTCGATAATAGAAATTTGATGGATTAGGATGTCGTCCTTTTCGCGGCTCACGACATACGATCTGAGATGAAAAAATAGCGCAAAAGAAGAAAAGTGTCCAGAAACTGATGAAAACGTTCGATTTTGGGCTACGAAAATAGATACAGCAGATTAGGCTTGCTGCTCCCGTCTTAGAGCTCTCGGAGAGCTTCCCAACGGTATGCTTTGTGTCGCGTAACTCCTTACGGATCAAAAGTTATGGGCACCAGAGCGACGGAGACCTGGTCCTAAGCCCCACGCCCTCAATTTGCGGGCCCAGTATCTACGTGAAGCGAAGTTGTCTTTCCTAAGGTGGCATGGGATTCGGTAATAGAAATGTGATGGATTATGTTGTCGTCCTTTTCGCGTCTCACGACGTACGATCCGAGACTGAAAAACAGCGCAAAAGAAGAAAAGTGTCCAGAAATTGATGAAAACGTTCAATTTTTGGCTCCGAAAACAGGCGCAGCCGTGCAGGCTTGCTACCCCCAACGTAGAGCTCTCGGAGAGATTTCCAACGATATGCTGTGCGCCATGTACCTCCTTACGGATCAAAATTTATGGGCACCAGAGCAACAGAGACCTGGTCCTAAGCCCCACGCCTCGGTTTGCGGGCCCGACCTCTACGTAAAGCGAAGTTGTCTTGCACAAGGCGCCGTGGGATTCAGTAATAGAAATGTGTTGGATTAGGTTGTCATCCTTTTCGCGACTCACGACGTACGGTCTGGGACAGAAAAACAGCGCAAAAGAAGAAAAGTGTCCAGAAATTGATGAAAACGTTAAATTTTGGGCTCCGAAAATAGGGGCAGCCGAGCAGGATTGCTGCCCCTGTCGTAGAGCTCTCGGAGTGCTTTCCAACGGTACGCTGTGCGCCGCATAACCCCTTACGGATCAAAAGTTATGGGCACCAGAGCGACGGAGACTTGGTCCTATGTGAGGCCCGACCCCGATTTACGTGCGAAACCTAGCTTCGTGTGCCCTAACCTAGATTTACGTGCCATGACCTAGGTTTGAGAATTGTATTTAGTTTTGTGTGCCTTGCATTGAATTTCGTGCATTCATATAGGGTTACGTACGTTTGCTTGAAAAACGTGTGTTCGTCTCTAGTTCGTGTCATACCTCGAAGTGCGTGCCTTAAACCTAGAAAAACGTGCCTGCACGCTAATCAAGAAAGCATCTTTCACGAAACACTAGACTATTAAACAATCTTTCAAAATCCACTAACAATATAATAATCCAAATTCCATTCACTAGAAGACAAAAATGCACCAAAAACAAAACATTCCTTATTCTTTATACATTATTCTTTTTGAACTTCAAAATACAATTAGAATAATGCTCAAGATGACACAAATTCAGCATTCTTTAATGCCTTGGCCTACCATATCAAGCTTTTTTGCACAAGGTTTGAGCAATTGTTTTATTCTATTGCATGCCAAGACAATTTATGACTCAAAGCATTAAAAAATTGCTCAAAATTCACTCAATCTCCTCACCATTCTCGACCACAACACCTTGCCCATCCTAGCAATTTCAAAATAGCACATTGGAGACACAAAATGCAGAATTTTGAAGCCCAAGGCCGACATTCTCCTTGAAGATGCAAAAGGCTTCCTTGTTTGTCATTTTCTTCATTTCTTTTCATTCATTTCTCTCCTCATCTCTCCTTTCTCTCTCATTCTCGGCCTTGGCTGAATTCACCATCTTCTCAACTTCTCCTCTTCACACCATAGCTAAGTATAGCAAGCTACAAGTAAAGAACTACAACTGAGCAAGCTAGAGTTCGAAAATTTCTCTTGCATGTGCATTGAAGCTTCATTTTCGGCCTAGGTGAGTTACTAAGCATCCATTTCTTTTCTTCAAGTTCTAACTACATGCATGCACTAAGAGATTGATCATTAAGCTAGGAAAAATAGAGAAAAACTAGTGAGGTTCTCGGCTAAGCAAGGGAAAGGAGAAGATTTGAGCTTCAACAAAGGGTCTTGAGCATTTTGTGGTTGATTGCTAAGGTGAGGGTTAAAACCTTTTGAAAACTCTTCAAAAATTCACATTCATGCTCATAGATTTGTGTATTTGCTTCTGTACTTGAGCTATATGGTCGTTCATAAGCTTAAACAACCATGCATGTCAAGATCTTGGCTTGGAAATGATGCTAGGTGAAGTCGAATTTATGTGACAGCTCTCTGACCAGTCTGTTCGAGGTAAGTTTAGCTAGGCAAATGATGTTGAAAATTATTAAAAATTGGTGGTTGACTAGTTTGGACAGGTTTGAACATTTTTGTCAGAAATAGGCCGAAGCTAATTTTGACTATGAGGTCCTCAAAATGGCAAATCATTAAAATGTGACCAAATCTGGAAATCTGGAAAAATGAATCAGGTTTTGGCAGATGCACTGACCTTGTGGAACGAACCATGTTTGACTTAGTAAATGTTGTCCCAAATGCATGAAATTTGGTGTTCTCCTATATTTTTCAGTTATGGACAATTTTGTCAGAAATGGACCAAAGCTAAAACTGACTCTAAGGACCTCAAAAACATCAATTTATGAAAAGTGTACAAATCTGGACAGTTTTGTGCTACCTCACTGTTTCGGCCATAACTAATGATTCTGAACTCCAATTGATGCAGAGTTTGTTTCTGAGTTTAGTTAACTTCTTAAGCTTTAATTTGACATCTTATTCACTGAATTTGGAGATTTTTTGCTTACCCGATTGATTGTGAGAAAACAGCCTATTGCAGTGAGTGTTTCACTTAGCTATATGCATGGAAAACTATTGTAACCTCTCTTGTGGTACTAATTGCTTGGAATTGTGATGTTGGAATATTTCGTGGACTGTTTTGAGTACTTGAGGATGTTTGAATTGAATGATGTATGACTCTGGAATGATGTTGAGTTGACTTAGGGCTTTAACACACGATTATGCATGAAACGGAAACCCTAATGGCTAAGTAGTCTTACTAAGTGTTAATCATTGGATATTGTGTGGAAACTGTACGTTGCGTGGGCTGCCCGTAAATGTGTTATAACTTCAATTATGGTTTTGACCATTGCATGTTGTCAAATAAGCTTGTCTTGCTACCGAACCCACGTAAATGTTGTTGCATGTCGAATAATTCGTATCACTTGATTATATGAGCTTCTTGATGAGTTATATGGCCTGTTTTACATGTGTTACATGGCTGCCCGTTTGATGTTCATATGACTCTATATGCCTTTCAAGTGAAATTACTTGTCTTATCGTGCCTTGTTTGACCACTTGACAACGTGTGATCTTATAACTGTTCGGAGGCAACCTAATTTGTTGTCCTCCTAATGTGATATGTTAAATGTTATAAATGTGCATTGCATACAAGGTTGCAACATTTTGTGTGGCATGGTTGCGTTTCACGTCCGCTGGGCGGCATCGGGCTTGCCGGTGTTACCATGACTACCATGATCCAATTCCCTCTCTCGCTTGGTATTCACCCTTGGAGAGTTGGGTCGTAGGTTTCGGGGTACATCCGGAGTACACCCAATTGGGAGTGATAAGTGGTTTATTGAAGTCGGCCGCAACAATTGATTCGAAATTGAAATTGAGAGCAAATGCTCACCGTATCCTTGAAATGATTGGTAATTGTATCCGTTTCTCGATTTGTTTCTTATAATTGCTTACCATACTATTTGTAATATGTGACATGTTTTAAAAAGGGGTTTTCATAAAATGAACCGGAAAATGAGTTTCAAAATTTATTTCTTGTTCCCCCTCGCTGAGTTCATAAGGACTCACCCTCTTTTATCATTTCAGGTGAAGAAGAACAGGTACAGGAACCCGAGGATAATGTACCTAATGATGAACCCCTGGAGTGATTGCCTGTTATTTTTGTTTTGCTTGAACGTGATTACTTGTGTACCTTTTGCTGCTTGAAGACTATTTCCCTTATGTTATTTGTTGCTTGTGATGTAAAAGACCCCCGCTGTAATTTGGGGTCTAATTTTGGTTTGTACTTATTTTAAGTAGACCGACACTAGACATGACACTACTATGATCGTTTTGCTTTTACTACCGCTAGTATCTATCACAGGTTATGATGCTTAGTTAAGGAATAGGTAAATGAACTTATCCAATCTCAACAGGTACTCGCTAATAAGCTAAGATCAACAGGTATATTTTGAAATGAGAATAAATAGACAAACGAGACATAGCATCATGCTAGGTTATAAATCAAATGGGACGTCGAATTAACCAATAGGCAATTCAATTGATGGAATAATAGTAATCTTAGCTGGAATTGACTTTGAGATGGTAAATTTTGAGGCTGTTAGAAAATTTAGGTCAAAACAAAGAGCCCAATTACAGCCGTTATGCTGCCGGATTTCTGGAAAAATTTTGAAGCCTAGAATAAAACGTTAAGTGTTGAACCTCCTAGAATGATTAAGAATATGAAATGGACTTGAATGTCTAGATCACACCCTAGTCTAACCTTTATAGGCCGGGTTGGGGCGTGACACCTTAGAAGAATGGTATCAGAGCTTAGATTGCTTAAGCCGGGTTTACCTCTCGGACCGTGGGTAGAGCCCTAAGATAATTAGGATGACTTGTTATGTGTTAAATGTGCCTTCTATGTTCTATGTGCTTAAGTGACTTATATGCCTTAAGTGTTTTTAGAATTGTACCTATATTATGTTGCATATCGTATGCCTTAGATTCTTAATTGTTACATTTCAATAAATTGTGCCTATAGATGGCTGGCCCTAGTACCCGTACTACTAATAGGAGCGGTGAACCTCAAGAGACCGGGGATGCCTATCAGACTAATCCTGGTATAGCTATGTTTAATATGATGGCAACTGCCATGGATCGTGTATCACGAGTAATGGAGCGTCAGGATGCTCGTGAGGCCAACAACAACATCAACAACAGGAATGAGGGTAACCATGGGAGACATAGCAGAATGAAGGAATTCCTTGACTTTCGCCCGTCTAAATTCTACGGGGAAGCTGATGATGAGAAAGCAGAGGCTTGGCTGTCCGAGATTGAGAAGATCTTCAGGCCACTTGATTATACAGATGAAGAGAAAGTGGAGTTTGCTGTATTTCTGTTGCATGGGGATGCCGAGCATTGGTGGCACACTGTAGAGGCACTGTGGGAGACTGATCAGACACCTCGCTTGTGGGGTAATTTCGTTAAGGCGTTTAAGGAGAAATATGTACCTGCAGTCTCCAGGCAGAGGCGGATCGAGGAGTTCATGCACTTAACCCAGGGTAATATGACGGTGGCCCAGTACGAGGCTCGTTTTGACCGACTGTCCCGTTATGCTCAATATATGGCTTGTACTCCGGAGGCAAAAATGTGGAAATTTACTATTGGATTGAGGCCAGAAATTCAGGACCAGTTAGCTTCTCATGACTTCGATACTTATTCTGCTCTCTTTGCTGCTGCCTCTCGAGTTGAGAAGAGGAAACTAGATGGAGCCGGTTCGAGTCAGCCCAACAAAAAACCATACCAGCCTCTAGGTCAGTAGAGGAAATTCCAGAGTCAGGGTCGTAATCAGGGCCAGAGCCAGAGCAGGTCAGGGAATAACCGTGGGCCAACTAAAGCGCCATCAGCCTCTTCCACCCGCGGATCCACAGGTAGTTCACCTGCTTCTCAGACTGTTACTTGTTCTCACTGTAGTAGGAAGGGTCACACTGAGGCCCAGTGTTGGAGGTAATCGGGGCGATGTGTGGGCTGTGGCAGTGATCAGCATCAGGCTAAGGATTGCCCTAGATGGCAAGGAGGACAAAATCAGGTTAAACCAGCTGGTAGAGGCAAGACTCCAGTTCCTAGGGTCCAGGCTCGAGCCTATGCTATCGAGTGCGAGGAGATTCCAGATGAGACCGCTGTTGTTGAAGGTACATTCTTCATACTGAATCAACCTGTTAAGGTGTTAATTGATCCGGGTGCTACTCATTCATTTATTACTCCCTTATATGTGGAACGTGTGAAATTGAAAGTTGTATGTTTGCTGTATGAAGTAGAAGTTGGTACTCCAATAGGTTCTAAACTTGTAACTAGTTCAGCTTGTAAAGCATGTAAAATCCAAATTAAGGATAGGGAATTCTCGGCCAATCTTATTGTATTACCTTTTCGAGACTACGAGGTCATTTTAGGGATGGACTGGCTGGCAAAAAATCGTGTCCAACTGGATTACAGGGCAAAGATTATAACGTTCCGGGTACCTGATCAACCGATACTGGAGATTATGGGTCGAAGAGATTTCACCGGGAGTTCCATCATTTCATCTACAAAAGCAGTGAAGTCCTTGAGGAAAGGATGCAGCGGATACTTGGCTTACCTTATCAACAAGCCGTCGGATAAAGCTAAGTTGGAGGAGATGCCTGTGATCAAAGACTATGCAGATGTATTCCCTGAAGAATTACCCGGTTTACCCCCAAATCGGGAGATCGAGTTTGTTATAGAGTTGCTACCTGGCACCCAGCCGATATCAAAAGCTCCCTATCGTATGGCACCGGCTGAGCTACAAGAATTAAAGGACCAATTGCAAGGATTGCTGAAGAAGGGATTTGTACAACCGAGCTCTTCACCGTGGGGTGCGCCCGTGCTATTTGTTAAGAAGAAAGACGGAACCTTGAGGCTATGCATTGACTATCGAGGTTTGAACCAAGTGACTGTCAAGAATAAATACCCACTTCCCTTGATTGACGAGTTATTTGATCAACTGCAAGGAGCCAAAGTGTATTCGAAACTCGACTTGAGACAAGGGTACTATCAGTTGCGGATCAAGAAGGAAGATGTGCCTAAAACGGCTTTCAGGACGAGATATGGGCACTATGAATATGTGGTGATGCCTTTTGGACTAACTAATGCCCTTGCAGCTTTTATGGATTTGATGCATAGGGTGTTTCAACCCTACTTGGACCAATTTGTGGTGATCTTCATTGATGATATTTTGGTATACTCGAAATCGGAGGCGGAGCATGAGCAACATTTGCGGTTGGTACTGCAGAAACTTCGAGAGCATCAATTGTATGCAAAGTTTAGCAAATGTGAATTCTGGTTGCAGCAGATTGCATTTTTGGGGCATATCATATCCCAAGAGGGAATAGCGGTTGATCCAGCAAAGATCGATGCAGTGATGTCTTGGAAGAAGCCGGAAAATGTTACGGAGGTTCGGAGTTTTCTTGGTCTAGCCGGCTACTATCGGAGGTTTGTGAAGGACTTCTCTAAGATTGCAGGACCGCTTACAAAACTCACTCAAAAGAAAACCAAGTTCGTGTGGGATGATAAGTGTGAGAACAGCTTCCAAGAGTTGAAGAAAAGATTGACTACCGCACCAGTTCTTGCATTGCCTGAAGGGAGTCAAGGTTTTGTAATCTATAGCGATGCTTCGAAAGATGGATTGGGATGTGTATTGATGCAAAATGGAAGAGTGATTGCTTATGCCTCTAGGAAACCAAAGCCGTATGAGATGAATTACCCGACGCATGATTTGGAGTTAGCGGCTATTGTGTTTGCACTCAAGAAATGGAGGCATTATCTGTGGGGTAACAAGTTTGAAGTATTTACCGATCATAAGAGCTTGAAATACTTGTTCTCTCAAAAGGAGTTGAATATGAGGCAAAGACGGTGGATGGAGCTTTTGGACGATTACAACTGCTCAATTAATTATGTGCCCGGTAAGGCGAACGTAGTCGCAGATGCCTTAAGCAGAAAAGCAAGCATGGCGAAACTGGAAGTCAAGGTGCAGGAGTTGTTGGAGGAAGCGTTTCTATGGAAACCACAATTGACTTAGAAGGGGTTACTTTTTGCCACTACCCAAGTTCAATCGACTTTGTTATCTGAGTTACGAGAGGCTCAACAGAAGGACCAGCAATTTCAAAAGATTAAGGAAAGCAATGCAGATTTCAAGTCTCATGATGATGGTGTTTGGAGGTTTAGGAACCGGATTTGTGTTCCCAATGACCCAGAGCTGAAAAAGAAAATTCTTGAAGAAGCCCATAATTCAAGATACACTATTCACCCCGGTGGAACAAAGATGTACCGGGATTTGAAGCAACACTATTGGTGGAATAACATGAAAAGAGAAATTGCGGAGTTTGTAGCACGGTGTTTGACTTGCCAGAGAGTCAAAGCATAACATCAATGACCTGCAGGTTTACTTCAGCCGTTGGAGATTCCTCAATGGAAATGGGAACATATAACTATGGATTTTGTTATGGACCTACCTAGATCACAAAAGGGTCGTGACGCCGTTTGGGTTATAGTGGATAGATTGACTAAGTCGGCACACTTTTTACCAGTAAACAAGGAAGATAGTCCTGAGAGACTGGGAGATATGTATGTGGCAGAGATTGTAAGATTGCACGGGATGCCTGTGAGTATTGTATCGTATAGGGATCCTCGTTTTACTTCCCGATTTTGGAAGAGATTGCAGGAAGCTTTGGGGACGAAATTGAGTTTTAGCACGGCTTATCACCCTCAAACGGACGGTCAATCGGAGAGGACTATTCAGATTTTGGAGGATATGCTGAGGGCATGTATTTTAGACTTCGGGAAAGGTTGGGAGAAATATCTGGCTTTAGTGGAGTTCGCTTATAATAACAGTTACCAGGCCACTATCAGGATGGCACCGTTTGAGGCGTTGTATGGACGGAAATGTCGATCACCAATTTACTGGGATGAAGTAGGTGAGACGAAGACTTTTGACCCGACCCTTTTACCTGAACTGATGAAGACTGTTGACAACATCCACCTCATCCAGAAACAGATGCTTACTGCCCAGAGCAGGCAGAAGAGTTATGTAGACCGACGGAGACGGAGTCTCGAATTTGAGGTTGGCGACAAGGTGTTCTTGAAGATATCACCCCGGAGGGGACTGATTAAACATGGCAAGGGTGGAAAGTTGAGCCCGAGATTTGTAGGACCGTTTGAGATAGTTGAGAAGGTTGGCAAGTTGGCGTATCGCCTAGCACTACCCCAGAACCTCTCCAATATTCATGACGTCTTTCATGTATCGATGCTGCGGAAGTATCATCCTGACCCGTCGCACATCTTGGAGCCAGAGCCGTTGCAGCTTCGGGAGAACTTGTCCTACGAGGAGAAGCCCATTCGGATCCTAGACCAGCAGGATCAGGAGTTGCGCAACAGAACTATACCTATGGTGAAAGTGTTGTGGGATCATCATGGACTCGAAGAAGCAACGTGGGAAAGGCGAGACCAGATGGAGCAGTAGTATCCAGCATTATTTCAAGGTAATATTGAATTTCGGGATGAAATTCTTTTAAGGAGGGGAGGATGTGAGGCCCGACCCCGATTTACGTGCGAAACCTAGCTTCGTGTGTCCTAACCTAGATTTGCGTGCCATGACCTAGGTTTGAGAATTGTATTTAGTTTTGTGTGCCTTGCATTGAATTTCGTGCATTCATATAGGGTTACGTGCGTTTACTTGAAAAACGTGCGTTCGTCTCGTAGTTCATGTCCTACCTCGAAGTGCGTGTCCTAAACCTAGAAAAATGTGCCTACACGCTAATCAAGAAGCATCTTTCACGAAATACTAGACTATTAAACAATCCTACAAAATCCACTAACAATATAATAATCCAAATTCCATTCACTAGAAGACAAAAATGCACCAAAAACAAAACATTCCTTATTCTTTATCCATTATTCTTTTTGCACTTCAAAATACAATTAGAATAATGCTCAAGATGACACAAATTCAGCATTCTTTAATGCCTTGGCCGACCATATCAAGCTTTTTTGCACAAGGTTTGAGCAATTGTTTTATTCTATTGCATGCCAAGACAATTTATGACTCAAAGCATTAAAAAATTGCTCAAAATTCACTCAATCTCCTCACCATTCTCGACCACAACACCTTGCCCATCCTAGCAATTTCAAAATAGCACATTGGAGACACAAAATGCAGAATTTTGAAGCCCAGGGCCGACATTATCCTTGAAGATGCAAAAGGCTTCCTTGTTTGTCATTTTCTTCATTTCTTTTCATTCATTTCTCTCCTCATCTCTCCTTTCTCTCTCATTCTTGGCCTTGGCTGAATTCACCATCTTCTCAACTTCTCCTCTTCACACCATAGCTAAGTATAGCAAGCTACAAGTAAAGAACTACAACCGAGCAAGCTAGAGTTCGAAAATTTCTCTTGCATGTGCATTGAAGCTTCATTTTCGGCCTAGGTGAGTTACTAAGCATCCATTTCTTTTCTTCAAGTTCTAACTACATGCATGCACTAAGAGATTGATCATTAAGCTAGGAAAAATAGAGAAAAACTAGTGAGGTTCTCGGCTAAGCAAGGGAAAGGAGAAGATTTGAGCTTCAACAAAGGGTCTTGAGCATTTTGTGGTTGATTGCTAAGGTGAGGGTTAAAACCTTTTGAAAACTCTTCAAAAATTCACATTCATGCTCATAGATTTGTGTGTTTGCTTCTGTACTTGAGCTATATGGTCGTTCATAAGCTTAAACAACCATGCATGTCAAGATCTTGGCTTGGAAATGATGCTAGGTGAAGTCGAATTTATGTGACAGCTCTCTGACCAGTCTGTCCGAGGTAAGTTTAGCTAGACAAATGATGTTGAAAATGCTTGAAAATTGGTGGTTGACTAGTTTGGACAGCTTTGAACATTTTTCCCAGAAATAGGCCGAAGCTAATTTTGACTCTAAGGTCCTCAAAATGGCAAATCATTAAAATGTGACCAAATCTGGAAATCTGGAAAAATGAATCAGGTTTTGGCAGATGCACTGACCTTGTGGAACGAACCATATTTGACTTAGTAAATGTTGTCCCAAATGCATGAAATTTGGTGTGCTACTATATTTTTCAGTTATGGACAATTTTGTCAGAAATGGGCCAAAGCTAAAACTGACTCTAAGGACCTCAAAAACGTCAATTTATAAAAAGTGTACAAATCTGGACAGTTTTGTGCTACTTCACTGTTTCGGCCATAACTAATGATTCTGAACTCCAATTGATGCAGGGTTTGTTTCTGAGTTTAGTTAACTTCTTAAGCTTTAATTTGAAATCTTATTCACTGAATTTGTAGATTTTTTGCTTACCCGATTGATTGTGAGCTATATGCATGGAAAACTATTGTAACCTCTCTTGTGGTACTAATTGCTTGGAATTGTGATGTTGGAATATTGCGTGGACTGTTTTGAGTACTTGAGGATGTTTGAATTGAATGATGTATGACTCGGGAATGATGTTGAGTTGACTTAGGGCTTGAACACACGATTATGCATGAAACGGAAACCCTAATGGCTAAGTAGTCTTACTAAGTGTTAATCATTGGATATGGTGTAGAAACTGTACGTTGCGTGGGCTGCCCGTAAATGTGTTATAACTTCAATTATGGTTTTGACCATTGCATGTTGTCAAATAAGCTTGTCTTGCTACCGAACCCACGTAAATGTTGTTGCATGTCGAATAATTCGTATCACTTGATTATATGAGCTTCTTGATGAGTTATATGGCCTGTTTTACATGTGTTACATGGCTGCCCGTTTGATGTTCATATGACTCTATATGCCTTTCAAGTGAAATTACTTGTCTTATCGTGCCTTGTTTGACCACTTGACAACGTGCGATCTTATAACTGTTCGGAGGCAACCTACTTTGTTGTCCTCCTAATGTGATATGTTAAATGTTATAAATGTGCATTGCATACAAGGTTGCAACCTTTTGTGTGGCATGGTAGCGTTTCACGTCCGCTGGGCGGCATCGGGCTTGCCGGTGTTACCGTGACTACCATGATCCAATTCCCTCTCTTGCTTGGTATTCACCCTGGAGAGGTGGGTCGTAGGTTTCGGGGTACATCCAGAGTACACCCAATTGGGAGTGATAAGTGGTTTATTGAAGTCGGCCGCAACAATTGATTCGAAATTGAAATTGAGAGCAAATGCTCACCGTATCCTTGAAATGATTGGTAATTGTATCCGTTTCTCGATTTGTTTCTTATAATTGCTTACCATACTATTTGTAATATGTGACATGTTTTAAAAAAGGGTTTTCATAAATTGAACCGGAAAATGAGTTTCAAAATTTATTTCTCGCTCCCCCTCGCTGAGTTCATAAGGACTCACCCTCTTTTATCATTTCAGGTGAAGATGAACAGGTACAGGAACCCGATGATAATGTACCTAATGATGAACCCCTGGAGTGATTGCCTGTTATTGTTGTTTTGCTTGAACGTGATTACTTATGTACCTTTTGCTGCTTGAAGACTATTTCCCTTATGTTATCTGTTGCTTGTGATGTAAAAGACCCCCGCTGTAATTTGGGGTCTAATTTTGGTTTGTACTTATTTTAAGTAGACTGACACTAGACATGACACTACTATGATCGTTTTGCTTTTACTACCGCTAGTATCTATCACAGGTTATGATGCTTAGTTAAGGAATAGATAAATGAACTTATCTAATCTCAACAGGTACTCGCTAATAAGCTAAGATCAATAGGTATATTTTGAAATGAGAATAAATGGACAAATGAGACATAGCATCATGCTAGGTTATAAATCAAACGGGACGGAAAAACAGTGCAAAAGAAGAAAAGTGTCCAGAAACTGATGAAAATGTTCGATTTTGGACTCCCAAAACAGGCGCAGCATAGCAGGCTTGCTGCCCCAGTCGTAGAGCTCTCGAAGAGCTTTCCAACGGGATGCTGTGCGCCGCGTAACTCCTTAGGGATCAAAAGTTATAGGCACCGGAGTGACGGAGACCTGGTCCTAAGTCCCACGCCCTCGGTTTGCGGGCCCAGCCTCTACGTGAAGCGAAGTTGTCTTGCACAAGGTGATATGGAATTCGGTAATAGAAATGTGGTGGATTAGGTTGTCGTCCTTTTTGCGGATCACGATGTACGATCCGAGATGAAAAAATAGCGCAAAAGAAGAAAAGTGTCCAGAAACTGATGGAAACATTCGATTTTGGGCTCCGAAAGCAGGCGCAGACCAGCAAGCTTGCTGCCCCCGTCATAGAGCTCTCGGAGAGCTTCCCAACGGTATTCTGTGCACCGCGTAACTCCTTACGGATCAAAAGTTATGGGCACCGGAGCGACGAAGACCTGGCCCTAAGCCCCACGCCCTCGGTTTGCTGGCCCAGCCTCTACGTGAATCGAAGTTGTCTTGCCCAAGGTGGCATGGGATTCGGTAATAGAAATGTGATGGATTAGGTTGTCGTCCTTTTCGCGGCTCACGACGTACGATCTGGGACGGAAAAACAGCGCAAAAGATGAAAATTGTCTAGAAACTGATGAAAACGTTCGATTTTGGGCTCCGAAAATAGGCGCAGCTGAGCAGGTTTGCTGCCCCCGTCGTAGAGCTCTAGGAGTGCTTTCCAACAGTATGTTGTGGCTGCGTAACTCCTTACGGATTAAAAGTAATGGGCACGGGAGCGACGGAGACCTCGTCTTAAGCCCCACACCCTCGGTTTGCGGGCCCAACCTCTACATGAAGCGAAGTTGTCTTGTACCAGGTGCCGGGAGATTCGATAATAAAAATGTGATAGATTAGGTTGTCGTCCTTTTTGCGGCTGACGACGTATGATCCGGGATGAAAAAATAGCACAAAAGAAGAAAAGTGTCCAGAAACTGATGAAAACGTTCAATTTTGGGGTCTGAAAACAGGCGCAGTCGAGCAGGCTTGCTGCCCCTATCGTAGAACTATCAGAGAGCTTTCCAACGGTATACTGTGCGCCGTGTAACTCCTTACGGATTAAAAGTTATGGGCACCGGAGTGACGGAGACCTGGTCCTAAGCCCCACGCCCTCGGTTTACGGGCCCAGCCTCTACGTGAAGCGAAGTTGTCTTGCCCAAGGTGGCATGGGATTCTGTAATAGAAATGTGATGGATTAGGTTGTCGTCCTTTACGCGGCTCACGACGTACGATCCGGGACGGAAAAACACCGCAAAAGACGAAAAGTGTATAGAAATTGATGGAAACGTTCAATTTTGGTCTCTGAAAACAGGCGCAACCAAGGAGGCTTGCTGCCCCCGTTGTAGAGCTCTTGGAGTGCTTTCCAACTGTATGCTATGCGCCGTGTAACTCATTACAGATCAAAAGTTATGGGCACGAGAGCGACGGAGACCTGGTCCTATGCCCCATACCTCGGTTTGCGGGCCCAGCCTCTACGTGAATCAAAGTTGTCTTGCCAAAGGTGGCATGGGATTCGGTAATAGAAATGTGATGGATTAGGTTGTCGTTTTATTCGCGGCTCACGATGTACGATCCGGGACGGAAAAACAGCGCAAAGGAAGAAAAGTGTTCAGAAACTGATGAAAACGTTCAACTTTGGGCTCCGAAAGCAGGTGCAGCCAAGCAGGATTGCTGCCACCGTCGTAGAGCTCTCGGAGTGCTTTCCAACGGTATGCTGTGCGCCGCGTAACTCCTTACGGATCAAAAGTTATGGGCACTGGAGCGACAGAGACCTGGTCCTAAGCCCCACGCGCTCGGTTTGCTGGCCCAGCCTCTACGTGTAGCGAAGTTGTCTTGCACAAAGTGCCGCGGGATTCGGTAATAGAAATGTGATGGATTAGGTTATCGTCCTTTTCGCGGTTCACGACGTACGATCCGAGACGGAAAAACAGCGCAAAAGAAGAAAAGTGTCCAGAAACTGATGAAAACGTTCAATTTTGGGCTCCGAAAAAAGGTGCAGCCGAGCAGGCTAGCTGCCCCCGTTGTAGAGCTCTTGGAGAGCTTTCCAACAGTATACTGTGCACCGCATAACTCCTTACGGATCAAAAGTTATGGGCACCGGAGCGACAGAGACCTGGTCCTGAGCCCAACACCCTCGGTTTGCGGGCCCAGCCTCTACGTGAAGCGAAGTTGTCTTGCCCAAGGTGGCGTGGGATTCGGTAATAGAAATGTGAATGATTAGGTTGTCATCCTTTTCGCGGCTCACGACGTACGTTCCGGGACTGAAAAACAGCGCAAAAGAAGAAAAGTGTCAAAAAACTGATGAAAAGGTTCGATTTTGGAAAAAACAGGTGCAGTAGAGCAGGCTTGCTAGCTCCGTCATAGAGCTCTCGGAGAGCTTTCCAACGGTATGCTGTGCGCTGCGTAACTCTTTACGGATCAAAAGTTATGGGCACCGAAGCGACAAAGACTTGGTCCTAAGCCCCACACCCTCGGTTTGCGGGCCCAGCCTTTACGTGATGTCTAAAACCCAACACGAGAGTCTATATATAATTATATTAATTATAATGCATTCATATTATTTAATATGCATTGGCATCAATTATGTGCGTTAATATTATTTATCGTGCATATTTATCGTATTACGTGCCAAAATGTTTATTTTTGTGCATTTAAGAATTTTACGTGTCGTAGACATTAAATATATTCTAGCAAGTCAAGATTAGTAACTAATTAGTTGCAATTCAACCAAAATGGCAAACTAGCAAAATATGATTTAGTTGGAGGGCAAGGTGGTCATTTGGCAAAATCAGATTTTTATATACAACCATTATACTATTTTGCCCACTCAAAACACACAATACACTCCACACACACACAAAATTCCTGCACACACACTCACACACACTCATACACGATCAAAGAGGGAGAAGAGAGGGAGAGAAGAAAAGAGGAAAAGAAGAAGAAAGAACAAGAAGAAAAGTAGAAAAAAGCCATTGCTAGCTATATTGAGCATTTTCTTGCATCTCACAACTATTTTCTTCCATCTCCAATTCTTGCAAAGGTGAGGGTTGTTTTCAAATGTTTTTCAAGATACATTAAGCATGGTCAATGATTATACTTGTGTTTTGAGCTTGATTGGGTGCTTACATGTGATATATATATGTATATTTGAACTTGTTGAGAGGTGTATTGAGTTGTTGAGGGTGTTGAGGTTGTGGAGCTTGGAGCTTGAACATGAATTATTGGGTATTGTTGATCATTGATGTGGGATGGATTTGGTTGAGTTTGAAGCCTTGTATGATGCCTAATAGCCATTTAGAACTTGTTTGTATGTTGGTAGATGAATTGGTTGTGGTATAGGTGAATTGGGTAGAATTTTGGTGTTTTTCGTGCAGCTATCCGGGCATTACAGTCCCTATCCGGTCGCCCGGATAGAGACCTCAACGCTCGGCAGAAAGCTTCGATCCGGGAGTTACCTGCTTCTTCCGGTCGACCGGATTAAGGCCTCAGCGCCCGGATGACTGACAGCTTTGTGCAGTAATTTTGTGGAAGCCATATCTCATTCGTTTCAACTCCGAATTGAGTTCCGTTTGATCCTAGAGTTATCTAAATTCAATAAGCTTCTATTATAGACCAAAATCAAATCAATTGGAGTTTCATAAAATAGACAAATTTACCTCCAAAGTTAGGCTAATGTAGAAGCATTGACCTAATTGCAAGGATCTTGTTTTAGAGATTTTGGAAGATACTGATGTCAAATTGAGGCACGGTCGAATGCGTTAGAACCGTATCGAACCATAGATTATTAAGGTAGAATTTAATTGTGGTTTTATTGTATTGTATTGATATCATAATCATATGTCTAGCATGATCAATAACCCTCAAGAAACATAAATTGTAGTACTATAAATGTTTATACATGAAAGGTGTGTACCTGTTTACTTGCTAAGCCATATGGTATAAACTTGAACATGCTTGAATCATGTAATTTCTTAGAATGCATGAATAAACTTAGCTCATGTATAGGTTTGAACATGGTTGGATTATGCTCAAATCATGAATATGCTTGAATAAGCTTGAATTATATATATATATATATATATATATATATATATATATATATATATATATATATATATATATATATGTTCGAATATGCTTGCTTGTTATACGGGTCAGAGCAACCTACTTTGTTGCCTTCCCTCTATGTTATTATTCATGTTATGGTTACAATGTTAACCACTACGGGCGCGATGGTTGCAACCACACTATAGGCATAGTAGCGTTCGTTTCCCCTGGGTAGCATAGGGCTACCAGTAGGTCTCGACTACCATGGTCCCCGGTGGATATCCGGATATCACCTAGGGGTTTGGGGAATATTGATGAAGATTGATTCAAGGCCGACCGACTACAGCAACTGTAAGAACAACTGTATCCTTTTGATATTATGTGATAAACTCCCGTTGGAGCTTTTGCCCCGGGAGTTGGGTTATTTGTCACCATAGCTTGTTATTGTTATAACATGTTAATTGGTATTATGTGCATTGCTTGGCATAGTTTTCAGAAAGATTTTGAAATGGACAAATGCTTTCAAAAATCCCCGTTCCCCGTAGCCCTCACTGAGCTATATGCGAGGATCTAGCTCACCCCTCTTTTATGACACTTACAGGTAAGACTGATTGAGTGGATTTGCAAGTTGAAGGAAAGGATTGCATACGTGATAGACTATTAGATTGAATGATTGTATAAGTACATGAGATACTTGATGTAAATTGAAGAGTCTAGATCTTGTATATATGTATCCAGGGGTAAGTATTATGTAATTTGATGGTTTATGGTGGTATTTTTAATTATCAGTGATGAAGTTTGTATAATGTATTGATTTGAGGAAATCTTGTAATAGGTATTGTAACTGTAGTATTAGCAACCTGGATGTTTAATTTTTGGAAATTAGAGCTCGGCTAGTATATTGTGCCTTAGCTGACTAAGAGGAGTGATCTTCTTACGCCGTGGCATCACGATCCCGGATTTTGAAATCTATGCAAGTTGAATGTAATCCTTCTTGTTTCAATAATGCGGTATCAGAGACTATTACATTAATTAGGAAATTAATAGGAAAAAGGGGATCGTGACAGAGTGGTATCAGAGCCTAGCCAGTTAGCTAGGCGTAGTCTGGGTTTAGAACCCCTGGGCAGTGGGTTGATGTCCTGACTTGGAGATGTGCTAATCGTGTGCGTATGTCTATTAGACTTATGTACTTACGTGTTATATCTGAATTTGTTCAATGTGCCTTATTTGTAATCAATGTGCATTGCAGTTTGTGTTTTGTCATACCTGATTTGCATGCATGTCCTAACCTATGGGTAACCTTCTAGGGCTATGAATGGCTATAAAGATAGGCTTGTAGATCGACAGAGCTAGATGATGGTAATACTTAGGATGAACTCTTAACTTATAAAATACTAAGTCTTCGTGGATGTTGAATGTGAACTTGAAGCTTGATACATCTTGGAGTTATTCTATCTGTAATGGTCATTGATGGAACTATCTATAGATTATGAGATTAACACTAATTATGAACAAGTTGGGGGACTCTACGGCTGTATAGTGATGTGATTGAAGGTTTAATATTGTAATAATTGTATGTAGTGGATTTCGAAAATGATCCAGGTCTCTGATGGATTTAAGTTCATGAAGTGTTGAAGCATAAAGAGGTAAGTTTGGACTTCTCCAATGTACCATTCTTTGGCACTCGGTACGTATTTGTTGATGTGTTAGCCATTGTTGATTCCATATGATTCTTTGATATTCTTTTGCTTCGTATACCAGCTATTAAGTATCCCTTATCTGCTGAATCTTAGACTTGATAGCTTCTGAATACTGTTTTGCTTAATTTGTTATCTTTGATCGTAGGCAACGAATTTTCCCTCCTGCTTTGTACACTTTCGGGATTCTTCTGTAATCTTTGGTCCTTGTTCATTTGTTATATTGATTCATTTTTGTTCCTCTAACATGTTATTGTAGTTGTCAGGTTCACCTTTTGAGTTGTAAGACTCACCATCTAATAGTCGAAAATTAGGACTTGATAGTATTAATACAATACATGACATCGGGTCTTGATACTACTAAGTGGATAAAATCTCGAACCCATAATTAGGTATGAAATCTTAAAGGCAATCGGAGGTTGCTAAATCTTTAAGAATTGAGTTACTGCTATATGGTTAAGGATGGACTATGCGTCTTGAGGGTAAAGTGTGAACTACCTTGATCTCTGTTATCTTGTTGAAGTGCATGATTTAAAGTATGAAGGCTTGAGTAGCTAGGCTATTGATAAATTAGAATTATAAACCCCTACTTGTTTAATTGTGCCATGGAGATAATATTAGAGTAAGAATTGAACCTTTCATTAAGGGATGACTTGTAGAAATGGGACAATGGTATACAAGTAATCTCCGCTTAGTAGATATTAAAATAGGTTAACTTTGAAGATAGTTGACCAAGGAAGAAAGGAAAGAATTTGGGAAGAAGAAATTATGTTCCTCGAAGATAAAACTTTGACTGAACCCACTAGGGACTTAAACTAAAATTACAAGTTACAACCTGATGGATTTAGACTTGGAGTTATGTGTGCCAAGAAAGGTTCACATTGAGGTCCCTAGTTGGATAAAATAATTGTACTTGTTGTATGGGTGAATTGGAATGTGTTATAAGATAATGACCAATAGATGAATAGATAGAATTAAGACATTTATTTGAGAATCGAAATGGGTTTTCCTTACTATATATATTCGTTATTGTTATTTGAGGTTGATCCATAAATAAAAGGTTAACTTGAAGATGAGTAGAGGTCTTGGGGAATTAAACAATCTATTATCCAGGCTATTTGAGGTAATAGGTTGAGTTAGACGATTCAAATCGTGATTTCATCCTTAATGGTAACGACTATTATGGTTGAGGTATGTAGTACATATACTTCAAATTTTGAGTTTGAGGCATGTAAATCTGATATCTTTATCTTCATTTGGTACTTGCTTCATTTGCCCGGTAACGAAACATTCTCTCCTTCTTATAATTGATGTTTCACAGATTTGGATGACCCTTTGACATTCACCATTTCCTTTTGTCCAACGCTACTGGTTGAAAACAACTTGAATCTTTTGGAATGTGCCATTTGGTCTTCCTTCAAAGTTGACTAGTGGAATAAAAAGTTCTATACTCATTGTCATTATTCCCACTCATTGATGCTCATTTTAACTTCAATTGTTGGACTTGTGCATTTATTGCTAAAATATTCCTCATGTTGACGTTGATATTCATATTTATCTAGCTGTCATTTATACAGGGTGAATTGAGCTTCTTTTGCATACTATTCTTCTTATTCTAGTCCTAGTAATTCATTACACTCGCTGATTGACCTCATCAAAATCCAATTTTTCGAATTTACAAATTTTATAGTCATTGTTATTGTTACTAATCTATGACAATTATACTTGTCTCTTATATCTTTGCTTTGAGACTTTTCATTAGTTCTATACCTCGAGCTATCAATTCTTTGTGTAAAGTTGTTGATACTCTTTCAATTAACCTATTGAATTTCCTAAACCATTCGACTTCCTGGATAAACAATTATTAATTTTACTTGGTTATCTTCATCCTTGTTCACTGTAAATCTCCCGTGAACTGTGAAATTTTGTGTTTCTCAGTAGACTACTTACCTATTGTTGGACACAAACCGTGGGATGAAACTGATTATAATCATAATGTATAAGTAGGTTGAACTTGAAGTCATAAGCTAGTGTTATAAAAACATGATTCTTTGGAAGTTTCATAAATGAAAGATGGGTTTAACCTAGTTGCGTAAATGACAAAGGAAGACTAGAATGAAGGAATTGCGAGGACGCAATTTTTTTAAGGAGGGGAGGATGTAAAACCCAACACGAGAGTCTATATATAATTATATTAATTATAATGCATTCATATTATTTCATATGCATTGGCATCAATTATGTGCATTAATATTATTTATCGTGCATATTTATCGTATTACGTGCCAAAATGTTTATTTTTGTGCATTTAGGAATTTAACGTGTCGTAGACATTAAATATATTCTAGCAAGTCAAGATTAGTAACTAATTAGTTGCAATTCAACCAAAATGGCAAACTAGCAAAATATGATTTAGTTGGAGGGCAAGGTGGTCATTTGGCAAAATCATATTTTTATATACAACCATTATACTATTTTGCCCACTCAAAACACACAATACACTCCACACACACATAAAATTCCTGCACACACACTCACACACACTCATACATGATCAAAGAGGGAGAAGAGAGGGAGAGAAGAAAAGAGGAAAAGAAGAAGAAAGAACAAGAAGAAAAGTAGAAAAAAAGCCATTGCTAGCTATATTGAGCATTTTCTTGCATCTCACAACTATTTTCTTCCATTTTCAATTCTTGCAAAGGTGAGGGTTGTTTTCAAATGTTTTTCAAGATACATTAAGCATGGTCAATGATTATACTTGTGTTTTGAGCTTGATTGGGTGCTTACATGTGATATATATATATATATGTATATTTGAACTTGTTGAGAGGTGTATTGAGTTGTTGAGGGTGTTGAGGTTGTGGAGCTTGGAGCTTGAACATGAATTATTGGGTATTGTTGATCATTGATAAGGGATGGATTTGGTTGAGTTTGAAGCCTTGTATGATGCCTAATAGCCATTTAGAACTTGTTTGTATGTTGGTAGATGGATTGGTTGTGGTATAGGTGAATTGGGTAGAATTTTGGTGTTTTTCGTGCAGCTATCCGGGTGTTACAGTCCCTATCCAGTCGCCCAGATAGAGGCCTCAACGCGCGGCAGAAATCTTCGATCCGGGAGTTACCTGCTTCTTCCGGTCGACCGGATTAAGGCCTCAGCGCCCGGATGACTGACAACTTTGCGCAGTAATTTTGCGGAAGCCATATCTCATTCATTTCAACTCCGAATTGAGTTCCGTTTGATCCTAGAGTTATCTAAATTCGATAAGCTTAGATTATAGACCAAAATCAAATCAATTGGAGTTTCATAAAATAGACAAATTTACCTCCAAAGTTAGGCTAATGTAGAAGCATTGACCTAATTGCAAGGATCTTGTTTTAGAGATTCTGGAAGATACTGATGTCGAATTGAGGCACGGTCGAATGCGTTAGAACCATATTGAACCATAGATTATTAAGGTAGAATTTAATTGTGGTTTTATTGTATTGTATTGATATCATAATTATATGTCTAGCATGATCAATAACCATCAAGAAACATAAATTGTAGTACTATAAATGTTTATACATGTAAGGTGTGTACCTGTTTACTTGCTAAGCCATATGGTATAAACTTGAACATGCTTGAATCATGTAATTTCTTAGAATGCATGAATAAACTTGGCTCATGTATAGGTTTGAACATGGTTGGATTATGCTCAAATCATGAATATGCTTGAATAAGCTTGAATTATATATATATATATATATATATGTTCGAATATGCTTGCTTGTTATACGGGTCAGAGCAACCTACTTTGTTGCCTTCCCTCTATGTTATTATTCATGTTATGGTTACAATGTTAACCACTACGGGCGCGATGGTTGCAACCACACTATGGGCATGGTAGCGTTTGTTTCCCCTGGGTAGCATAGGGCTACCAGTAGGTCTCGACTACCATGGTCCCCGGTGGATATCCGGATATTACCTAGGGGTTTGGGGAATATTGATGAAGATTAATTCAAGGCCGACCGACTACAGCAACTGCAAGAACAACTGTATCCTTTTGATATTATGTGATAAACTCCCGTTGGAGCTTTTGCCCTGGGAGTTGGGTTATTTGTCACCATAGCTTGTTATTGTTATAACATGTTAATTGGTATTATGTGCATTGCTTGGCATAGTTTTCAGAAAGATTTTGAAATGGACAAATTCTTTCAAAAATCCCCGTTCCCCGTAGCCCTCACTGAGCTATATGCGAGGATCTAGCTCACCCCTCTTTTATGACACTTACAGGTAAGACTGATTGAGTGGATTTGCAAGTTGAAGGAAAGGATTGCATACGTGATAGACTATTAGATTGAATGATTGTATAAGTACATGAGATACTTGATGTAAATTGAAGAGTCTAGATCTTGTATATATGTATCCAGGGGTAAGTATTATGTAATTTGATGGTTTATGGTGGTATTTTTAATTATCAGTGATGAAGTTTGTATAATGTATTGATTTGAGGAAATCTTGTAATAGGTATTGTAACTGTAGTATTAGCAACCTGGATGTTTAATTTTTGGAAATTAGAGCTCGGCTAGTATATTGTGCCTTAGCGGACTAAGAGGAGTGATCTTCTTAAGCCGTGGCATCACGATCCCGGATTTTGAAATCTATGTAAGTTGAATGTAATCCTTCTTGTTTCAATAATGCGGTATCAGAGACTATTACATTAATTAGGAAATTAATAGGAAAAATGGGATCGTGACATGATGCGAAGTTGTCTTGCACAAGGTGTTGTGGGATTCGGTAATAGAAATGTGGTGGATTAGGTTGTCGTCCTTTTCGCGACTCACGACGTACGATCCGGGATGAAAAAACAGCGCAAAAGAAGAAAAGTGTCCAAAAACTAATGAAAATGTGCCATTTTGGGCTCGAAAAATAGGCGCAGCCGAGCAGGCTTGCTGCCCTCGTCGTAGAGCTCTCGAAGAGCTTTCCAACAGTATGTTGTGCGACGCATAACTCCTTACAGATCTAAAGTAATGGGTACCGGAGCGACGGAGACCTCATCCTAAGCCCCACGCCATCGGTTTGCAGGCCCAGCCTCTACGTGAAGCGAAGTTGTCTTGCACAAGGTGTCATGGGATTCGGTAATAGAAATGTGATGGATTAGGTTGTTGTCCTTTTCACGGCTCACGACGTACGATCCGGGACAGAAAAACTGTGCAAAATTAGAAAAGTATCCAGAAACTGTTGAAAATGTTCGATTTTGGGCTCCGAAAATAGGCACAGCTGAGCAGGCTTACTGCTCTGTCGTAGAGCTCTCGGAGAGCTTTCCAACTGTATGCTGTGCGCCGCGTAACTCCTTGCGGATCAAAAGTAATGGGCACCGAAACGACGGAGGCCTGGTCCTAAGCCCCACGTCCTCGGTTTGCAGGCTCAGCCTCTATGTGAAGCGAAGTTGTCTTGCACAAGGTGTAATGGGATTCGTAATAAATATGTGATGGATTAGGTTGTCGTCCTTTTTGCTTCTCACGACGTACGATCCGGGAAAGAAAAATAGTGCAAAAGAAGAAAAGTGTCCAGAAACTGATGAAAATGTTGAGTTTCGGGCTCCAAAAATAGGCAAAACCTAGCAGACTTGCTACCCCAGTCATAGAGCTCTCGGAGAGCTTTCCAACAATATGTTGTGCGCCGCGTAACTCCTTACGGATCAAAATTTATGGATACCGGAGCGACGGAGACCTGGTCCTTAGCCCCACGCCCTCGGTTTACGGGCCCAGCCTCTACGTGAAGCGAAGTTGTCTTGCCCAAGATGGCATGGGATTCGGTAATAGAAATCTGATGGATTAGGTTGTCGTCCTTTTAGTGGCTCACAACGTACGATCTGGGATGAAAAAACAGCGCAAAAGAAGAAAAGTGTCCAGAAACTGATGAAAACGTTCGATTTTGGGCTCCGAAATTAGGCGCTGCATAGCAGGCTTGCCGCCCCCGTCGTAAAGCTCTAGGAGAGCTTTCCAACGTATGCTGTGCGCCTCGTAACTCGTTACAGATCAAAAGTTATGGGCACCGGAGCGACGGAGACCTGGTCCTAAACCCCACGTCCTCGGTTTGCGGGCCCAGCCTCTATGTGAAGCGAAGTTTTCTTGCATAAGGTGCCGTGGGATTCGGTAATAGAAATGTGATGGATTAGGTTGTCGTCCTTTTCGCGGCTCACGACGTACGATCCGGGACAGAAAAATAGCGCAAAAAGAAAAGTGTTTAAAACTGATGAAAACGTTCAATTTTAGGATCCGAAAATAGGTGCAGCCTAGCAGGCTTGCTACCCCCAGCGTAGAACTCTCGGAGAGCTTTCCAACGGTATGCTGTGCGCCGCGTAACTCCTTACGGATCAAAAGTTATGGGTACCGGAGCGACGGAGACCTGGTCCTAAGCCCCACGCTCTCGGTTTGCGGGCCCAGCCTCTACGTGAAGCGATGTTGTCTTGCACAAGGTGCCGTGTGATTTGGTAATAGAAATATGATGTATTAGGTTGTCGTCCTTTTCGCAGCTCACGACGTACGATCCGGGACGGAAAAACAGTGCAAAAGAATAAAAGTGTCCAGAAATTGATGAAAATGTTCAATTTTGGGCTCTGAAAATAGGCGCAACCGGGCAGGCTTGCTGCCCATTCGTAGAGCTCTCGGAGAGCTTTCCAACGGTATGCGGTGCGTCACATAAGTCCTTACGGATCAAAAGTTATGGGCAACGGTGCGAAGGAGACCTGGTCCTAAGCCCCACGCCCTCGATTTGCAGGCCCAGCCTCTACGTGAAGTGAAGTTGTCTTGCCCAAGGTGACATGGGATTCGATAATAGAAATATGATGGATTAGGATGTCATCCTTTTCGCGGCTCACGACATACGATCTGAGACGGAAAAACAGCGCAAAAGAAGAAAAATGTCCAGAAACTAATGAAAACGTTCAATTTTGGGCTACGAAAATAGACACAGAAGAGTAGGCTTGCTACTCCCGTCTTAGAGCTCTCGGAGTGCCTCCCAACGGTATGCTTTGTGTCGCGTAACTCCTTACGGATCAAAAGTTATGGGCACCGGAGCGACGGAGACCTGGTCCTAAGCCCCACGCCCTCGGTTTGCGGGGCCAGTATCTACGTGAAGCGAAGTTGTCTTTCCCAAGGTGGCATGGGATTCGGTAATAGAAATGTGATGGATTATGTTGTCGTCCTTTTCGCGTCTCACGACGTACGATCCGGGACTGAAAAACAGCTCAAAAGAAGAAAAGTGTCTAGAAAATGATAAAAACGTTCAATTTTGGGATCCGAAAACAGGCGCAGCCGTGCAGGCTTGCTACCCCAAACGTAGAGCTCTCGGAGAGATTTCCAACGATATGCTGTGCGCCGTGTACCTCCTTACGGATCAAAATTTATGGGCACCGGAGCAACAGAGACCTGATCCTAAGCCCCACGCCTCGGTTTGCGGGCCCGGCCTCTACGTAAAGCGAAGTTGTCTTGCACAAGGTGCCATGGGATTCGGTAATAGAAATGTGTTGGATTAGGTTGTCATCCTTTTCGCGACTCACGACGTTCGATCCAGGACAGAAAAACAGCGCAAAAGAAGAAAAGTGTCCAGAAATTGATAAAAACGTTCAATTTTGGGCTCCAAAAATAGGGGCAGCTGAGCAGGCTTGCTACCCCTGTCGTAGAGCTCTCGTAGAGCTTTCCAACGGTACGCTGTGCGCCGCGTAACCCCTTACGAATCAAAAGTTATGGGCACTAGAGCGACGGAGACCTGGTCCTAAGCCCCACACCACCGGTTTGCGGGCCATGCCTTTACATGAAGCGAAGTTGTCTTGCCCATGGTGGCACTGGATTCGGTAATAGAAATCTGATGGATTAGGTTGTCATCTTTTTCGAGGCTCACGACGTACAATCCGGGATGAAAAAATAGCGCAAAAGAAGAAAAGTGTCCAGAAATTGATGAAAACGTTCGATTTTGGACTCCCAAAACAGGCGCAGCATAGTAGGCTTGCTGCCCCAGTCGTAGAGCTCTCGAAGAGCTTTCCAACGGGATGCTGTGCGCCGCGTAACTCCTTACGGATCAAAAGTTATGGGCATCGGAGCGACAGAGACCTGGTCCTAAGCCCCACGCCCTCGGTTTGCAGGCCCAGCCTCTACGTGAAGCGAAGTTGTCTTGCACAAAGTGCTGTGGGATTCGGTAATAGAAATGTGGTGGATTAGATTGTCGTCCTTTTCGCGGATCACGATGTACGATCCGGGATGAAAAAATAGCGCAAAAGAAGAAAAGTATCCAAAAACTGATGGAAACATTCGATTTTGGGCTTCGAAAGCAGGCGCAGCCAAGCAAGCTTGCTGCCCCCGTCGTAGAGCTCTCGGAGAGCTTTCCAACGGTATGCTGTGCACCGCGTAACTCCTTACGGATCGAAAGTTATGGGCACTGGAGCGACGAAGACCTGGCCCTAAGCCCCATGCCCTCGGTTTGCTGGCCCAGCCTCTAAGTGAATCGAAGTTGTCTTGCCCAAGGTGGCGTGGGATTCGGTAATAGAAATGTGATGGATTAGGTTGTTGTCCTTTTCGCGGCTCACGACGTACGATCTGGGACAGAAAAACAGCGCAAAAGATGAAAAGTGTCTAGAAACTGATGAAAACGTTCGATTTTAGGCTCTGAAAATAGGCGCAGCAGAGCAGGCTTGCTGCCCACGTCGTAGAGCTCTAGGAGTGCTTTCCAACAGTATGTTGTGCGCTGCGTAACTCCTTACGGATCAAAAGTAATGGGCACGGGAGCGACGGAGACCTCGTCTTAAGCCCCACGCCCTCGGTTTGCGGGCCCAGCCTCTACGTGAAGCGAAGTTGTCTTGTACTAGGTGCCGGGGGATTCGGTAACAAAAATGCGATAGATTAGGTTGTCGTCCTTTTTGCGGTTCACGACGTATGATCCGGGACAAAAAAAATAGCGTAAAAGAAGAAAAGTGTCCAGAAATTGATGAAAACGTTCAATTTTGGGGTCTGAAAATAGGCGCAGTCGAGCAGGCTTGTTGCCCCTGTCGTAGAGCTATCAGAGTGCTTTCCAACGGTATACTGTGCGCCGCGTAACTCCTTACGGATCAAAAGTTATGGGCACCGGAGCGACGAAGACCTGGTCCTAAGCCCCACGCTCTCGGTTTACGGGCCCAGCCTCTACGTGAAGCGAAGTTGTCTTGCACAAGGTGCCATGGGATTCGGTAATAGAAATGTGATGGATTAGGTCATCGTCCTTTTCGCAGCTCACGACGTACGATCCGGGACAGAAAAACAACGTAATAGAAGAAAAGTGTCCAGAAACTATTGAAAACATTTGATTTTGGGCTCCGAAAACAGGCGTCGCCTAGTTGGCTTGCTGACCCCGTCATAGAGCTCTCGAAGTGGTTTCCAACGGTATGCTGTGCGCCGCGTAACTCCTTACGGATCAAAAGTAATGGGCACCAGAGCGATGGAGACCTGGTCCTAAGCCCCATGCCCTCGGTTTGCGGGCCCAACCTCTACGTGAAGCGAAGTTGTCTTTCCCAAGGTGCTGTGGGATTCGGTAATAGAAATGTGATGTATTAGGCGGTCGTCCTTTTCGCGGCTCACGACGCACGATACGGTACAGAAAAATAGCGCAAAAGAAGAAAAGTGTCTAGAAACTGATAAAAATGTACAATTTTGTGCTCCGAAAATGGGTGCAGCAGAGCAGGCTTACTGCCCTCATCGTCGAGCTCTTGGAGAGCTTTCCAACGGTATGCTGTGCACCGCGTAACTTCTTACAGATCAAAAGTTATGGGCACCGGAGCGACGAAGACCTGATCCTAATCCCCACGCCATTGGTTTGCTGGCCCAGCCTCTACGTGAAGTGAAGTTGTCTTGCCCAAGGTGGCATGGGATTCGGTAATAGAAATGTGACGGATTAGGTTGTCGTCCTTTTCGGGGCTCATGACGTACGATCTGGGATGGAAAAACAGCGCAAAAGAAGAAAAGTGTCCAAAAATTGATGAAAACATTCAATTTTGGGCTTGAAAAACAGGCTTAGCCGAGCAAGCCTGCTGCCCTTGTCGTAGAGCTCTCGGAGAGATTTCCAACGGTATACTGTGCGTCGCGTAACTCCTTACGGATCAAAAGATATGGGCACCGAAGCAACGGAGACTTTGTCCTGAGCCGCACGCCCTCGGTTTGGCGGCCCATCCTCTACGTGAAGCGAAGTTGTCTTGCCCAAGGTGGCCTGGGATTCGGTAATAGAAATCTGATGGATTACATTGTCGTCCTTTTTGCGGCTCACGACGTACGATCCGGGACGAAAAAACAGCGCAAAAGTAGAAAAGTATCCAGAAACTGATGAAAACGTTCAATTTTCGGCTCTAAAAACAGGCGCAGCCGAGCAGTCTTGTTGCCCCCGTCGTAGAGCTATTAGAGAGCATTCCAATGGTATGCTGTGCACCGCGTAACTCCTTACGGATCAAAAGTAATGTGCACCGTAGCGACGGAGACCTGGTCCTAAGCCCCAAGCCCTCGGTTTGCGGGCCCAGCCTTTACGTGAAGTGAAGTTATATTTCCCAAGGTACTCTGGAATTCGGTAATAGAAATGTGATGGATTAGGTTGTCGTCCTTTTCGCTGCTCACGACGTACGATACGGGACAGAAAAACAGGGCAAAAAAAGAAAAGTGTCCAGAAACTGATGAAAACGTAAAATTTTAGGCTCCGAAAATGGGCGCAGCCAAGCAGACTTGCTGCCCCATCGTAGAGCTCTCGGAGAGCTTTCCAACGGTATGCTGTGCGCCGTGTAACTCCTTACGGATCAAAAGTTATGGGTACCGAAGAGACAGAGACCTGGTCCTAAGAGCCACGCCCTCGGTTTGCGGGCCCAGCTTCTACGTGATGTGATGTTCTCTTCCCAAGTTGGCATGGGATTTGGTAATGGAAATATGATGGATTTGGTTGTCGTCCTTTTCGCGGCTCACGACGTACGATCCGGGACAGAAAAACAGCGCATAAGTAGAGAAGTGTCCATAAACTAATAAAAACGTTCAATTTTGGGCTCCAAAAATAGGCGCTGCAAAGTAGTCTTGCTGCCCCCATCGTAGAGCTCTCAGAGAGCATTCCAACGTTATACTGTGGGCCGCGTAACTCCTTACGGATCAAAAGTTATGGGCACCGGAGCGACGCAGACTTGGTCCTAAACCCCACGCCCTCTGATTACGGGCCCAGCTTCTACGTGAAGCGAAGTTGTCTTGCACAAGGTGCCGTGGGATTCGGTAATAGATACGTGGTGGATTAGGTTGTCGTCCTTTTCGCGGCTCACGACGTACGATCCGGGACGATAAAACAGCGCAAAAGAAGAAAAGTGTCCAGAAGATGATGAAAACGTTCGATTTTAGGCTCCGAAAATAGGCGTAACTGAGCAAGCTAGCTACCCCTATCGTAGAGCTCTCAAAGAGCTTTCCAAAGGAATGCTGTGCGCCGTGTAACTCATTACGGATCAAAAGTTATGGGCACCGGAGTGACGGAGACCTGGTCCTAAGCCCCACGCCCTCAGTTTGCGGGCCCAGCCTCTACGTGAATCGAAGTTGTCTTTCCCAAGGTGGCATGGGATTCGATAATAGAAATCTGATGGATTAGGTTGTTGTCCTTTTCGCGGCTCACGACGTACGATTCGGGACGAAAGAACAGCGCAAAAAATGAAAAGTGTCCAAAAACTGATGAAAACATTCAATTTTGGGCTCCAAAAACAGGCGCAACAGAGAAGGCTTGTAGGCCCCGTCGTAGAGCTCTCAGAGAGCTATCCAATAGTATGTTGTGCGCCATGTAACTCCTTACAGATCAAAAGTAATGGGCACCGGAGCGACGGAGACCTGGTCCTAAGCCCTACGCCCTCGGTTTGCAGGCCCAGCCTACACGTGAAGCGAAGTTGTCATGCACAAGGTGTCGTGGGATTCGGTAATAGAAATGTTATGGATTAGGTTGTCGTCCTTTTCGCAGCTCACAACGTACGATCCGGGACAGAAAAACAGCGCAAAAGAAGAAAAGTGTCCAGAAACTGATGAAAACGTTCAATTTTGGGCTCTGAAAATAGGCGCAGCCGAGCAGGCTTGCTGCCCCCATCGTAGAGCCTCAGAGGGCTTTCCAACGGTATGTAGTGCGCTGCGTAACTCCTTACGGATCAAAAGTTATTGGCACCGAAGTGACAAAGACTTGGTCCTAAGCCCCACGCCCTCTGTTTGCCGGCCCAGCATCTACGTGAAGCGAAATTGTCTTGCACAAGGTTGCATGGGATTCGATAAGAGAAATCTGATGGATTAGGTTGTCATCCTTTTCGCAGTTCACAACGTACGATACGGGACGAAAAAATAGCACAAAAGAATAAAAGTATCCAGAAACTGATGAAAACGTTCAATTTTGGCCTCCAAAAATAGGCGCAGTCGAGTAGGCTTGCTGCCCTCATCGTAGAGCTCTGGGAGAGCTTTCCAACGGTATGCTGTGTGTCACGTAACTCCTTACGGATCAAAAGTTATGGGCACCAGAGCGAAGGAGACCTGGTCCTAAGCCAACGTCCTCGGTTTGCGAGCCCAACCTTTACGTGAGGTAAAGTTGTCTTGCACAAGGTGTCGTGGAATTTGGTAATAGAAATTTGATGGATTAGCTTATCGTCCTTTTCACGGCTCACGATGTACGATCCGGGATGAAAAAACAGCGCAAAAGAAGAAATGTGTCAAGAAACTGATGAAAATGTTTGAATTTGTGCTCCAAAAATAGGCGCAACCAAGTAGGCTTGCTACCCCCATCGTAGAGCTATCGCAGAGCTTTCTAACTATATGTTGTGCGCCGCGTAACTCTTTACGGATCAAAAGTTATGGGCACCGGAGCGACGGAGACCTGGTCCTGTGCCCCTCGCCCTCAGTTTGCTGGCCCAGCCTCTACGAGAAGTGAAGTTGTCTTGCACAAGGTGCCGTGGGATTCAGTAATAGAAATGTGGTGGATTAGATTGTCGTCCTTTTCGCGGCTCACGACGTACGATCCGAGACGGAAAAACAGCTCAAAAGAAGAAAAGTATCCAGAAATTGATGAAAACGTTTGATTTTATTTTTCGAAAATAGGTGTAGCCGAGCAGGCTAGCTGCCCTCGTCGTAGAGCTTTCAGAGAGCTTTTCAACGGTATGCTGTGCGCCGCGTAACTCCTTACGGATCAGAAGTTATGGGCACTGGAGCGACGGAGACCTGGTCCTAAGGCCCACGCCCTCAGTTTGTAGGCCCAGCCTACACGTGAAGCGAAGTTGTCATGCACAAGGTTCCGTGGGATTAGGTAATAGAAATGTTATGGATTAGGTTGTCGTCCTTTTCCCGGCTCACGACGTACGATCCGGGATAGAAAAACAGCGCAAAAGAATAAAAGTGTCCAGAAACTAATGAAAACGTTCAATTTTGGCTCTGAAAATAGGCGCAGCCGAGCAGGCTTGCTGCCCCCGTCGTAGAGCCTCGGAGGGCTTTCCAACGGTATGCTGTACGCTGCGTAACTCCTTACGGATCAAAAGTTATGGGCACCGGAGCGACAGAGACCTGGTCCTAAGCTCCACGCCCTCGGTTTGCAGGCCCAGCCTCTACGTGAAGCGAAGTTGTCTTGCCCAAGGTGGCGTGGGATTCGGTAATAGAAATGTGATGGATTAGGTTGTCGTCCTTTTTGCGGCTCACTACGTACGATCCGGGATAGAAAAACAGCACAAAAGAAGAAAAGTGTCCAGAAACTGATGAAAATGTTCAATTTTGGGCTCCAAAAATGGGTGCAACTGAGCAAGCTTGCTGCCCCCGTCGTAGAGCTCTCAGAGAGCTTTCCAACGGTATGCTGTGCGCCGCGTAACTCCTTACGGATCAAAAGTTATGGGTACCGGAGCAAGGGAGACCTGGTCCTAAGCCCCACGCCCTTTGTTTGTGGGCCCAACCTCTACGCGAAGCGAAGTTGTCTTGCCCAAGGTTGCATGGGATTCGGTAATAGACATCTGATGGATTAGGTTGTCGTCCTTTTCGTGGCTCACGACGTACGATACGGGACGAAAAACGGCGCAAACGAAGAAAACTGTCCCAAAACTGATGAAAACGTTCAATTTTGGGCTCTAAAAATAGGTGCATCTGAGTTGGCTTGCTGCCCCATCGTAGAGCTCTCAGAGATCTTTCCAACGGTATGCTGTGCGCCGCGTAACTCGTTACGGATCAAAAGTTATGGGCACCGGAGCGATGGAGACCTGGTCTTAAGCCTTACGCCCTCTGTTTGCAGGCCCAACCTATACGTGAAGCGAAGTTGTCTTGCCCAAGGTTGCATGGGATTCGGTAATAGAAATGTGATGTATTAGGTTGTCGTCCTTTTCGCGGCTCACGACGTACGATATGGGACAAAAAACAGCGCAAAAATAGAAAAGTGTCCAGAAACTGATGAAAACGTTCAATTTTGGGCTCCAAAAATAGGCGCAACCGAGCAGGCTTGCTGCCCCCATCGTAGAGCTCGCGGAGGGTTTTCCAACGGTATGCTGTGCGCTGCGTAACTCCTTTCGGATCAAAAGTTATGGGCACCGGAGCGACGGAGACCTGGTCCTATGCCCCACGCCCTCGGTTTGCGGGCCCAGCCTCTACGAGAAGCGAAGTTGTCATGCACAAGGTACCGTGGGATTCGGTAATAGAATTGTGGTGGATTAGGTTGTCGTCCTTTTCGCGGCTCACGACGTACTATCCGGGACGGAAAAACAACGTAAAAGAAGAAAAATATCCAGAAACTGATGAAAACATTCAATTTTGTTCTCCGAAAATAGGTGTAGCCGAGCAGGCTAGCTGCCCTCGTCGTAAAGCTCTCGGAGAGCTTTCCAACGATATGGTGTGCGCCGCGTAACTCCTTACGGATCAAAAGTTATGGGCACCGGAGCGACGGAGACCTGGTCCTAAGCCCCATGCCCTCAGTTTGCAGGCCCAGCCTAAACGTGAAGCGAAGTTGTCATGCACAAGGTACCGTGGGATTCGGTAATAGAAATGTTATGGATTAGGTTGTCGTCCTTTTCGCGGCTCACAACGTACGATCCAGGAGAGAAAAACAGCGCAAAAGAAGAAAAGTGTCCAGAAACTGATGAAAATGTTCAATTTTGGGCTCCAAAAATAGGCGCATCCGAGCAGGCTTGCTGCCACCGTCATAGAGCTCTCAGAAAGCTTTCCAACAGTATGCTATGCGCCGCATAACTCTTTACAGATCAAAAGTTATGGGCACCGGAGCAACGGAGACCTGGTCCTAAGCCCCACGCCCTCTATTTGCAGGCCCAGCCTATACGTGAAGCGAAGTTGTCTTGCCCAAGGTTGCATGGGATTCGGTAATAGAAATGTGATGAATTAGGTTGTCGTCCTTTTCGCGGCTCACGACGAACGATACGAGAAGAAAAAAAGCGCAAAAGAAGAAAATTGTCCAAAAACTTATGAAAATGTTCAATTTTGGGCTCCAAAAATAGGCGCAGCCGAGCAGGCTTGCTGTCCCCGTCGTAGAGCTCTTGGAGGGCTTTCCAACAGTATGCTGTGCGCGGCGTAACTCCTTACAGATCAAAAGTTATGGTCACCGGAGCGACGCAGACCTGGTCTTGTGCCCCACACACTCGGTTTGCTGGCCCAGCCTCTACGAGAAGCGAAGTTGTCTTGCACAAGGTACCGTGGGATTCGGTAATAGAAATATGGTGGATTAGGTTGTCGTCCTTTTCGCGGCTCACGACGTACGATCCGGGACGGAAAAATAGCGCAAAAGAAGAAAAGTATCCAGAAACTGATTAAAAAGTTCAATTTTGTTCTCCGAAAATAGTCGTAGCTGAGCAGGCTAGCTGCCCTCGTCGTAGAGCTCTCGGAGAGCATTCCAACGGTATGTTGTGCGCCGCGTACCTCCTTACGGATCAAAAGTTATGGGCACCGTAGCGACGGAAACCTGGTCCTAAGCCCCACGCCCTCGGTTTGTAGGCCCAGCCTACACGTGAAGCGAAGTTGTCATGCACAAGGTGCCATGGGATTCGGTAATAGAAATGTTATGGATTAGGTTGTCGTCCTTTTCGCAGCTCACGACGTACGATCCGGGACAGAAAAACAGCGCAAAAGAAGAAAAGTGTCCAGAAACTGATGAAAACGTTCAATTTTGGGCTTTGAAAACAGGCACAGCCGAGCTGGCTTGCTGCCTCCGTCGTAGAGCCTTGGAAGGCTTTCCAACGGTATGCTGTGCTCCGCGTAACTCCTAACGGATCAAAAGTTATGGGCACCGGAGCGACGGAGACCTGGTCCTAAGCTCCACGCCCTCGGTTTGCGGGCCCAGCCTCTACGTGAAGCGAAGTTGTCTTGCCCAAGGTGGCGTGGGATTCGGTAATAGAAATGTGATGGATTAGGTTGTGGTCCTTTTCGCGGCTTACTACGTACGATCCGTGACAAAAAAATAGCGTAAAAGAAGAAAAAAGTGTCCAGAAACTGATGAAAACGTTGAATTTTGGGCTCCAAAAATAGGCGCAGCCGAGCAGGTTTGTTGTCCCCGTCGTAGAGCTCTCGGAGGGCTTTCCAACGGTATGCTGTGCGCTGCATAACTTCTTACGGATCAAAAGTTATGGGCACCGGAGTGACGGAGACCTGGTCTTGTGCCCCACACCCTCGGTTTGCGGGCCCAGCCTCTGCGTGAAGTGAAGTTGTCATGCACAAGGTGCCGTGGGATTCGGTAATAGAAATGTTATGGATTAGGTTGTCGTCCTTTTTACGGCTCATGATGTACGATCCGGGACAGAAAAACAGCGCAAAATAAGAAAAATGTCCAGAAACTGATGAAAATGTTCAATTTTGGTCTCTGAAAACAAGCACAGCCGAGCACGCTTGCTGCCCCCGTCGTAGAACCTCGGAGGGCTTTCCAACGGTATGCTGTGCTCCGCGTAACTCCTAACGGATCAAAAGTTATGGGCAATGGAGCGACAGAGACCTGGTCCAAAGCTCCACGCCCTCGGTTTGCGGGCCCAGCCTCTACGTGAAGCGAAGTTGTCTTGCCCAAGGTGACGTGGGATTCGGTAATAGAAATGTGATGGATTAGGTTGTCGTCCTTTTCGCGGCTCATTACATAGGATCCGGGACAGAAAAACAACGCAACAGAAGAAAAGTTTCCATAAACTGATGAAAACGTTCAGTTTTGGGATCCAAAAACAGTCACAGCCGAATAGGCTTGCTGCCCTTGTCGTAGAGCTCTCAGAGAGCATTCCAACCGTATGCTGTGCGCCGCGTAACTCCTTATGGATCAAAAGTTATGGGTACTGAAGCGACGGAGACCTGGTCCTAAGCCCCAAGCCCTCTGTTTGCGGGCCCAGCCTCTACGTGAAACGAAGTTGTCTTGCCCAAGGTTGCATGGGATTCGGTAATAGAAATCTGATAGATTAGGTTGTCGTCCTTTTCGCAGCTCACGATGTACAATACGGGACGAAAAAAAAGTGCAAAAGAAGAAAAGTGTCCAGAATCTGATGTAAACTTTCAATTTTGGGCTCCAAGAACAGGCGCAGTGGAGCAGGCTTGCTGCCCCGTCGTAGAGCTCTCAGAGAGCTTTCCAACGGTATGCTGTGCGCCGCGTAACTCCTTACGGATCAAAAGTTATGGGTACCGAAGCGACGGAGACTTGGTCCTAAGCCCCACGCCCTCTGTTTGCGGGCCCAGCCTCCACGTGAAGCGAAGTTGTCTTGCCCAAGGTTGCATGGGATTCGGTAATTGAAATCTGATGGATTAGGTTTTCGTCCTTTTCGCGGCTCACGACGTACGATACGGTACGAAAAACAGCTCAAAAGAAGAAAAGTGTCCAGAAACTGATGAAAACGTTCAATTTTGAGCTCTGAAAACAGGCGCAGCTGAGCAAGCTCGCTGCCCCCATCGTAGAACTCTCGGAGAGCTTTCCAACGGTATGTTGTGTGTCACGTAACTCCTTACGGATAAAAACTTACGGGCACTAGAGCGAACGAGACCTGGTCTTAAGCCAACGTCCTCGGCTTGCGGGCCCAACCTTTACGTGAAGCGAAGTTGTCTTGCACAAGGTGTCGTGGGATTCGGTAATAGAAATGTGGTGGATTAGGTTGTCGTCCTTTTAGCGGCTCACGATATACCATCGTCTATGTGGTGGATTAGGTTGTCGTCCTTTTCGCGGCTCACGACGTACAATCCGAGATGAAAAAACATCGCAAAAGAAGAAAAGTATCCAGAAAGTGATGAAAACGTTTGATTTTGTTCTCTGAAAATAGGCGTATTTGAGCAGGCTAGCTGCCTTCGTCGTAGAGCACTCGGAGAGCTTTCCAACGGTATGTTGTGCGCCGCGTAACTCTTTACGGATCAAAAGTTATGGGCACCGGAGCGACGGAGACCTGGTCCTAAGCCCCACGCCCTCGGTTTGCAGGCCCAGCCTACACGTGAAGCGAAGTTGTCATGCACAAGGTGCCGTGGGATTCGGTAATAGAAATGTTATAGATTAGGTTGTCGTCCTTTTCGCGGCTCATGACGTACAATCTGGGATAGAAAAACAGCGCAAAAGAAGAAAAGTGTCCAGAAACTGATGAAAAAATTCTATTTTGGGCTCTAAAAATAGGCACAGCCGAGCAGGCTTGCTGCCCCCATCGTAGAGCATCGGAGGGCTTTCCAACGGTATGCTGTGCGCCACGTAACTCCTTACGGATCAAAAGTTATGGGCACCAGAGCGACGGTGACCTGGTCCTAAGCTCCACGCCCTCGGTTTGCGGGCCCAACCTCTACGTGAAATGAAGTTGGCTTGCCCAAGGTAGCGTGGGATTCATTAATAAAAATGTAATGGATTACGTTGTCGTCCTTTTCGCAGCTCACGACGTACGATCCGGGACGGAAAAATAGCGCAAAAGAAGAAAAGTATCCAGAAACTGATTAAAACGTTCGATTTTGTTCTCCAAAAATAGTCATAGCTGAGTAGGCTAGCTGTCCTCGTCGAAGAGCTCTCGGAGAGCTTTCCAACGGTATGCTGTGCGCCGCGTACCTCCTTATGGATCAAAAGTTATGGGCACCGTAGCGACGGAGACCTGGTCCTAAGCCCCACGCCCTCGGTTTGCAGGCCCAGCCTACACGTGAAGCTAAGTTGTCATGCACAAGGTGCCGTGGGAATCGGTAATAGAAATGTTATGGATTAGGTTGTCGTCCTTTTCACGGCTCACGACGTACGATCCAGGACAGAAAAACAGCGCAAAAGAAGAAAAGTGTCCAGAAACTGATGAAAACGTTCTATTTTGGGCTTTGAAAACAGGCACAGCCGAGCAGGCTTGCTGCCTCCGTCGTAGAGCCTTGGAAGGCTTTCCAACGGTATGCTGTGCTCCGCGTAACTCCTAACGGATCAAAAGTTATGGGCACCGGAGCGGCGGAGACTTGGTCCTAAGCTCCATGCCCTCGGTTTGCGGGCTCAGCCTCTACATGAAGCGAAGTTGTCTTGCCCAAGGTGGTGTGGGATTCGGTAATAGAAATGTGATGGATTAGGTTGTGGTCCTTTTCGCGGCTTACTACGTACGATCCGTGACAGAAAAACAGCGTAAAAGAAGAAAAGTGTCCAGAAACTGATGAAAACGTTCAATTTTGGGCTCCGAAAATAGGCGCAGCCGAGCAGGTTTGCTTCCCCCGTCGTAGAGCTCTCGGAAGGCTTTCCAACGGTATACTGTGCGCCGCATAACTTCTTACGGATCAAAAGTTATGGGCACCGGAGTGACGGAGACCTGGTCCTGTGCCCCACGCCCTCGGTTTGCGGGCCCAGCCTCTACGTGAAGTGAAGTTGTCATGCACAAGGTGCTGTGGGATTCGGTAATAGAAATGTTATGGATTAGGCTATCGTCCTTTTTGCGGCTCACGATATACGATCCGGGACAGAAAAACAACGCAAAATAATAAAAATATCCAGAAACTGATGAAAATGTTCAATTTTGGTCTCTGAAAACAAGCACAGCCGAGCACGCTTGCTGCCCCCGTCGTAGAACCTCGGAGGGCTTTCCAACAGTATGCTGTGCTCCGCGTAACTCCTAACGGATCAAAAGTTATGGGCACCGGAGCGACAGAGACCTAGTCCTAAGCTCTACGCCCTCGGTTTGCGGGCCCAACCTCTACGTGAAGCGAAGTTGTCTTGCCCAAGGTGACGTGGGATTCGGTAATAGAAATGTGATGGATTAGGTTGTCGTCCTTTTCGCTGCTCACTACATAGGATCCGGGACAGAAAAACAACGCAACAGAAGAAAAGTTTCCATAAACTGATGAAAACTTTCAGTTTTGGGCTCCAAAAATAGTCACAGCCGAATAGGCTTGCTGCCCTTGTCGTAGAGCTCTCAGAGAGCATTCCAACCGTATGTTGTGCGCCGCGTAACTCCTTATGGATCAAAAGTTATGGGTACTGAAGCGACGGAGACCTGGTCCTAAGCCCCACGGCCTCTGTTTACGGGCCCAGCCTCTACGTGAAACGAAGTTGTCTTGCCCAAGGTTGCATGGGATTCGGTAATAGAAATCTGATGGATTAGGTTGTCGTCCTTTTCGCGGCTCACGATGTATAATACGGGACGAAAAAAAAGGGCAAAAGAAGAAAAGTGTCCAGAATCTGATGTAAACTTTCAATTTTGGGCTTCAAGAACAGGCGCAGTCGAGCATGCTTGCTGCCCCGTCGTAGAGCTCTCAGAGAGCTTTCCAACGGTATGCTGTGCGCCGCGTAACTCCTTACGGATCAAAAGTTATGGGTACCGAAGCGACGGAGACCTGGTCCTAAGCCCCACGCCCTCTGTTTGCGGGCCCAGCCTCCACGTGAAGCGAAGTTGTCTTACCCAAGGTTGCATGGGATTCGGTAATAGAAATTTGATGGATTAGGTTGTCGTCCTTTTCGCGGCTCACGACGTACGATACGGGACAAAAAATAGCTCAAAAGAAGAAAAGTGTCCAAAAATTGATTAAAACCTTCAATTTTGGGCTCTAAAAACAGGCGCAGCCGAGCAAGCTCGCTGCCCCCATCGTAGAACTCTCGGAGAGCTTTCCAACGGTATGCTGTGTGTCACGTAACTCCTTACGGATAAAAACTTATAGGCACTAGAGCGAACGAGACCTGGTCCTAAGCCAACGTCCTCGATTTGCGGGCCCAACCCTTACGTGAAGCGAAGTTGTCTTGCACAAGGTGCCATGGGATTCGGTAATAGAATTGTGGTGGATTAGGTTGTCGTCCTTTTAGCGGCTCACGACGTACCTTCGTCTATGTGGTGGATTAGGTTGTCGTCCTTTTCGCGGCTCACGACGTACAATCCGGGACGGAAAAATAGCGCAAAAGAAGAAAAGTATCCAGAAAGTGATGAAAACGTTTGATTTTGTTCTCTGAAAATAGGCGTAGCTGAGCAGGCTAGCTGCCCTCGTCGTAGAGCTCTCGGAGAGCTTTCCAACGGTATGTTGTGCGCCGCGTAACTCCTTACGGATCAGAAGTTATGGGCACCGGAGCGACGGAGACCTGGTCCTAAGCCCCACGCCCTCGGTTTGCAGGCCCAGCCTACACGTGAAGCAAAGTTGTCATGCACAAGGTGCCGTGGGATTCGGTAATAGAAATGTTATGGATTAGGTTGTCGTCCTTTTCGCGGCTCATGACGTACAATCCGGGATAGAAAAATAGTGCAAAATAAGAAAAGTGTCCAGAAACTGATGAAAACGTTCTATTTTGGGCTTTGAAAATAGGCGCAGCCTAGCAGGCTTTTTGCCCCCATCGTAGAGCATCGGAGGTCTTTCCAACGGTATACTGTGCGCCGCGTAACTCCTTACGGATCAAAAGTTATGGGCACCGGAGCGACGGAGACCTGGTCCTAAGCTCCACGCCCTCGGTTTGTGGGCCCAACCTCTACGTGAAATGAAGTTGGCTTGCCCAAGGTGGCGTGGGATTCATTAATAGAAATGTGATGGATTACGTTGTCGTCCTTTTCGCGGCTCACTACTTACGATCCGGGACAGAAAAACATCGCAAAAGAAGAAAAGTGTCCCGAAATTGATAAAAACGTTCAATTTTGGGCTCCGAAAATAGGCGCAGCCGAGGAGGCTTACTACCCCCGTCGTAGAGCTCTCGGAGAGCTTTTCAACGGTATGCAGTTTGTCACGTAACTCCTTACGGATAAAAACTTATGGGCACTAGAGCGAAGGAGAGCTGGTCCTAAGCCAACGTCCTCGGTTTGCGGGCCCAACCTTTACGTGAAGTGAAGTTGTCTTGCACAAGGTGCCATGGGATTCGGTAATAGAAATGTGGTGGATTAGGTTGTCGTCCTTTTCGCGGCTCACGACGTACGATCCGGGACGGAAACCAACACAAAAAAAGAAAAGTATCCAGAAAGTGATGAAAACATTTGATTTTGTTCTCCGAAAATAGGCGTAGCTGAGCAGGCTAGCTGCCCTCATCGTAGAGCCCTTGGAGAGCTTTCAAACGGTATACTGTGCGCCGCGTAACTCCTTAAGGATCAGAAGTTATGGGCACCGGAGCGACGGAGACCTGGTCCTAAGCCCCACGCCCTCGGTTTGCAGCCCCAGCCTACACGTGAAGCGAAGTTTTCATGCACAAGGTGCCGTGGGATTCGGTAATAAAAATATTATGGATTAGGTTGTCGTCCTTTTCGCGGCTCATGACGTACAATACGGGATAGAAAAATAGCCAAAAAAATAAAAGTGTCCAGAAACTGATGAAAACGTTCAATTTTGGGCTGTGAAAACAAGCGCAGCCGAGCAGGCTTGCTGCCCCCGTCGTAGAGCCTCGAAGGGCTTTCCAGCGGTATGCTGTGCGCCGCGTAACTCCTTACGGATCAAAAGTTATGGGCACCGAAGCGACGGAGACCTGGTCCTAAGCTCCACTCCCTCGGTTTGTGGGCCCAGCCTCTACGTGAATTGAAGTTGGCTTGCCCAAGGTGGCGTGGGATTCGTTAATAGAAATGTGTTGGATTAGGTTGTCGTCCTTTTCGCGGCTCACTACGTACGATCCGGGACAGAAAAACAGCGCAAAAGAAGAAAAGTGTCCAGAAACTGATTAAAACGTTCAATTTTGGGCTCCGAAAACAGGCGCAGCCGAGTAGACTTTCAACCCCAGTCGTAGAGCTCTCAGAGAGCTTTCCAACGGTATGCTGTGCGCCGCGTAACTCCTCACGGATCAAAAGTTATGGGTACCGGAGCGACGGAGACCTGGTCCTAAGCCCCACGCCCTCTGTTTGCGGGCCCGGCCTCTACATGAAGCGAAGTTGTCTTGACAAAGGTTGCATGGGATTCGGTAATAGAAATCTGATGGATTAGGTTGTCGTCCTTTTCGTGGCTCACGACGTACGATACAGGATGAAAAACAGCGCAAAAGAAGAAATGTGTCCAGAAACTGATGAAAACGTTCAATTTTGGGCTCCGAAAATAGGCGCATCCGGCCAGGCTTGCTGCCCTCGTTGTAGAGCTCTCGCAGAGCTTTCCAACGGTATGCTGTGCGCCGCGTAACTCCTTACGGATCACAAGTTATGAGCACCGTAGCGACGGAGACCTGGTCCTAAGCCCCACGCCCTCTGTTTGTAGTCCCAGCCTATACGTGAAGCGAAGTTGTCTTGCTCAAGGTTGCATGGGATTCGGTAATAGAAATGTGATGGATTAGGTTGTCTTCCTTTTCGCGGCTCACGACGTACGATACGGGACGAAAAGCAGCGCAAAAGAAGAAAAGTGTCCAGAAACTGATAAAAACATTCAATTTTGGGCTCCAAAAACAGCCGCAGCTAAGCAGGTTTGCTGCCCCCGTCGTAGAGCTCTCGGAGGGCTTTTCAACGGTATGTTGTGCGCCGCGTAACTCCAAACGAATCAAAAGTTATGGGCACCGGAGCGACAGAGACCTGGTCCTGTGCCCCACGCCCTCGGTTTGCGGGCCCAGCCTCTACGAGAAGCGAAGTTGTCGTGAACAAGGTGCCGTGGGATTCGGTAATAGAAATATGATGGATTAGGTTGTTGTCCTTTTCGCGGCTCACGACATACGATCCGGGACGAAAAAACAGCGCAAAAGAAGAAAAATATCCAGAAACTGATGAAAACGTTCGATTTTGTTCTCCAAAATTAGGCGTAGCCGAGCAGGCTAGCTGCCCTCGTCGTAGAGCTCTCGGAGAGCTTTCCAACGGTTTCCTGTGTGCAGCGTAACTCCTTACGCATCAAAAGTTATGGGCACCGGAGCGACGGAGACCTGGTCCTAAGCCCCACGCCCTCGGTTTGCAGGCCCAGCCTACACGTGAAGCGAAGTTATCATGCACAAGGTGCCGTGGGATTCGGTAATAGAAATGTTATGGATTAGGTTGTCATTCTTTTCGCGGCTCAAGACGTATGATCCGGTACAGAAAAATAGCGCAGAAGAAGAAAAGTGTCCAGAAATTGATGAAAACGTTCAAGTTTGGGCTTCGAAAATAGGCGCATCCGAGCAGAGTTGCTGCCCCCGTCGTAGAGCTCTCAGAGAGCTTTCCAACGGTATGCTGTGCAGCGCGTAACTCCTTACGGATCAAAAGTTATGGGCACCGGAGCGACGGAGACCTGGTCCTAAGCCCCACGCCCTCTGTTTGCAGGCCCAGCATATACGTAAAGCGAAGTTGTCTTGCCCAAGGTTGCGTGGGATTCGGTAATAGAAATGTGATGGATTAGGACGTCGTCCTTTTCGCGGCTCACGACGTACGATACGGGATGAAAAACAGCGCAAAAAAAGAAAAGTGTCCCGAAACTGATGAAAACGTTCAATTTTGGGCTCCAAAAACAGCCGCAGCTAGGTAGGCTTGCTGTCCCCGGTGTAGAGCTCTCAGAGGGCTTTCCAACGGTATGTTGTGCACCGCGTAACTTCTTATGGATCAAAATTTATGGGCACCGAAGCGACGGAGACCTGGTCCTGTGCCCCACGCCCTCGGTTTGCGGGCCCAGCCTCTACGAGAAGCGAAGTTTTCTTGCACAAGGTGCTGTGGGACTCGGTAATAGAAATGTGGTGGTTTAGGTTGTTATCCTTTTCGCGGCTCACGACGTACGATATGGGATAAAAAACAGCGCAAAAAAAGAAAAGTGTCCAGAAACTGATGAAAACGTTCAATTTTGGTCTCCAAAAAAAGGCACAGTCGAGCAAGCTTGCTGCCCCAGTCGTGGAGATCTCGAAGGGCTTTCCAACGGTATGCTGTGCGCAGCGTAACTCCTTACAGATCAAAAGTTATAGGCACCAGAGCGACGGAGACCTGGTCCTATGCCCCACGCCCTCGGTTTGTGGGCCCAGCCTCTACGAGAAGCGAAGTTGTCTTGAACAAGGTGCCGTGGGATTCGGTAATAGCAATGTGGTGGATTAGGTTGTCGTCCTTTGCGCGGCTCATGATGTATGATATGGGATGAAAAACAGCGCAAAAGAAGAAAAGTGTCCATAAACTGATGAAAACGTTCAATTTTGGGATCCGAAAAGAGGCGCAGCCTAGCAGGCTTGCTGCCCCCGTCGTAGAGCCTCTGAGGGCTTTCCAACGGTATACTGTGCTCCGCGTAACTCCTTACAGATCAAAAGTTATGGGCACCGGTGCGACGGAGACCTGGTCCTAAGCTCTACGCCCTCGGTTTGCAGGCGCAGCCTCTACGTGAAGCGAAGTTGTCTTGTCCAAGGTGGCATGGGATTCGATAATAGAAATGTGATGGATTAGGTTGTCGTCCTTTTCGCCGCTCACTACGTAGGATCCGGGACAGAAAAACAGCGCAAAAGAAGAAAAGTGTCCAGAAACTGATGAAAACGTTCAATTTTAGACTACGAAAACAGTCACAGCCGAGCGGGCTTGCTGCCCTCGTCGTAGAGCTCTCAGAGAGCTTTGCAACGGTATGCTGTCCACCGCGTAACTCCTTACGGATCAAAAGTTATGGGTACCGAAGCGACGGAGACCTGGTCCTAAGCCCCACGCCCTCTGTTTGTGGGCCCAGCCTCTACGTGAAGCGAAGTTGTCTTGCCCATGGTTGCATGGGATTCGGTAATAGAAATCTGATGGAGTATTTGTCGTCCATTTCGCGGCTCACGACGTACGATACGGGATGAAAAACTGCGCAAAAGAAGAAAAGTGTCCAGAAAATGATGAAAACATTCAATTTTGGGCTCCAAAAACGGGCGCAGCCATGCTGGCTTGCTGCCCCCGTCGTAGAGCTCTCAGATAGCTTTCCAACGGTATGATGTGCGCCGCGTAACTCCTTACGGATCAAAAGTTATGGGTACAGGAGCGACGGAGACATGGTCCTAAGCCCCACGCCCTCGGTTTGCAGGCCCAGCATCTACGTGAAGCGAAGTTGTCTTGCCCAAGGTTACATGGGATTCGGTAATAGAAATGTGATGGATTAGGTTGTCATCCTTTTCGCGGCTCACGACGTACGATACGGGACGAAAAACAGTGCAAAAGAAGAAAAGTGTCCATAAACTGATGAAAATGTTAAATTTTGGGCTCTGAAAACAGGCACAGTCGAGCAGGCTTGCTGCCGCCATTGTAGAGCTCTCGGAGGGCTTTCCAACGGTATGCTGTGCGCCGCGTAACTCCTAACGGATCAAAAGTTATGGGCACCGGAGCGACGGAGACCAGGTCCTAAGCTCCATGCCCTCGGTTTGCGGACCCAGCCTCTACGTGAAGCGAAGTTGTCTTGCCCAAGGTGGTGTGGGATTCAGTAATAGAAATGTGATGGATTAGGTTGTCGTCCTTTTCGCTGCTCATGACGTACGATCCGGGACAGAAAAACACTGCAAAAGAAGAAAAGTGTCCCGAAACTGATGAAAATGTTAAATTTTAGGCTTCGAAAACAGGCGCAGCCGAGCAGGCTTGCTTCCCCCATCGTAGAGCTCTCGGAGAGCTTTCCAACGGTATGCTGTGCGCCACGTAACTCCTTACGGAACAAAAGTTATGGGTACAGGAGCGACGGAGACCTGGTCCTAAGCCCCACGCCCTCTGTTTGCGGGCCCAGCCTCTACGTGAAGCGAAGTTGTCTTGCCCAAGGTTGCCTGGGATTCGGTAATAGAAATCTGATGTATTAGGTTGTCGTCCTTTTCGCAACTCACGACGTACGATACGGGACAAAAAACAGCCTAAAAGAAGAAAAGTGTCCAAAAACTGATGAAAACGTTCAATTTTGGGCTCTGAAAACAGGGGCAGCCGAGCAGGCTTCCTGCCCCCTTCGTAGAGCTTTCAGAGAGCTTTCCAACGGTATGTTGTGCACCGCGTAACTCGTTACGGATCAAAAGTTATGGGTACCGGATCGACGGAGACCAGGTCCTAAGCCCCACGCCCTCTGTTTGTGGGCCCAGCCTCTATGTGTAGCGAAGTTGTCTTGCCCAAGGTTGCATGGGATTCGGTAATAGAAATATGATGGATTAGGTTGTCGTCTTTTTCGCGACTCACGACGTACAATACGGGACGAAAAACAGCGCAAAAGAAGAAAATTGTCCAGAAACTGATGAAAATGATCAATTTTTGGCTATGAAAATAGGCGCAGACGAGCAGGCTTGCTGCCCCCGTCGTAGGGCTCTAACAGAGCTTTGCAACGGTATGTTGTACGCCGCGTTACTCCTTACGGATCAAAAGTTATTGGTACCGTAGCGACAGAGACCTGGTCCTAAACCACACGCCCTTTGTTTGCGGGCCCAGCCTCTACGTGAAGCAAAGTTGTCTTGCCCAAGGTTGCATGTGATTCGGTAATAGAAATATGATGGATTAGGTTGTCGTCTTTTTTGCGACTCACGACGTACGACACGGGACGAAAAACAGCGCAAAAGAAGAAAAGTGTCCAGAAACTGATAAAAATGTTCAATTTTGGACTATGAAAAGAGGCGCAGTTGAGCAAGCATGCTGCCCCCGTCGTAGAGCTCTAAGAGAACTTTGCAACGGTATGTTGTGCGCCGCGTAACTCGTTATGGATCAAAAGTTATGAGCACCGGAGCGATGGAGACCTGGTCCTAAGCCCCACGCCCACTGTTTGCGGACCCAGCCTCTACGTGAAGCGAAGTTGTCTTGCACAAGGTTGCATGGGATTCGGTAATAGAAATCTGATGGATTAGGTTGTCGTCCTTTTCACGACTCACGACGTACGATACGGGACAAAAAAACAGCGCAAAAGAAGTAAAGTGTCCAAAAATTGATGAAAATGTTCAATTTTGGGTTCTAAAAACAGGCGCAAACAAGCAGGCTTGCTGCCCCCGGTCGTAAAGCTCTCAGAGAGCTTTGCAACGGTATGTTGTGCGTCGCGTAACTCCTAACGGATCAAAAGTTATGGGTAACGTAGCGACGGAGACCTGGTCCTAAGCCCCACGCCCTCTGTTTGTGGGCCCAGCCTCTACGTGAAGCGAAGTTGTCTTGCCCAAGGTTGCATGGGATTCGGTAATAAAAATCTGATGGATTAGGTTGTCGTCCTTTTCGCGACGCACGACGTACGATACGGGACGAAAAATAGCGCAAAAGAAGAAAAGTGTCCAAAAACTTATGAAAATGTTCAATTTTGGACTCTGAAAACAGGCGCAGATGAGCAAGCTTGCTGCCCCCGTCGTAGAGCTCTAAGAGAGCTTTGCAACGGTATGTTGTGCGCCGCGTAACTCGTTATGGATCAAAAGTTATGGGCACCGGAGCGACGGAGACCTGGTCCTAAGCCCCACGCCCTCTGTTTGCGGGCCCAGCCTCTACGTGAAGCGAAGTTGTCTTGCACAAGGTTGCATGGGATTCGGTAATAGAAATCTGATGGATTAGGTTGTCGTCCTTTTCACGACTCACGACGTACGATACGGGACAAAAAAACAGCGCAAAAGAAGTAAAGTGTCCAAAAACTGATAAAAATGTTCAATTTTGGGTTCTGAAAACAGGGGCAGACAAGCAGGCTTGCAGCCCCCGGTCGTAAAGCTCTCAGAGAGCTTTGTAACGGTATGTTGTGCGTCGCGCAACTCCTAACGGATCAAAAGTTATGGGTACCGTAGCGACGGACACCTGGTCCTAAGCCCCACGCCCTCTGTTTGTGGGCCCAGCCTCTACGTGAAGCAAAATTGTCTTGCCCAAGGTTGCATGGGATTCGGTAATAGAAATCTGATGGATTAAGTTGTCGTCCTTTTCGCGATGCACGACGTACGATACGGGACGAAAAATAGCGCAAAAGAAGAAAAGTGTCCAAAAATTTATGAAAATGTTCAATTTTATGCTATAAAATTAGGCGTAGACGAGCAGGCTTGCTGCCCCCGTCGCAGAGCTCTCAGACAGCTTTGCAACGGTATGTTGTGCGCCGCGTAACTCCTTACGGATCAAAAGTTATGGGCACCGGAGCGACGGAGACCTGGTCCTAAGCCCCACACCCTCTGTTTGCAGGCCCAGCCTATACGTGAAGCGAAGTTGTCTTGCCCAAGGTTGCATGGGATTCGGTAATAGAAATGTGATGGATTAGGTCGTCGTTCTTTTCGCGGCTCACGACGTACGATACGGGATGAAAAACAGCGCAAAAAAAGAAAAGTGTCCAGAAACTGATGAAAACCTTCAATTTTGGGCTCCAAAAACAGCCGCAGCCAGGCAGGCTTGCTGTCCCCGTCGTAGAGCTCTCGGAGGGCTTTCCAACGGTATGTTGTGCACCGCGTAACTTCTTACGGATCAAAATTTATGGGCACCGGAGCGACGGAGACCTGGTCCTGTACCCCACGCCCTCGGTTTGCGGGCCCAGCCTCTACGAGAAGTGAAGTTGTCTTGCACAAGGTGCTGTGGGACTCGGTAATAGAAATGTGGTGGTTTAGGTTGTCATCCTTTTCGCGGCTCACGACGTACGATATGGGACAAAAAATAGCGTAAAAAAAAGAAAAGTGTCCAGAAACTGATGAAAACGTTCAATTTTGGGCTCCAAAAAAAGGTGCAGCCGAGCAAGCTTGATGCCCCAGTCGTGGAGATCTCGGAGGGCTTTCCAACGGTATGCTGTGAGCAGCGTAACTCCTTACGGATCAAAATTTATAAGCACCGGAGCGACGGAGACCTGGTCCTGTGCCCCACGCCCTCGGTTTGCGGGCCCAGCCTCTACGAGAAGCGAAGTTGTCTTGAACAAGGTGCCGTGGGATTCGGTAATAGCAATGTGGTGGATTAGGTTGTCGTTCTTTGTGCGGCTCACGACGTATGATATGGGATGAAAAATAGCGCAAAACAAGAAAAGTGTCCAGAAACTGATGAAAACGTTCAATTTTGGGATCCGAAAAGAGGCGCAGCCTAGCAGGCTTGCTGCCCCCGTCGTAGAGCCTTGGAGGGCTTTCCAACGGTATACTGTGCTCCGCGTAACTCCTTACGGATCAAAAGTTATGGGCACCGGAGCGACGGAGACCTGGTCCTAAGTTCCACGCCCTCAGTTTGCGGGCACAGCCTCTACGTGAAGCAAAGTTGTCTTGTCCAAGGTGGCATGGGATTCGATAATAGAAATGTGATGGATTAGGTTGTCGTCCTTTTCGCCGCTCACTACATAGGATCCGGGACAGAAAAACAGTGCAAAAAAAGAAAAGTGTCCAGAAACTGATGAAAACGTTCAATTTTGGACTACGAAAATAGTCACAGCCTAGCGGGCTTGCTTCCCTCGTCGTAGAGCTCTCAGAGAGCTTTCCAACGGTATGATGTGCGCCGCATAACTCCTTACGGATCAAAAGTTATAGGTACTGGAGCGACGGAGACCTGGTCCTAAGCCCTACGCCCTCGGTTTGCGGGCCCAGCATCTACGTGAAGCGAAGTTGTCTTGCCCAAGGTTACATGGGATTCTGTAATAGAAATCTAATGGATTAGGTTGTCGTCCTTTTCGCGGCTCACGACGTACGATACGGGACGAAAAACAGCGCAAAAGAAGAAAAGTGTCCAGAAACTGATGAAAATGTTCAATTTTGGGCTCCGAAAACAGGCACAGTCGAGCAGGCTTGCTGCCCCCGTTATAGAGCTCTCGGAGCGCATTCCAACGGTATATTGTGCGCCGCGTAACTCCTAACGGATCAAAAGTTATGGGCACCGGAGCGACGGAGACAAGGTCCTAAGCTTCATGCGCTCGGTTTCCGGACCCAGCCTCTACGTGAAGCGAAGTTGTCTTGCCCAAGGTGGTGTGGGATTCAGTAATAGAAATGTGATGGATTAGGTTGTCGTCCTTTTCACTGCTCACGACCTACGATCCGGGACAGAAAAACACTGCAAAAGAAGAAAAGTGTCTAGAAACTGATGAAAATGTTCAATTTTATTCTTCGAAAATAGGCGTAGCCGAGCAGGCTTGCTTCCCCCATCGTAGAGCTCTCGGAGAGCTTTCCAACGGTATGCTGTGCGCCACGTAACTCCTTACGGAACAAAAGTTATGGGTACAGGAGCGACGGAGACCTGGTCCTAAGCCCCACGCCCTCTGTTTGCGGGCCCAGTCTCTACGTGAAGCGAAGTTGTCTTGCCCAAGGTTGCATGGGATTCGGTAATAGAAATCTGATGGATTAGGTTGTCGTCCTTTTCGCAACTCACGACGTACGATACGGGACGAAAAATAGCCTAAAAGAAGAAAAGTGTCCAAAAATTGATGAAAACGTTCAATTTTGGGCTCTGAAAATAGTGGCAGCCGAGCAGGCTTGCTGCCCCCGTCGTAGACCTCTCAGAGAGCTTTCCAACGGTATGTTGTGCGCCGCGTAACTCGTTACGGATCAAAAGTTATGGGCAACGGATCGACGGAGACCAGGTCCTAAGCCCCACGCCCTCTGTTTGTGGGCCCAGCCTCTACGTGTAGCGAAGTTGTCTTGCCCAAGGTTGCATGGGATTCGGTAATAGAAATATGATGGATTAGGTTGTCGTCTTTTTCGCGACTCACGACGTACGATACGGGACGAAAAACAGCGCAAAAATAAGAAAATTGTCCAGAAACTGATGAAAATGATCAATTTTTGGCTCTGAAAACAGGCGCAGACGAGCAGGCTTGCTGCCCCCGTCGTAGAGCTCTAAGAGAGCTTTGCAACGGTATGTTGTACGCTGCGTTACACCTTATGGATCAAAAGTTATTGGTACAGTAGCGACAGAGACCTGGTCCTAAGCCGCACGCTCTCTGTTTGCGGGCCCAGCCTCTACGTGAAGCAAAGTTGTCTTGTCCAAGGTTGCATGGGATTCGGTAATAGAAATATGATGGATTAGGTTGTCGTCTTTTTTGTGACTCACGACGTACGATACGGGACGAAAAACAGCGCAAAAGAAGAAAAGTGTCCAGAAACTGATGAAAATGTTCAATTTTGGACTCTGAAAACAGGCGCAGATGAGCAAGCTTGCTGCCCCCGTCGTAGAGCTCTAAGAGAGCTTTGCAACGGTATGTTGTGCGCCGGGTAACTCGTTATGGATCAAAAGTTATGGGCACCGGAGCGAGGGAGACCTGGTCCTAAGCCCCACGCCCTCTGTTTGCGGGCCCAGCCTCTACGTGAAGCGAAGTTGTCTTGTACAAGGTTGCATGGGATTCGGTAATAGAAATCTGATGGATTAGGTTGTCGTCCTTTTCACGACTCACGACGTACGATACGGGACAAAAAAACAGCGCAAAAGAAGTAAAGTGTCCAAAAACTGATGAAAATGTTTAATTTTGGGTTCTGAAAACAGGCGCAGACAAGCAGGCTTGCTGCCCCCGGTCGTAAAGCTCTCAGAGAGTTTTGCAACGGTATGTTGTGCGTCGCGTAACTCCTAACGGATCAAAAGTTATGGGTACCGTAGCGACGGAGACCTGGTCCTAAGCCCCACGCCCTCTGTTTGTGGGCCGAGCCTCTACGTGAAGCGAAGTTGTCTTGCCCAAGGCTGCATGGGATTCGGTAATAGAAATCTGATGGATTAGGTTGTCGTCCTTTTCGCGACGCACGACGTACTATATGGGACGAAAAACAGCGCAAAAGAAGAAAAGTGTCCAAAAACTTATGAAAATGTTCAATTTTATGCTCTAAAAATAGGCGTAGACGAGCAGGCTTGCTGCCCCCGTCGTAGAGCTCTCAGACAGCTTTGCAACGGTATGTTGTGCGCCGCATAACTCCTTACAGATCAAAAGTTATGGGTACCGTAGCGACGGAGACCTTGTCCTAAGCCCCACGCCCTCTGTTTTCGGGCCCATCCTCTACGTGAAGCGAAGTTGTCTTGCCCATGGTTGCATGGGATTCGGTAATAGAAATGTGATGGATTAGGTTGTCGTCCTTTTTGCAGCTCACCACATACGATACGGTACGAAAAACAGCGTAAATGAAGAAAAGTGTCCAGAAACTGATGAAAACGTTCAATTTTCAACTCTGAAAATAGGTGCAGCTGAGCAGGCTTGCAGCCCCCGTCGTAGAGCTCTCGGAGGGCTTTCCAACGATATGTTGTACGCCGCGTAACTCCTTACGGATCAAAAGTTATGGGCACCAGAGCGACGAATACCTGGTCCTAATCTCCACGCCTTCGGTTTGCGGGTCCAGCCTCTACGTGAAGCGAAGTTGTGTTGCCCAAGGTGGCTTGGGATTCGGTAATAGAAATGTGATGTATTAGGTTGTCGTCCTTTTCGAGTCTCACGACGTACGATACAGGACGAAAAACAGTGTAAAGGAAGAAAAGTGTCCAGAAACTGATCAAAATGTTCAATTTTGAGCTCTGAAAACAGCCGCAGCCGAGCAGGCTTGCTTCCCCCGTTGTAGAGCTTTCAGAGAGCTTTCCAACGGTATGCTGTGCGCCGCGTAACTCGTTACGGATCAAAAGTTATAGGCACCGGAGCGACGGAGACCAGGTGCTAAGCCCCATGCCCTCAGTTTGCGGGCCCAGCCTCTACGTGAAGCGAAGTTGTCTTGCCCAAGGTTGCATGGGATTCGGTAATAGAAATCTGATGGATTAGGTTGTCGTTTTTTTCACGACTCACGACGTACGATACGGGACGGAAAACAACGCAAAAGAAGAAAAGTGTCCAGAAACTAATGAAAATTTCAATTTTGGGCTCTGAAAATAGGCGCAGACGAGCAGGCTTGCTGCCCACTTTGTAGAGCTCTAAGAGAGCTTTGCAACGGTATGTTGTGCGCCGTGTAACTCCTTACTGATCAAAAGTTATGGGTACCGTAGCGATAGAGACCTGGTCCTAAGCCCCAAGCCCTCTGTTTGCGGGCCCAGCATCTACGTGAAGCTAAGTTGTCTTGCCCAAGGTTGCATGGGATTTGGTAATAGAAATGTGATGGATTAGGTTCTCGTCCTTTTCGCAGCTCACGACGTACGATACGGGACTAAAAACAGCGTAAAAGTAGAAAAGTGTCCAGAAACTAATGAAAACGTTCAATTCAGGGCTCCGAAAATAGGCGCAACCAAGCAGGCTTACTGCCCCCATCGTAGAGCTCTTAGAGAGCTTTCCAACGGTATGCTGTGCACAGCGTAACTCGTTACGGATCAAAAGTTATGGGCACCGGAGCGACGGAGACCAGGTCTTAAGCCCCACGCCCTCTGTTTGCGGGCCCAGCCTCTACGTGAAGCGAAGTTTTCTTGCACAGGGTTGCATGGGATTCGGTAATAGAAATCTGATGGATTAGGTTGTCGTCCTTTTCACGACTCACGACGTACGATACAGGACAAAAAAATAGCGCAAAAGAAGAAAAGTGTCCAAAAACTGATGAAAATGTTCAATTTTGGGCTCCGAAAATAGGCGCAGACGAGCAGGCTTGCTGCCCACGGTCGTAGAGCTCTCAGAGAGCTTTGCAACAGTATGTTGTGCGCCGCGTAACTCCTAACGAATCAAAAGTTATGGGTACCGTCGCGACGGAGACCTGGTCCTTAGCCCCACGCCCTCTATTTGTGGGCCCAGCCTTTACGTGAAGCGAAGTTGTCTTGCCCAAGGTTGCGTGGGATTTGGTAATAGAAATCTGATGGATTAGGTTGTCGTCCTTTTCGCGACTCACGAAGTACGATACGGGACGAAAAACAGCGCAAAAGAAGAAAAGTGTCCAGAAACTTATGAAAATGTTCAATTTTGGGCTCTGAAAATAGGCATAGACGAGTAGGCTTGCTGCCCCCGTCGCAGAGCTCTCAAATAGCTTTACAACGGTATGTTGTGCGCCGCGTAACTCCTTACGGATCAAAAGTTATGGGTACCGTAGCGACGAAGACCTGGTCCTAAGCCCCACGCCCTCTGTTTGCGGGCCCAGCCTTTACGTGAAGCGAAGTTGTCTTGCCCAAGGTTGCATGGGATTCGGTAATAGAAATGTGATGGATTAGGTTGTCGTCCTTTTCGCAGCTCACCACATACGATACGGGACGAAAAACAGCAAAAAAGAATAAAAGTGTCCAGAAACTGGTGAAAACGTTCAATTTTCGGCTCTGAAAACAGGCGCAGCTGAGCAGGCCTGTAGCCCCCGTCGTAGAGTTCTCGGAGGGCTATCCAACGGTATACTGTGCGCCGCGTAACTCCTTACGGATCAAAAGTTATGGGTACTAGAGCGACGGAGACCTGGTCCTATGCTCCACTCCTTCGATTTGTGGGCCCAGCCTCTACGTGAAGCGAAGTTGTCTTGCCCAAGGTGGCGTGAGATTCGGTAATGGAAATGTGATGTATTAGGTTGTCGTCCTTTTCGAGGCTCCCGACGTACGATCCGGGACAGAAAAACAGCACAAAAGAAGAAAAGTATCTATAAACTAATGAAAACGTTCAATTTTGGGCTCCGAAAACTGTTGCAACCCAGCAGGATTACTGCCCCCGTCGTAGAGCTCTCAGAGAGCTTTCCAACGGTATGTTGTGCGCCACGTAACTCCTTATGGATCAAAAGTTATGGGTACCGGAGCGACGGAGACCTGGTCCTAAGCCCCACGCCCTCTGTTTGTGGGCCCAGCCTCTACGTGAAGTGAATTTGTCTTGCCCAAGGTTGCATGGGATTCAATAATACAAATCTGATGGATTAGGTTGTCGTCCTTTTCGCGGCTCACGACGTACGATACGGGAAGAAAAAACAGCGCAAGAGAAGAAAAGTGTCCAAAAACGGATGAAAACGTTCAATTTTGCCCCCGTCGTAGAGCTTTCCAACGATATGCTGTGTGTAGCGTAACTCCTTACGGATCAAAAGTTATGGACACCACAGCGAAGGAGATTGGTCCTAAGCCAACGCGCTCTGTTTATGGGCCCAGCCTTAACGTGAAGTGAAGTTGTCTTGCACAAGGTGTCGTGGGATTCGGTAATAGAAATGTGATGGATTAGTTTGTCGTCCTTTTCAAGGCTCACGACGTACGATCCAGGAAGGAAAAACAGCGCAAAAGAAGAAATATGTCAAGAAACTGATGAAAACGTTTGATTTTGGCCTCCAAAAATAGGCGCAGCCAAGTAGGCTTGCTACCCCCATCGTAGAGCTCTCGCAAAGCTTTCCAACAGTATGCTATGCGCCGCGTAACTCCTTACGGATCAAAAGTTATGGGCACCGGAGCGACGGAGACCTGGTCCTGTGCCCTACGCCCTCGGTTTACGGGCCCAGCCTCTACGAGAAGCAAAGTTGCCTTGCACAAGATGTCATGGGATTCGGTAATAGAAATGTGGTGGATTAGGTTGTCGTCCTTTTCGCGGCTCACGACGTACGATCCGGGACGAAAAAACAGCACAAAAGAAGAAAAGTATCAAGAAACTGATGAAAACGTTCAATTTTGTTCTCCGAAAATAGGCGTAGCCGAGCAGGCTAGCTGCCCTCGTCGTAGAACTCTCGAAGAGCTTTCCAACGGTATGCTGTGCGCTGCATAACTCCTTGCGGATCAAAAGTTATGGGCACCGGAGCGATGGAGACCTGGTCCTAAGCCCCATGCCCTCGGTTTGCAGGCCCAGCCTACACGTGAAGCGAAGTTGTCATGCACAAGGTGTCGTGGGATTCGGTAATAGAAATCTGATGGATTAGGTTGTTGTCCTTTTCGCGGCTCACGACGTATGATACGGGACGAAAAATAGCGCAAAAGAAGAAAAGTGTCCAGAAATTTATGAAAATGTTCAATTTGGGGCTCTGAAAATAGGCGCAACCGAGCAGGCTTGCTGCCCCTGTCGTAGAGCCCTCATAGAGCTTTCCAATGGTATGTTGTGCGCCGCGTAACTCCTTACGGATCAAAAGTTATGGGCATCAGAGCGACGGAGACTTGGTCCTAAGCCCCACGCCCTCTGTTTATGGGCCCAGCCTCTACGTGAAGCGAAGTTGACTTTCCCAAGGTGGCGTGGGATTCGGTAATAGAAATGTGATGGATTAGGTTGTCGTCCTTTTCGCAGCTCACTATGTACGATTGGGGACAGAAAAACAGAGCAAAAGAAGAAAAGTGTCCAGAAACATATGAAAATATTCAATTTTGTACTCTGAAAATAGGCGTAGCCGAGTAGGCTTGCTGCCCCCGTCGTAGAGCTCTCAGAGAGCTTTCCAACGGTATGCTGTGCGCCACGTAACTCCTTACGAATCAAAAGTTATGGGCACCGGAACGACGGAGCCCTGGTCCTAAGCCCCACGCCATCTGTTTGCGGGTCCAGCCTCTACGTGAAGCGAAGTTGTCTTGCCTAAGGTTGCATGGGATTCGGTAATAGAAATCTGATGAATTGGGTTGTCGTACGTTTCGCGGCTCACGACATATGATACGGGATGAAAAACAACGCAAAAGTAGAAAAGTGTCCAGAAACTGACGAAAACGTTCAATTTTGTACTCAGAAAACAGGCGCAGCCGAGCAGGCTTGCTGCCCCTATCGTAGAGCTCTCAGAGAGCATTCCAATGGTATGTTGTGCGTCGCGTAACTCCTTACAGATCAAAAGTTATGGGCACCGGAGCGACGGAGACTTGGTCCTAAGCCCCACGCCCTCTGTTTGCGGGCCCAGCCTCTACGTGAAGCGAAGTTGTCTTGCCCAAGGTTGCATTGGATTCGGTAATAGAAATGTGATGGATTAGGTCGTCGTCCTTTTCGCGGCTCACGACGTACGATACGGGACGAAAAATAGCGCAAAAGAAGAAAATTGTCTAGAAACTGATGAAAACGTTCAATTTTGGGATCCGAAAATAGGAGCAGTTGAGCAGGCTTGCTGCCCCCGTCGTAGAGCTCTCGGAGGGTTTTCCAACGGCATCCTGTGCGCCGCGTAACTCCAAACGGATCAAAAGTTATGGGTACCGAAGCGACGGAGACCTGGTCCTAAGCTCTACGCCCTCAGTTTGCGGGCCCAGCCTCTACGTGAAGCGAAGTTGTCTTGCCCAAGGTGTCATGGGATTTGGTAATAGAAATGTGATGGATTAGGTTGTCGTTCTTTTCGCGGCTCACGAAGTACGATACGGGACGAAAAACAGCGCAAAAGAAGAAAAGTGTCCAGAAACTAATGAAAACGTTCAATTTTGGGCTCCGAAAATAGGCACAGCTGAGCAGGCTTGCTGCCCCCGTCCTAGAGCTCTCGGAGGGCATTCCAACGGTATGCTATGCGCCACATAACTCCTTACGGATCAAAAGTTATGGGCAGCAGAGCGACGGAGACCTAGCCCAAAGCTCTACGCCCTCGGTTTGCAGGCCCAGCCTCTACGTGAAGTGAAGTTGTCTTGCCCAATGTGGCGTGGGATTTGGTAATAGAAATGTGATGGATTAGGTTGTCATCCTTTTCGCGGCTCACGACGTACGATCCGGGATAGAAAAACAGCACCAAAGAAGAAAAGTGTATAGAAACTAATGAAAACGTTTAATTTTGGGCTCTGAAAATAGGCACAGCCAAGCAAGCTTGATGCCCCCGTCGTAGAGCTCTCGGAGAGCTTTCCAACGGTATGCTGTGCGCCGCGTAACTCCTTACGGATCAAAAGTTATGGGTACCGGAGTGACGGTGACTTGGTCCTAAGCCCCACGCCCTCTGTTTGAGGGCCCAGCCTCTACGTGAAGCAAAGTTGTCTTCCCCAAGATTGCATGGGATTTGGTAATAGAAATCTGATGAATTAGGTTGTCGTCCTTTTCGCGGCTCACGACGTACGATACGGGACGAAAAAACAGCACAAAAGAAGAAAATTGTCCAGAAACAGATGAAAACGTTCAATTTTGGGCTCCAAAAATAGGCGTAGCGGAGCAGGCTTGCTGCACCCGTCGTAGAGCTCTCGGAGAGCTTTCCAACGGTATGCTGTATGTAGCGTAACTCCTTACGGATCAAAAGTTATGGGCACCAGAGCGAAAGAGACCTGGTCCTAGGTCAACGCCCTCGGTTTGCGGGCCCAGCCTTTACGTGAAGTGAAGTTGTCTTGCACAAGGTGCCGCGGGATTCGGTAATAGAATTGTGATGGATGAGGTTGTCGTCCTTTTCACGACTCATGACGTACGATCCAGAACTGAAAAATAGCACAAAAGAAGAAATGTGTCAAGAAACTGATGAAAACGTTTGATTTTGGGCTCCGAAAATAGGCGCAGCCAAGTAGGCTTCCTGCCCCCATCGTAGAGCTCTCGCAGAGCTTTACAACAGTATGCTGTGCGCCGTGTAACTCGTTACGGATCAAAAGTTATGGGCACCGGAGCGACGGAGACCTGGTCCTGTACCCCACGCCCTCAGTTTGGGGCCCAGCCTCTACGAGAAGCAAAGTTGTCTTTCACAAGTTGCCGTGGGATTCGGTAATAGAAATGTGGTGGATTAGGTTGTTGTCCTTATCGCGGCTCACGACGTACGATCCGGGATGGAAAAACATCGCAAAAGATGAAAAGTATCCAAAAACTGATGAAAACGTTCAATTTTGTTCTACGAAAATAGGCGTAGCCGAGCAGGCTAGCTGCCCTCGTTGTAGAACACTCAGAGAGCTTTCCAATGGTATGCTGTGCGCCGCGTAACTCCTTACAGATCAAAAGTTATGGGCACCGGAGCGACGGAGACCTGGTCCTAAGCCCCACGCCCTCGGTTTGCCGGCCCAGCCTACACGTGAAGCGAAGTTGTCATGCACAAGGTGCCGTGGGATTCGGTAATAGAAATGTTATTGATTAGGTTGTCGTCCTTTTCGCGGCTCACGACGTACGATCCAGGACGAAAAAACAACACAAAAGAAGAAATGTGTCCAGAAACTGATGAAAATGTTCAATTTAGGGCTTCGAAAACAGGCGCTGCAAGGCAGGCTTGCTTCCCCCGTCGTAGAGATCTCAGAGAGCTTTCCAACGGTATGTTGTTCGCTGCGTGACTTCTTACGGATCAAAAGTTATGGGCACCGGAGCAACGGAGACCTGGTCCTAAGACCCACGCCCTCGGTTTACGGGCCAGCTTCTACGTGAAGCGAAGTTCTCTTGCCCAAGGTGGCGTGTGATTCGGTAATAGAAATATGATGGATTAGGTTGTCGTCTTTTTCGTAGCTCACAACGTACGATCCAGGATAAAAAAAATAGCTCAAAAGAAGAAAAGTGTCCATAAATTGATGAAAACGTTCAATTTTGGGCTATGAAAACAGGCGCTGCTGGGCAGGATTGCTACCCCCGTCGTAGAGCTCTCGAAGAGCTTTCCAACGGCATGCTGTGCGCCTCGTAACTCTTTACGAATCAAAACTTATTGGCACCGGAGCGACGGAGACCTGGTCCTAAGCCCCACGCCCTCGGTTTGTGGGCCCAGCCTCTACATGAAACGAAGTTGTCTTGCACAAGGCGTTGTGGGATTCGGTAATAGAAATGTGAAGGATTAGGTTGTTGTCCTTTTCGTGGCTCACGACGTACGATACGGGACGAAAACAGCGCAAAAGAAGAAAAATGTCCATAAACTGATGAAAACGTTCGATTTTGGGCTCTGAAAATAGGCGCTGCTAAGCAGGATTGTGGCCCCCATCGTAAAGCTCTCGAAGAGCTTTCCAACGGTATGTTGTTCGCCGCGTAACCTATTACGGATCAAAAGTTATGGGCGCCGGAGTGACGGAGACCTGGTCCTATGACCCACGGCCTCGGTTTGCGGGCCCATCTTCTACGTGAAGCGAAGTTGTCTTGCCCAAGTTGGCATCGGATTCGGTAATATTAATATGATGGATTAGGTTGTCGTCTTTTTTGCGGCTCACGGCGTACGATACGGGACAAAAACAGCGCAAAAGAAGAAAAGTGTCCAGAAACTAATGAAAATATTCAATTTTGGGCTCCGAAAATAGGCGCAGCCAAGTGGGCTTGCTCCCCACGTCGTAGAGCTCTCGGAGAGCTTGCCAACGATATATTGTGCACCGCGTAACTCCTTACGGATCAAAAGTTATGGGCACCGAAGCGACGGAGACCTGGCCCTAAGCCCCACGCCCTCGGTTTGCGGACCCAGCCTCTACGTGAATCGAAGTTGTCTTGCACAAGGTGCCATGGGATTCGCTGATAGAAATGTGGTGGATTAGGTTGTCGTCCTTTTCACGGCTCACGACGTACGATCCAGGATGGAAAAATGGCGCAAAAGAAGAAAAGTGTCCAAAAAATGATGAAAGCGTTCGATTTTGGGCTTTGAAAATAGGCACTGCAAAGCAGGATTGCTGCCCCCGTTGTAGAGCTCTCGGAGAGCTTTCCAACGGTATGTTGTGCGCCGCGTAACTCCTTACGGATCAAGTGTTATGGGCACCGGAGCGACGGAGACCTTGTCCTAAGCCCCACGCCCTAGGTTTGCGGACCCAGCCTCTACGTGAAGCGAAGTTGTCTTGCCTAAGGTGGCATGGGATTCGGTAATAGAAATGTGATGGATTAGGTTGTCGTCCTTTTCGTGGCTCACGACATACGATCCGGGACGGAAAAAGAGCGCAAAAGAAGAAAAGTGTCCAGAAACTAATGAAAACGTTAGATTTTGGGCTCCGAAAATAGGTGCAGCCGAGCGGGTTGCTGCCCCGGTCGTAGAGCTCTCGGAGAGCTTGCCAACGGTATGCTGTGCGCCATGTAACTCCTTACGGATCAAAAGTTATGGGCACCAGAGCGATGGAAACCTGGTCCTAAGCCCCACGCCCTCGATTTGCGGGCCCAGCCTTTACGTGAATCGAAGTTGTCTTGTACAAGGTGCCATGGGATTTGGTAATAGAAATGTGGTAGATTAGGTTGTCGTCCTTTTCGCGGCTCACGACGTACGATCCGGGATGAAAAAACAGCGCAAAAGAAGAAAAGTGTCCATAAACTGATGAAAACGTTCAATTTTGGGGTCTGAAAACAGGTACTGATAAGCAAGATTGCTACCCTCGTCGTAGAGCACTCGAAGAGCTTTCCAACGGTATGATGTGCGTCGCGTAACTCTTTACGGATCAAAAGTTATGGGCACCGGAGCGACGGAGACCTGGTTCTAAGCCCCACGCCCTCGGTTTGCGGGCCCAGCCTCTACGTGAAGCGAAGTTGTCTTGCCCAAGGTGCCGTGGGATTCGGTAATAGAAATGTGATGGATTAGGTTGTCGTCGTTTTCGCGGCTCACGACTTACGATCCGGGACGAAAAAATAGCACAAAAGAAGAAAAGTGTCCCGAAATTGATGAAAACATTCTATTTAGGGCTTTGAAAACAGGCGCTGCTAAGCAGGCTTGCTTCCCCCGTCGTAGAGCTCTCAGAGAGCATTCCAACGGTATGTTGTTCGCCGCGTAACTTCTTACGGATCAAAAGTTATGGGCACCGGAGCGACGGAGACCTGGTCCTAAGACCCACGCCCTCGGTTTGCGGGCCCAGCTTCTATGTGAACCAAAGTTGTCTTGCCCAAGGTGGCGTGGGATTCGGTAATAGAAATATGATGGATTAGGTTGTCATCTTTTTTGCGGCTCACGACGTACGATCCGGGACAGAGAAACAGTGCGAATGAAGAAAATTATCCAGAAACTTATGAAAACGTTCGATTTTGGGCTCCGAAAATAGGCGCAGCCAAGCGGACTTACTGCCCCCGTCGTAGAGCTCTCGGAGAGCTGTCTAACGGTATGCTGTGCGCCCCGTAACTCCTTATGGATCAAAAGTTATGGGTACCGGAGCGATGGAGACCTGGTCCTAAGCCCCAAGCCCTCGGTTTGCGGGCCCAGCCTCTACGTGAAGCGAAGTATTCTTGCACAAGGTGTCGTGGGATTTGGTAATAGAAATGTGGTGGATTAGGTTGTCGTTCATTTCGCGGCTCACGACCTACGATCTGGGATGAAAAAGCAGTACAAAAGAAGAAAAGTGTCCAGAAATTGATGAAAACATTCCATTTTGGGCTCCGAAAATAGGCGCTACCAAGCGGACTTGCTGCCCCCGTCGTAGAGCTCTCGGAGAGCTTGCCAACGGCATGCATTGTGCCGCGTAACTCCTTACCAATCAAAAGTTATGGGCACCGGAGCGACAGAGACCTGGTCCTAAGGCCCATGCCCTCGGTTTGCGGACCCAGCCTCTACATGAAGCGAAGTTTTCTTGCCTAAGGTAGCGTGGGATTCGGTAATAGAAATATGATGGATTAGGTTGTCGTCCTTTTTGTGGATCACGATGTACGATCCGGGATGAAAAAACAGTGCAAAAGAAGAAAAGTGTCCAGAAACTAATGAAAACGTTAGATTTTGGGCTCCGAAAACAGGCGCATCCGAGTAGGCTTGCTGCCCCCGTTGTAGAGCTCTCGGAGAGCTTGCCAACGGTATGTTGTGCGTCACGTAACTCCTTACAGATCAAAAGTTACGAGCACCAGGGCCACGGAAACCTGGTCCTAAGCCCCACACCCACGGTTTGCGGGCCCAGTCTCTATGTGAAGCGAAGTTGTCTTGCCCAAGGTGGCGTGAGATTCGGTAATAGAAATATGATGGATTAGGTTGTCATCCTTTTCTCGGCTCACGACGTACGATCCGAGACGGAAAAACAGCGCAAAAGAAGAAAAGTGTCCAAAAACAGATGAAAACGTTCGATTTTGGGCTCCGAAATTAGTCGCATCCGAGTAGGCTTGCTACCCTCGTCGTTGAGCTCTCGGAGAGTTTGCCAACGGTATGTTTTGCGCCGCGTAACTCCTTACGGATCAAAAGTTATGGACACCGGAGCGACGGAGACCAGGTCCTAAGCCCCACGCCCTCGGTTTGCGGGCCCAGTCTCTACGTGACGCGAAGTTGTCTTGCCCAAGGTGGCGTGGGATTCAGTAATATAAATGTGATGGATTAGGTTGTCATCCTTTTCGCGGCTCATGACGTACGATCCGGGATGAAAAAATAGCGCAAAAGAAGAAAAGTGTCCAGAAACTGATGAAAATGTTCGATTTTGGGCTCTGAAAACAGGCGCATCCGAGCAGGCTAGCTGCCCTCGTCGTAGAGCTCTCGGAGAGTTTTCCAACGGTATGCTGTGCACCGCGTAACTCCTTACGGATCAAAAGTTATAGGCACCGGAGCGACGGAGACCTTGTCCTAAGCCCCACGCCCTCGGTTTGCAGGCCCGGCCTACACGTGAAGCGAAGTGGTCAGGCACAGGGTGCCATGGGATTCGGTAATAGAAATGTGATGGATTAGGTTGTCGTCCTTTTCGCGGCTCACGACGTACGATTCGGGACAGAAAAACAGCGCACAAGAAGAAAAGTGTCCAGAAACTGATGAAAATGTTCAATTTTGGGCTCTGAAAACAGGCGCAGCCGAGCAGGCTTGCTGCCCCCGTCGTAGAGCCTCGGAGGGCTTTCCAACGGTATGCTGTGCGCCGCATAACTCCTTACGGATCAAAAGTTATGGGCACCATAGCGACGGAGACCTGGTCCTAAGCTCCACACCCTCGATTTGCGGGCCCAGCCTCTACGTGAAGCGAAGTTGACTTGCCCAAGGTGCCGTGGGATTCGGTAATAGAAATGTGATGGATTAGATTGTCATCTTTTTTGCGGCTCACTACGTACGATACGGGACAGAAAAACAGCGCAAAAGAAAAAAAGTGTCCAGAAACTAATGAAAATGTTCAATTTTGGGCTCTGAAAATAGGCACAGCCGAGTAGGCTTTCTACCCCCATCATAGAGCTCTCGGAGAGCTTTCCAACGGTATGCTGTGCGCCGCATAACTCCTTACGGATCAAAAGTCATGGGTATCGGAGCGACGGAGACCTGGTCCTAAGCCCCACGCCCTCTGTTTGTGGGCCCAGCCTCTACGTGAAGCGAAGTTGTCTTGCCCAAGGTTGCATGGGATTCGGTAATAGAAATATGATGGATTAGGTTGTCGTCCCTTTCGCGGCTCACGACGTACGATACGGGATGAAAAACAGTGCAAAAGAAGAAAAGTGTCCAGAAACTGATGAAAATGTTCAATTTTGGGCTCCGAAAACAGGTGCAGCCTAGCAGGCTTGCTGCCCCCGCCGTAGAGCTCTCAGAGAGCTTTGCAACGGTATGCTGTGCTCCGCGCAACTCCTTACGGATCAAAAGTTATGGGTACCAGAGCGACGTATACCTTGTCCTAAGCCCCACGCCCTCTGTTTGCGGGCCCAGCCTCTACGTGAAGCGAAGTTGTCTTGCCCAAGGTTGCATGGGATTCGATAATAGAAATATGGTGGATTAGGTTGTCATCCTTTTCGCAGCTCACGACGTACGATACGGGACGAAAAACAGCGCAAAAGAAGAAAAATGTCCAGAAACTAATGTAAACGTTCAATTTTGGGCTCCAAAAATAGGCGCAGCCGAGCCGGCTTACTACCCTCGTCGTAGAGCTCTCGGAGGGCTTTCCAACGGTATGCAGTGCGGTGCGTAACTCTTTGCGGATCAAAAGCTATGGGCACTAGAGCGACGGAGACCTGGCCCTAAGCTCCACGCCCTCGGTTTGTGGGCCCAGCCTCTACGTCAAGCAAAGTTGCCTTGCCCAAGGTGGCGTGGGATTCGGTAATAGAAATATGATGGATTAGGTTGTTGTCCTTTTTGCGGCTAACGACGTACGATCCGGGACAGAAAAACAGAGCAAAAGAAGAAAAGTATCCAGAAATTGATGAAAATGTTCAATTTTGGGCTCCAAAAACAGGCACAGCCGAGAAAGCTTGCTGCCACCGTCGTAGAGCTCTCGGAAAGCTTTTCAACGGTATGTTGTGTGCCACGTAACTCTTTACGGATCAAAAGTTATGGGTACCGGAACGACGGAGACCTGGTCCTAAGCCCCACGCCCTTTGTTTGCGGGCCTAGCCTCTACGTGAAGCGAAGTTGTCTTGCCCAAGGTTGCATGGGATTCGGTAATAGAAATCTGATGGATTAGGTTGTTGTTCTTTTCGCTGCTCACGACGTACGATACGGGACGAAAAAATATCACAAAAGAAGAAAAATATCCACAAACTGATAAGAAAGTTCAATTTGGGCCTCCGAAAACAGGCGCAGCCGAGCAGGCTCGCTTCCCCCGTCGTAGAGCTCTCGGAGAGCTTTCTAAAGGTATGCTGTGTGTAGCGTAACTCTTTACAGATCAAAAGTTATGGGCACCGAGCGAAGGAGACCTGGTCTTAAGCCAACGCCCTCGGTTAGTAGGCCCAGCCTTTACGTGAAGTGAAGTTGTCTTGCACAAGGTTCCATGGGATTCGGTAATAGAAATGTGATGGATTAGGTTGGAAAGCTCTCCGAGAGCTCTAAGACGGGGATAACAAGCTTGCTCGGCTGCACCTATTTTCGGAGCCCAAAATCGAAAGTTTTCATCAATTTCGGGGCACTTTTCTTCCTTTGCGTAGTTTTTTCATCCCGGATCGTACGTCCTGAGCCGCGAAAAGGACAACAACCTAATCCATCACATTTCTATTACCGAATCCCGCGGTACCTTGGGCAAGAAAACTTCGATTCACGTAGAGGCCGGGCCCGCAAACCGAGGGCGGTGGGCTTGGGACCAGGTCTCCGTCACTCCGGTGCCCATAACTTTTGATCCGTAAGGAGTTACGCGGTGCACAGCATACCGTTGGAAAACTCTCCGAGAGCTCTACAACGGGGGTAGCAAGCCTGCTTTGCTGCATCTATTTTCGGAGCCCAAAATCAAACGTTTTCATTTATTTCGGGACATTTTTCTTCCTTTGCCCAGTTTTTTAGTCCCAGATCGTACGTTGTGAGTCGCGAAAAGGACAACATCCTAATCCATCACATTTCTATTATCGAATCCCACTGTACCTTGGGCAAGACAACTTCGCTTCACGTAGAGGCTGGGCCCGCAAACGTAGGGCATGGGGCTTAGGATCAGGTTTCCGTCACTCCGGTGCCCATAACTTTTGATTCGTAAGGACTTACGCGGCGCACAGCATACTGTTGGAACGATCTCCGAGAGCTCTAAGAGCGGGGCAGCAAGCTTGCTCGGCTACACTTTTTTTTGGAGCAAAAAATCAAACGTTTTCATCAAATTCTGGACACAGTTCTTCCTTTGCGCAGTTTTTTAATCCAGTATCGTACGTCGTGAGCTGCGAAAAGGACGACAACCTAATCCATAACATTTCTATTACCGAATCCCACAGTACCTTGGGCAAGAGAACTTCGATTCACATAGAGGCTGGGCCCGCAAACCGAGGGCGTGGGGCTTGGGACCAGGTCTCCGTCACTCTACTGCCCATAACTTTTGATCTTTAAAGAGTTACGTGGCGCACAGCATACCGTTGGAAAACTCTCCGAGAGCTCTACGACGGGGGTAGCAAGCCTGCTAGGCTGCACCTATTTTCGGAGCCCAAAATCGAACATTTTCATCAGTTTTAGGACACTTTTCTTCCTTTACGCATTTTTTTCATCTCGGATCCTACATCGTGAGTCGCGAATAGGACGATAACCTAATCCATCATATTTCTATTACCGAAACCCACTCTACTTTGGGGAAGACAACTTCGCTTCACGTAGAGGCTGGGCCCGCAAACCGAGGGCATGGGGCTTGGGACCAGGTTTCCGTTACTCCGGTGCCCATAACTTATGATCCGTAAGGATTTACGCGGCGCACGACATACCGTTGGAAAGCTATCCGAGAGCTCTACGACGGGGGAAGCTAGCCTACTCGGTTGCACCTATTTTCGGAGCCTAAAATCGAACGTTTTCATATGTTTCGAGACAATTTTTTTCTTTTACGCTATTTTTCCATCCCGTATCGTATGTCGTTAACCGCGAAAGGAACGACAACCTAATCCATCACATTTCTATTACCGAATCCCATGGCACCTTGGGCAAGAAAACTTCACTTCACGTAGAGACTGGGCCCACAAACCGAGGGCGTGGGGCTTGTGACTAGGTATCCGTCGCTCTTGTGCCCGTAACTTTTGATCCGTCATGATTTACGCGGCGCACAGCATACCTTTGGAAAGCTCTCTAAGAGCTCTACGACGGGGGCAGTAAGCCTGCTCGGTTGCACCTATTTTCGGAGCCCAAAATCAAACATTTTCATCAGTTTCGGGGTACTTTTCTTACTTTGCGCATTTTTTTCATCCCGGATCATATGTCGTGAGCCGCGAAAAGGAGGACAACCTAATCCATCACATTTCTATTTCCGAATCCCACTATACCTTGGGCAAGACAACTTCGCTTCATGTAGAGGCTGGGCCCGCAAACCGAGGGCGTGGGGTTGGGACCAGGTCTCCGTCACTCCGATGCCCATAACTTTTGATCCGTAAGGAGTTACGCGGCGCAAAGCATACAGTTGGAAAGCTCTCCTAGAGCTCTACGACGGGGCAGCAAGCTAGCTCTACTGCACCTGTTTTCAGAGCCCAAAATCGAAAGTTTCGTCAGTTTCGGGACACTTTTATTCTTTTACACTGTTTTTCTGTCCCGGATCGTACGTCATGAGCTGCGAAAAGGACGACAACCTAATCCATCATATTTCTATTATCGAATCACATGGCCCCTTGGGCAAGACAACTTCATTTCATGTAGACACTGGGCCTGCAAACCGAGGGCGTGGGGCTTGGGACCAGGTCTTCGTCACTCCGGTGCCCATAACTTTTGATCTGTAAGGAGTTATGCGGCGCACAGCATACGGTTGGAAAGCTCTCCGAGAGCTCTACGACGGGCAGCAAGCCTGCTCGGCTGCACTTACTTTCGGACAAAATTGAACAATTTCATCAGTTTCGGGACACTTTTCTTCCTTTGCGCAGTTTTTTCATCCCGGATTGTACGTTGTGAGCCGTGAAAAGGGCGACAACCTAATCCATCACATTTCTATTACCTAATCACATGGAACCATGGGCAAGACAACTTCACTTCACGTAGACGTGGGGCCCGCAAACCGAGGGCGTGGGGATTATGACCAGGTATCCGTCACTCTAGTGCCCATAACTTTTGATCTACAAGGAGTTACGCGGCGCACAACATACCGTTTGAAAGCTCACCGAGAGATCTACGACGGGGGCATCAACCTTGCTTGGGTACACCTATTTTCGAAGCCCAAAATTAAACGTTTTCATCAGTTTCGGGACACTTTTCTTCCTTTGCGCAATTTTTTTGTCCCGGATCGTAGGTCGTGATCCGCGAAAAGGACGACAACCTAATCCATCACATTTCTATTACTAGATCACACAGCACCTTGGGCAAGACAACTTCACTTCACATAAACGTTGGGCTCGCAAACCAAGGGCGTGGGGCTTGTGACCAGGTATCCGTCGCTCCGGTGCCCATAACTTTTGATTCGTAAAAAGTTACGCTGCTTACAACATGCCGTTGAAAAGCTCTCCGAGAGATCTACGTCGGAGGGAGCAAGCCTGCTCGGCTGCACCTATTTTCGGAGCCCAAAATTGAACGTTTTCATCTGTTTCGGGACACTTTTATTCTTTTGTACTTTTTTTCCGTCCCGGATCGTACGATATAAGCCGCAAAAAGGACGACAACCTAATCCATCACATTTATGTTACCGAATCACATGGCACCTTGGGAAAGACAACTTCACTTCACGTAGACGCTGGGCCCGCAAACCGAGGGCGTGGGCTTCTAACCAGGTATCTATCGCTCTAGTGCCCATAACTTTTGATCCATAAGGAGTTACGCGGCATACAGCATACCGTTGGAAAGCTCTCCAAGAGCTCTACGATGGGGCAGCAAGCCTGCTCTGCTGCACCTGTTTTTAGAGCCCAAAATCGAACGTTTCGTTAGTTTCAGGACACTTTTCTTCTTTTGCACCGTTTTTCTGTCCCGGATCGTACGTCATGAGCCGCGAAAAGGACGACAACCTAATCCATCACATTTCTATTATCGAATCACATGGCACCTTGGGAAAGACAACTACACTTCTTGTAGATGCTGGGCCCGCAAACCAAGGGCATGGGGCTTGGGACTAGGTCTTCGTCACTCTGGTGCCCATAGCTTTTGATCCGTAAGGAGTTACGCGACGCACAGCATACTATTGGAAAGCTCTTCGAGAGCTCTACGATGGGGGCAGCAAGCTTGCTATGGCTGCACCTACTTTCAGACAAAATCGAACAATTTCATCAGTTTCAGGACACTTTTCTTCCTTTGCGCAGTTTTTTCATCCCGGATCGTACGTTGTGAGCTGTGAAAAGGACGACAACCTAATCCATCACATTTCTATTACCGAATCACATGAAACCATGGGCAAGACAACTTCCCTTCACGTAGATGGGGGGCCCGCAAACCGAGGGCGTGGGGCTTATGACTAGGTATCCGTCGCTCCAGTGCCCATAACTTTTGATCTATATGGAGTTACGCAGCGCACAGTATACCGTTGGAAAGCTCTCCGAGAGCTCTACGACGTGGGCAACAAGCTTGCTCGGCAGCACCTATTTTTGGAGCCCAAAATCCAACATTTTCATCAGTTTCGGGACACTTTTTTCCTTAGCACAATTTTTTTAGCCCGAATTGTACGTTGTGAGCCGCGAAAAGGACGACAACCTAATCCATCATATTTCTATTACCGAATCCCACTCTACCTTGGGCAAGACAACTTCGCTTCACGTAGAAGCAGGGCCCGCAAACCAAGGGCGTGGGGCTTGAGACCAGGTCTCCGTCACTCCGTTGCCCATAACTTTTGATCCGTAAAGAGTTACGCAACGCACAGCATATCGTTGGAAAGCTCTCCGAGAGCTCTACGACGGGGGCAGCAAGCCTTCTCGGCTGCACCTGTTTTCGGAACCCAAGATCGAAAGTTTTCATCAGTTTTGATACATTTTTCTTCTTTTGCTCTGTTTTTCCATCACGGATCGTACGTCGTTAGCCGCGAAAAGTACGACAACCTAATCCATCACATTTCTATTACCGAATCCCACGGCACCGCTCTAGTGCCCATAACTTTTGATCCGTCACGAGTTACGCGGCGCACAGCATACCATTAGAAAGCTCTCCGAGAGCTCTACGACGGGGGCAGCAAGCCTGTAAGGTTGCACCTATTTTCGGAGCCCAAAATCGAAAATTTTCATCAGTTTTGGGATACTTTTTTTTCTTTGCGCAATTTTTTCGTCCCGGATCGTACGTCGTGAGCCGCGAAAAGGACGATAACCTAATCCATCACATTTCTATTACAGAATCCCACTGTATCTTAGGCAAGACAACTTCGTTTCACGTAGAGACTGGACCCGCAAACCGAGGGCGTGGGACTTGGGACTAGGTCTCTGTCATTTCAGTCCCCATAACTTTTGATCCGTAAGGAGTTACGCGGCGCACAACATACCGTTAGAAAGCTCTCCAAGAGCTCTACGACAGGGGCAGCAAGCCTTCTCGACAGCACTTGTTTTCAGAGGCCAAAATCGAACGTTTTCGTTAGTTTTAGGACAATTTTCTTCCTTTGCTCTGTTTTTCCATCCCGGATCCTATGTCGTTAGCCGCGAAAAGGACGACAACCTAATTCATCACATTTCTATTACCGAATCCCACGGCATTTTGGGCAAGACAACTTCACTTCACGTAGAGGCTGGACCCGCAAACCGAGGGCGTGGGGCTTGTGATTAGGTATCCGTCGCTCTGGTGCCCACAACTTTTGATCCATCATGACTTACGCGGCGCACAGCATATCGTTGGAAAGCTCTCCAAGAGCTCTACGGCGGGGGCAGCAAACCTACTCGGCTGCACCTACTTTCGGATACCAAAATCGAACATTTTCATCAGTTTCGGGACACTTTTCTTCCTTTGCCTAGTTTTTTTGTCCCGGATCGTACGTTGTGAGCCGCGAAAAGGATGACAACCTTATCCATCATATTTCTATTACCGAATCCCACTGTACCTTGGGAAAAACAACATCGCTTCATGTAGAGGCTAGGCCCGCAAACCGAGGGCATGGGGTTTGGGACCAGGTCTCCGTCACTCCGGTGCCCATAACTTTTGACTCGTAAGGAGTTAGTCGGTGAACAGCATACCGTTGGAAAGCTTTCCGATAGCTCTACTACGAGGGCAGCAAGCCTGCTCAATTGCACCAGTTTTCAGACCCAAAATTGAACGTTTTCATCAGTTTTATGATACTTTTCTTCTTTTGCACTATTTTACAGTCCCAGATCGTACGTCATGAGCTGCAAAAAGGATGACAACCGAGTCCATCACATTTCTATTACTGAATCACACAGCACCTTGGGCAAGACAACTTCATTTCACGTAGACACTGGGCCTGCAAACCGAGGGCGTGGGGCTTATGACCAGGTATCCGTCACTTCGGTGCAAATAACTTTTGATTTGTAAAACGTTACGCGGTGCATAGCATACTGTTGGAAAGATCTCCGAGAGCTCTACAACAGGGGTAGCAAGCTTGCTTGGCTGTACCAGTTTTCGGAGCCCAAAATCAAACGTTTTCATCAGTTTTGGGACACTTTTCTTCTTCAGCACTGTTTTTTTTATCCCGGATTGTATGTCGTGAGCGGCGAAAAGGACGATAACCTAATCCATCACATTTCTATTATCGAATCACATGGCACCTTGGGCAACACAACTTCACGTCACGTAGACGCTGGGCCTGCAAACCGAGGGCATGGGGCTTGTGACCAGGTATCTGTCGCTCTGGTGCCTATAACTTTTGATCTGTAAGGAGTTACGCGGCGCACAGTATACCGTTGGAAAGCTCTCCAAGAGCTTTACGACGGGGGCAGCAAGCCTACTTGATTGCACCTACTTTCGAAGCCCAAAATCAAACATTTTCATTAGTTTCGGGATACTTTTCTTCTTTTGCGCAGTTTTTTCGTCCCGGATCGTACGTTGTGAGCCGCGAAAAGGACGATAACCTAATCCATCACATTTCTGTTACCGAATCCCATTCTACCTTAGGCAAGAAAACTTCACTTCACGTAGAGGCTGGGACCGCAAACCGAGGGCATGAGGCTTGGGACCAGGTCTCCGTCACTCCGGTGCCCATAACTTTTGATCCGTAAGGAGTTACGTCGGGCACATCCTCCTTTTTGATCCGCAATTGATAGTACCCTTGCCTCAAGTCGAGCTTCGAATACACTTTGGCTCCCTGAAGTTGATCAAACAACTTGTCGATCAGTGGAAGTGGGTATTTATTCTTGACGGTCACTTGGTTCAATCCTCGGTAATCGATGCATAGCCTCAACGTTCCGTCTTTCTTCTTTACAAACAGGACTGGTGCTCCCCACAGAGAAGAACTTGGTTGAACAAACCCCTTCTTCAATAATCCTTGCAATTGGTCCTTCAGTTCTTGTAGCTCGGCTGGTGCCATACGATAGGGAGCTTTAGATATTGGCTGGGTGCCAGGCAGTAATTCTATAATGAACTCGATCTCCCAATTTGGGGGTAAACCGGACAATTCTTCTGGAAATATATCCGCATATTATTTAATCACTGGCATCTCCTCCAACTTAGCTTTGTCCGACGGCTTGTTGATGAGGTAAGCTAAGTATCCACTACATCATTTTCTCAAGGACTTCACTGCTTTCGTAGATGAAATGATGGAACTACCGGTGAAGTCTCTTCGACCCATTACCTCCAATATTGGTTGACCAGGTATCTGGAATGTTACAATCTTCATCCGGCAATCTAGTTGGGCATGATGCTTTGCCAACCAGTCTATCCCTAAGATGACTTCATAGTCTAGAAAGGGTAATACAATCAGATTGGCTGAGAATTCCCTATCTTTAATTTGGATTTTACATGCTTTACAAGCTGAGCGAGTAACAAGTTTAGAACCCATCAGAGTACCAACTTCTACTTTGTAAGGCAAACATACAACTTTCAGTTTCACACGTTGCACACATAAGGGAGTAATAAATGAATGAGTAGCACCTGGATCAATTAGCACCCTAACAGGTTGATTCAGTATCAAGAATGTACCTTCAACAACAGCGGTCTCCTCTGGAAGCTCCTCGCACTCAATAGCATATGCTCGGGCCTGAACTCTAGGAACTGGAGTCTTGCCTCTACCAGCTGGTTTAACTTGATTTTGTCCTCCTTGCCATTTAGGGAAATCCTTGATCTGATTCTGATCACTGCCACACCGTACACATCATCCTGACTTCTTCCAACACTGGCCTTGGTATGACCCTTCTTGTTACAGTAAGAACAGTTGATAGACTGAGTAGCAGGTGAACTACCTATGGATCCGCGGGTGGAAGAGGCTGATGGTGCTTTAGTCGAGCCACGGTTATTAACTGGTCTGTTCTGGCCTGGCCCTGACTGCGACTCTGAGTCTGGAATTTCCTCTGTTGTCCTGGAGGCTGATATGGTTTCTTGTTCGGCTGGCTCGAACCAGCTCTATCAAGTTTCCTCTTCTCAACTCGAGAAGCAACAGCAAGGATAGCAGAATAGGTAGTGAAGTCATGCAAAGCCAACTGATCCTGAATTTCTGGCCTCAATCCATTCGTAAATTTTTACATCTTCGCCTCAGGGGTACTGACCATGTATTGAGCATAGCGGGACAGTCGGTCAAAACGAGCCTCATACTGGGCCACCGTCATGTTACCCTGGTTCAAGTGCATGAATTCCTTAATCCGCCTCTGCTTGGAAACTGCAGGTACGTATTTCTCCTTGAATGCCTTAACGAAATTACCCCACAAGCGAGATGTATGATCAATTTCCCAAAGTGCCTCTACAGTGTGCCACTAATGCTCAGCATCCCCGTGCAACAGAAACACATCGAACTCAATCTTTTCCTCATCAGTATAATAAAGTGGCCTGAAAATCCTTTCAATCTCGGACAGCCAAGCCTCTGCCTTTTCATCATCAACTTCCCCGTGGAATTTGGACGGGCGAAAGTCGAGGAACTCCCGCATTCTGCTATTTCTCCCATAGTTACCCTCATTCTTGTTGTTGTTGTTGTTTACTTCACATGCATCTTGACGTTCCATCACTCGCGACACGCGATCCATGGCATGCGCCATCATGTTAAACATAGCCATGCCGGGATTAGTTTGATAAGCATCTCTAGTCTCTTGGGGCTCACCGCTCCTATTAGTAGTACGGGTACTAGGGCCAGCCATCTATAGGCACAGATTACGATGCAAAATTTATTGGAATACGACAAACAAGAATTTAATGCATAAGATATGCAACATATAATTTTATATAGATACACAATTCAAGAAACAGTTAAGAAATGTTAATCACATAAGCACATAGAGACAGAGAAGGCACACTTGATAATGTCACACAATAACACATATAAACAAGTCATCTCAATTACCTTAGGGCTTCTACCCATGGTCCAAGAGTTAAACCCGGCTTAAGCAATCTAAGCTCTGATACTATTTCTCTATGGTGTCATGCCCCAACACGACCTATAAAGGTTAGACTAGGGTGTGATCTAAACATTCAAGTCATACCACGTACTTAATCGTTCATGAAAGTTTAACACTTAACGTCTAGCCTAAATTCTACAAATTCTCCGGAAAACCGGCAGCATAACAGCAGTAATTGGGCTCTTTAGTTTGACCTAATTCTCTAAACGCCTCAAAACTTTCAATCTCAAATTCGTTTCCTACTAAGATTACTATTTATCACCAATCAAGGTACCTACTAGTTATCTCGAAGTCTCGTTTGATTAACAACCTAGCATGATAACTATGTCTCATTTGTTTGTCAATCCTTGTTACAAAAGTACTTGTTGATCTTAGTTTACCAATGAGTACATGCTTAAGATTGGATGGATTCATTTTACTTAATCCTTTACCTGGTACTTCATAAGCTTGTGATAGATACTAACCAGTAGCGATAGCAAAAACGACCGTAAGAGTGTCTAACTAGTTATGATCTGTACAAGCCAAAATTAGACCCCAAATTACAATGGGGTTCATTTACAATACAACAACAAGCAACATAAGAAATAGTCTTCAAGCAACATATCGTTCACAAAATGGCCATAGTCAATTAAGGCAGGTAGGGCAAGCAATCATTCCAAGGAATCATCAATAGTCACGTTGTCCTCGGGTACCTATTCCTGGTCTTCTTCACTTGATATGATAAAAGAGGGTGAGTCCTTATGAACTCAATGAGGGGGAACGAGAAATAAGTTTTGAAACTCTTTTTCCGGTTCAAATTATGAAAACCCCTTTTTGCAAGCATGACATATATCACAAGTAAGTTCATAATGTAATATAAAAATAAAAGAACACAATTACCCGTCTTTCCTCCCCGAGATCCTCTAGAAACCAAGCGAGAGTACTTATACACATAGTGAAAAGGATACGGTGAGCTTTTGCTCTCAGTTCATTTCCAGTATCAGTTGTTGCGGCTGACTTCAAATCATCCACTTATCACGCCAAATGGGTATACTCTGGATGTACCTCGAAATCCTACGACCCAACTCTCCGAGGAAGTCTAGCCCCCAAGCGAGAAAGGGAATTGGACAATGGTAGTCACGGTTGCACCGGCAAGCCCGATGCCGCCCGGTGTACGTGAAATGCTACCATGCTAGAATGAAAGATTGCAACCTTGTATGCAATGCACATTTATGACATTTAATATATCACATTAGGAGGACAACAAAGTAGGTTGCCTCCGGATAGTTATAAGATCGCACGTTGATAAGTAACACGCAAGGCATGCTATGACATGCAATTTCACTTGTAAAACGCATGGAGTTATATGAATATTAAACGGACAGTCATGTAACACATGTGAATCAAGTCATATAACTCATTTAGGGGTTCACGCAATCAAATAATAAGATTATACAACATGTAACGACGTTTACGTGGGACCGGGTACAAGAAAGGCCTACTTGTCAACATGTAATCATCGGAACCACATTTAGGGCTATAAAGGCAACTACGGGCAGCCTACTAATCACATAATTAAACACGATATCCATAGGATCAACACTTAGCAAGTTTTCCTAGTCATTAGGGTTTCAATTCATGCTCACCCGTGCGATTAAGCCCCAAGTTGTCACGTAACTAAACTCAAGCCATGCATCGATTAATTAAAACACCCTCAAGCATTCAAAACAGTCCACACAACATCCAAGTGCCACAATCCCAAGCATTTAATACAACAAGAGAAGTTACAATAATTTTCAAAGCATATCACTAGATGAAAACCTTACTGCGATGGTCTGTTTCTCACAATCATTGAGACAAGCAAACAATCTCCAATTCTAGTGAACAAAATGTCAAATTAAAGCTTAAGGAGTGAACTAAATCTAGAAACAAACCTTGCATCAATTGGAAAAACCGTGAGACTACGCAAAACTGTCCAGATTTGCACACATTTCAATACTTGTCATTTTTGAGGACCTTAGGGTCAGATTTAGCCTTAGTCTACTTCTGACAAAAATGTCTAGAACTGAAAAATATATCAGTATACCAAATTTCATGCATTTTTTATATCATTTACTAAGTCCAAACTGGTTCGTTCTACAAGGACAGTGAACTGCCGAAAACCTGCTTCATTTTCCAGATTTTTCCGGATTTGGACACCTTTCGATGTTTTGCCATTTTGGGGACATTAGAGTCAAAATTGGCTTTAGCCTATTTCTGCAAAAAATTCTCAGAACTGGCAAAACTAGTTACCTACCAATTTTTACTCATTTTCAACATCATTTACCTATTCAAAATCACTTCGCTCCAACAAGTCAGAACACTGTCCTTTATGCGATTTCATCTATCTTCACATTCTAGCCAAATATCTTGCCATGCATGTTTACAAAAGCTCATGTACACACATATATCACAAGTACAGAGGCAAAATAGACATTTAAAGGCATGCATGTGGTTTTTGAAAGCTTTTCAAAAGAGTTTTAGCCCTCACCTTAGCAAGACAACAATGAAGATGCACAAAGCTCTTGATGATGCACAAGGTCGTCTTTTCTCCTTGCTTAGCCGAGAGACAACTTGAGATTCTCTAATTCCTAGCTTAGTAACCATGTTCTTAGTATGTGCAAGTGGCTAGAACAAAAAGAAAATGAAATAGGAGCTATCAAACATACCTAAGCCGAAATAAAGGTTCTATGAGCTTGCATGTGTGTCTTTTGCATTCTAGCTTGCTTGGTCGAGTTCCTTAGTAGCTTGAATGTCATGATGAACCTTAGGATGATGAACTTAAGCTATGGAGACTAGAATTGCAGCCAAGGCCGAGAGAGAGAGAGAAGAAATGTAAGAGAGAAAGAATGAGAGAATGAAATGAAAGGCTTGTGCATTTGGTCGGCCTTGAGCTTCACAAAATTCTGATTTTGTGCCTTCAAGAGCATAATTTTGAATTGTCTAGCATGGGCAATTGAGTGTGTTGAGATTGGGGGGCATTGGGTAGGGTTTTGAGTCATTTTTTATGCTTTGTGTCATAGGTTGTCTAAGTATAATTTTTGAATTATGCAAAGCATGCACAAATGCAAGAAGTGGTCGGCCAAGGCTTGCAAAATTATGAATTTTTGTCATGTTTTGAGCATTATTTAATTGTGTGCTTGGAATATGCAAAAGAATAAAGAATAAAGAATAAGAATGTCTAGCTTTTTGTGAGATTTCGTCTCCTAGTGAGTTGAATTAGCATTTTAATATTAGTTAGTGGAGTTTGTAGGATTAATTAATGATTTAGTGCTTCGTGTAAGACGCTTTCTTGATTAGCGTATGGGTACGCTTTCCTAGGTTTAGGGCACGCACTATGAGATAAGACACGAACTACGAGACGAATGCACGTTTCCCAAGCAAATGCACGCAACCCTAAATAAATGCACGTAATTCAATGCAAGGCACATAAAACAAGACACGACTCTTAAACCTAGGTCAAGGCACGCAAATCAAGGCTAGGGCAAACGAAATGAGGTATCGCATGCAAATCGAGGTCGGGCCTCACACTGTGCGTCGTGTAACTCTTTACGGATCAAAAGTTATGGGCACCAGAGTGACGGAGACCTGGTCCCAAGCCCCCACGCCCTCGGTTTGCGGGCCCAGCCTCTACGTGAAGGGAAGTTGTCTTGCCCAAGGTAGAGAGGGATTCAATAATAGAAATGTGATGGAATAGGCTGTCGTCCTTTTCGCGGCTCTCGACGTACGATCCGGGATGAAAAACCTGCGCAAAGAAGGAAAAGTGTCCTGAACCTGATGAAAACGTTTGATTTTGGGCTCCGAAAATAGGTGTAGCCGAGCAGGCATGCTGCACCCGTCATAGAGCTCTTAGAGAGCTTTCCAACTGTATGTTGTGCACTGCGTAACTCCTTACGGATCAAAAGTTATGGGCACTAAAGCGACGGATACCTGGTCATAAGCCCCACGCCCTCGGTTTGCGGGCCCAGCGTCTACGTGAAGTGATGTTGTCTTGCCCAAGGTGCCATGTGATTCGGTAATAGAAATGTGATGGATTAGGTTGTCATCCCATAACTGATGAAAAAACTGCGCAAAGGACGATCTTAGCCCCACGCTCACGACGTACGATCTGGGACGAAAAAACTGCGCAAAGGAAGAAAAGTATCCCATAACTGATGAAAAAGTTCAATTTTGGGCTCCGAAAATAGGTGCAACCTTGTAGGCTTGCTACCCCCGTTGTAGAGATCTCGGAGAGCTTTCTAACGGTATGTTGTGCGCCGCGTAAATCTTTACGGATCAAAAGTTATGGGCACCAGAGCGACGGATCCTAGTCACAAGCCCCACACCCTCGGTTTGCGAGCCCAACCTCTATGTGAAGTGAAGTTTTCTTGCCCAAGGTGTCATGGGATTTGATAATAGAAATGTGATGGATTAGGTTGTCGTCCTTTTCGCGGCTAACGACGTACGATCCGGGATGGAAAAACAACGCAAAAGAAGAAAAGTGTATCAAAACTGATGAAAACGTTCAAGTTTGGGCTTCGAAAATAGGTGCAGCCAAGCAAGCTTGCGGCCCTCATCGTAGAGCTCTTGGAGAGCTTTCCAACGGTATGTTGTGCGCCACGTAACACCTTACGGATCAAAAGTTATGGGCTCCGGAGTGACGGAGAGCTTGTCCCAAGCCCCATCCCTCGGTTTGCGGGCCCAGCCTCTATGTGAAGCGAAGTTCTCTTGCCCAAGGTATAGTGGGATTCGGTAATAGAAATGTGATGGATTAGGTTGTTGTCCTTGCGGCTCATGACGTACGATCCGAGACTAAAAAACTGCGCAAAAGAAGAAAAGTGTTTTGAATCTGATGAAAATGTTTAATTTTGGGCTCATAAAATAGGTGCAGCCAAGAAGGCTTGCTGCGCCATTCGTAGAGCTCTCAGAGAGCTTTCCAACCGTATGCTGTGCGCCGCTTAGCTCGTGACAGATCAAAAGTAATGGGCACCGGAGCGACGGATACCTGGTCACAAGCCCCACGCCCTCGATTGCGGGCCCAGCCTCTACATGAAGTGAAGTTGTCTTGCCCAAGTTGCCGTGGGATTCGGTAATAGAAATGTGATGGATTAGATTGTCGTCCTTTTCGCGGCTAATGACGTACGATCCGGGACGAAAAAGCAATGCAAAAGAAGAAAAGTGTCTCAAAAATAATACAAATGTTCGATTTTGGGCTCCGAAAATAGGAGCAGCCGAGCACGCTTGTTGCCGCCATCGTAGAGCTTTGGGAGAGCTTTCCAACGGTATGCTGTGTGCCGCGTAACTCCTTACGGATCAAAAGGTATGGTCACCGGAGTGACGGATACCTGGTCACAAGCCCCACGCCCTCGGTTTGCGGGCCCAGCATCTACGTGAAGTGAAGTTGTCTTGCCCAAGGTGTCGTGTGATTCGGTGATAGAAATGTGATGGATTAGGTTGTCGTCCTTTTCGCGGCTCACGACGTACGATCCGGGACAGAAAAATAGTGCAAAAGAAGAAAAGTGTCCCAAAACTGATGAAAACGTTCAATTTTGTGCTCTGAAAATAGGTGCAACCGAGTAGGCTTACTGCCTCTGTCGTAGAGCTCCCGGAGAGCTTTCCAACGATATGTTGTGCGCCGTGCAACTCCTTACGGATCAAAAGTTATGGGCACCGGAGTGACGGAGACCGGGTCCCAAGCCCCACGCCCTTGGTTTGCGGGCCCAGCCTCTACGTGAAGCGAAGTTGTCTTGCCCAAGCTACAGTGGGATTTGGTAATAGAAATGTTATGGATTAGGTTGTCACCCTTTTCACGGCTCACGACGTTCGATCTGGGACGAAAAAACTGCGCAAAGGAAGAAAAGTATCCCGAAACTGATAAAAACGCTCGATTTTGGGCTCCAAAAATTGGTGCAGCCGAGCAGGCTTGCTATCCCCGTCGTAGAGCTCTCAGTGAGCTTTTCAACGGTATGTTGTGTGCCGCGTAACTCCTTACGAATCAAAAGTTATGAGCACCGGAGTGACGGAGACCAGGTCCCATACCTCACGCCCTCGATTTGCGGGCCCAGCCTCTACGTGAAGTGAAGTTGTCTTTCCCAAGGTACCGTGGGATTCGGTAATAGAATGTGATGGATTAGGTTATCGTCCTTTTCGCGGCTCACGACGTACGATCCGGGACAAAAAAACAGCGCAAAAGAAGAAAAGTGTCCCGAAACTGATAAAAATGTTCGATTTTGGGCTCCGAAAATAGGTGCAGCCTAGCAAGCTTGCTGCCTCCGTCATAGAGCTCTCAGAGAGCATTCCAACGTTATGTTGTGCGTCGCATAACTCCTTATGAATCAAAAGTTATGGGCACCGAAGCGACAGATAACTGGTCACAAGCCCACACCCTCGGTTTACGGGCCCAACGTCTACGTGAATTGAAGTTGTCTTACCCAAGGTGCTGTGTGATTCAGTAATAGAAATGTTATGGATTAGGTTGTCATCCTTTTCGCGGCTAACGACGTACGATCCGGGATGAAAAAATAGCGTAAAAGAAGAAAACTGTCCTGAAACTGATGAAAACGTTCAATTTTGGGCTCCGAAAATAGGTGCAGTCGAGAAGGCTTTCCACCTTTGTCGTAGAGCTCTCGGAGAGCTTTCCAACGGTATGCTATGCGCTGCGTAACTCCATACGAATCAAAAGTTATAGGCACCGGAGCGACAGATACCGGGTCACAAGCCCCACACCCTCGGTTTGCGGGCCCAGCATCTACGTGAATTGAAGTTGTCTTTCCCAAGGTGCTGTGTGATTCGGTAATATAAATATGATGGATTAGGTTGTCGTCCTTTTCGCAGCTCACGACGTACGATCCGGGACGGAAAAATAGTGCAAAAGAAGAAAAGTGTCCCGAAACTGATTAAAATGTTCAATTTTCAGCTCTGAAAATAGGTGCAGCCGAGCAGGCTTGCTGCTCCCGTCGTAGAGCTCTTAGAGTGCTTTCCAACGGTATGCTGTGCGCTGCGTAAGTCCTTACAGATTAAAAGTTATGGGCACCGGAGTGACGGAGACCTGGTCCCAAGCCCCACGCGCTCGGTTTGCGGGCCCAGCCTCTACGTGAAGCAAAGTTGTCTTGCCCAAGCTACAGTGGGATTCGGTAATAGAAATGTTATGGATTAGGTTGTCGCCCTTTTCACGGCTCACGACGTTCGATCCGGGACGAAAAAACTGCGTAAAGAAAGAAAAGTATCCCGTAACTGATTGAAACGTTCGATTTTGGGCTCCGAAAATAGGTGCAGCCGAGCAGGCTTGCTATCCACGTCGTAGAGCTCTCGGAGAGCTTTTCAACGATATATTGTGCGCCGCGTAACTCCTTACGAAACAGAAGTTATGAGCACCGGAGTGACGGAGACCAGGTCTCATACCCCACACCCTCGGTTTACGGGCCCAGCTTCTACGTGAAGCGAAATTGTCTTGCCCAAGGTACCATGGGATTCGGTAATAGAAATGTGATGGATTAGGTTATCATCCTTTTCACGGCTCACGACGTACGATCCAGGACGAAAAAACTGTGCAAAGGAAGAAAAACGTCCCAAAACTGACAAAAATGTTCGATTTTGGGCTTTGAAAATAGGTGCAGCCGAGCAAGCTTGCTACCCCCGTCGTAGAGCGCTCGTTGGGCTTTCCAACGTTATGTTGTGCGCAGTGTAACTCCTTACGGATCAAAAGTTATGGGCACTGGAGTAATAGAGACCTGGTCCCAAGCCCCACGCCCTCTGTTTGCGGGCCCAGCCTCTACGTGAAGCAAAGTTGTCTTGCCCAAGGTACAGCGAGATTCGATAATAGTAATGTGATGGATTAGGTTGTCGTCCTTTTCATGGCTCACGACGTACGATCCGGGATGAAAAAACTGCGCAAAGGAAGAAAAGTGTCCCGAAACTGATAAAAACGTTCAATTTTGGGCTCCAAAAATAGGTGCAGCCGAGCAGACTTGTTGCCCCCGTCTTAGAGCTCTCGGAGAGCATTCCAACGGTATGCTGTGCGGCGCGTAACTCGTTACAGATCAAAAGTGATGGGACGGATACCTGGTCAAAAGCCCTATGCCCTCGGTTTGCGGGACCAACCTCTACGTGAAATGAAGATGTCTTGCCCAAGGTGCCATGGGATTCGGTAATAGAAATGTGATTGATTAGGTTGCCATCCTTTTCGCGGCTAACGACGTATGATCCGGGACGAAAAAATAGCGCAAAAGAAAAAAAGTGTCCCGAAACTGATTAAAATGTTCGATTTTGGGCTCTGAAAAGAGGTGCAGCCGAGCAGGCTTGCCGCCCCCGTTGTAGAGCTCTCACAGAGCTTTCCAACAGTATGTTGTGCGCTGTGTAACTCCTTACGGATTAAAAGTTATGGTCACCGGAGTGACGGAGACTTGGTCCCCAGACCCACACCCGCGGTTTGTGGGCCCTGCCTCTATGTGAAGTATAGTTGTCTTTCCCAAGGTACAGAGGGATTCGGTAATAGATATATGATGGATTAGGTTGTCGTCCTTTTCGCGGCTCACGACGTACGATCCGGGATGAAAAAACTGCGCAAAGGAAAAAAAGTGTCCCAAAACTGATGAAAACGTTCGATTTTGGGCTCCGAAAATGGGAGCAGCCTAGCAAGCTTGCTGCCCCCATCGTAGAGCTCTTGGAAATATTTCCAACGGTATACTATGCGCCTCGTAAGTCTTGTCAGAACAAAAGTTATGGGCACTGGAGCGACGGATACCTGGTCACAAGCCTCATGCCCACAGTTTGTGGGCCCAGCCTCTACGAGAAGTGAAGTTGTCTTGCCCAAGGTGACGTGGGATTCTGTAATAGAAATGTGATGGATTAGGTTGTCGTCCTTTTCGCGGCTAACGACGTACGATCCGGGATGAAAAAATAGCGCAAAAGAAGAAAAGTGTCCCGAAACTAATAAAAATGTTCGATTTTGGGCTCCGAAAATAGTTGCAGCCTAGCAAGCTTGGCGCCTCCGTCATAGAGCTCTCGGAGAGCATTCCAATGGTATGTTGTGCGCCGCATAACTCCTTATGAATCAAAAGTTATAGGCACCGAAACGACAGATAACTAGTCATAAGCCCACGCCCTCGGTTTGCGGGCCCAATGTCTAAGTGAATTGAAGTTGTCTTACCCAAGGTGCTGTGTGATTCAGTAATAGAAATGTGATGGATTAGGTTGTCGTCCTTTTCGTGGCTAACGACGTACGATCTGGGATGAAAAAACAGCGTAAATGAAGAAAAGTGTCCCAAAACTGATGAAAACTTTCAATTTTGGGCTCCGAAAATAGTTGTAGTCGAGAAGGCTTTCCACCTCCGTCGTAGAGCTCTCGGAGAGCTTTCCAACGGTATGATGTGCGCTGCGTAACTCCATACGAATCAAAAGTTATGGGCACCGGAGCGACAGATACCTGGTCACAAGCCCCACGCCCTCGGTTTGTGGGCCCAGCGTCTACGTGAATTGAAGTTGTCTTGCCCAAGGTACTGTGTGATTTGGTAATATAAATGCGATGGATTAGGTTGTCGTCCTTTTCGCGGCTCACAACGTACGATCCGAGACGGAAAAATAGTGCAAAAGAATAAAAGTGTACCGAAACTGATTAAAATGTTCAATTTTCAGCTCTGAAAATAGGTGCAGCCGAGCAGGCTTGCTGCCCACGTCGTAGAGCTCTTAGAGTGCTTTCCAACAGTTTGCTGTGCGCTGCGTAAGTCCTTGCAGATTAAAAGTTATGGGCACTGGAGTGACGGAGACCTGGTCCCAAGCCTACGCGCTCGGTTTGCGGGCCCAGCCTCTACGTGAAACGAAGTTGTCTTGCCCAAGCTACAGTGGGATTCGGTAATAGAAATGTTATGGATTAGGTTGTTGCCCTTTTCACGGCTCACGACGTTCGATCCGGGATAAAAAAAACTGCGCAAAGGAAGAAAAGTATCCCAAAATTGATGAAAACGTTCGATTTTGGGCACCAAAAATAGGTGCAGCCAAGCAGGCTTGCTATCCCCGTCGTAGAGCTCTCGGAGAGCTTTTCAACGGTATGTTGTGCGCCGCGTAACTTCTTACGAATCAAAAGTTATGAGCACCGGAGTGACGGAGACCAGGTCTCATGCCCCACGCCCTCAGTTTGCGGGCCCAGCCTCTACATGAAGCGAAGTTGTCTTGCCCAAGGTACCATGGGATTCGGTAATAGAAATGTGATGGATTAGGTTATAGTCCTTTTCACGGCTCACGACGTACGATCTAGGACGAAAAAACTGCGCAAAGGAAGAAAAGCGTCCCAAAACTGATGAAAATGTTCAATTTTGGGCTCTGAAAATAGGTGCAGCCGAGCAAGCTTGCTTCCCCCGTCGTAGAGCTCTCGTTGGGCTTTCCAACAGTATGCTGTGCGCAGCGTAACTCCTTACGGATCAAAAGTTATGGGCACCGGAGTAATAGAGACCTGGTCCCAAGCCCCACGCCCTCTGTTTGCGGGCCCAGCCTCTACATGAAGCGAAGTTGTCTTGCCCAAGGTACAGCGAGATTCGATAATAGTAACATGATGGATTAAGTTATCGTCCTTTTCACGGCTCACGACGTACGATCCGGGACGAAAAAACTGCGCACAGGAAGAAAACTATCCCGAAACTGATGAAAACGTTCAATTTTGGGCTCCAAAAATAGGTGCAGCCGAGCAGACTTGTTGCCCCTGTCTTAGAGCTCTCGAAGAGCATTCCAACGGTATGCTGTGCGGCACGTAACTCGTGACAGATCAAAAGTGATGGGACGGATACCTGGTCAAAAACCCCACGCCCTCGGTTTGCAGGACCAGCCTCTACGTGAAGTGAAGATGTCTTGCCCAAGGTGCCATGGGATTCGGTAATAGAAATGTGATGGATTAGGTTGCCATCATTTTCGCAGCTAATGACGTATGATCCGGGATGAAAAAATAGCGCAAAAGAATAAAAGTGTCCCAAAACTGATGAAAATGTTCAATTTTGGGCTCTGAAAAGAGTTGCAGCCGAGTAGGCTTGCCACCCGCGTTGTAGAGCTCTCACAGAGCTTTCCAACAGTATGTTGTGCGTCGCGTAACTCCTTACGGATCAAAAGTTATGGGTACCGGAGTGACGGAGACCTGGTCCCAAGACCCACGCCATCGGTTTGCAGACCCTGCCTCTACGTGAAGTATAGTTGTCTTGCCCAAGGTACAGAGGGATTCGGTAATAGATATATGATGGATTCAGTTGTCGTCCTTTTCACGGCTCACGACGTACAATTCGGGATGAAAAAACTGTGCAAAGGAAAAAAAGTGTCCCGAAACTGATGAAAACGTTCGATTTTGGGGTCCGAAAATGGGAGCAGCCTAGCAAGCTTGCTGCCCCCATCGTAGAGCTCTTGGAGAGATTTCCAACGGTATACTGTGTGCCTCGTAAGTCTTGTTGGATCAAAAGTTATGGGCACTGGAGCGACAGATACCTGGTCACAAGCCTCATGCCCTCGGTTTGTGGGCCCAGCCTCTACGAGAAGTGAAGTTGTCTTGCCCAAGGTGACGTGGGATTTTGTAATAAAAATGTGATGGATTAGGTTGTCGTCCTTTTCGCGGCTAACGACGTACGATCGGGGACAAAAAAACAACGCAAAATAAGAAAAGTGTCCCAAAACTGATAAAAATGTTCGATTTTGGGCTCCGAAAATAGGTGCAGCCTAACAAGCTTGCTGCCTCCGTCATAGAGCTCTCGGAGAGCATTCCAACGGTATGTTGTGCGCCGCATAACTCCTTATGAATCAAAAGTTATGGGCACCGAAGCGACAGATAACTGGTCACAAGCCCATGCCCTCGGTTTACGGGCCCAACGTCTACGTGAATTGAAGTTGTCTTACCTAAGGTGCTTTGTGATTCAGTAATAGAAATGTGATGGATTAGGTTGTCGTCCTTTTCGCGGCTAACGACGCACGATCCGGGTCGAAAAAACAGCGTAAAAGAAGAAAAGTGTCCTGAAATTGATGAAAACGTTCAATTTTGGGCTCCGAAAATAGGTGCAGTCGAGAAGGCTTTCCACCTAAATCGTAGAGCTCTCGGAGAGCTTTCCAACGGTATGCTATGCGCTGCGTAACTCCATACGAATCAAAAGTTATGGGCACCGGAGCGACAGATACCTGGTCACAAGCCCTACGCCCTCGGTTTGCGGGCCCAGCATCTACGTGAATTGAAGTTGTCTTGCCCATGGTGCTGTGTGATTCGGTAATATAAATGCGATGGATTAGGTTGTCGTCCTTTTCGCGGCTCACGACGTACGATCCGGGACGAAAAAATAGTGCAAAAGAAGAAAAGTATCCTAAAATTGATTAAAATGTTCAATTTTCAGCCCTGAAAATAGGTGCAGCCGAGCAGGCTTGCTGCCCACGTCGTAGAGCTCTTAGAGTGCTTTCCAACGGTATGCTGTGCGCTGCGTAAGTCCTTGCGGATTAAAAGTTATGGGCACCGGAGTTACGGGGACTTGGTCCCAAGCCCCACGTGCTCGATTTGCGGGCCCAGCCTCTAAGTGAAGAGAAGTTGTCTTGCCCAAGCTACAGTGGGATTCGGTAATAGAAATGTTATGGATTAGGTTGTCGCTCTTTTCACGGCTCACGACGTTCGATCCAGGACGAAAAAATTGTGCAAACGAAGAAAAGTATTCCGAAACTGATGAAAATGTTCAATTTTGGGCTCCGAAATAGGTGCCGCCGAGCAGGCTTGCTATCCCCGTCGTAGAGCTCTCGGAGAGATTTTCAACGGTATGTTGTGAGCCGCGTAACTCCTTACGAATCAAAAGTTATGAGCACCGGAGCGACGGATACCTGGTCACAAGCCCCACGCCCTCGGTTTGCGGGCCTACCTTCTACGTGAAGTGAAGTTGTCCTGCCCAAGGTGCTATGTGATTCGGTAATAGAAATGTGATGGATTAGGTTGTCGTCTTTTTCGCGGCTCACGACGTACGATCTGGGACGAAAAAATAGCGCAAAAAAAGAAAGGTGTCCCAAAACTGACAAAAATGTTTGATTTTGGGCTGTGAAAATATGTGCAGATGAGCAGACTTGCTGCCCCTCTTGTAGAGCTCTTGGAGAGCTTTCCAACGGTATGCTGTGCGCCGCGTAACTCATTACGAATCAAAAGTTATGTGCACCGGAGTGACGGAGACCTGGTCCCAAGCCCTACGCCGTGGGTTTGCAGGCCCAGCCTCTATGTGAAGCGAAGTTATCTTGCCCAAGGTACAGTGGGATTCGGTAATAGAAATGTGAAGGATTAGGTTGTGGTCCTTTTCGCGGCTCACGACGTACGATCCAGGACGAAAAAACTGCGGATCAAAACAGCAGATCCCGAAATAGATGAAAACGTTCAATTTTGGCCTCCGAAAATAGGTGTAGCCGAGCAAGCTTGCTGCCCCCGTCGTAGAGCTCTCGGAGAGCTTTCCAACGGTATGCTGTGCGCAGCGTAACTCCTTACGGATCAAAAGTTATTGGCACCAGAGTGATGGAGACCTGGTCCCAAGCCCCACGCTCTCGGTTAGCGGGCCCAGCCTCTACGTGAAGCAAAGTTGTCTTGCCCAAGGTAGAGTGGGATTCGGTAACAGAAATGTGATGGATTAGGTTGTCGTCCTTTTTGTGGCTCACGACGTAGGATCCAGGATGAAAAAATTGTTCAAAGGAAGAAAAGTGTTCCGAAACTGATGAAAACGTTCGATTTTGGGCTCCGAAAATAGTTGCAGCCAAGCAGGATTGTTGCCCCTGTCGTAGAGCTCTCAGAGAGTTTTTCAACGGTACGCTGTGCGTCGCGTAACTCTTTACAGATCAAAAGTTATGGGCACCGGAGTAACGAAAACCTGTTCCCAAGCCCCACGCCCTCGGTTTGCAGGCCCAGTCTCTACGTGAATCGAAGTTGTCTTGCCGAAGGTACCGTGGGATTTGGTAATAGAAATGTGATGGATTAGGTTATCGTCCTTTTCGCGGCTCACGACGTACGATCCGGGAATAAAAAACTGTGCAAAGGAAGAAAAGTTTCCCAAAATTGATTAAAACGTTCGATTTTGGGCTCCGAAAACAGGTGCAGCCAAGCAATCTTGCTGCCCCCGTCTTAGAGCTCTCGGAGAGCTTTCCAACGGTATGCTGTGCGCCGCATAACTCCTTACGAATCAAAAGTTATGGGCACCGGAGTGTCGGAGACCTGGTCCCAAGCCCCACGCCCTACGTTTGCGGGCCCAGCCTCTACGTGAAGCGAAATTGTCTTGCCCAAGGTACATTGGAATTTGGTAATAGAAATGTGATAGTTTAGGATGTTGTCCTTTTCGTGGATCACAACGTACGATCCGGGAATAAAAAACAGCGCAAAGGAAGAAAAGTGTCCCGAAACTATTGAAAATGTTCGATTTTGGGCTCCAAAAATAGGTGCAGCTGAGCAGGCTTGCTCCTGTCGTCGTAGAGCTCTTTGAGTGCTTTTCAACAGTATACTGTGCGTCGCGTAACTCCTTACGCTTCAAAAGTTATGGGCACCGGAGTGATGGATACCTGGTCACAAGCCCCACGCCCTTGGTTTGCGGTCCCATCGTCTATGTGAATTGAAGTTGTCTTGCCCATGGTGCTATGTGATTCGTTAATAAAAATGTGATGGATTAGGTTGTCATCCTTTTCGCGGCTCACGACCGACGATCTGGGACGGAAAAACATTGCAAAAGAAGAAAAGTATCCCGAAACTAACGAAAACGTTTGATTTTGGGCTCTGAAAATAGATGCAGTCGAGCAGGCTTGCTACCCCTGTCGTAGAGCTCTCGGAGAGCTTTGTAACGGTGTGCTGTGCGCCGCGTAACTTTTTACGAATCAAAAGTTATGGGCACTGGAGTGACGGATACCTGGTCACAAGCCCCACGCCCTCGGTTTGCAGGACCAGTGTCTATGTGAAGTGAAGTTGGCTTGTTCAAGGTGCTATGTGATTCAGTAATAGAAATGTGATGGATTAGGTTGTCGTCCTTTTCGCGGCTCATGACGTACGATCTGGGACGGAAAAATAGTGAAAAAGTAGAAAAGTATCCTAAAACTGACGAAAACATTCGATTTTGGGCTCTGAAAACAGGTGCAGCTGAGCAGGCTTACTGCCCCCGTCATAGAGCTCTCGGAGAGCTTTCCAACTGTATGAAGTGCGCCGCGTAACTCTTTACGGATCAAAAGTTATGGGCACCGGAGTGACGGAGACCTGGTCCCAAGCCCTACACCCTCGGTTTGTGGGCCCAGCCTCTACGTGAAGCGAAGTTGTCTTGCCCAAGGTACCGTGGGATTCGGCAATAGAAATGTGATGGATTAGGCTGTCATCCTTTTCGCGCCTAATGACATACGATCCGGGATGGAAAAACAGCGTAAAAGAAGAAAATTGTCCTGAAACTGATTAAAATGTACAATTTTGGGCTCCAAAAACAGGTGCTGCCGAGAAGGCTTGCTGCCCCAGAGCTTTCCAACGGTATGTTGTGCGCCATGAAACTCTTTACGGATCAAAAGTTATGGGCACCGGAGTGACGGAGACCTGGTCCTGAGCCCTACGCCCTCGGTTTGCGGGCCCAGCCTCTACGTGAAACGAAGTTGTCTTGCCCAAGGTAGATAGGGATTCGGTAATAGAAATGTGATGGAGTAGGTTGTCATCCTTTTCGCGACTAACGACATATGATCCGAGATGAAAAAACTGCGCAAAGGAGGAAAAGTGTCCTGAAACTAATGAAAACGTTCAATTTTGGACTCCGAAAATAGGTCAGCCTAGCTGGCTTGCTACCACCGTCGTAGAGCTCTCGGATAGCTTTCCAAAGGTATGTCGTGCGCCGCTTAACTTCTTACGGATCAAAAGTCATGGGCTCCGGAGTGACGGAGACCTTGTCCCAAGCCCTCGGGTTGCGGGCCCAGCCTCTATGTGTAACGAAGTTGTCTTGCCCAAGGTACAGTGGGATTCGACAATAGAAATGTGATGGATTGGGTTATCATCCTTTTCGTGGCTCACGACGTACGATCCGGGACCGAAAAACTGTGCATAAGAAGAAAAGTATCCCGAAACTGATGAAAACGTTTGATTTTGGGCACTGAAAACATGTGCAGCCGAGCAGGCTTGCTACCCCCATCGTAGAGCTCTCGGATAGCTTTCCAAAGGTATACTGTGTGCTATTTAACTCCTTACGGATCAAAAGTTGTGGGCACCGGAGTGACGGAGACCTGGTCCCAAGCCCTCGGGTTGCGGGCCCAGCCTCTACGTGTAACGAAGTTGTCTTGCCTAAGGTACAGTGCGATTCGGTAATAGAAATGTGATGGATTAGGTTGTCGTCCTTTTTGCGGCTCACGACATACGATTCGGGATGAAAAAACAGCGCAAAGGAAGAAAAATATCCCGAAACTGATGGAAATGTTCGATTTTGGGCTCCGAAAATAGGTGCATCCTTGTAGGCTTACTGCCCCCGTCGTACAGCTCTCGGAGAGCTTTCTAACGGTATACTGTGCGCCGTGTAACTCGTTACGGATCAAAAGTTATAGGCAGCAGAGAGACAGATACCTAGTCAAAAGCCCCATGACCTTGGTTTGTGAGTCTAGCCTCTAAGTGAAGTGAAGTTGTCTTGCCCAAGGTACCGTGGGATTCGGTAATAGAAATGTGATGGATTAGGTTGTCGTCCTTTTCGCGGTTAACGACGTACGATCCGGGATGGAAAAATAGCGCAAAAGAAGAAAAGTGTATCGAAACTGATGAAACATTTGATTTTGGGCTTCGAAAATAGGTGCAGCTGAGAAGGCTTGCTGCCCTAGTCGTAGAGCTCTCGGAGAGCTTTCTAACGGTATGTTGTGTGCCGCGTAACTCCTTATGGATCAAAAGTTATGGGCACCGGAGTGACGGAGACCTGGTCCCAAGCCCCACATCCTCGATTTGCGGGCCCAGCCTCTACGTGAAGCAAAGTTGTCTTGCCCAAGGTAGAGTGGGATTCGGTAATAGAAATGTGATGGATTTGGTTGTCGTCCTTTTAGCGGCTCACGACGTAGGATCCGGGATGAAAAAACTGTGCAAAGGAAGAAAAGTGTTCCGAAACTGATGAAAACATTCGATTTTGGGCTCCGAAAATAGTTGCAGTCGAGCAGGATTGTTGCCTCCGTCGTAGAGCTCTTGGAGAGTTTTCCAACGATACACTGTGCACTGTTTAACTCCTTATGGATCAAAAGTTATGGGCACCGGAGTAATGAAAACCTGTTCCCAAGCCCCACGCCCTCGGTTTGCAGGCCTAGCCTCTATGTGAATCGAAGTTTTCTTGCCCAAGGTACCGTGGGATTTGGTAATAGAAATGTGATGGATTAGGTTGTCGTCCTTTTCGCGGCTCACGACGTACGATCCGAGAAGAAAAAATTGCGCAAAGGAAGAAAAGTTTCCCAAAATGGATGAAAACGTTCAATTTTGGGCTCCGAAAATAGGTGGAGCCGAGCAAGCTTGCTGCCCCCGTCTTAGAGCTCTCGGAGAGCTTTTCAACGGTATGCTGTGCGCAGCGTACCTCCTTACGAATCAAAAGTTATAGGCACCGGATTGTTGGAGACCTAGTCCCAAGCCCCACGCCCTACGTTTGCGGGCCCAGCCTCTACGTGAAGCGAAGTTGTCTTGCCCAAGGTACAGTGGGATTCGGTAATAGAAATGTGATAGTTTAGGATGTTGTCCTTTTCGTGGCTCACGACGTACGATCCGGGAATAAAAAACAGGGCAAAGGAAGAAAAGTGTCCCGAAACTAATGAAAACATTCGATTTTGGGCTCCGAAAATAGGTGCAGCCGAACAGGCTTGCTGCTGCCGTCGTAGAGCTCTCTGAGTGCTTTCCAACGGTATGTTGTGCGCCACGTAACTCCTTACGGTTCAAAAGTTATGGGCACTAGAGTGACGGATACCTGGTCACAAACCCCACGCCCTCGGTTTGCGGTCCCATCGTCTACGTGAATTCAAGTTGTCTTGCCTATGGTGCTGTGTGATTCGATAACAGAAATGTGATGGATTAGGTTGTCATCCTTTTCGCTGCTCACGATGTACGATCCGGGACGGAAAAACATTGCAAAAGAAGAAAAGTATCGCGAAACTGACGAAAACGTTTGATTTTGGGCTCTGAAAACATGTGCAGCCAAGCAGGCTTGCTACCCCCGTCGTAGAGCTCTTGGAGAGCTTTCTAACGGTATGTTGTACGCCGCGTAACTTTTTACGAATCAAAAGTTATGGGCACCGGAGTGACGGATACCTGGTCACAAGCCCCACGCCCTCGGTTTGCGGGACCAATGTCTATGTCAAGTGAAATTGTCTTGCCCAAGGTGCTATGTGATTCGGTAATAGAAATGTGATGGATTAAGTTGTCGTCCTTTTCGCGGCACATGACATACGATCCAGGACGGAAAAACAGTGCAAAAGAAGAAAAGTATCCTAAAACTAACGAAAACATTCAATTTTGGGCTCTAAAAATAGGTGCAGTCGAGCAGGCTTGCTGCCCCCGACGTAGAGTTCTCAGAGAACTTTCCAACGGTATGCTGTGCGCCGCTTAACTTTTTACAAATCAAAAGTTATGGGCACTAGAGCGACGGATACCGGGTCACAAGCCCTACGCCCTCGGTTTTCGAGCCCAGCGTCTACGTGAAGTGAAGTTGTCTTGCCCAAGGTGCTATATGATTCGTTAATAGAAACGTGATGTATTAGGTTGTCGTCCTTTTCGCGGCTCACGACGTACAATCCGGGATGAAAAAACTGCGCAAAGGAAGAAAAGTGTACCGAAATTGATGAAAACGTTTGATTTTGGGCTTCGAAAATAGGTGCAGCCGAACAAGCTTGATGCCCCCCGTCGTAGAGCTCTCGGAGAGCTCTCCAACGGTATGATGTCCGCTGCGTAACACCTTTTGGATCAAAAGTTATGGGAACTAGAGCGACGGATACTTGGTCATAAGCCCCACGCCCTCAGTTTGCGGGCCCAGCGTCTACGTTAAGTGAAGTTATCTACCCCAAGGTGCCATATGATTCGGTAATAGAAATGTGATAGATTAGGTTGTCGCCCTTTTCGCAGCTCAGGACGTACGATCCAGGATGGAAAAACAGTGCAAACGGAGAGAAGTTTCCCGAAATTGACAAAAATGTTCAATTTTGGGCTCTGAAAACAGGTGCAGCCGAGCAAGCTTGCTGCCCCCGTCGTAGAGCTCTTGGAGAGCTTTCCAACGGTATGCTGCGCGCCGCGTAACTCCTTGCGGATCAAAAGTTATGAGCACCGGAGTGACGGACACCTGGTCCCAAGCCCCACGCGCTCGGTTTGCGGGCCCAGCCTCTACATGAATCGAAGTTGTCTTGCCCAAGGTACAATGGGATTTGGTAATTGAAATGTGATGGATTAGGTTATCGTCCTTTTCGCGGCTCACGTCGTATGATTCGAGACGAAAAAATAGTGCAAAAGAAGAAAAATGTCGAGAAACAGATGAAAACGTTCAATTTTGGGCTCCGAAAATAGGTGCAACCGAGCAGGCTTATTGCCCTCGACGTAGAGCTCTCGGAGAGCTTTCCAACGGTATGCTGTGCGCTGCGTAACTTTTTACGAATCAAAAGTTATGGACACCAGAGCGATGGATACCTGGTCACAAGCCCCACGCCCTCAGTTTGTGAGCCTAGCGTCTAAGTGAAGTGAAGTTGTCTTGCCCAAGGTGCTGTGTGATTCGGTAATAGAAATGTGATGGATTAGGTTATCGTCTTTTTTGCGGCTCATGACGTACGATCCGGGATGAAAAAACTGCGCAAAGGAAGAAAAGTATCCCGAAACTGATGAAAATGTTCAATTTTGGGCTCCGAAAATAGGTGCAGCCTTGCAGGCTTGCTGCCCCCATCGTAGATCTCTCGGAGAGCTTTCTAACGGTATATTGTACGCCACGTAACTCGTTACGGATCAAAAGTTATGGGCACCAGAGCGACGGATACCTAGTCATATGCCCCACGCCCTTGGTTTGCGAGCCCAGCCTCTACGTGAAGTGAAGTTGCCTTGGCCAAGGTGCCTTGGGATTCAGTAATAGAAATGTGATGGATTAGGTTGTCGTCCTTTTCGCGGCTAACGACAGACGATCCGGGATGGAAAAACAGCGCAAAAGAAGAAAAGTGTATCGAAACTGATGAAAACGTTCGATTTTGGGCTTCGAAAATAGGTGCAGCCGAGAAGGCTTGCTGCCCCAGTCGTATAGCTCTCGGAGAGCTTTCCAACAGTATGCTGTGTGCCGCGTAACTCTTTATGGATCAAAAGTTACGGGCACCGGAGTGACAGAGACCTGGTCCCAAGCCCCACGCCCTCGGTTTGTGGGCCCAGCCTCTACGTGAAACGAAGTTGTCTTGTCCAAGGTAGAGTGGGATTCGGTTATAGCAATGTGATAGATTAAGTTGTCGTCCTTTTCGCAGCTCACAACGTACAATTCGGGATGAAAAAATTGTACAAAGGAAAAAAAGTGTCCCAAAACTGATGAAAACGTTCGATTTTGTGCTCCAAAGATAGGTGCAGCCGAGCAGGCTTGCTGCCCCCATCGTAGAGCTCTCGGAGAGCTTTCCAACGGTATGTTGTGCGCCGAGTAACTCCTTACGGATCAAAAGTTATGGGCACTAGAGCGACCGATACCTAGTTACAAGCCCCACGCCCTCGGTTTGCGAGCCCAGCGTATACGTGAAGTGAAGTTGTCTTTCTTATGGTGCCATGTGATTCGGTAATAGAAATGTGATGGATTAGGTTATCGTCCTTTTTGCGGCTCACGTCGTACGATCCGGGACGAAAAAATAGTGTGCAAAAGAAGAAAAGTGTCCCAAAACATATGAAAACGTTCAATTTTGGGCTCCAAAAATAGGTGCAACCGAGCAGGCTTGCTGCCCTCGACGTAGAGCTCTCAGAGAGTTTTCCAACGGTATGCTGTGCGCCGCGTAACTTTTTACGAATCAAAAGTTATGGGCACTAGAGCGACAGATACCGAGTCACAAGCCCACGCCCTCGGTTTGCGAGCCCAAGCGTCTACGTGAAGTGAAGTTGTCTTGCCCAAGGTGTTGTGTGATTCGTTAATAGAAACGTGATGTATTAGGTTGTCGTCCTTTTCGCTGCTCACGACGTATGATCCGTGATAAAACAACTGCACAAAGGAAGAAAAGTGTCCCGAAACTGATGAAAACGTTCGATTTTGGGCTTCGAAAATAGGTGCAGCCGAGCAAGCTTGACGCCCCCGTCGTAGAGCTCTCGGAGAGCTCTCCAACAATATGATGTGCACTACGTAACACCTTTCGGATAAAAAGTTATGGGCATTGGAGCGACGGATACTTGGTCATAAGCCCCACGCCCTCAGTTTGCGGGCCCAGCGTCTACTTGAAGTAAAGTTGTCTACCCCAAGGTACCATGTGATTCGGTAATAGAAATGTGATGGATTAGGTTGTCGCCCTTTTCGCAGCTCACGACGTACGATCCGGGATGGAAAAACAGTGCAAAAGGAGAAAAGATTCTCCAAATTGACAAAAATGTTCAATTTTGGGCTCCGAAAATAGGTGCAGCTGAGCAAGCTTGTTGTCCCCGTCGTAGAGCTCTCGGAGAGCTTTCCAACGGTATGCTGTGCGCCGTGTAACTCCTTACGGATCAAAAGTTATGGGCACCAGAGTGACGGACACCTGGTCCCAAGCCTCACGCCCTCGGTTTGCGGGCCCAGCCTCTACGTGAAGCGAAGTTGTCTTGCCCAAGGTACAATGGGATTTGGTAATTGAAATGTGATGGATTAGGTTGTCGTCCTTTTCACGGCTCACGTCGTACGATCCGGGACGAAAAAACAGTGCAAAAGAAAAAAAATGTCCAGAAACAGATGAAAACGTTCAATTTTGGGCTCCAAAAACAGGTGCAACCGAGCAGGCTTGCTACCTTCGACGTAGAGCTCTCGAAGAGCTTTCTAACGGTATGCTGTATGCCGGGTAACTTTTTACGATTCAAAAGTTATGGGCACCGGAGCGATGGATACCTGGTCAAAAGCCCCACGCCCTCGGTTTGCGAGCCCAGCGTCTACATGAAGTGAAGTTGTCTTGCCCAAGGTGCTGTGTGATTCGGTAATAGAAATGTGATGGATTTGGTTGTCGCCCTTTTCGCGGCTCACGACGTACGATCCGGGACGAAAAAATAGTAGAAAAGGAGAAAAGTATCCCGAAACTGACAAAAATGTTCAATTTTGGGCTCTGAAAACAGGTGCAGCCAAGCAGACTTGCTGCCCCCGTCGTAGAGCTCTCAGAGAGCTTTCCAACGGTATGCTGTGCGCCGCGTAACTCCTTACGGATCAAAAGTTATGGGTACCGGAGTGACGGACACTTGGTCCCAAGCCCCATGCCCTCGGTTTGCACGCCCAGCCTCTACGTGAACCGAAGTTGTCTTGCCCAAGGTACAATGGGATTCGATAATAGAAATGTGATGGATTAGGTTGTCGTCCTTTTCGCGGCTCACGACGTACGATCCGGGACGAAAAAACTACCCAAAGGAAGAAAAGTATCCTGAAACTGATGAAAATGTTCGATTTTGGGTTCCGAAAATAGATGCAGCCGAGCAGGCTTGCTATCCCCGTCTTAGAGCTCTCGGAAAGCTTTGCAACGGTATGCTGTGCGCTGCGTAACTCGTGAAGAATCAAAAGTTATGGGTACCAGAGCGACGGATACCTAGTCACAAGCCCCACGCCCTCGGTTTGCGGGCCCAGCCTCTACGTGAAGTGAAGTTGTCCTGCCCAAGGTGTCGTGGGATTCAGTAATAGAAATGTGATGGATTAGGTTGTCGCCCTTTTCGCGGCTAACGACGTATGATCCGGGATGGAAAAACAGTGCAAAAGAAGAAAAGTATCCCGAAACTGATGAAAATGTTCGATTTTGGGCTACGAAAATAGGTGCAGCCGATAATTCTTGCTGCCCCCATTGTAGAGCTCTCGGATAGCTTTCCAACGGTATACTGTGCGCCGCGTAACTCCTTGCGGAACAAAAGTTATGGGCACCGGAGTGACAAAGACCTGGTCCAAAGCCCCACGCCCTCGGTTTGCGGGCCCAGCCTCTACATGAGGCGAAGTTGGCTTGCCCAAGGTACAGTGGGATTCGGTAATAGAAATGTGATGTATTAGGTTGTTGTTGTTTTCACGGCTCACGACGTACAATTCGGGATGAAAAAATTGTACAAAGGAAGAAAATTGTCCCAAAACTGATGAAAACGTTTGATTTCGGGCTCCAAAAATAGGTGTAGCCAAGCAGGCTTGCTGCCCCTGTCGTAGAGCTCTCGGAGAGCTTTCCAACGGTATGCTGTGTGCCGCGTAACTCCTTACGGATCAAAAGTTATGGGCACTGGAGCGACGGATGTCACGCCCCAACCCGCCCTATAAGGTTAGACTAGGGTGTGATCTAAACATTCAAGTCATATCACGTACTTAACCGTTTATGAAGATTTCACACTTAATGTTTTTGGCCTAAACTCCAAAATTTTTTGAAAATCGGCAGCATAACGGGTTTAATTGAGCTCTTTTGTTTGGCCTAATTCTCTAAACGCCTCAAAATTTCTTTCCAATCTCAATTTCGTTTCCAACTAGGATTACCATTTAACATCAATTGAATTGCCTATTGGTTATTTCGACATCTCGTTTGATTTATAACCTAGCATGATGCTATGTCTCGTTTGTTTGTTTATCCTTGTTACAAAAGTACCTGTTGATCCTAGTTTAATAACGTGTACCTGCTTAAGATTTGGTTGGTTCATTTTACTTAGCCTTTACCTAATACTTCGTAATCTTATTATAGATACTAGCAGTAATAATAGCAAAACGATCATAGTAGTGTCTAGTGTCTGTCTAGTTGATATCAGTACAAACCAAAATTAGACCCCAAATTACAATGGGGGTCTTTTACATTACACATCAAGCAACATAAAAAGAAAGAGTCTTCAAGTAACATAGTTCACAAATAGCCATAATCACGCAAGGCACATAGGATAGGCAATTACTCCAAGAAATCATCGTTAGACATATCGTCTTCAGGTACCTGTTCTTGATATTCTTCACTTGAGATGATAAAAGAGGATGAGTCCTTATGAACTCAGCGAAGGGGAATGAGAAACAGGTTTTGAAACTCATTTTCCGGTTCAACTTATGAAAATCCTTTTGCAAGCATGAATATAACACAATTAAGTACATAACGATAATATAAAGTAAAGGAACACAATTAACAGTCTTTCCTCCCTGAGGTTTTCTAGGAACCAAGCGAGAGTACTTATACATATAGAAAAAAGATACGGTGAGCTTTTGCTCTCAGTTGTTGCAGCTGACTTCAAATCATCCCCTTAACACGCCAAGTGGGTGTACTCCGGATGTACCCCGAAATCCTACGACCCAACTCTCCAAGGAAGTCTAGCCCCCAAGCGAGAGAGGGAATAGGTACCATGGTAGTCACGGGTGCACCGGCAAGGCCGATGCCGCCCGGTGTGCGTGATCGTTACCATGCCAGAATGAAAGGTTGCAACCTTATATGCAATGCACATTTATGACATTTAATATATCACATTAGGAGGACAACAAAGTAGGTTGCCTCCGAACAGTCATAAGATTGCACATTGACAAGTAAACAAGCGAGGCACGAACAGACAAGTAATTTCACTTGAAAAGGATATGGAGTTATATAAACATTAAACGGGCAGCCATGTAACATATGTAAATCAAGTCATATAACTCATTTCAAAGTCCACGTAATCAAATATTAAGATAATTCAACATGCAACAACATCTACGTGGGCTCGGATGCAAGAAAGGCCTATTTGTCAACATGCAATGATCAAAATCACATTTAGGGCTATAAGGGCATCATTTAATTCAAACATCCTCAAGTACTCAAAACAGTCCACAAAACATCCCAACGCCACAAACCCAAGCATTTAATACCACAAGAGAAGTTACAACAAATTTTCTAAGCATATAACCAAGTGAAACCCTCACTGCAATAGGCTGTTTTCCCACAATCATTAAGACAAGCAAAAATCTCCAATTCCAGTGAATAAGATGTCAAATTAAATCTTAAGAAGTGAACTAAAATCAGAAACAAACCTTGCATCATTTGGAGTTCGGGATCAATAGTTATAGCCGAAATAGTGGGATAGCACAAAACTGTCCAGATTTGCACATATTTCAATAATTGACATTTTTGAGATCCTTAGGGTCAGATTTAGCCTTAGTCCATTTCTGACAAAAATGTCCAAAACTGAAAAATATAGCAGCACACCAAATTTCATGAATTTTAGACATCATTTACTAAGTCAAATCTGGTTCGTTCTACAAGGTCAGTGCATCTGCCAAAACCTGCTTCATTTTTCCCAGACTTCCAGATTTGGACACATTTTAATGATTTGCCATTTTGAGGACCTTAGAGTCAAAATTAGCTTTGGCCTATTTCTGTGAAAAATTTTCAAAACTGGAAAAAATAGTCACCTACCAATTTTCATGCATTTTCAACATCATTTGCCTAGCCAAACTCACCTCGCAACAACAAGTCAGAGAGCTGTCAACAAACCCGATTTCATCTATCATCATCTTCGAGCCAAAATCTTGCGATGCATGGTTGTAAAAGCTTATGAACACACAAATAACTCAAGTACAGAAGCAAAGACATATATTTAAGAGCATGCATGTGGATTTTTGAAGGATTTTCAAAAGGTTTTAGCCCTCACCTTAGCAAATCAACAAGAAGATGCACAAAACTTGATGAAGCACAATTTTCTTCTTCTTCCTTGCTTAGCCAAGACACCACCCGATTTCTCTCTATTTTTCCTAGCTTAGTGGCCAAGCTCTTAGTACATGCATGTGGTTAGAACAAGAAGAAAAGAAATGGAACCTAGTAAACTCACCAAGGCCAAAAATGGTGACTCAAAAAGCTTGCATGTGTGATTCTTGCATCCTAGCTAGCTTGATCGAGTTTCTTTTCTTGTTGCTTGTCTTGATTAACTATGGTGTGATGAAGATGAGCTATGAAGGGAAGAAAATCAGCCAAGGCCGAGAGAGAGAGAAGAATGAGAGGGAGAGAGAGAAATGTGAGGAAAATGAGAGAATGAAGTGAAAAAAATGAAATGCTTGAAGGAATAGATGCAAGTGTCGGCCTTGGGCAGCAAAAATTCAGATTTTGTGTTGTCTTTTGAGTGTTATTTGAATTATTGGTGGACAAGGGTGATGTGGCCGAGATGGGTGGCTTGGTTGTTAGCAAAATGTGACTTTGGTGCAAGCAAAAGGTATGGCAATGTGAAGGCTTTGTCTTGAGCATGCTAGATTAAAATAATTTTGTTCAAACTTTGCTTAATGCCTTGGGTTTGGCCGACCCATTGTGCATCAAGGTCTGAATTTTTTGTCATCCTTGTGCATTATTAAATTGTGTTGAAAGTGCAAAAAGAATAAAGAATAAAAAATAAGGAATGTCTAGCTTTTTGTGAGATTTTGTCTTCTAGTGGGTTGAATTAGTAGTTTAATAATAGTTAGTGGAATTTGTAGGATTAATTAATGATCTAGTGCTTCGTGTAAGATGCTTTCTTGATTAGCGTGAGGGCACGCTTTCTTAGGTCTAGGGCACGCACTACGAGGTAGGACACGAACTACAAGACGAATGCACGTTTTTTTAGTAAATGCACGCAACCCTAAATGAATGCACGTAATTCAATGCAAGGCACACAAAACAAATACAATTCTTAAACCTAAGTCAAGCCACACAAATCTAGGTCAAGCCACGCAAATCTAGGTCAGGGCACACGAAATGAGGTATTGCACGCAAATCGAGGTCCGCACGTAATTCAAGGTCAGTCATATAATTCTTGGTCTATGGCATGCAATTCGAGGTAACACATATTATTCGGGGTCAGGCCTCATAACGGATACCTGGTCACAAGCCCCACGACCTCGATTTGCGAGTCCTACCACTACTTGAAGTGAGGTTGTCTTGCCCAAGGTGTTGTGGGATTCGGTAATAGAAATGTGATGGATTAGGTTGTCGTCCTTTTTGCGGCTAATGACGTACGATCCGAGATAAAAAAAAAACTACGCAAAAGAAGAAAAGTGTCTCGAAACTTATGAAAACGTTTGATTTTCGGCTCAGAAAATAGGCTCAGCTAAGCAGGCTTGCTGCCCCCCGTCGTAGAGCTCTCAGAGGGCTTTCCAACATTATGTTGGACGCCGCGTAACTCCTTACGGATCAAAAGTTATGGGCACTGGAGCGACGGATACCTAGTCACAAGCCGCATGCCCTCGGTTTGCGGGCCCAGTGTCTACGTGAAGTGAAGTTGTCTTGCCCAAGGTGCCATGTGATTCGGTAATAGAAATGTGATGGATTAGGTTGTCGTCCTTTTTGTGGCTCACGACGTACGATCCGGGATGGACAAACAGTGCAAAAGAAGAAAAGTGTCCCGAAACTGACGAAAATGTTCAATTTTGGTCTCTGAAAATAGGTGCAGCCGAGCAAGCTTTCTGCCTCTGTCGTAGAGCTCTACGAGAGCTTTCCAACGTTATGTTGTGCGTCGCGTAACTCCTTACGGATCAAAAGTTATGGACACTAGAGCGACGGATACCTGGTCACAAGCCCCACGCCCTCAGTTTGCGGGCCCAGCGTCTACGTGAAGTGAAGTTGTCTTGCCCAAAGTGCCATGTGATTCAGTAATAGAAATGTGATGGATTAGGTTGTCGTCCTTTTCGTGACTCACGACGTACGATCCGGGATGAAAAAAAAGTACAAAAGAAGAAAAGTGTAACGAAACTAACGAAAACGTTCGATTTTGGTCACAAAAAATAGGTGCAGCCGAGCAAGCTTGCTGCCCTCGTCGTAGAGCTCTAGGAGAGCTTTCCAACGGTATGCTGTGTGCTGCATAACTCCTTACGGATCAAAAGTTATAGGCACCGGAGTGATGGAAACCTGGTCCCAAGCGCCACACCCTCGGTTTGCAGGCCCAGCCTCTACGTGAAGCAAAGTTGTCTTGCCCAAGGTAGAATGTGATTCAGAAATAGAAATTGTGATGTATTAAGTTGTCCTCCTTTTCGTAGCTCACGACGTACGATCTTGGATGAAAAAACTGCGCAAAGGAAGAAAAGTGTCCTGAAATTGATGAAAATGTTCAATTTTGGGCTCTGAAAATAGGTGCAGTCTAGCAGGCTTGCTGCCCCCATCATAGAGCTCACGGAGAGCTTCCCAACGGTATGCTGTGCGCCGCGTAACTCGTGACGGATCAAAAGCTATGGGCACCAGAGCGACGGATACCTAGTCACAAGCCCCACGCCCTCGGTTTGCTGGCCCAGCCTTTACGTGAAGTAAAGTTGTCCCGCCCAAGGTGCCATGCGATTCTGTAATAGAAATGTGATGGATTATGTTGTCTTCCTTTTCGCAGCTAATGACGTACGATCCGGGATGGAAAAACAGCGCAAAAGAAGAAAAGTCTCCTGAAACTGATGAAAACATTCGATTTTGGGGTACGAAAATAGGTACAGCTGAGTAGGCTTACTGCTTCCGTCGTAGAGCTCTCAGATAGCGTTTCAACGGTATACTGTGCCCCGCGTAACGCCTTACTGATCAAAAGTTATGGGCACCGGAGTGACGGAGACCTGGTCCCAAGCCTAGCCTTCGGTTTGCGGGCCCAGCCTCTATGTGAAGCGAAGTTGTCTTGCCCAAGGTAGAGTGGGATTCGGTAATAGAAATGTGATGGATTAGGTTGTCATCCTTTTCGCTGCTCACGACGTAGGATCCGGGATGAAAAAACTGCTCAAAGGAAGAAAAGTGTCCCAAAACTGATGAAAATGTTTGATTTTGGGCTCCAAAAATAGGTGCTGCCGAGTAGGCGTGCTGCCCCCGTCGTAGAGCTCTCGGAGAGTTTTCTAACGGTATGCTATACGCCGCAGATCAAAAGTTATGGGCACCGGAGTGACGGAGACCTGGTCCCAAGCCTCACGCCCTCGGTTTGCGGGCCCAGCCTCTACGTGAATCGAAGTTGTCTTGCCCAAGGTACAGTGGGATTCGGTAATAGAAATGTGATGGATTAGGTTGTCATCCTTTTCGCGACTCACGATGTACGATCCGGGATGAAAAAACTGCGCAAAGGAAGAAATGTGTCCCGAAATTGATGAAAATGTTTGATTTTGGGCTCCGAAAATAGGTGCAGCCTAGCAAGCTTGCTGCCTCCGTCCTAGAGCTCCCAGAGAGCTTTCCAACAATATGTTGTGCACTGCGTAACTCCTTACGAATCAAAAGTTATGGGCACCAGAGTGACGGAGACCTAGGCCCAAGCCCCACGCCCTACGATTGCTGGCCTAGCCTATACGTGAAGTGAAGTTGTCTTGCCCAAGGGACAGTGGGATTCGGTAATAGAAATGTGATGGAATAGGTTGTCGTCCTTTCCGCGGCTAACGACATACGATCCGAGATGAAAAAACTGTGCAAAGGAGGAAAAGTATCCTGAAACAGATGAAAACGTTCGATTTTGGGCTCCAAAAATAGGTGCAGCAGAGCAGGCTTGCTGCCCCCGTCATACAGGTCTCGGAGAGCTTTCCAACTGTATGCTGTGCGCTGCATAACTCCTTACGGATCAAAAGTTATGGGCACTGGAGCGACGGATACCTGGTCACAAGCCGCACACCCTCGGTTTGCCGGCCCAGTGTCTACGTGAAGTGAAGTTGTCTTGCCCAAGGTGCCATGTGATTCGGTAATAGAAATGTGATGGATTAGGTTGTCACCTTTTTCGCAGCTCACGACGTACGATCCGGGACGGAAAAACAATGCATAAGAAGAAAATTATCCCGAAACTGACAAATACGTTTGATTTTGGGCTCTTAAAACAGGTGCAGCCGAGCAGGCTTGCTACCCCCGTCGTAGAGCTCTCGGATAGCTTTCCAACGGTATGTTGTACGCCGCTTAACTCCTTACGGATCAAAAGTTATGGGCACCGGAGTAACGGAGACCTGGTCCCAAGCCCTTGGGTTGCAGGCCCAGCCTCTACGTGAAACGAAGTTGTCTTGCCCAAGGTACAGTGGGATTCGGTAATAGAAATGTGATGGATTAGGTTGTCATCCTTTTTGCGGCTCACGATGTACGATCCGGGATGAAAAAACTGCGCAAAGGAAGAAATGTGTCCCGAAATTGATGAAAACGTTCGATTTTGGGCTCCGAAAATAGGTGCAGCCGAGCAAGCTTGCTACCTCCGTCTTAGAGCTCTCGGAGAGCTTTCCAACAATATGCTGTGCGCCGCGTAACTCCTTACGAATCAAAAGTTATGGGTACCAGAGTGACGCAGACCTAGTCCCAAGCCCCACGCCCTACGATTGCGGGCCCAGCCTCTACGTGAAGCGAAGTTGTCTTTCTCAAGGGACAGTGGAATTCGGTAATAGAAATGTGATGGAATAGGTTGTCATCCTTTTCGCGGCTAACGACATTCGATCCAGGATGAAAAAACTGCGCAAAGGAGGAAAAGTGTCCTAAAACTGATGAAAACGTTCGATTTTGGGCTCCGAAAATAGGTGCAGCCGAGCAGCCTTGCTGCCCCCGTCATACAGGTCTCGGAGAGCTTTCCAACTGTATGCTGTGCGCCGCGTAACTCCTTACGGATCAAAAGTTATGGGCACTGGAGTGACGGATACCTAGTCACAAGTCGCACGCCTTCGGTTTACGGGCCCAGCGTCTACGTGAAAGGAAGTTGTCTTTCCCAAGGTGCCATGTGATTCGATAATAGAAATGTGATGGATTAGGTTGTCATCCTTTTCGCAGCTAACGACGTACGATCCGGGACAGAAAAATAGTGCATAAGAAGAAAAGTATCCGAAAACTGACAAAAATGTTTGATTTTGGGCTCTAAAAACATGTGTAGCCGAGCAGGCTTGCTACCCCCGTCGTAGAGCTCTTGGATAGCTTTCCAACTATATGTTGTGTGCCGCTTAACCCCTTACTGATCAAAAGTTATGGGCACCGGAGTGACGGAGACCTGGTCCCAAGCCCTCGGGTTGCAGGCCCAGCCTCTACGTGAAACAAAGTTGTCTTGCCCAAGGTACAGTGGGATTCGGTAATAGAAATGTGATGAATTAGGTTGTCATCCTTTTCGCGGCTCACGATGTACAATCCGGGATGAAAAATCTACGCAAAGGAAGAAAACTATCCCGAAATAGATGGAAATGTTTGATTTTGGGATCCAAAAATAGGTGCAGCCTTGTAGGGTTGCGGCCCTGTCGTAGAGCTCGTGGAGAGCTTTCTAACGGTATACTATGCGCCGCGTAACTCGTTACGGATCAAAAGTTATGGGCACTAGAGCGACGGATATCTAGTGACAAGCCCCACGCCCTCGGTTTGTGAGCCCAACCTCTAAGTGAAGTGAAGTTGTCTTGCCTAAGGTGCTGTGGGATTCGGTAATAAAAATTTGATGGATTAGGTTGTCATCCTTTTCGCGGCTAACGACGTACGATCCGGGATGGAAAAACAGCGCAAAAGAATAAAAGTGTATCTAAACTGATGAAAACGTTCGATATTGGGCTTCAAAAATAGGTGTAGCCGAGAAGGCTTGCTACCCCAGTCGTAGAGCTCTTGGAGAGCTTTCCAACGGTATGCTGTGCGCCGAGTAACTCCTTACGAAACAAAAGTTATGGGCACTGGAGCGACGGATACCTGGCCACAAGCCCCACGCCCTCGGTTTGCGGGCCCAGCGTATACGTGAAGTGAAGTTGTCTTGCCCATGGTGCCATGTGATTCGGTAATAGAAATGTGATGGATTAGGTTGTCGTCCTTTTCGCGGCTCACGTCGTACAATCCGGGACGGAAAAACAGTGCAAAAGAAGAAAAGTGTCCCAAAATAGATGAAAACATTCAATTTTGGGCTCCGAAAATAGGTGCAACTGAGCAAGCTTGCTGCCCCCGACGTAGAGCTCTCGGAGAGCTTTCCAACGGTATGCTGTGCGTCGCGTAACTTTTTACGAATCAAAAGTTATGGGCACCGGAGTGACGGATACCTGGTCACAAGCCCCACGCCCTCGGTTTACGAGCCCAGCGTCTTCGTGAAGTGAAGTCTTGCCCAAGGTGCTGTGTGATTTGGTAATAGAAATGTCATGTATTAGGTTATCGTCCTTTTCACGGCTCACGATGTACGATCCGGGATGAAAAAACTATGCAAAAGAAGAAAAGTATCCCGAAACTGATGAAAATTTTTGATTTTGGGCTCCAAAATTTGGTGCAGCCTTGCAAGCTTGCTACCCCCATCGTAGAGCTCTCGGAGAGCTTTCTAATGGTATACTGTGCACTGCGTAACTCGTTACAGATAAAAAGTTATGGGCACCAGAGCGATGGATACATAGTTACAAGCCCCACGCCCTCGGTTTTCGAGCCCAGCCTCTACTTGAAGTGAAGTTGTCTTGCCCAAGGTACCGTGGGATTCGGTAATAGAAATGTGATGGATTAGGTTGTTGTCCTTTTCGCGGCTAACGACGTACGATCCGAGATGGAAAAACAGCGCAAAAGAAGAAAAGTGTATCGAAACTGATGAAAACGTTCAATTTTGGGCTTCGAAAATAGGTGCAGCTGGGAAGGCTTGCTGCCTCAGTCGTATAGCTCTCGGAGAGCTTTCCAATAGTATGCTGTGTACCGCGTAACTCCTTATGGATCAAAAGTTATAGGCACCGGTGTGACGAAGACCTGGTCCCAAGCACCACGCCCTCGGTTTACAGGCTCAGCCTCTACATGAAGCGAAGTTGTCTTTCCCAAGGTAGAGTGGGATTCGGTAATAGAAATGTGATAGATTAAGTTGTCATCCTTTTCGCAGTTCACAACATACAATTCGGGACGAAAAAATTACGAAAAGGAAAAAAAGTGTCCCGAAACTAATGAAAACGTTCGATTTTGGTCTCCAAAAATAGGTGCAGCTGAGCAGGCCTGCTACCCCCGTCGTAGAGCTCTTAGAGAGCTTTCCAACGGTGTGTTGTGCGCCAAGTAACTCCTTACGGATCAAAAGTTATAGGCACTGGAGCGACGAATACCTGGTCACAAGCCCCACGCCCTCGGTTTGCCGGCCCAGCGTATACATGAAGTGAAGTTGTATTGCCCATGGTGCCATGTGATTTGGTAATAGAAATGTGATGGATTAGGTTGTCGTCCTTTTCGCGTCTCACGTCGTACGATCCGGGATGAAAAAACTGTGCAAAAGAAGAAAAGTGTCCCGAAACTGATGAAAACGTTCAATTTTGGGCTCCGGAAATAGGTGCAACCGAGCAGGCTTGCTGCCCCCGATGTAGAGCTCTCAAAGAGCATTCCAACGGTATACTGTGCGCCGCGTAACTTTTTACGAATCAAAAGTTATGGGCACCGGAATGACGGATACCTGGTCACAATTCCGACGCCCTCGGTTTGCGAGCCCAGCGTCTACGTGAAGTGAAGTTGTCTTGCCCAAGGTACAGTGGGATTCGGTAATAGAAATGTGATGGATTAGGTTGTCGTCCTTTTCACGGCTGACGACGTACAATTCGGGATGAAAAAATTGCGCAAAGGAAGAAAAGTACCCAGAAACTGATGAAAAAGTTTGATTTTGGTCTCCAAAAATAGGTGTAGCCAAGCAGGCTTGCTGCCCCAGTCGTAGAGCTCTTGGAGAGCTTTCCAACGATATGCTGTGTGCCACGTAACTCCTTACGTATCAAAAGTTATGGGCACTGGAGTGACGGATACCTGGTCACAAGCCCCAAGTGAGGTTGTCTTGCCCAAGGTGCTGTGGGATTCAGTAATAGAAATGTGATGGATAAGGTTGTCGTCCTTTTCGCGGCTAACTACGTACGATCCGAGATGAAAAAACTACGCAAAGGAAGAAAAGTGTCTCGAAACTTATGAAAACGTTTGATTTTCGGCTCCGAAAATAGGTATAGCTAAGCAGGCTTGCTGCCCTGTTGTAGAGGTCTCGGAGAGCTTTCCAATGTTATGTTGTGCGCCGCGTAACTCTTTACGGATCAAAAGTTATGGGCACTGGAGCGGCGAATACCTGGTCACAAGCCCCATGCCCTCAGTTTGCGAGCCCAGCGTCTACGTGAAGTGAAGTTGTCTTGCCCAAGGTGCCATGTGATTCAGTAATAGAAATATGATGGATTAGATTGTCGTCCATTTCGCGGCTCACGACGTACGATCCGGGACGGAAAAACAATACAAACGAAGAAAAGTGTCCCAAAACTGACGAAAATGTTTGATTTTGGTCTCTGAAAATAGGTGCAGTCGAGCAAGCTTTTTGCCTTTGTCGTAGAGCTCTAGGAGAGCTTTCCAATGGTATGCTGTGCGCCGCATAACTCCTTACAGATCAAAAGTTATGGGCACCAGAGTGACGGAGACCTGGTCCCAAGCACCACGCCCTCGGTTTGCGGGCCCAGCCTCTACATGAAACAAAGTTGTCTTGCCCAAGGTACAGTGGGATTCCGAAATAGAAATGTGATGTATTAGGTTGACCTCCTTTTCGCGGCTCACGATGTACGATCCGGGATGAAAAAATTGCGCAAAAGAAGAAAAGTGTCTCGAAACTAATGAAAACGTTCGATTTTGGGCTCCAAAAATAGGTGCAGCCGAGCAGGCTTGCTGCCCCCATCGTAGAGCTCTCGGAGAGCTTTCCAACGGTATGCTGTGCGCCGAGTAACTTCTTACGGATCAAAAGTTATAGGCACTAGAGCGACGGATACCTGGTCACAAGCCCCATGCCCTCGGTTTGCCGGCCCAGCGTATACGCGAAGTGAAGTTGTCTTGCCCATGGTGCCATATGATTCGGTAATAGAAATGTGATGGATTAGGTTGTTGTCCTATTCGCCGCTCACGTCGTACGATTCGGGACGGAAAAATAGTGCAAAAGAAGAAAAGTGTCCCGAAACAGATGAAAACGTTCAATTTTGGGCTCGAAAAATAGGTGCAACTGAGCAGGCATGCTGCCCCCGACGTAGAGCTCTCAGAGAGCTTTCCAACGGTACACTGTGCGTCGCGTAACTTTTTACGAATCAAAAGTTATGGGCATCGGAGCGACGGATACCTGGTCACAAGCCCCATGCCCTCGGTTTGCGAGCCCAACGTCTACGTAAAGTGAAGTTGTCATGCTAAGGTACAGTGGGATTCGGTAATAGAAATGTGATGGATTAGGTTGTCGTCCTTTTCGCGGCTCACGACGTACAATTCGGGATGAAAAAATTGTGCAAAGGAAGAAAAGTGTCCCGAAACTGATGAAAAAGTTTGATTTCGGTCTCCAAAAATAGGTGTAGCCAAGCTGGCTTGCTGCCCCCGTCGTAGAGCTCTTGGAGAGCTTTCCAACGGTAAGTTGTGTGTCGCGTAACTACTTATAGATCAAAAGTTATGGGCACTAGAGTGACGGATACCTGGTCACAAGCCCCACCCCTCGGTTTGCGAGCCCTGCCACTGCGTGAAGTGAGGTTGTCATGCCCAAGGTGCTGTGGGATTCAGTAATAGAAATGTGATGGATTATGTTGTCGTCCTTTTCGCGGCTAACGACGTACGATCCAAGATGAAAAAATTACGCAAAGGAAGAAAAGTGTCTCGAAACTTATGAAAACGTTCAATTTTCGGCTCCGAAAATAGGTGCAGCTAAGCAAGCTTGCCGCCCCCCGTCGTAGAGCTCTCGGAGAGCTTTCCAATGTTATGTGGTGCGCCGCGTAACTCCTTACGGATCAAAAGTTATGGGCACTGGAGCGCGGATACCTGGTCACAAGCCCCACGCCCTCAGTTTGCGGGCCCAGCATCTACGTTAAGTGAAGTTGTCTTGCCCAAGGTGCCATGTGATTCGGTAATAGAAATGTGATGGATTAGGTTGTCGTCCTTTTCGCGGCTCACGACGTATGATCCGGGATGGACAAACAGTGCAAAAGAAGAAAAGTGTCTCGAAACTGACAAAAATGTTCGATTTTGGTCTATGAAAATAGGTGCAGCCGAGCAAGCTTTCTGCCTCTGTCGTAGAGCTCTACGAGAGCTTTCCAACGGTATGCTGTGCGCCGCGTAACTCCTTACGGATCAAAAGTTATGGGCACCGGAGTAACAGAGACCTGGTGCCAAGCACCACGCCCTCGGTTTGCGGGCCCAGCCTCTACGTGAAGCGAAGTTGTCTTGCCTAAGGTACAGTGGGATTCGGTAATAGAAATGTGATGTATTAGGTTGTCCTCCTTTTTGCGGCTCACGACGTACAATCTGGGATGAAAAAACTGCGTAAAGGAAGAAAAGTGTCCCGAAATTGATGAAAATGTTCGATTTTGGGCTCCGAAAATAGGAGCAGCCTAGCAGGCTTGCTGCCTCCATCGTAGAGCTCTCGGAGAGCTTTCCAACGGTATGCTGTGCGCCGCGTAACTCGTGACTGATCAAAAGTTATGGGTACTAGAGCAACGGATACCTAGTCACAAGCCCCACGCCCTCGGTTTGCTGGCCCAGCCTCTATGTGAACCAAAGTTGTCCCGCCCAAAGTGCCGTGGGCTTCGGTAATAGAAATGTGTTGGATTAGGTTGTCGTCCTTTTCGCAGCTTACGACGTACGATCCGGGATGGAAAAACAGCGCAAAAGAAGAAAAGTTTCCCGAAACTGATGAAAACGTTCGATTTTGGGCTACAAAATCAGGTGCAGCCGAGTACGCTTGCTGCCCCAGTCGTAGAGCTCTCGGATAGCTTTCCAACTGTATACTTTGCGCCGCGTAACTCCTTACTGATCAAAAGTTATGGGCACCGGAGTGACGGAGACCTGGTCCCAAGCCCCACGCCCTCGGTTTGCGGGCCCAGCCTCTACGTGAAGCAAAGTTGTCTTGCCCAAGGTAGAGTGGGATTCGGTAATAGAAATGTGATGGATTAGGTTTCCATCCTTTTCGCGGCTCACGACGTACGATCCGGGATGAAAAAACTGCGCAAAGGAAGAAATGTGTCCCGAAATTGATGAAAACGTTCAATTTTGGGCTCCGAAAATAGGTGCAGCCGAGCAAGCTTGCCACCTCAGTCTTAGAGCTCACGGAGAGCTTTCCAACAATATATTGTGCGCCCCGTTACTCCTTACGAATCAAAAGTTATGGGCACCGGAGTGACGGAGACCTGGTCCCAAGCCCCACTCCCTACGATTGCAGGCCCAGCCTCTACGTGAAGCGAAGTTGTCTTGCTCAAGGTACAGTGCGATTCGGCAATAGAAATATGATGGATTAGGATGTTGTCCTTTTCGCGGCTCACGACGTATGATCCGGGACTAAAAAACTACGCAAAGGAAGAAAAGTATCCTGAAACTGATGAAAATGTTCGATTTTGATCTCCAAAAATAGGTGTAGCCGAGTAGGCTTGCTGCCCCCTTCGTAGAGCTCACGGAGAGTTTTCCAATGGTATACTGTGCACCGCGTAACTCCTTACAGATCAAAAGTAATGAGCACCAGAGTGACGGAGACCTGGTCCCAAGCCCCACGCCCTCGGTTTGCGGGCCCAGCCTCTACGTGAATCAAAGTTGTCTTGCCCAAGGTATCGTGGGATTCGGTAATAGAAATGTGATGGATTAGGTTGTCGTCCTTTTCGAGGCTCACGACGTATGATCCAGGATAGAAAAATTGCTCAAAGGAAGAAAAGTGTCCCGAAATTGATAAAAATATTCGATTTTGGGTTCCGAAAATTGGTGCAGCAGAGCATGCTTGCTGCACCCATCGTAGAGCTCTCGGAGAGCTTTCCAACGGTATGCTGTGCGCCGCGTAACTCGTGATGGATCAAAAGTTATGGGCACTAGAGCGACAGATACCTAGTCACAAGCCCCACGCCCTCGGTTTGCTGGCCCGGCCTCTACGTGAACCAAAGTTGTCCCGCCCAAAGTGTCGTGGGCTTCGGTAATAGAAATGTGTTGGATTAGGTTGTCGTCCTTTTTGCGGCTAACGACGTACAATCCGGGATGGAAAAATAGCGCAAAAATAGAAAAGTTTCCCAAAACTGATGAAACCATTCGATTTTGGGCTACGAAATCAGGTGCAGCCGAGTAGGCTTGCTTCCACCGTCGTAGAGCTCTCGGATAGCTTTCCAACCGTATACTTTGCACCGCGTAACTCCATATTGATCAAAAGTTATGGGCACCGGAGTGACGGAGACCTGGTCCTAAGCCCCACGCCCTCGGTTTACGGGCCCAGCCTCTACGTGAAGAGAAGTTGTCTGGCGCAAGGTTGAGTGGGATTCGGTAATAGAAATGTGATGGATTAGGTTGCCATCCTTTTCGCGGCTCACGACGTACGATCCGGGATGAAAAAACTGCGCAAAGGAAGAAATGTGTCCCGAAATTGATGAAAACATTCGATTTTGGGCTCCAAAAATAGGTTCAGCTGAGCAAGCTTGCCACCTCAGTCTTAGAGCTCTCGGAGTGCTTTCCAACAATATGTTGTGCGCCCCGTAACTCCTTACAAATCAAAAGTTATGGGCACCGGAGTGACGGAGACCTGGTCCCAAGCCCCACTCCCTACGATTGCAGGCCCAACCTCTACGTGAAGCGAAGTTGTCTTGCTCAAGGTATAGTGGGATTCGGTAATAGAAATGTGATGGATTAGGATGTTGTCCTTTTCGCGGCTCACGACGTATGATCCGGGACTAAAAAACTGCGCAAAGGAAGAAAAGTGTCCCGAAACTGATGAAAACGTTCGATTTTGATCTCCAAAAATAGGTGCAGCCGAGTAGGCTTGCTGCCCCCGTCGTAGAGCTCACGGAGAGTTTTCCAACAGTATGCTGTGCACCGCGTAACTCCTTACAGATCAAAAGTTATGAGCACCGGAGTGACGGAGACCTAGTCCCAAGCCCCACGCCCTCAGTTTGCGGACCCAGCCTCTACGTGAATCAAAGTTGTCTTGCCCAAGGTACCATGGGATTCGGTAATAGAAATGTGATGGATTAGGTTGTCGTTTGTCACGCCCCAACCCGGCCTATAAAGGTTAGACTAGGGTGTGATCTAAACATTCAAGTCACGTCTCGTACTTAATCGTTCATGAAGATTTAACACTTAACGTTTTGGCCTAAACTCCAAAATTTTTCGGTAAACTGGCAGCATAACGGCTGTAATTGGGCTCTTTGGTTTGACCTAATTCTCTAAACGCCTTAATTATTCCAATCATTAATCCAATTCCATTAAGGACTCCTATTTGTCACCAACCGATTTGCCTACTAATTTATCTTGAAAGTCTCGTTTGGTTAATAAGCCTAACATGATAACTATGTCTCGTTTATTTGTCAATTTCCTATCATTCGAGTACCTATTATCCTTTAGTTTGCAAATGAGCACCTAAGTGAAATTAGATAGAATTAACTTAGTTGATTGTTCATCTAGTGGTTTGAATGCCTACGATAACTACAAATTAAGAAAACGAAAGCAAACAACCAAATAAAAGTCCGTCCGGTTATAGATAGTACAATCTCATAATTAGACCCAAATTACAATGGGGTCTATTACATTAGAAATAACAAGCAACATAAAATAAATAGTCTTCAAGTAGCACAAAGTTCACAAGTAGTCACATTCAAGCAAAGCAAACAATGACAGGCAATCACCCCAGGGGTTCATCGTTAGGCACATTGTCCTCGGGTACCTGTACCTGTTCTTCTTCACTTGTGATGAAAAAGAGGGTGAGTCCTTATGAACTCAGCGAGGGGAAAACGAGAAATACATTTTGAAACTTATTTTTCGGTTCAATTATGAAAACTCTTTTTGAAAACATGTCACATATTACAAATAATAATGTACGCAAATATATGAAACAAATCGAGTAACAGATACATTTACCAATCATTTCAAGGATACGGTGAGCATTTGCTCTCAATATCAATTTTGATTCATTTGGTGTGGCCGACTTCAATAATCCACTTATCGCTCCCAATTGGGTGTACTCCGGATGTACCCCGAAACCTACGACCCAACTCTCCAAGGGTGGAATGCCAAGCGAGAGAGGGAATTGGACCATGGTAGTCACGGGAGCACCGGTAAGCCCTATGCCGCCCGGCGTTCGTGAAACGCTACCATGCCACAATGAAAGGTTGCAACCTTGTATACAATGCCCATTTATGTCATTTAACATTTCACATTAGGAGGTCAACAAAGTAGGTTGCCTCCGACCAAGTATATGATCACATTTTGACATATTGGCATATAAGGCGTTGTAAGAACATATAATCATTTCATATATCCATTTGAAAGCAATTAAACTTTAACGGGCAGCCAAGTAATCATGTTCAAATAAACAATTGAATATCTTTTAACAATTCATATTAGGAGGACAACAAAGTAGGTTGCCTCCGAGCAATTTCAAGATCACATATTGCCAAGTAAACGAACGAGGCATGCTTGACATGAAATTTCACTTTGTAGAACACATAGAGTCATATGAACATTAAACGGGCAGCCATGTAACACATGCAAGTCAAGCCATATAACTCATTTCGAAGTCCATGTAATCAAGTGATACGATTATTCAACATGCAACAACATCTACGTGGGTTCGGATGCAAGAAAAGCCTATTTGTCAACATGCAATGATCAAAATTACATTTAAGATTATAATACATTTACGGGCAGCCCACTAAGCATATAATTTCCACACAATATCCAAATGATCAACACTTAGCAAGACTACCTAGTCATTAGGGTTTCCGTTTCATGCTTAACCATGTGATTAAACCCTAAGTCAACTCAAGTTCATTCACAAGTCATGCATCATTCAATTCAAACATCCTCAAGTACTCAAAACAGTCCATACAACATCCCAACACCACAATTCCAAGCAATTAGCACCACAAGAGAGGTTACAACAATTTTCCAAGCATATAGCTAAGTGAAACCTTTACTGCAATAGGCTATTTTCTCACAATCAATAGGATAATCAAACAATCTCCAAATCCAATGAATAAGATGTCAAATTAAATCTTAAGAAGTGAACTAAAATCAGAAACAAACCTTGCATCAGTTGGAGTTCGGGATCATTAGATATAGCCGAAACAGTGGAATAGCACAAAACTGTCCAGATTTGCACACTTTTCTATAATTGACGTTTTTGAGGTCCTTAGGGTCAGATTTAGCCTTAGTCCATTTCTGACAAAATTGTCCAGAACTGAAAAATATAGGAACACACCAAATTTCATGCATTTTTGACATCATTTACTAAGTCAAATATGGTTTGTTCCACAAGGTCAGTGCATCTGCCAAAACCTGCTTCATTTTTCCAGATTTCCAGATTTGGTCACATTTTAAAGATTTGCCATTTTGAGGACCTTAGAGTCAAAATTAGCTTCGCCCTATTTCTGGAAAAAATGTTCAAAACTGTCCAAACTAGTCATCTACCAATTTTCATGAATTTTCAACATCATTTTCCTTGCTAAACTTACCTCGAACAGACTGGTCAGAGAGCTGTCAACAATTTCGACTTCACCTAGCATCATTTTCAAGCCAAGATCTTTCCATGCATGGTTGTTTAAGCTTATGAATGACCATATAGCTCACGTACAGAAGCAAACACACACATTTATGAGCATGCATGTGAATTTTTGAAGAGTTTTCAAAAGGTTTTAGCCCTCACCTTAGCAATCAACCAAAAGATGCTCAAAAACCTTGTTGAAGCTCAAATCTTCTCTTTTCCTTTGCCTAGCCGAAATCCCAACTAGCTTTTCTCTATTTTTCCTAGCTTAGTGATCAATCTCTTAGTACATTCATGAGGTTAGAACAAGAAGAAAAGAAATCGAAGCTTAAAACTCACCTAGGGCCGAAATGAAGGCTTCAAAGGACATGCAAGTGTAGTTTTCGCATCTTAGCTTGTTTGCTTGAGTTTCTTTGATGGTTGCTTGTCTTGTTGCACCATATGATGAAGAAGATGAGCTAGGAGGTGGAGAGAACTCAGCCAAAACCAAAATGGAGAGAGAAGAGTGAGAGGGAGAGAGAGAAAATGTGAGAGGAAAGAAGAAATGACAAAAAAAATGAAAGCCTTTGCATCCTTTAAGCATGTGGTCGGCCTTGGGCCATTAAATTCTGATTTTTGTGTCTTCAATGTGTGATTTTAAAATGTTTAGCATGGGCAAGGGTGGTTTGGTTGAGCAAGGTAGAGGATTTTTGGTGGTTTTGAGCATTTTTTATGCATTGTGCTAAGTGTTTGTCATAGTTTGTCTAGGAATAATTCTTTATGCATTTGTGTCATTAGAATTGTAATAGGAATGTTGGGGAATGAGGGAATCTAGATAGAATAAAATATAGGAATGTTTGTTGATGAGTTGAATTATGAATAGAATAATAGATAGTGGAAAATATAGGAATAGTTTAGTATTATTTTATTATTAGTGGATTTTGTAAAGAATTTGAATTAGGAATATAATATTGGTTAGTGGATTGTGTAGGATTATTTTAGTGTCTAGTGCTTTGTGTAGGATTCTTTATTGATTAGCGTGTGGGCACGCTTTCCTAGGTCTAGGGCACGCACTACGAGACACGCACAGAAATCAATACGGGGCACAAATCACGAGGTAGACATGAACTACGAGGTAAGACACGAACTTCAAGACTAATGCACGTAATCCTAGGTGAATACACATAAACCAATGCAAGGCACGTAATTTAATGCAACGCACGCAAATCAAGGCACGACTCTATATCTAGGTTAAGGTACGTAGTTCAAGGTTAGGGCACACGAAATGAGATAACGCTCGTACATCGAGGTCAGGGCACGTATATATAAGTATCGCACGAAAACCAAGAGAGGACACGTAATCCAAGGTCGGTCATATAATTAGGGATCTATGGCACGCATATCAAGGTATGACACGTTATTCGGGGTCAGGCGTCACATCGTCCTTTTCGAGGCTCACGACGTACGATCCGGGATGAAAAAATTGCGCAAAGGAAGAAAAGTGTCCCGAAATTGATAAAAATGTTCGATTTTGGGTTCCAAAAATAGGCGTAGCAGAGCATGCTTGCTGCACCCGTCGTAGAGCTCTCGGAGAGCTTTCCAAAGGTATGCTGTGCGCCGCGTAACTCGTGACGGATCAGAAGTTATGGGTACCAGAGCGATGGATACTTAGTCACAAGCCCCACGCCCTCGGTTTGCGGGCCCAGCCTGTACGTGAAGCGAAGATGTCTTGCCCAAGGTACAATGGGATTAGGTAATAGAAATATGATGAATTAGGTTGTCGTCCTTTCCGCGGCTCACGACATACGATTCGGGACAAAAAAACTGCGCAAAGGAAGAAAAGTGTCCCAAAACTGATGAAGATGTTCGATTTTGGGTTCCGAAAAAAGGTGCAGCCAAGCAGGCTTGCTGCCCCATCATAGAGCTATCGGAGAGCATTCGAACAGTATGTTGTGTGCCACGTAACTCGTGACAGATAGAAAGTTATGTGTACCAGAGCGACGGATACTTAGTCACAAGCCCTACGCCCTCGGTTTGCGGGCCCAGCCTCTACATGAAGTGAAGTTGTCCTGCCCAATGTGGCGTGGGATTCAGTAATAGAAATGTGATGGATTAGGTTGTCATCCTTTTCGTGGCTATCGACGTACGATCCGGGATGGAAAAACAACGTAAAAGAAGAAAACTGTCCTGAAACTGATGAAAACGTTCAATTTTGGGCTATGAAAATAGGTGCAGCCGAGAAAGCTTGCTACCCCCATCGTAGAGCTCTTGGATAGCTTTCCAACAGTATGCTGTGCGTCGAGTAACTTCTTGCGGATCAAAAGTTATGGGCACCGGAGTGACGGAGACCTGGTATAAAGCCCCAAGCCCTCGGTTTGCGGGCCCAGCCTCTACATGAAACGAAGTTGTCTTGCCCAAGGTAGAGTTGGATTCGATAATAGAAATGTGATGGGTTAGGTTGTCGTCCTTTTCCAACGGTATGCTGTGCCCCACGTAACTCCTTACGGATCAAAAGTTATGGGCACCAGAGTGATGGAGACTTGGTCCCAAGCCCCACGCCCTCTGTTTGCGGGCCCAGCCTCTACGTGAAGCGAAGTTATCTTGCCCAAGGTAGAGTTGGATTCGATAATAGAAATGTGATGGGTTAGGTTGTCGTCCTTTTCGTGGCTCACGACGTACAATTCGGGATGAAAAAACTTCGCAAAGGAAGAAAAGTGTCCCAAAACTGATGAAAACGTTTGATTTCGGGCTCCAAAAATAGGTGCAGCTAAGCTGGCTTGCTGCCCCCGTCGTAGAGCTCTCGAAGAGCTTTCCAACGTTATGCTGTGTGCCCCACAACTCCTCACGGATCAAAAGTTATGGGTAATGGAACGACGAATACCTGATCACAAGCCCCACACCCTCAGTTTATGGGCACAACGTCTAAGTGAAGTGAAGTTGTCTTGCCCAAGGTGCCATGGGATCGGTAATAGAAATGTGATGGGTTAGGTTGTCGTCCTTTTTGCGGCTCACGACGTATGATCCGAGATGAAAAAACTACGCAAAGGAAGAAAAATATCCCGAAACTGACGTAAACATTCGATTTTGGCCTCTTAAAACAGTTACAGCAGAGCAAGCTTGCTGCCCCGGTCTTAGAGCTCCAGGAGAGCTTTCCAACGGTATGCTGTGCGCCGCGTAACTCCTTACGGAACAAAAGTTATGGGCACCGGAGTGACGGAGACTTGGACCCAAGCCCCACGCCCTCGGTTTGCAGGCCTAGCCTCTACGTGAAGCGAAGTTGTCTTGCCCAAGGTACAGTGGGATTCGGTAATAGAAATGTGATGGATTAGGTTGTCGTCCTTTTTGCGGCTCACGACGTACGATCCAAGACGAAAAAACTGCACAAAGGAAGAAAAGTGTCCCGAAACTGATGAAAATGTTTGATTTTGGTCTCCGAAAATAGGTGCAACCAAGCAGGCTTGCTGCCCCCGTCGTAGAGCTCTCGGAGATCTTTCCAACGGTATGCTGTGCACTGCGTAACTCGTGACAGATCAAAAGTCATGGGCACCAGAGTGACGGATACCTAGTCACGAGCCCCACGCCCTTGGTTTGCTGGCCTGGCCTCTACGTGAAGTAAAGTTGTCTTGCCCAAGGTGCGGTGGGATTCGGTAATAGAAATGTGATGGATTAGGTTGTCGTCCTTTTCGCGGCTAACGACGTACGATCCGGGATGGAAAAACAGCGCAAAAGAGGAAAAGTGTCCCGAAACTGATGAAAACGTTCGATTTTGGGCTTCGAAAATAGGTGCAGCCGAGTAGGCTTGCTGACCCCATCGTAGAGCTCTCGGATAGCTTTCCAACGGTATGCTGTGCCCCACGTAACTCCTTACGGATCAAAAGTTATGGGCACCGGAGTGATGGAGACTTGGTCCCAAGCCCCACGCCCTCTGTTTGCGGGCCTAGCCTCTACGTGAAGCGAAGTTGTCTTGCTCAAGGTAGAGTGGGATTCAGTAATAGAAATGTGATGGATTAGGTTGTCGTCTTTTTCACGGCTCAAGACATAGGATCCGGGATGAAAACACTGCGAAAAGGAAGAAAAGTGTCCCGAAACTGTTGAAAATGTTCAATTTTGGGCTCCGAAAATAGGTGCAGCCGAGCAGGCTTGCCGCCCCCGTCGTAGAGCTCTCGGAGAGTTTTCCAACGGTATGCTGTACGCCGCGTAACTCCTTACGGATCAAAAGTTATAGGCACCGGAGTGACGGAAACCTGGTCCCAAGCCCCACGCCCTCGGTTTGCGGGCCCAGCCTCTACGTGAATCGAAGTTGTCTTACCCAAGGTACAGTGGGATTCGGTAATAGAAATGTGATGGATTAGGTTGTCGTCCTTTTTGCGGCTCACGACGTACGATCCGAGATGAAAAAACTGCGCAAAGGAAGAAAAGCGTCCCGAAACTGATGAAAATGTTTGATTTTCGTCTCCGAAAATAGGTGCAGCCGAGCAGGCTTGCAGCCCCCGTCGTAGAGCTCTCGGAGAGCTTTCCAACGGTATGCTGTGCACCGCGTAACTCGTGACAGATCAAAAGTTATGGGCACCAGAGCGACGGATACCTAGTCACGAGCCCCACTCCCTCGGTTTGCTGGCCCAGCCTCTACGTGTAGTAAAGTTGTCCCGCCCAAGGTGCCATGGGATTCGGTAATAGAAATGTGATGGATTAGGTGGTCGTCCTTTTCACGGCTAACGACGTACGATCCGGGATGGAAAAACAGCGCAAAAGGGTAAAAGTATCCTGAAATTGATGAAAACGTTCGATTTTGGACTTCAAAAATAGGTGAAGCTGCATAGGCTAGCTGCCCCCATCATAGAGCTCTCGGATAGCTTTCCAACAGTATGCTGTGCCCCACGTAACTCCTTACGGATCAAAAGTTATGGGCACCGGAGTGACGGAGACTTGGTCCTAAGCCCCACGCCCTCTGTTTGTGGGCCCAGCCTCGACGTGAAGCGAAGTTGTCTTGCCCAAGGTAGAGTGGGACTCGGTAATAGAAATGTGATGGATTAGGTTGTCGTCTTTTTCGCGGCTCACGACATAGGATTCGGGATGAAAACACTGTGCAAAGGAAGAAAAGTGTCCCGAAACTGATGAAAATGTTCGATTTTGGTCTTCGAAAATAGGTGCAGCCGAGCAGGCTTGCCACTCCCGTTGTAGAGCTCTCGGAGAGTTTTTCAACGGTATGCTTTACGCCGCGTAACTCCTTACGGATCAAAAGTTATAGGCACCGGAGTGATGGAAACCAGGTCCTAAGCCCCACGCCCTCGGTTTGCGGGCCCAGTCTCTACGTGAATCGAAGTTTTCTTGCCTAAGGTACAGTGGGATTCAGTAATAGAAATGTGATGGATCAGGTTGTCGTCCATTTTGCGGCTCACGACGTACGATCCGGGATGAAAAAATTGTGCAAAGGAAGAAAAGTGTCCCAAAATTGATAAAAACGTTTGATTTTGGGCTCGAAAAACAGGTGCAGCCAAGCAAGCTTGCTTCCTCCGTCTTAGAGCTCTCGGAGAGCTTTCCAACAATATTCTGTGCGCCGCGTAACTCCTTACGAATCAAAAGTTATGGGCACCGTAGTGACAGAGGCCTGGTCCCAAGCCCCACGCCCTACGATTGCGGGCCCAGCCTCTACATGAAGCGAAGTTGTCTTGCCCAAGGTACAGTGTGATTCGGTAATAGAAATGTGAAATACTTATCTTCGACAAGCCTCGATCTGTGCTGAAGACAGATTCTCTTATCGGCTGAGGAAATAGGTAGCCTGTAAGCCCAAATGGATTAGGTTGTCGTCTTTTTCGCGGCTCACGACGTAGGATCCGGGATGAAAACACTGCGCAAAGGAAGAAAAGTGTCCCGAAACTGATGAAAATGTTTGATTTTGGCTCCAAAAATAGGTGTAGCCGAGCAGGCTTGCTTCCCCCGTTGTGGAGCTCTCAGAGAGATTTCCAACGGTATGCTGTACGCCGCGTAACTTCTTACGGATCAAAAGTTATAGGCACCGAAGTGACGGAAACCTGGTCCCAAGCCCCACGCCCTCGGTTTACGGGCCCAGCCTCTACGTGAATCGAAGTTGTCTTGCCCAAGGTACAGTGGGATTCGGTAATAGAAATGTGATGGATTAGGTTGTCATCCTTTTCGTGGCTCACGACGTACTATCCGGGATGAAAAACTGTGCAAAAGAAGAAAAGTGTCCCAAAATTGATAAAAACGTTCGATTTTGGGCTCCAAAAACAGGTGCAGCCAAGCAAGCTTGTTACCTTCGTCTTAGAGCTCTCGGAGAGCTTTCCAACAATATGCTGTGCACCGCGTAACTCCTTACGAATCAAAAGTTACGGGCACCGGAGTGACGGAGACCTGGTCCCAAGCCCCACGCCCTACGATTGCAGGCCCAGCCTCTACGTGAAGCGAAGTTGTCTTGCCCAAGGTACAGTGGGATTCGGTAATATAAATGTGATGGATTAGGATGTTGTCCTTTTCGCGGCTCACGACGTACGATCCGGGACTAAAAAACTGCGCAAAGGAAGAAAAGTATCCCGAAATTGATGAAAATGTTCGATTTTGGGTTCCAAAAATAGGTGCAGCCGAGCAGGATTGCTGCCCCCATCGTAGAGCTCTCAGAGAGTTTTCCAACGGTATGCTGTGCGCCGCGTAACTCATTACGGATCAAAAGTTATAGGCACCAGAGTGACGGAGACCTGGTCCCAAGCCCCACGCCCTCGGTTTACGAGCCCAGCCTCTACGTGAATTGAAGTCGTATTGCCCAAGGTACCGTGAGATTCGGTAATAGAAATATGATGGATTAGGTTGTTGTCCTTTTCGCCGGCTCACGACGTACGATCTGGGATGAAAAAATTGCGCAAAGGAAGAAAAGTGTCCCGAAATTGATGAAAACGTTAGATTTTGGGCTCCGAAAACAGGTGCAACCGAGCAAGCTTGCTACCCCCGTCTTAGAGCTCTCGGAGAGATATCCAACGGTATGCTGTGCGCCGCGTAACTCCTTACGAATCAAAAGTTATGGGCACCGGAGTGACGGAGACCTGGTCCCAAGCCCCACGCCTTACGTTTGCGGGCCCAGCCTCTACGTGAAGCGAAGTTGTCTTGCCGAAGGTACAATGGGATTTGATAATAGAAATGTGATGGATTAGGATGTTGTTTCCTTTTCGCAACTCACTACGTACGATCCGGGACTAAAAAATTGCGTAAAGGAAGAAAAGTGTTCCGAAACTGATGAAAACATTCGATTTTGGGCTCCGAAAATAGGTGTAGCCGAGCAGCCTTGTTGCCCCCATCGTAGAGTTCTCAGAGAGCTTTCCAACGGCATGCTGTGTGCCACGTGACTCTTTACGGATCAAAAGTTATGGGCACCAGAATGACTGATACCTGGTCACAAGCCCAATGCCCTCGGTTTGCAGGCCCATTGTCTAAGTTAATTGAAGTTGCCTTGCCCAAGGTACTGTGTGATTCAGTAATAGAAATGTGATGGATTAGGTTGTCGTCCTTTTCGCGGCTCACGACCTACGATTCGGGACGGAAAAACAGTGCAAAAGAAGAAAAGTGTCCCGAAACTGAAGAAAACGTTCGATTTTGGGCTCTGAAAACAGGTGCAACCAAGCAGGCTTGTTGCCCCCATCATAGAGCTCTCGGAGAGCTTTCCAACGGTATGCTGTGCACCGCGTAACGCCTTACGGATCAAAAGTTATGGGCTCCTGAGTGACGGAGACCTTCGTCCCAAGGCCCACGCCCTCGGTTTACGGGCTGTGAGGCCCGACCTCGATTTGCGTGCGATACTTCATTTCGTGTGCCCTAGCTTAGATTTGTGTGCCTTAACCTAGATTTAAGAATCATGTTTCATTTTATTTGCCTTGCATTGAATTACGTGCATTCATTTAGGGTTGCGTGCATTTACTTGGAAAACGTGCATTCGTCTCGTAGTTCATGCCCTACTTCGTAGTGCATGCCCTAGACCTAGAAAAGCGTGCCCTCACGCTAATCAAGAAAGCATCTTACACGAAGCACTAGATCAATAATTAATCCTACAAATCCCACTAACTAATATTAAAATGCTAAGTCAATGCACTAGAAGATGAAATTGCACCAAAAGCTAGAGATTCTTTGTTCTTTATTCTTTATTCTTTGCATATCCCAAACACACAATAAAATAAGCCTTGAGCAAGACAAAAAAATTCAGATTTGAACACCTCTTTGGCCGACCACCTTGTGTGCTTTGTTCTTGCTTTGCATAATTCAAATTGAACCTAGACAATTCTATGACAACTAATGACACAAAGCAATAAAAAATAGCTCAAAAACTCTACCAAGCTTCACCAATCTCGACAAAAGCTCCTTGCCCATGCTAAACACTTCAAATTATACTCCTTGAAGACACAAAAATATGAAATTGCAAAGCTCAAGGACGACACATGCTTCAAACCTTGCAAAAGCTTTTATTTTTCTTTCATTTCTCTCATTTCCTCTCATTCTTCTGTCTCCCTCTCATCCTTCTCTCTCTCTCTCGGCCTTGGCTGAGTTTCTACACTCAGCTTATCTTCATCACTCCATGGTTCATCAAGGCATGCAAGAAGCTAGGAAGCTCGACTAAGCAAGCTAGGTTGCAAGAAACACATATGCAAGCTCTTTGAATCTCCATTTCGGCTTAGGTGAGTTTGATAGCTTCCATTTCTTTTCTTCTTGTTCTAACCACATGCACCTACTAAGAACTTGGTTACTAAGCTAGGAAATTTGAGAAAAATCGAGTGGTGTCTCGGCTAAGCGAGGAAAAAGGGCAACTTTGTGCTTCACCAAGAGTCTTGTGCATCTTCTTGTTGTTTTGCTAAGGTGAGGGCTAAAACTTCTTGAAAATCTTTCAAAAACCCACATGCATGCCCTTAAATGTCTATCTTTACTTCTGTACTTGAGATATATGTGTGTTCATGAGCTTTTATAAACATGCATGGCAAGATATTTGGCTAAAATGTGATGTTGGATGAAATCGTGTATGGGACAGTTTTCTGTCTTGTTGGTGCGATGTGATTTTGGCTAGGTAAATGATGTTAAAACTTGAAAATTGGTAGGTAACTATTTTTTCCAGTTCTGAACATTTTTCACAGAAATAGGCCAAAGCTAATTTTGACTCTAAGATCCTCAAAATGGCAAATTATTAAAATGTGTCCAAATCTGGAAAGTCAGGAAAAATGAAGCAGGTTTTGGCAGATTCACTGACCTTGTAGAATGAACTAGTTTTGACTTAGTAAATGACATCCAAAATTCATGATATTTGGTGTGCTGCTATATTTTTCAGTTCTGGACATTTTTGTCAGAAATGGACTAAGGCTAAATCTGACCCTAAGGCCCTCAAAAACGACAAGTATTGAAATGTGTGCAAATCTGGACAGTTTTGTGCAGTCTCATTGTTTTGGCTATAACTATTGAACCCGAACTCCAAATGATGCGAGGTTTGTTTCTGAATTTATTTCACTTACTAAGATTTAATTTGACATCTTATTCACTGGAATTGGAGATTGTTTTCTTGTCTTAATGATTGTGATAAAACAGTCCATTGCAGTGAGGGTTTCACTTAGTGATATGCTTAGAAAAATTATTGTAGCTTCTCTCGTTGTATTAAATGCTTGGGATTGTGGCATTGAGATGTTGTGTGGACTGTTTTGAATACTTGAGGGTGTATGAACTAATCAACGAGTGGCTTGAGTTTGATTTCGAGATGACTTGGGGCTTAATCACACGGGTAAGCACGAATTGGAACCCTAGTAACTAGGTGAATTTGCTAAGTGTTGATCCTTTGGATGTTGTGTTGGATTATGTGTTTAGTAGGCTGCCCGTAGTTGCCCTTGTAGCCCTAAATATGATTTCGATGATTTCATGTTGATAAGTAGGCTTTTCTTGCACCTGGTCCCATGTAGATGCCGTTGCATGATGAATAATCTTATTATTTGATTACGTGAACTTTGAAATGAGTTATATGACTTGATTTATGTGCGTTACATGGCTGCCCATTTAATGTTCATATAACTCCATGTGCCTTTCAAGTGAAATTACTTGTCTTATCGTGCCTCGCTTGTTTACTTGTCAATGTGCAATCTTATGTCTGCTCGGAGGCAACCTACTTTGTTGTCCTCCTAATGTGATATATTAAATGTCATAAATGTACATTGCATACAAGGTTGCAACCTTTCATTCTGGTGTGGTAGCGTTCACGCACACCGGGCGACATCGGGCTTACCGGTGCAACTGTGACTATCATTATCCAATTCCCTCTCTCGCTTGAGGGCTAGACTTCCTCGGAGAGTTGGGTCATAGGATTTCAGGGTACATCCGGAGTACACCCATTTGGCGTGATAAGGGGATGATTTGAAGTCGGCCGCAACAACTGATACTGACATGAAATGAGAGCAAAAGCTCACCGTATCCTTTTCACTATGTGTATAAGTACTCTCGCTTGGTTCCTAGAGGACCTCGGGGAGGAAAGACGGGTAATTGTGTTCCTTTACTTTTATATCATGTTATGTACTTACTTGTGATATATTCATGCTTGCAAAAAGGGTTTTCATAAGTTGAACCAGAAAATGAGTTTCAAAACCTATTTCTCGTTCCCCCTCGCTGAGTTCATAAGGACTCACCCTCTTTTATCATCTCAGGTGAAGAAGATCAAGAACAAATACCCGATGACGACGTGCCTAACGATGATTCCTTGGAATGATTGCCTGTCCTATGTGCTTTGCTTGATTATGGCCATTGTGAACACTATGCTGCTTGAAGACTATTTCTTTTTATGTTACTTGATGTTTGTAATGTAAAAGACCCCCGTTGTAATTTGGGGTCTAATTTTGGCTTGTACTGATAATAACTAGACAGACACTACTATGGTCATTTTGCTATCGTTACTGGTTAGTATCTATCATAGGATTATGAAGTATCAGGTAAAGACTAAGTAAAATGAACCTATCCAATCTTAAGTAGGTACCTATTGTTAAGCTAAGATCAACATGTACTTTTGTAACGAGGATTAACAAACAAACGAGACATAGTATCATGCTAGGTTATTAATCAAACGAGACATCGAGATAACTAGTAGGCGTCTCAATTGATGGTAAATAGTAATCTTAGTTAGAAATGAAATTTGAGGCGTTTAGAGAACTAGGTCAAACTAAAAAGCCCAATTACAACCGTTATGCTGCCGGTTTTTCAAAAAAATTGTGGAGTCTAGGCTAAACGTTAAGCGTTAAACTTTCATGAACAACTAAGTACGAGACATGACTTGAATGTTTAGATCACACCCTAGTCTAACCTTTATAGGCCGGGTTGGGGCGTGACACGGGCCCAGCCTCTACGTGAAGCGAAGTTGTCTTGCCCAAGGTATAGTGGGATTCGGTAATAAAAATGTGATGGATTAGGTTTTTGCCCTTTTCGAGGCTCACGATGTACGATCCGGGACGAATAAACTGTGCAAAGGAAGAAAAGTGTTTCAAATTTGAGGAAAATATTCAATTTTGGGCTCTGAAAATAGGTCCAGCTGAGCAGGCTTGCTGCCCCCGTCGTAGAGCTCTCGAAGAGCTTTCCAACAGTATGCTGTGCATCGCGTAGCTCGTGACGGATCAAAAGTTATGGGTACCGGAGCGATGGATACCTGGTCACAAGCCCCACGCCCTCGGTTTGTGGGCCTAGCCTCTAGGTGAAGTGAAGTTATCTTGCCCAAGGTGCCATGGGATTCGGTAATAGAAATATGATGGATTAGGTTGTCGTCCTTTTAGCGGCTAATGACGTACGATCTGAGATGAAAAAACTGCACAAAGGAAGAAAAATGTCTCGAAACTGATGAAAACGTTCGATTTTTTGCTCAGAAAATAGGTACAGCCGAGCAAGCTTGTTGTCCCCGTCGCAGAGCTCTTGGAGAGCTTTCCAATGTTATGCTATGCGCCGCGTAACTCCTTACGGATCAAAAGTTATGGGCAATGGAGCGACGAATACCTGTTCACAAGCCCCACGCCCTCAATTTGTGGGCCCAGCATCTACGTGAAGTGAAGTTGTCTTGCCCAAGGTGCTATGTGATTCGGTAATAGAAATGTGATGGATTAGGTTGTCTTTTTCACGGCTCACGACGTACGATCCGAGACCGAAAAATAGTGCAAAAGACGAAAAGTGTCCCAAAACTGACGAAAACGTTCGATTTTGGACTCTGAAAATAGGTGCAGCCCAGCAAGCTTGTTGCCCCCGTCGTAGAGCTCTAGGATAGCTTTCCAACGGTATGCTGTGCGCCGCGTAACTCCCTATGGATCAAAAGTTATGGGCACCGGAGTGACGGAGACCTGGTCCCAAGCCCTAAGCCCTCGGTTTGCAGGCCCATCCTCTACGTGAAACGAAGTTGTCTTGCCCAAGGTACAGTGGGATTCGGTAATAGAAATGTGATGGATTAGGTTGTCATCCTTTTCGCAGCTCACGACGTACAATTCGGGATGAAAAAATTGCGCAAAGGAAGAAAAGTGTCCCGAAACTGATGAAAACATTTGATTTCGGGCTCCAAAAATAGGTGCAGTCGAGCAGACTTGTTGCCCTTGTCGTAGAGCTCTCGGAGAGCTTTCTAACGGTATACGGTGTGCTGCATAACTCCTTACGGATCAAAAGTAAAGGGTATTGAAGCGACAGATACCTGGTCACAAGCCCCTCGCCCTCAGTTTGCGGGCCCTGCATCTGCGTGAAGTGAGGTTGTCTTGCCCAAGGTGCCGTGGGATTCGGTAATAAAAATGTGATGGATTAGGTTGTCGTCCTTTTCGCGGCTAACGACGTACGATCCGAGATGAAAAAACTGTGCAAAGGCAGAAAGGTGTCTCGAAATTGATGAAAACGTTCAATTTTCATCCCCGAAAATAGGTGCAGCTGAGCAGGATTGCTGCCCCCGTCGTAGAGCTCTCGGAGAGCTTTCCAACGTTATGCTGTGCGCCGCGTAACTCCTTACGGATCAAAAGTTATGGGCACGGGAGCGACGGATACTTGGTCACAAGCCCCACGCAATCAGTTTGCAGGCCCAACGTCTACATGAAGTGAAGTTGTCTTGCCCAAGGTGCCATGTGATTCGGTAATAAAAATGTGATAGATTAGGTTGTCGTCCTTTTCACGGCTCACAACGTACGATCCGGGACGGAAAAATAGTGCAAAAGAAGAAAAGTGTCCCGAAACTAATGAAAACGTTCGATTTTGGGCTTTGAAAACAGGTGCAGCAGAGCAAGCTTGCTACCCCCGTCGTAGAGCTCTAGGAGAGCTTTCCAACGGTACGTTGTACGCCACGTAACTCCTTATTGATCAAAACTCATGGGCACCGGAGTGACGGAGACCTGGTCCCAAGCCCCACGCTGTCGGTTTACGGGCCCAGCCTCTACGTGAAGTGAAATTGGCTTGCCCAAGGTACAGTGGGATTCGGTAATAGAAATATGATGGATTAGGTTGTCCTCCTTTTCACGGCTCACGACGTAGGATCCGAGATGAAATTACTGCGCAAAAGAAGAAAAGTGTCCCGAAACTGATGAAAATATTTGATTTTGGGCTCCGAAAATAGGTGCAGCCGAGCAGGATTACTGCCCTTGTCGTAGAGCTCTTGGAGAGTTTTCCAACGGTATGCTTTATGCCACGTAACTCCTTACGGATCAAAAGTTATAGGCACCAGAGTGACGGATACCTGGTCACAAGTCCCCCGCCTTCGGTTTGCAGGCCCATCGTCTAAGTGAATTGAAGTTGCCTTGCCCAAGGTGCTGTGTGATTCAGCAATAGAAATGTGATGGACTAGGTTGTCGTCCTTTTCGCAGCTAACGACATACGATCCGAGATGGAAAAATTGCGCAAAGGAAGAAAAGTATCCCGAAATTGTTGAAAATGTTCAATTTTTGGCTCTAAAAATAGGTGCAGCCGAGCAGGCTTGCTGCCCCCGTCGTAGAGCACTCGGAGAGCTTTCCAACAGTATGTTGTGCGCCGTGTAACTCTTTACTGATCAAAAGTTATGGGCATCGGAGTGACAAAGACCTGGTCCCAAGCCCCACACCCACGGTTTGTGGGCCCAGCCTCTACGTGAAGCGAAGTTGTCTTGCCCAAGGTACAGTGGGATTCAGTAATAGAAATGTGATGGATTAGGTTGTCGTTCTTTTTGCTGCTCACGACGTACGATCCAAGACGGAAAAATAGTGCGAAAGAAGAAAAGTATCCCGAAACTGACGAAAATGTTCGATTTTGGGCTCGGAAAATAGGTGCAGCCGAGCAGGCTTGCTGCCCCCATTGTAGAGCTCTCGGAGAGCTTTCCAACGGTATGCTGTGCGTCGTGTAACTCGTGACGGAACAAAAGTTATGGGCACCAGAGCGACGGATACCAAGTCACAAGCCCCACGCCCTCGGTTTGCGGGCCCAGCCTCTATGTGAAGTTAAGTTGTCCTGCCCAAGGTGCCATGGGATTCGATAATAGAAATGTGATGAATTAGGTTGTCGTCCTTTTCGCGGCTAACGACTTACAATCCGGGATGGAAAAATAACGTAAAAAAAGAAAAGTGTCCCAAAACTGATGAAAATTTTCGATTTTGGGCTACGAAAACAGGTGCAGCCGATAAGGCTTGCTGCCACCGTCATAGAGCTCTCGGATAGCTTTCCAACAGTATACTATGCACCGCGTAACTCCTTACGAATCAAAAGTTATGGGCACCGGAGTGACGCAGACCTAGTCCAAAGCCCCACGCCCTCAGATTGCGGGCCAGCCGCTGCGTGAAGCAAAGTCGTCTTGGCCAAGGTAGAGTGGGATTCGGTAATAGAAATATGATGGATTAGGTTGTCATTTTTTTCACGGCTCACGACGTAGGATCCGGGATGAAAAAACTGCGCAAAGGAAGAAAAGTGTCCCGAAACTGACGAAAACGTTTGATTTTGGGCTCCGAAAATAGGTACAGCAAAGCAGGATTGTTGCCCCTGTCGTAGAGCTCTCAAAGAGTTTTCCAACGGTATACTGTGCGCCGCGTAACTCCTTACGGATCAAAAGTTATGGGCACGGGAGTGACGGAGAGCTGGTCCCAAGCCCCACGCCCACGGTTTGCAGGCCCAGCCTTTACGTGAATCAAAGTTATCTTGCCCAAGGTACTATGGGATTCCGTAATAGAAATGTGATGAATTAGGTTGTCATCCTTTTCGTGGCTCACGACGTACGATCTGGGATGAAAAAACTGCGCAAAGGAAGAAAAGTGACGCGAAATTGATTAAAATGTTTGATTTTGGGCTTCGAAAACAGGTGCAGCCGAGCAAGCTTGCTGCCCCCGTATTAGAGCTCTCAGAGAGCTTTCCAACTGTACGATGTGTGCCGCGTAACTCCTTACGAATCAAAAGTTATGGGCACTAGAGTGTAGGAGACCTGGTCCTAAGCCCCATGCCCTACGTTTGCGGGCCCAGCCTCTACGTGAAGCGAAGTTGTCTTGCCCAAGGTACAGTGGGATTCGGTAATAGAAATATGACGAATTAGGATGTTGTCCTTTTCGCGGCTCAAGATGTACGATCCGGGACTAAAAAACTGCGCAAAGGAAGAAAAGTGTCCTGAAACTGATGAAAATGTTTGATTTCGGGCTCCAAAAATAGGTGCAGCCGAGCAAGCTTGTTGCCCTCATCGTAGAGCTCTCGGAGAGCTTTCCAACGGTATACAGTGCGCCGCATAACTCCTTACGGATCAAAAGTTATGGGCATTGAAGCGACAGATACCTGGTCACAAGCCCCACGCCCTCGGTTTGCGGGCCCTGCCTCTGCGTGAAGTGAGGTTGTCTTGCCCAAGGTGCCATAGGATTCGGTAATAAAAATGTGATGGATTAGGTTGTCGTCCTTTTTGGGGCTAACGACGTACGATCCGAGATGAAAAAACTGCGCAAAGGAAGAAAAGTGTCTCAAAATTGATGAAAACGTTTGATTTTCATCTCCAAAAATAGGTGCAGCTGAGCAGGCTTGCTGCCCCCGTCGTAGAGCTCTCGGAGAGCTTTCCAACGTTATGCTGTGCGCCGCGTAACTCCTTACGGATCAAAAGTTATGGGCACTGGAGCAACGGATACCTGGTCACAAGCCCCATGCTCTCAGTTTGCAGGCCTAGCGTCTACGTGAAGTGAAGTTGTCTTGCCCAAGGTGCCATGTGATTCGGTAATAAAAATGTGATGGATTAGGTTATCGTCCTTTTCACAGCTCACGACGTACGATCCGGGACGGAAAAAACAGTGCAAAAGAAGAAAAGTGTCCCAAAACTGACGAAAACGTTCGATTTTAGGCTTTGAAAACAGGTGCATCAGAGCAAGCTTGCTACCCTCGTCGTAGAGCTCTAGGAGAGCTTTCCAACGGTATGCTGTGTGCCACGTAACTCCTTATGGATCAAAAGTTATGGGCACTGGAGTGACGGAGACCTGGTCCCAAGCCGGATGCCGTCGGTTTGCGGGCCCAGCCTCTACATGAAGCGAAGTTGGCTTGCCCAAGGTACAGTGGGATTCGGTAATAGAAATGTGATGGATTAGGTTGTTCTCCTTTTCACGGCTCACGACGTAGGATCCGTAATGAAAAAACTGCGAAAAGGAAGAAAAGTGTCCCGAAACTGATGAAAACGTTCGATTTTGGGCTTTGAAAATATGTGCAGCTGAGCAGGATTGCTGCCCTTGTCGTAGAGCTCTTGGAGAGTTTTCCAACAGTATGCTTTACGCCACGTAACTCCTTACGGATCAAAAGTTATGGGCATCGGAGTGACGGATACCTGGTCACAAGTCCCCCGCCCTCGGTTTGCAGGCCCATCGTCTATGTGAATTGAAGTTGCCTTGCCCAAGGTGCTGTGTGATTCAGTAATAGAAATGTGATGGATTAGGTTGTCATCCTTTTCGCAGCTAACGACGTACGATCCGAGATGGAAAAATTGCACAAAGAAAGAAAAGTGTCCCGAAATTGTTGAAAATGTTTGATTTTCGGCTCTGAAAATAGGTGCAGCCGATCAGGCTTGCTGCCCCCGTCGTAGAGCTCTCGGAGAGATTTCCAACAGTATATTGTGTGCCGCGTAACTCCTTACAGATCAAAAGTTATGGGCATCGGAGTGACGAAGACCTGGTCCCAAGCCCCACACCCACGGTTTGCGGGCCCAGCCTCTACGTGAAGCGAAGTTGTCATGCCGAAGGTACAGTGGGATTCGGTAATAGAAATGTGATGGATTAGGTTGTCGTTCTTTTCGCTGCTCACGACGTACGATCCGAGACGGAAAAATAATGCGAAAGAAGAACAGTATCCCGAAACTGAGGAAAACGTTCGATTTTGGGCTCTAAAAACAGGTACAGCCGAGCAGGCTTGCTGCCCCCATCGTAGAGCTCTCGGAAAGCTTTTCAACGGTATGCTGTGCACCGTGTAACTCGTGACGGATCAAAAGTTATGGGCACCAGAGCGACGGATACCTAGTCACAAGCTCCACGCCCTCGGTTTGCGGGCCCAGCCTCTATATGAAGTGAAGTTGTCCTACCCAAGATGCCATGGGATTCGATAATAGAAATGTGATGAATTAGGTTGTCATCCTTTTCGCGGCTAACGACTTACGATCCGGGATGGAAAAACAACGCAAAAGAAGAAAAGTGTCCGAAAACTGATGAAAATGTTCGATTTTGGGCTACGAAAATAGGTGCAGCCGATAAGGCTTACTGCCACCTTCGTAGAGCTCTCGGATAGCTTTCCAACGGTATGCTATGCGCCCCGTAACTCCTTACGGATCAAAAGTTATGGGCATCGGAGTGAGGCAGACCTGGTCCAAAGCCCCACGCCCTCGGATTGCGGGCCAGCCGTTGCGTGAAGCAAAGTCGTCTGGCCTAAGGTAGAGTGGGATTCGGTAATAGAAATGTGATGGATTAGGTTGTCATTTTTTTCGCGACTCACGACGTAGGATCCGGGATGAAATAACTGCGCAAAGGAAGAAAAGTATCCCAAAACTGACGAAAACATTTGATTTTGGGCTCAGAAAATAGGTGCAGCAGAGCAGGATTGTTGCCCTTGTTGTAGAGCTCTCGGAGAGTTTTCCAACGGTATGCTGTGCGCCGCGTAACTCCTTACGGATCAAAAGTTATGGGCACCGGAGTGACTGAGACCTGGTCCCAAGCCCCACACCCTCGGTTTACGGGCCCAGCCTCTACGTGAATCGAAGTTATCTTGCCCAAGGTACCATGGGATTCGGTAATAGAAATGTGATGGATTAGGTTGTCATCCTTTTCGCTGCTAACGACGTACGATCTGGGATGAAAAAACTACGCAAAGGAAGAAAAGTGTCCCGAAATTGATTAAAATGTTCTATTTTGGGCCCCAAAAACAGGTGCAGCCGAGCAAGCTTGCTGCCCCCGTCTTAGAGCTCTCGGAGAGCTTTCCAACTGTATGATGTGTGCCGCGGAACTCCTTACGAATCAAAAGTTATGGGCACTAGAGTGTCGGAAACCTGGTCCCAAGCCCCACGCCCTACGTTTGTGGGCCCAGCCTCTACGTGAAGTGAAGTTGTCTTGCCCGAGGTACAGTGGGATTCAGTAATAGTAATGTGACGGATTAGGATGTTGTCCTTTTCGCGGCTCAAGACATACGATCCGGGACTAAAAAACTGTGCAAATGAAGAAAAGTGTACTGAAACTAATGAAAAAGTTTGATTTTGGGCTCCGAAAATAGGTGCAGTCGAGCAGGCTTGCTGCCCCATTAGTAGAGCTCTCCAATAGCTTTCCAACGGTATGATTTGCACCGTGTAACTCCTTACGAATCAAAAGTAATGTGCACCGGAGCGACGGATACCTGGTCACAAGCCCCACGCCCTCGGTTTACGGGCCCAGTATCTACGTGAATTGAAGTTGTCTTGCCCAAGGTGCTGTGTTGTTCAGTAATAGAAATGTGATGGATTAGGTTGTCGTCCTTTTCACGGCTCACGACGTACGATTCGGGACGAAAAACAGTGCAAAAGAAGAAAAGTGTCCCAAAAATGATGAAAACTTTCAATTTTGGGCTCCAAAAATAGGTACAGCTGAGCACGCTTGTTGTCCCCGTCGTAGAGCTCTGGGAGAGCTTTCCAACGGTATGCTGTGCGCCACGTAACTCCTTACGGATCAAAAGCTATGGGCACTTGAGCGACGGATACCTGGTCACAAGCCCCACGCGCTCAGTTTGCTGGCCCAGCGTCTACGTGAAGTGAAGTTGTCTTGCTCAAGGTGCTGTGTGATTCAATAATAGAAATGTGATGGATTAGATTGTCGTCCTTTACGCGGCTCACGACGTACAATACGTGACAAAAAATAGCGCAAAAGAAGAAAAGTGTCCCAAAACTGATGAAAACGTTCGATTTTGTGCTCTGAAAATAGGTGCAGCCGAGCAGGCTTGCTGTCCCTATCGTAGAGCTCCCAGAGAACTTTCCAACGATATGTTGTGCGCTGCGTAACTCCTTACGGATCAAAAGTTATGGGCACCAGAGTGACGGAGACCTGGTCCTATGCCCCACGCCCTCGGTTTGCGGGCCCAGCCTCTACGTGAAGCGAAGTTGTCTTGCCCAAGGTACAGTGGGATTCGGTAATAGAAATGTGATGGATTAGGATATTGTCGCCCTTCTCGCGGCTGACGACGTACGATCCGCGACGAAAAAACTGCGCAAATGAAGAAAAGTGTCCCGAAACTGATGAAAACGTTCGATTTTGGGCTCTGAAAATAGGTGCAGCCGAGTAGGCTTGCTACCCCTATCGTAGAGCTCTTGGAGAGCTTTCTAACAGTATGTTGTGCGTCGCGTAACTCCTTACGGATCAAAAGTTATGGCCACCAAAGCGACTGATACCTAGTCACAAGCCCCACGCCCTCGGTTTGTGGGCCCGGCGTCTACGTGAAGTGAAGTTGTTTTCCCAAGGTGCCGTGTGATACGGTAATAGAAATGTGATGGATTAGGTTGTCATCCTTTTCGCGACTCACGACGTACAATCCGGGATGGAAAAACAGTGCAAAATTAGAAAATTGTCCCAAACTGATGAAAACGTTCGATTTTGGGCTCTGAAAACAGGTGCAACCTAGCGGGGTTGCTGCCCCCATCTAAGAGCTCTCGCAGAGCTTTCCAACGGTATGCTGTGCGCAGCGTAACTCCTTACGGATCAAAAGTTATGGGCACCGGAGTAATGGAGACCTGGTCCCAAGCCCCACGCCCTCGGTTTGCGGGCCCATCCTCTACCTGAAGCGAAGTTGTCTTGCTCAAGGTACAGTGGGATTCGGTAATATAAATGTGATGGATTAGGTTGTCGTCCTTTTTACTGCTCACGACGTACGATCCGGGACAAAAACAGTGCGCAAAGGAAGAAAAGTGTCCTGAAACTGATGAAAATGTTCAATTTTGGGCTCCAAAAATAGGTGCAGCCGAGCAGACTTGCTGCCCCCGACGTAGAGCTCCCGGAGAGCTTTCCAACGATAAACTGTGCGCCGCGTAACTCTTGATGGATCAAAAGTGATGGGCACCGAAGCGACGGATATACTTGGTCAAAAGTCCCACGCCCTCGGTTTGCGAGCCCAGCCTCTACGTGAAGTGAAGATTTCTTGCCCAAGGTGCCATGGGATTCGGTAATAGAAATGTGATGGATTAGGTTGTCATCCTTTTTTGCGGCAAAAGACGTATGATCCGGGATGAAAAAACAGCGCAAAAGAAGAAAAGTGTCCCGAAATTGATGAAAATGTTCAATTTTGGGCTCCAAAAATAGGTACAGCCGAGCAGACTTTCTGCCCCCGACGTAGAGCTCCCGGAGAGCTTTCCAATGATATGCTATGCGCTGCGTAACTCCTTACGTATCAAAAGTTATGGGCACCGGAGTGACGGAGGCCTGGTCCCATGCCCCACGCCCTCGGTTTGCGGGCCCAGCCTCTACGTGAAGCTAAGTTGTCGTGCCCAAGGTATAGTGGGATTTGGTAATAGAAATGTTATTGATTAGGTTGTCGCCCTTTTCGCGGCTCACGACGTACAATCCAGGACGAAAAAACTGCGCAAAGGAAGAAATGTGTCCCAAAAGTGATAAAAACATTCACTTTTGGGCTCCGAAAATAGGTGCAGTTGAGAAGGATTGTCGTCCCAGTCGTAGAGCTCTCGGAGAGCTTTTCAACGGTATTCTGTGCACCGCGTAACTCCTTACGAATCAAAAGTTATGGGCACCGGAGTGACGGAGACAGTCCCAACCCCACGCCCTTGGTTTGTGGGCTCAGCCTCTACCTGAAGCGAAGTTCTCTCGCCCAAGGTACTGTGGGATTCGGTAATAGAAATATGATGGATTAGGTTGTTGTCCTTTTCGCAGCTCACGACGTACGATCCAGTACAAAAAAACTGCATAAAGGAAGAAAAGTGTCCCGAAACTGTTGAAAATATTCAATTTTGGGCTCCAAAAATAGGTGCAGCCAAGCAGACTTGCTACCCCCGTCGTAGAGCTCTCAGAGAGCTTTCCAACGGTATGCAGTGCGCCGCGTAACTCATGATGGATCAAAAGTGAAGGGCACCGGAGCTCCGGATATACTTGGTCAAAAGCCCCATGCCCTAGGTTTGCGAGCCCAGCCTCTACGTGAAGTGAAGATTTCTTGCCCAAGGTGCCATGGGATTCATTAATAGAAATCTGATGGATTAGGTTGTCATCCTTTTTCGCGGCTAAAGACGTATGATTCGGGACGAAAAAAAAGCGCAAAAGAAGAAAAATATCCCGAAACTGATGAAAACCTTCGATTTTGGGCTCTGAAAATAGGTGCAGTGGAGCAAGCTTGCTGCCCCTATTGTAGAGCTCTTGCAGAGCTTTTCAACGGTATGTTGTGCGCCGCGTAACTCCTTACAGATCAAAAGTTATGGGCATCGGAGTGACGGAGACCTGGTCCCCAAACCCACGCCCTCGGTTTGCGTGCCCTGCCTCTACGTGAGGCATAGTTGTCTTGCCCAAGGTACAGAGGGATTCGGTAATAGATATATGATGGATTAGGTTGTCGACCTTTTCGCGGCTCACGACGTACGATCCGGGATGAAAAAACTGCGCAAAGGAAAAAAAGTATACCGAAACTGATGAAAACGATCGATTTTGGGCTCCAAAAATTTGTGCAGCTGAGTATGCTTACTGGCCCCATTGTAGAGCTCTCGGAGAGATTTCCAACAGTATGCTATGCACTGGAGCGACGGATACCTGGTCACAAGCCCCACGCCCTCAGTTTGTGGGCCCAGCCTCTACGTGAAGTGAGGTTGTCTTGCCTAAGGTGACGTGGGATTCTGTAATAGAAATGTGATGGATTAGGTTGTCGTCCTTTTCGCGGCTAACGACGTATGATCCAGGACAAAAAAACAGCGCAAAAGAAGAAAAGTATCCCGAAACTGATGAAATGTTCGAATTTGGGCTACGAAAATAGGTGCATCCGAGCAAGCTTGCTGGCCCCGTCGTAGAGCTCTCGGAGAGCATTCCAACGGTATGTTGTGCGCCGCGTAACACCTTACGAATCAAAAGTTATGGGCACCGGAGCGACAGTTAACTAGTCACAAGCCCCGTGCCCTCGGTTTGCGGGCCCAACTTCTACGTGAATTGAAGTTGTCTTGCCTAAGGTACTGTGTGATTCGGTAATAGAAATGTGATGGATTAGGTTGTCGTCCTTTTCGCGGCTAACGACGTACGATCCGAGGCGAAAAAATAGCACAAAAGAAGAAAAGTGTCCCAAAACTGATGAAAACGTTCAATTTTGGGCTCCGAAAATAGGTGCAGCCGAGAAGGCTTGTTGCCCCTGTCGTAGAGCTCTCGGAGAGTTTTCCAACGGTATGTTGTGCGCCATGTAACTCTATACGAATCAAAAGTTATAGGCACCAGAGCGACGGATACCTGGTCACAAGTCCCACGCCCTCGGTTTGCGGGCCCATCGTCTACTTGAATTGAAGTTGTCTTGCCCAAGGTGCTGTGTGATTCGGTAATATAAATGTGATGGATTAGGTTGTCGTCCTTTTCGCGGCTCACGACGTACGATCCGGGACAGAAAAAACAGTGCAAATGAAGAAAAGTATCCCGAAAGTGATGAAAACGTTCAATTTTGAGCTCTTAAAAAGGTTGCAGCAGAGCAGGCTTGCTGCCCCAGTCGTAGAGCTCTCAGAGAACTTTCCAACGGTATGCTGTGCGCCGCGTAAGTCCTTACGGATCAGAAGTTATGGGCACCGGAGTGACGGAGACTTGGTCCCAAGCCCCACTCCGTCGGTTTGCGGGCCCAGCCTCTATGTGAGGCAAAGTTGTCTTGCCCAAGGTACAGTGGGATTCAAAAATAGAAATGTGATGGATTAGGTTGTCGTCCTTTTCGCGGCTCACGACGTACGATCCGGGATGAAAAAACTGCGCAAAGGAAGAAAGGTATCCCGAAACTGATGAAAACGTTAGATTTTGGACTCTGAAAATAGGTGCAGCCGAGCAGGCTTGCTACCCTCGTTCTAGAGCTCTCGGAGAGCTTTCTAATGGTATGCTGTGCGCCGCGTAACTCCTTACAAATCAAAAGTTATGGACACCGTAGTAACGGAGACCTGGTCCCAAACCCCATGCCCTCGATTTGCGGGCCCAGCCTCTACGTGAAGCGAAGTTGTCTTGCCCAAGGTACCGTGGGATTTGGTAATAGAAATGTGATGGACTAGGTTGTCGTCCTTTTCGCGGCTCACGACATACGATCCGTGACGAAAAAACTGCGGATCAAAACTACAGATCCCGAAATAGATGAAAACGTTCAATTTTGGCCTCCGAAAATTGGTGCAGCCGAGCAAGCTTGCTGCCCCCGTCGTAGAGCTCTCGGAGAGCTTTCCAACTGTATGTTGTGCGCAGCGTAACTCCTTACGGATCAAAAGTTATGGGCACCGGAGTAATGGAGACCTGGTCCCAAGCCCCACGCCCTCGGTCTTGCCCATGGTACAGGGGGATTCGGTAATAGAAATGTGATGGATTAGGTTGTCGTCCTTATCGCGGCTCACAACGTAAAATTCAGGATGAAAAAATTGTGCAAAGGAATAAAAGTGTCCTGAAACTGATGAAAACGTTCAATTTTGGTCTCCGAAAATAGGTGCAGCTGAGCACGCTTGTTGCCCTCGTCGTAGAGCTCTGGGAGAGCTTTCCAACGATATGCTGTGCGCCGCGTAACTCCTTACGTATCAAAAGCTATGGGCACCGGAGCGACGGATACCTGGTCACAAGCCCCACGCCCTCGTTTTGTGGACCCAACATCTACATGAAGTGAAGTTGTCTGGCCCAAGGTGCTGTGTGATTCGGTAAAATAAATGTGATGGATTAGGTTGTCGTCTTTTTCGCGGCTCACGACGTACGATCCGGGACAGAAAAACAGCGCAAAAGAAGAAAAGTGTCTCAAAACTGACGAAAACGTTCAATTTTGTCCTCTGAAAATAAGTGCAGCCGAGCAGGCTTGCTACCCCCATCGTAGAGCTCCCAGAGCGCGTTCCAACGATATGCTGCGCGCCGCGTAACTCCTTACGGATCAAAAGTTGTGGGCACCGGAGTGACGGAGAGCTTGTCCCAAGCCCCATGCCCTCGGTTTGCGGGCCCAGCCTCTATGTGAAGCAAAGTTGTCTTGCCCAAGGTACAGTGGGATTCAGTAATAGAAATGTGATGGATTAGGTTGTTGTCCTTTTCGCCGCTCACGACGTACGATCCGGGACAAAAAAATTGCGCAAAGTGAGAAAAGTATCCCGAAACTGATGAAAATGTTCAATTTTGGACTCTAAAAATAGGTGCAGCAGTGTAGGCTTGCTGCCCCTGTTGTAGAGCTCTCAGAGAGCTTTTCAACAGTATGATGTGCGCAGCGTAACTCCTTACGGATAAAAAGTTATGGGCACCGGAGTGACGGAGACCTGGTCACAAGCCCTACACCCTAGGTTTGCGGGCCCAGCCTCTACGTGAAGCGAAGTTGTCTTGCCCAAGGTATTGTGGGATTCGGTAATAGAAAAGTGGTGGATTAGGTTGTCGTCCTTTTCGTGGCTCACGACGTACGATCCAGGACGAAAAAACTGCGCAAAGGAAGAAAAGTGTCCTAAAACTGATGAAAATGTTCAATTTTGGGCTTCGAAAATAGGTGCAGCCAAGCAAGCTTGCTGCCGTCGTCGTAGAGCTCTTAGAGAGCTTTCCAACGGTATGCTGTGCGTCGAGTAACTCCTTACGGATCAATAGTTATGGGCACTGGAGCGACGGATACCTGGTCACAGGCCCCACGCTCTAGGTTTGCGGGCCCAGCCTCTACGTGAAGTGAGTTGTCTTGCCCAAGGTGCCATGGGATTCGTTAATAGAAATGTGATGGATTAGATTGTCGTCCTTTTCGCGGCTAACGACGTACGATGCGGGACGAAAGAGCAATGGAAAAGAAGAAAAGTGTTCCAAAATTGATGAAAATGTTCGATTTTGGGCTCCAAAAATAGGTGCAGCCGAGAAGGCTTGCTACACCATTCGTAGAGCTCTCGGAGAGCTTTCCAACGGTATGATGTGCGCCGCGTAACTCCTTGCGAATCAAAAGTTATGGGCACCGAAGCGACGGATACCTAGTCACAAGCCCCACGCCCCACGCCCTCGGTTTGCGGGCCCAGCATCTACGTGAATTGAAGTTGTCTTGCCAAAGGTGTTGTGTTATTCGTTAATAAAAATGTGATGGATTAGGTTGTCGTCCTTCTCGCGGCTCACGACGTACGATCCGAGACGAAAAAATAGTGCAAAAGAAGAAAAGTGTCCCGAAATTGATAAAAACGTTCAATTTTGGGCTCCAGAAATAGGTGCAGCCGAGCACGCTTGTTGCCGCTGTCGTAGAGCTTTGGGAGAGCTTTCCAACGGTATGCTGTGCGCCGCGTAACTCTTTACGGATCAAAAGCTATGGGCACCGAAGCGACGGATACCTGGTCATAAGCCCCACGCCCTCGGCTTGCGGGCCCAGCGTCTATGTGAAGTAAAGTTGTCTTGCCCAAGGTGACATGTGATTCGGTGATAGAAATGTGATGGATTAGGTTGTCGTCCTTTTCGCAGTTCACGACGTATGATCCTGGACAAAAAAACAGCGCAAAAGAAGAAAAGTGTCCCAAAACTGATGAAAACGTTCGATTTTGTGCTCTGAAAATAGGTGCAGCCAAGAAGGTTTGCTGCCCCTGTCGTAGAGCTCCCGGAGAGCTTTCTAATGATATGTTGTGTGCCGCGTAACTCCTTACGGATCAAAAGTTATGGGCACTGGAGTGACGGAGACCTGGTCCTAAGCCCCACGCCCTCGGTTTGCGGGCTCAGCCTCTACGTGAAGCGAAGTTGTCTTGCCCAAGCTATAGTGGGATTCGGTAATACAAATGTTATGGATTAGGTTGTTGCCCTTTTCGCGGCTCACGTCGTTCGATCCGGGATGAAAAAATTGCGCAAAGGAAGAAAAGTATCCTGAAACTGATGAAAACGTTCAATTTTGGGCTTCGAAAACAGATGCAGCCGAGCAAGCTTGCTGTCCCCGTTGTAGAGCTCTCAGAGAGCTTTTCAATGGTATGTTGTGCGCTACGTAACTCCTTACGAATCAAAAGTTATGGGCACCGAAGTGACGGAGACCTGGTCCCAAACCCCACGCCCTCGGTTTGCGGGCCCAGCCTCTACGTGAAGCGAAGTTGTCTTGCCCAAGGTACCGTGGGATTCGGTAATAGAAATGTGATGGATTAGGTTGTCATCCTTTTCGCGGCTCACGACGTACGATCCAGGATGAAACAACTGCGCAAAGAAAGAAAAGCATCCCAAAACTGATGAAAATGTTCAATTTTGGGCTCTGAAAACAGGTGCAGCTGAGCAAGCTTGCTGCCTCCATCATAGAGTTCTTGGAGAGCTTTCCAACGGTATGCTGTGCGCAGCGTAACTCCTTACAAATCAAAAGTTGTGGGCACTGGAGTAACGGCGACCGGGTCCCAAGCCCCACGCCCTCGGTTTGCGGGCCCAGCCTCTACGTGAAGCAAAGTTGTCTTACCCAAGGTACAGCGGGATTCGGTAATAGAAATGTGATGGATTAGGTTGTCGTCCTTTTCACGGCTCACGACGTACGATCTGGGACGAAAAAACTGTGCAAAGGTAGAAATTTGAGGCCCGACCCCGAATAGCGTGTCTTACCTCGATTTGCATGCCTTAGACCCAAAATTATATGACTGACCTTGGATTACGTGCCTTGTCTTGGTTTTCGTGTTTGCCTCGTCATACGTACCTTGACCTAGAATTGTGTTCCCTAATCCTCGACTTACGTGCGATACCTAGATATACGTGCACTGACCTCGATTTAGGTGCGTTACCTCGTTTCGTGTGCCCTAACCTTGAATTGCGTGTCTTAACCTAGGTTTAAGTGCCATACCTTGATCTACATGCATCGTATCAAATTTCATGCTTTGCATTGGTTTGCGTGCATTCATTTAGGATTGCGTGCATTTACTTTGAAATCCGTGTATTAGTCTTGAATTATGTGCCTTACCTCGTAGTACGTGTTTACCTCGTAGTGCGTACCCTAGACCTAAGAATGCGTGCCTACACCCTAATCAATAAAGATTCCTGCACAAAGCACAAGACAATAAAATAATCCTACACAATCCACTAATTATTATTATATTCCTAATTCAAATCCTACAAATTCCACTAACTATAAAATAACATTAAATTATTCATAAACATTCCACTAACATTATTTTAATCCTAATTCAAATTCACTACAAGACAAAACTCTATCATCATCCAAACCATCCACAATATAATATACTTAATCACCTTTTCCTACAAGATCACTAACACCTAAATATTATATTTTAAACCCACTACAAGACAATCTCACAAACCTCTAAACATACCCTATATTCTATTCTAACTTCAAAGCTACACAAGCACCTAAGCCAACATTTTCTTACACAAATACTAAACACAAGACTCATGAAAATACACACACACACACACACTAGATCTCTACACTTTTTCTCATCCTCTCAAATCAGAAAATACACACCGACCCAACACATAATCAAAATTCAAATGCTCAAGACAACAAAACATACTCTTACACACTTTTCCTAAACCCTATGCTCTTTTTTCTAACTCCCAAGCATGCCCACACTTATCCCTTACACCTTGCACTCGCTAGGCAGAATAATTAGCATAATTTGAATGCCTTTGGCTGAAATCATCATTCCATACACGAAATTGACACTTCACCTGTAACACCCCGATCCCTCTCAAGACCGGAAGTTCTATCAATCAATCTAATCACAACCCAATTCCAAACCCGGGCATAATTTTTTTTAGGGAAAACGGACGGAGTCTCCTCTGTTTCTAGGCAAAATGTAAAACCTGTAATAGCATATAAGTGGACCAGTATCGTGTCCAACCATACAAACACCTCAAGGTCATCCGAGCCTCGGTTCTCAACAATTAAACACAACAATATACATATTTCCAAGTACCCAAACTATTCTAACTCTTTTCCTTTAGACAATTACATACATGCAATGAAATTAAACTATACTAACTGAATACATAAACAAGCTCTTCAAATCACTTCAATAACCTAATAAAACTTAAATTATATTCCTTTTTAACACTAAATACAAACAACACATGAAACATACATCTTTGCATCTTTGACAACTCAAGCCACATAGCACGCAAGACAACTCTTCAAGCACGAATTTTCACGTAATTACGAACTTTCCAGCTAACATGGCATTTCCTGAAATGTGGTGGTGAGGAGTGAGTATACACAACACGTATACTCAGTGAGGGCGAGACAGATATCGAGGTGGAGAGAAAGAAGGTCGTGCAATGCAAATAGGTACAGTTAAGCAATATAATCAATAAGAAAGCATTCAATATACACGACAATACAATAAACAATTAAAGAAAGTATTAACACAACCATTCAAAGCTATACCACACTCTGAAGGCTATGGTTCACTCATACGAGTAATGTACCATTCGATTCGATTCCACGAGCATTACATCAATCTCAAGCTTGATGTTGACAACGATGACAATAAGCGCGCAACCACATTATAACTTCAGTTTGGAATACCCCGGAAGTATCCAATCAATTCTACGACCCAAATCTCCCTGGGAGGTAACCCAAGCGAGAATGGGAATAGGAAACGGAGCTAGAGCAACCAACACTGGCAGCTCGAGACTACCCAGAGAGGCCCATCACTCACGCGCCTGACACTATGTAATGCAATACAAGATACAAGCAATAAACGAGCGATAGCACAACAATATAGATTAGTGGCGATAAACAAGATATCAAGCATTTATAATCAACATTAGCATTCAATTAACTTTTTAAACATAACTATCATTAATAGCAACAAGGACATTAATTAAGCAAGTAACAGCAGTTCAAACACGAAAACGACAAATATCACTATTCAATCTCTAACTTCCAGAGGCAATTACGAGCAAACGAGCTACGAGATTAGGAAACTGATTTCACTACATTCACTTAGGCACCACAAGGCACGTTTCTATGTCACTAAACTTCATTTTCCCAACCGAAGGCCGAAAGTCCACCTACTGTGTTTGAACTACAACTATACCAATCGGTCGCTCAATCAATGCCACAACAGCGCCAAAAGTGCTTCCACGCCCTCAATAGCAAAACCCCCGGCTCAATTCGAGCACGGTCAACTTTTGGTCAAACGGCCCCTTTTCGTTTCATTGTCTAATTTTCAATTTTAACAAAGGCCGATCCGTTTTTATTGCACATTTTATCTTTCTATCACTAATGGCACCTATCCAAATCAAGCAATCGCAATTCGGATCAAAATCCGAAATTCTAGGGTTTTACTATTCAAAATTCACTATTCATTAGTTTTTCTCAATTTCAAATACGCAATTCCAGCCGTAAAAATCTCTAAATAACTATCAAACAATGCTATACGAACTCAAAGGAAGCTATATCAAGCAATTACAGGCATTATAACACATTATATATCAAATCTAAAAATTTGAAACAAAAATCAAATTCGAATTTATATGCACAAAAGCGTGAAAACCCTCACAGAGATTGAAGACCAAGACCCGCAAGGACCCGAGCCACGACCCCCGAGTAATTCCACGTATGATTGTACAAGAAAAAATGGAAGCAAAATCTTTTTTTTCCTCCTTGGAGCATTCGGCCATGGCAAGGACAAGATGGGCATTTTGCAATTTGTTTTTCTTGATTTTTGCCTTGTTTTATTATTTAAAAGGTGACAAAGGGTATTTTGGTCATTTGCAAAATCAAGCTTAAATTAAAATTGATCAAATAAGCTTATTTTAATGCCATTTAATCTAATTCAAGTTAAAACAATGCAATTTTAATGAAAACCAATTAAAACTAGCTAAATTAAGCTAAAAACATTTTTCACTAAGTCTAAGAAATATTTCTCTAACTCTCATTTTTAAAATACTACGATCAAATGGTCAATAAATGATCGCTAATAAAGTGATGAGCAATAATATAAAACTTTAATTTTTTTGAAAAGTAGAATAGTAGAATAGTTTAAAATTCACTCCGGCTCGGAGTTACTTTTCTCATTTATTTGAAAACCGAGTAATTTTAATGCAAGACAATTAAAACCGATTATTAAAATAATCAAAACAATCAAAATAATCAATATTCATTTAAAAATAATTAATTTAACTATTTCTTGAATATTTTAAAGAATTATGAAGTTAATGTTAAGATACAAATGAACAAATTAATATAAACACGTAATCAGATACAATTAAATACTAACATTTAAGATGACACTTAATTAAATATAAGAAAGTAAATCCGATTTCTATAAATAATAAAAATAGGTGATAATCTTTTAATTAATCAATGTAAAGATTATTAAATGCTTCCAAAAGAAGTATCAAAATAGTACAAATTGGTTGATTTAACTAATTAAACATTTAATTAAATGTAGTCAAATGCTATTAAATGCATGCCGAGTTCGGGTTATCACATCACCTAAGCACACAAATCTCAAAAACACTCAAAACCTCATTTTTCTCTCAACTCTCTCTCCCTCTCTCATCATTTTCGACCCTAGCTCTCTCTTGAGCAACCAAGACTCCTCACAAGCTCTCAAGGACTCTCTAAGACTCTCCCAAGCTCGGCCATAGCAAGCAAACATGCAAGAAAGTCTCATACAAGCTCATAACTCATCATTTTCGGCCTAGGTAAAGTTTTGATGCTTTTCTTCCATTTCTTTTTGTTCTAAACACGTGCACACTTCCTACACAAGCTAACTAAGCTAGGATTTAAAGGAAATCAAGATACCTCTCGGCCAAAGCAAGGAAAAAGTTCCATTTGTGTGATTTCAAGAGCATTTGTGCATTTTCATCCATCAAGTTGCTGAGGTGAGGGTTAAACTCTTTTAAAATCTTTCAAAAACCACATGCATGCCTTCATATGTCTATTTTTACCTCTGCACTTGTGGTATATGTGTGTACATGAGCTTTTGTAACCATGCATGGCAAGATATTTAGCTAGAACTTGAAGATAGGTAAAATCGCAAAAATGGTAGATTTCTGACTTGTTAGATCGAAGTGAATTTGGCCTGGTAAATGATGTTGAAAATGCATGAAAATTGGTAGGTACCTAGTTTTGCCAGTTCTGAGAATTTTTCATAGAAATAGGCCAGGTACCTAGTTTTGCCAATTCTGAGCATTTTTCATAGAAATAGGCCAAGGCCAATTTTGACTCTAAAGTCTCCAAACTGGCAAAACAACGAAAGGTGTCTAAATCTGGAAAATCTGAGAAAATGGAGCAGGTTTTTGGCAGTTCACTGTCCTTGTAGAACGAAATGGTTTTTACCTAGTAAATGATATTTAAAATGCATGAAATCTGGTAGGTTACTAAAATTTTCTGTTCTGGACATTTTTTACAGAAATAGGCCAAAGCCAATTCTGACTCTAAGACCCTCAAAAATAACAAAAAACGTAATGTGTCTAAAACTGGACAGTTTTGCGTAGTCTCACGGTTTTGGCCATAACTCCTAAGACTGAACTCCAAATGAGGTGAGGTTTGTTTTTGGATTTAAATCACTCATTAAGCTTTAATTTTATATTTTGTTCACTGAAATTGGAGATTGTTTGGTTGTCTAAATGAATGTGGAAAAACAGACTATTGCAGTGAAGTTTTTGTTTAGTGATGTGCTTAGAATCATGTTGAGACCTTGCTTGGGGTATTGAATGCTTGGAATTGTGATACTTGGATGTTGTGTGAACTATTGTGGTTGGTTGAAGTTGCTTAATGTGATTGATGTATGGTTTGGGATCATTAATCGATTAATGGTATGCTTAATCGCACGTTTAAGCACGGAATTGAGACCCTAACGCTTATGACTTTTGTTAAGAGATGGTCTATTGGTTAAATGTGTCAAATTGTGTGATTAGTAGGCTGCCCAATAAATGTTATATAGGATTGATGTGGTCTAAGTATTACTTGTGGTGCTTAGCAAATGAACTAACCCCGAGCATGGCCTAGTAAACCCTAATGGCCCCGTGGGTTCCCGAGTCATAAACCATTCTTGTGTTAATTATAAATGATGTTGAAGGAGGTTAATAGGCGGCTCGGGATTGTCCATATAGCTCTAAACATGATTCCTGATGATTGCATGTTGATACGTGAACTATTCTTGCACCCGGTCTTGTATAAGTGTCGTTGCGTGCTCGTATGCTCTCAACACTTAATATGTGAACTAAAAGGAGCTATATGACTTGTTTTATATGGTGTTACTTGGCTGTCCGTTAAATTTTCACATGCTCCTAAGTGTTTTACAAAGTGAATGTATATGTCAAAGCATGCCTTGTAAGTTTACTTATCGATATGCGATCTTATAATTGCTCGGAGGCAACCTACTTTGTTGACCTCCTAATGTGAATTGTTAAAAGACATCCTATGGCTTATTTGAACATGATTACTTGGCTGCCCGTGGAAGTTTAATTGCTTTCAAATTGATATATGAAATGATTACATGTTCTTACAATGCCTTATATACCAATATGTCAAAATGTGATCATATACTTGCTCAGAGACAACCTACTTTGTTGACCTCCCAATATGAAATGTTAAATGGCATACATGTGCATTGCATACAAGGTTGCAATGTTTCATTCTAGCATGGTAGCGTTCACGCACACCGGGCGGCATTGGGCTTGCCGGTGCAACCGTGACTACCATGGTCCAATTCCCTCTCTCGCTTGGGGGCTAGACTTCCTTGGAGAGTTGGGTCGTAGGATTTCGGGGTACATCCGGAGTACACCCATTTGGCGTGATAAGTGGATGATTTGAAGTCAGCCGCAACAACTGTTATTGGAAATGAATTTAGAGCAAAAGCTCACCGTATCTTTTTCACTACGTGTATAAGTACTCTCGCTTGGTTCCTAGAGGATCTCGGGGAGGAAAGACGGGTAATTGTGTTCTCTTACTTTTATATTACATTATGAACTTACTTGTGTTATATGTTATGCTTTCAAAAAGGGTTTTTCATAAGTTGAACCGGAAAAAGAGTTTCAAAACGTATTTCTCATTCCCCCTCGCTGAGTTCATAAGGATTCACCCTTTTTTATCATCACAGGTGAAGAAGATCAGGAACAGGCACCCATGGATAACGTGCCTATTGATGACTCCTTGGAGCGATTACGTGATTTATGTGCCATTCTTGATAGTGGCTGTTTTGTTAACGTTGTCTTTGCTTGAAGAATACTTATTTTGTTGATGTAAATGACCCCGTTGTAATTTGAGTCTAATTTTTGGATTGTACTATCTATAACCGGACGAACTCTTAATTTGGTTATTTGCTTTCATTATCTCGTATAATAGTTATCGTAGGCGTTTAAACCACTAGATGATTAATCCACTAAGTTAACTCTATCTAATTTCACTTAGGTACTCACCCGTACCCTAAAGGATAATAGGTACTTGCATAATAGTAAATTGACAAATAAATGGAACATAATTATCAAGCTAGGCTTTTTAACCAAATGAGACTTTCAAGATAAATTAGTAGGCATATCGGTTGATGACAAAATATGAATATTAGTGGGAATCGAATCAAGGATTGGCAGTTTTGAGGCATTTTAGAAAATAGGTCCAACCAAAGGTCTTACATATAGCCGTCATGCTGCTGGATTTTTGGAAAATCTTTTGGAGTTCTAAATCAACGTTAAGTATTAATTGTAAGAAATGACCAAGTCGTACAAATAGCGTAAAAGAATTAGGTCATTCCTTAGTCTAGCCTCCATAGGTCGGGTCAGGGCGTGTCACCTTATATTAGAATGGTATCAGAGCTTAGTTTGCTAACTAGGCATTAGTCGGGTTCAACTCTCGGACTGTAGGTAGAAGCCCTAAGGTAATTATAATGTCTTGTTTATATGTGTTAATATGTGCTAATGTGCTTTAATTGCTTTAAGTATTGAATTGTGGACAATATGTATTCTGTATCATGCACACCGATACGTCCTCAATAATGCATGCATGCTTTTATACTCCTTCCTTGATACATGTGCATGTTATATAACCGTGAATGACTGTTTATACACATAGATAGTTAGGATTAGGACTTTTAGGGAAGTGAATTTGTGCAGGACGAACGAAAAGGCTCGGTTAGAGATTTCTGGCATCTTCACATGTACTCGATGGATTGTATGTATTATTGGATATGTATATATATAAAATGCATAGCACAGGTATAATTGTTGAGGTAAAGTTATCTCCTTATCTTTGGAATACCCATACCTGTAATTGAGTTATCAATTTTGTAGCCATAAAGTTCTTGATTTTGTTAAACCGTTCTTCTAATTGTGGTTTAAGAATAAATGTTAAGGACATACAACTTCCCTTAGATATAAGAATATACTATTGGACATGTGGAGTAGTATATATATATCCATATGCTATAATGGAAGTTTGACTTAGGAGTTGCTTTTGAGTCAAATTCTTATATCTTAAATTGGTATAATAGACTATTTATATGATTGAATCCTTACTTGATTGGAATTAAGCATCGTTGAACCTAATAAGGTGTATACTAGCGAATTTCAAGTTCACTCAATGGTAAGATCGTGTCCTAGAAATTAATAGATGAATTCGTGGAAATTGACGATAGGGTTAGATTATTAAGGCATGAATAGTATATTTAAGTGACTCAACAATGGATAACCTCAAGACATGTAGACAACTCTGGAGATTGAGTTTAACAAGGTTGATGATTTTTTAGTATAACAAGATATAGAGATGTTGAAATCGAGGGATTCACGTAGCTAGAACTCGTGTTTGGAAAACTACACCTAAAGTGTTAGGTCGAGTAGAAGTGTAAGGAATTGAATTATGCATTAGATGACTAACGTTGCTAAAGGTCCTAAGTTGGATATCGGTGATATTTAGAATCATGATATTAATTTGGTGCCTCTCGGATTTAGTTGTAATTATGCAAGTAAGTCAATCTATGCACTCGTTGTTTGGATACCCTAGAGGATGTTAGGAAGCATATATCCCTAAGTAATACCGATGGACCCGGTATATAAACCATGGAAATGATATTAAGCATCTGGTTGCAAAGTGGAGTCATTAGGGTATGATTTGTAATCGTAAGTAGCTAATAACGAGTATGCATGATGATTCATGGTGAACCCTAGGACCTAAGGTCAATGAGACTTGATGCTCTTAGCTAGTTGAACATGTAAATGAAGAGACTAAGATTCCATATAGTTAAGATAGAGATGAATTAAAGTCATGATGACCCAAGAGACTGCTGTTAGACAACCGTATTATGTGCACCGTTTCACGTCTAGAAACTAGCCGTTGGTAGACTTCGAATTGTGGTCGTTAAATTGAGGGCGTATCTTGTAGTGATAGTTAAATGAGTTGTTGACTACTTTTGAAGTTCTATTAGATTATATTGAAGGATGCCTTGTGGTTATAATTCTTATGTTGACACAGCATTGAAGTTATTTTGTGTAACAAGCTACTTGGATTAGTATGGTAAGTATCTTATGAGCTAGATCATTTCGGTACCCATTTATAGTCCTAGGATTGTTGTTGTACGACTGGTAACCTAGTAGAGAATTGATATCACTTACACGGCTATGAACCCAGCTTAGTAACATTAATGTTGGAGATATATTGGCGGGCATTAAGTGTTCGAAGGAATGACTAGGTCGCTAAGTGAGTAGGACCATTGTCTTCTTAAGTATGACGTAACCTTGGATTGAGATTAGTGGAATTTATTTGAGGTTGAAACAATTCGTCTTAGGAGTTTTGGATAAGATTAAAAGAAAATTCTGAAGCCTTGTGACTTAAAAATAGAGATTTGAATAAGGAAATAAATTGTGGATCGCAAGCTGATAAAATTTACTTGTAAGAGTTGAACTAGTGTAACATGATTAGTTTACCTATGCAATTTCGATGGCAATTTGTTGGTGGTACTTAATAAACCTTGGAGTTTGAGTTTCATGAATCTCAATGGTCTTTCTCCTTGATTACGAGCGTAAAGGTTAATGAAACTGGGGAAGAATGTTAGTGAATAGGAGTCTGTAACCGGGAGAGTAGTCATTAGAAGATTTGTTAATCTAATGTACCTACGAGATAAGGACTATGATACTATCGATAGATGACGATTTGAGATGGATTAGTTTGTTTGGTGAGTTCTTCCTGAAAATAGGGTCGTATCGTGGAAATAATCCATAACATGTGTATGTCTTACGTGCTAACAATTTTGAAGCTAGTAGATAGGATATGTAAATCAGATATAGACCTATCATCCCGAAATTAGTGTATGTCAACATAGGATCGTGGAATTATTGTGATATTCCTTTTGAGGTATGAATGCGAGATTGATACAACATAAGTCATGATTTTGGAGTCATAGTTATATTGTTAGAATACCGATGCAGCTTTGATTACTATGTTTGGAGATTCTAACCTTAGTTAATGAACTTGATCTTAAGATCAAATGGAGAATAGAGTCGTTCAAAGAAACGGACGGTAAATGTAGGGGCCACACCGAAATAAAGGATTGGAGAAACGTATGAAGCGAATTGGTTGGTGTAAGAGAGATCACAAAACACGGGATGAACTAGAGTGGGAAAAATATCAAAACCCAGAACCCATCTAAATGACCCCAACAAGTAAGAATGAATTTCGGGACGAAATTCTTTCAAGGAGGGGAGGATGTGAGGCCCGACCCTGAATAGCGTGTCTTACCTCGATTTACGTGCCTTAGACCCAGAATTATATGACTGACATTGGATTACGTGCATTGTCTTGGTTTTCGTGTTTGCCTCGTCATACGTGCCTTGACCTAGAATTGTGTTCTCTAATCCTCGACTTACGTGCGATACCTATATATACGTGCACTGACCTCGATTTAGGTGCGTTACCTCGTTTCGTGTGCTCTAACCGTGAATTGCGTGTCTTAACCTAGGTTTAAGTGCCATACCTTGATTTACGTGCATCGTATTGAATTTCATGCTTTGCATTGGTTTGCGTGCATTCATTTAGGATTGCGTGCATTTACTTTGGAATCTGTGCATTAGTCTTGAATTATGTGCCTTACCTCGTAGTACGTGTTTACCTCGTAGTGCGTACCTTAGACCTAGGAATGCGTGCCTACACGCTAATCAATAAAGATTCCTGCACAAAGCACTAGACAATAAAATAATCCTACACAATCCACTAACTATTATTATATTCCTAATTCAAATCCTACAAATTCCACTAACTATAAAATAATATTAAATTATTCCTAAACATTCCACTAACATTATTTTAATCCTAATTCAAATTCACTACCAGACAAAACTCTATCATCTTCCAAACCATCCCCAATATAATATACCTAATCACCTTTTCCTACAAAATCCATTAACACCTAAATATTATATTTTAAACCCACTACAAGACAAAATCTCACAAACCTCTAAACATACCCTATATTCTATTCTAACTTCAAAGCTACACAAACACCTAAGCCAACATTTTCTTACACAAACACTAAACACAAGACTCATGAAAATACACACACACACACACATACACTAAATCTCTACACGCTTTCTCATCCTCTCAAATATGAAAATACATACCCACCCAACACATAATCAAAATGCAAATGCTCAAGACAACAAAACATACTCTTACACACTTTTCCTAAACCCTATGCTATTTTTTCTAACTCCCAAGCATGCCCACACTTATCCCTTACACCTAGCACTCCCTAGGTAGAATAATTAGCATAATTTGAATGCCTATGGCTGAAATCATCATGCCATACACGAAATTGACACTTCACCTAAGCACACAAAGCTCAAAAACACTCAAAAGCTCATTTTTCTCTCAACTCTCTCTCCCTCTCTAATCATTTTCGACCCTAGCTCTCTCTTGAGCATCCAAGACTCCTCACAAGCTCTCAAGGACTCTCTAAGACTCTCCCAAGCTAAGCCATAGCAAGCAAACACGCAAGAAAGTCTCATACAAGCTCATAACTCATCATTTTCGGCCTAGGTAAAGTTTTGATGGTTTTCTTCCATTTCTTTTTGTTTAAACACATGCACACTTCCTACACAAGCTAACTAAGCTAGGATTTAAAGGAAATCAAGATACCTCTCGGCCAAAGCAAGGAAAAAGTTCCATTTGTGCGATTTCAAGAGCATTTGTGCATTTTCATCCATCAAGTTGCTAAGGTGAGGGTTAAACTCTTTTAAAAGCTTTCAAAAACCACATGCATGCCTTCATATGTCTATTTTTACCTCTGCACTTGTGGTATATGTGTGTACATGAGCTTTTGTAACCATGCATGGCAAGATATTTAGCTAGAACTTGAAGATAGGTAAAATCGCAAAAATGGCAGATTTCTGACTTGTTAGATCGAAGTGAATTTGGCCTGGTAAATGATGTTGAAAATGCATGAAAATTGGTAGGTAACTAGTTTTGCCAGTTCTGAGAATTTTTCATAGAAATAGGCCAAGGCCAATTTTGACTCTAAGTCTCCAAACTGGCAAAACAACGAAAGGTGTCTAAATCTGGAAAATCTGGGAAAATGGAGCAGGTTTTTGGCAGTTCACTGTCCTTGTAGAACGAAATGGTTTTGACCTAGTAAATGATATTTAAAATACATGAAATCTGATAGGTTGCTAAAATTTTCTGTTCTGGACATTTTTACCAGAAATAGACCAAAGCCAATTCTGACTCTAAGACCCTCAAAAATAACAAAAAATGTAATGTGTCTAAAACTGGACAGTTTTGCGTAGTCTCACGGTTTTGGCCATAACTCCTAAGTCTGAACTCTAAATGAGGTGAGGTTTGTTTCTGGATTTAATCACTCATTAAGCTTTAATTTTATATTTTGTTCACTAAAATTGGAGATTGTTTGTTTGTCTAAATGAATGTGGGAAAACAGACCATTGCAGTGAAGTTTTTGTTTAGTGATGTGCTTAGAATCATGTTGAGACCTTGCTTGGGGTATTGAATGCTTGGAATTGTGATACTTGGATGTTGTGTGGACTGTTGTGGTTGGTTGAAGTTGCTTAATGTGATTGATGTATGGTTTGGGATCATTAATCGATTAATGGTATGCTTAATCGCACGTTTAAGCACGGAATTGAGACCCTAACGCTTATGACTTTTGTTAAGAGATGGTCTATTGGTTAAATGTGTCAAATTGTGTGATTAGTAGGCTTCCCAATAAATGTTATATATGATTGATGTGGTCTAAGTATTACTTGTGGTGCTTTGCAAATGAACTAACCCCGAGCACGGCCTAGTAAACCCTAATGGCCCCGTGGGTTCCCGAGTCATAAACCATTCTTGTGTGATTTATAAATGATGTTGAAGGAGGTTAATAGGCTGCCTAGGATTGTCCATATAGCTCTAAACATGATTCCTGATGATTGCATGTTGATACGTGAACTATTCTTGCACCCGGTCTTGTATAAGTGTTGTTGCGTGCTCGTATGCTCTCAACACTTAATATGTGAACTAAAAGGAGCTATATGACTTGTTTTATATGGTGTTACTTGGCTGTCCGTTAAATGTTCACATGCTCCTAAGTGTTTTACAAAGTGAATGTACATGTCAAAGCACGCCTTGTAAGTTTACTTATCGATATGCGATCTTATAATTGCTCGGAGGCAACTTACTTTGTTGACCTCCTAATGTGAATTGTTAAAAGACATCCTATGGCTTATTTGAACATGATTACTTGGCTACCCGTGGAAGTTTAATTACTTTCAAATTGATATATGAAATGATTACATATTCTTACAATGCCTTATATACCAATATGTCAAAATGTGATAATATACTTGCTCGGAGGCAACCTACTTTGTTGACCTCCCAATATGAAATGTTAAATAGCATACATGTGCATTGCATACAAGGTTGCAACCTTTCATTCTGGCATGGTAGCGTTCACGCACATCGGGCGGCATCGTGATTGCCGGTGCAACCGTGACTACCATGGTCTAATTCCCTCTCTCGCTTGGGGGCTAGACTTCCTTGGAAAGTTGGGTCGTAGGATTTCGGGGTACATCCGGAGTACACCTATTTGGCGTGTTAAGTGGATGATTTGAAGTCGACCGCAACAACTATTATTGGAAATGAATTGAGAGCAAAAGCTCACTGTATCTTTTTCACTACGTGTATAAGTACTCTCGCTTAGTTCCTAGAGGACCTCGGGGAGGAAAGACGGGTAATTGTGTTCTCTTACTTTTATATTACATTATGAACTTACTTGTGTTATATGTCATGCTTTCAAAAAGGGTTTTTCATAAGTTGAACCGGAAAAAGAGTTTCAAAACTTATTTCTCATTCCTCCTCGCTAAGTTCATAAGGACTCACCATCTTTTATCATCACAGGTGAAGAAGATCAGGAACAGGCACCCGTGGATAACGTGCCTATTGATGACTCCTTGGAGCTATTACGTGCTTTATGTGCCTTTCTTGATAGTGGCTGTTTTGTGAACGTTGTCTTTGCTTGAAGAATACTTATTTTGTTGATGTAAATGACCCCGTTGTAATTTGGGTCTAATTTTTGGATTGTACTATCTATAACCGGACGAACTCTTAATTTGGTTATTTGATTTCATTATCTCGTATAATAGTTATCGTAGGCGTTTAAACCACTAGATGATTAATCCACTAAGTTAACTCTATCTAATTTCACTTAGGTACTCACCCGTACCTTAAAGGATAATAGGTACTTGCATAATAGTAAATTGACAAATAAATGGAACATAATTATCAAGCTAGGCTTTTTAACCAAATGAGACTTTCAAGATAAATTAGTAGGCATATCGGTTGATAACAAAATAGGAATCTTAGTGGGAATCGAATCAAGGATTGGAAGTTTTGAGGCGTTTTAGAAAATAGGTCCAACCAAAGATCTTAAATATAGCCGTCATGCTACTGGATTTCTAGAAAATCTTTTAGAGTTCTAAATCAACGTTAAGTATTAATCATAAGAAATGACCAAGTCGTACAAATAGCGTAAAAGAATTAGGTCATTCCCTAGTCTAGCCTCCATAGGTTGGGTTCGGGCGTGACAAGAAAAGTGTCCCAAAACTGATGGAAACGTTCAATTTTGGGCTCCAAAAATAGGTGCAGCCGAGCAGACTTGCTACTACCGTCGTAGAGCTCTCGGAGAGCTTTCCAACGGTATGCTGTGCACCGCCTAACTCGTGACGGATCAAAAGTGATGGGCACCGGAGCGACGGATATACCTGGTCAAAAGCCCCACGCCCTCGGTTTGCGGGACCAGCCTCTACGTGAAGCGAAGATGTCTTGCCCAAGGTGCCATGGGATTCGGTAATAGAAATGTGATGGATTAGGTTGTCATCCATTTCGCGGCTAACGACGTATGATCCGGGACAAAAAAATAGCGCAAAAGAAGAAAAGTGTCCCAAAACTAATGAAAACGTTCGATTTTGGGCTCTGAAAGAGGTCCAGCCGAGCAGGCTTGCCACCCCCGTTGTAGAGCTCTCGCAGAGCTTTTCAACGGTATGCTGTGCGCCGCGTAACTCCTTACGGATAAAAAGTTATGGGCACCGGAGTGATGGAGACCTGGTCCCATGACCCACGCCCTCGGTTTGCGGGCCCTGCCTCTACGTGAAGCATAATTGTCTTGCCCAAGGTACAGAGGGATTCGGTAATAGATATATGATGGATTAGGTTATCGTCCTTTTCGCGGCTCACGGCGTACCATCCGAGATGAAAAAACTACGCAAAGGAAAGAAAGTGTCCTGAAACTGATGAAAAAGTTCAATTTTGGGCTCCAAAAATAGGTGCAGCCTAGTAGGCTTGCTGCCCCCATCGTAGAGCTCTCGAGGAGATTTCCAACGGTATACTGTGCGCCGCGTAAGTCGTGACAGATCAAAAGTTATGGGCACTGGAGCGACGGATACCTAGTTACAAGCCCCACACCCTCAGTTTGTGGGTCCGGCCTCTACGAGAAGTGAAGTTGTCTTGCCCAAGGTGACGTGGGATTCTATAATAGAAATGTGATGGATTAGGTTGTCGTCCTTTTCGAGGCTAACAACGTACGATTCGGGACGGAAAAACAGCGCAAAAGAAGAAAAGTGTACCGAAACCGATGAAAACGTTCGATTTTGGGCTCCGAAAATAGGTGCAACCTACCAGGCTTGCTGCCCCCGTCATAGAGCTCTCGGAGAGCATTCCAACGGTATGCTGTGCACCGCGTAACTCCTTATGAATCAAAGTTATGGGCACCGGAGTGATAGATAACTGGTCACAAGCCCCATGCCCTCGGTTTGCGGGCCCAACGTCTACGTGAATTGAAGTTGTCTTACCCAAGGTGTTGTGTGATTCGGTAATAGAAATATGATGGATTAGGTTGTCATCCTTTTCGCGGCTAACGACGTACGATCCGGGATGAAAAAACGGCGTAAAAGAAGAAAAGTGTCCCGAAACTGATGAAAACATTCAATTTTGGGCTCCAAAAACATGTACAGCTGAGAAGGCTTGCTACCTCCGTCGTAGAGCTCTCGGAGTGCTTTCCAACGGTATGTTGTGCGTTGCGTAACTCCATACGAATCAAAAGTTATGGGCACCAGAGCGACGGATACTTGGTCACAAGCCCCACGCCCTCAGTTTGCGGGCCCAGCGTCTACGTGAATTGAAGTTGTCTTGCCCAAGGTGCTGTGTGATTCCGTAATATAAACGCGATGGATTAGGTTGTCGTCCTTTTTGCTGCTCACGACGTACGATCCGGGACGTAAAAATAGTGCAAAAGAAGAAAAGTGTCCCGAAACTGATGAAAATGTTCAATTTTGAGCTCTGAAAATAGGTGCAGCTGAGCAGGCTTGCTGCCCCCGTCGTAGAGCTCTCAGAGAGCTTTCCAACGGTATGCTGTGCGCCGCGTAAGTCCTTGCCGATTAAAAGTTATGGGCACCAGAGTGACGGAGACCTGGTCCCAAGCCCCACACCGCCGGTTTGCGGGCCCAGCCTCTACGTGAAGCGAAGTTGTCTTGCCCAAGGTACAGTGGGATTCGGTAATAGAAATGTGATGGATTAGGTTGTCGTCCTTTTCGCGGCTCACGACGTACGATCCGGGATAAAATTATAGCGCAAAAGAAGAAAAGTGCCCCGAAACTAATGAAAATGTTCAATTTTGGGCTCCAAAAATAGGGATAGATGAGAAGGCTTGCTACTGTCGTCGTAGAGCTCTCGAAGAGCTTTCTAACGGTATGCTGTGCGCCGCCTAACTCCATACGAATCAAAAGTTATAAGCACCGGAGCGACGGATACCTGGTCACAAGCCCTACGCCCTCGGTTTACGGGCCCAGCGCCTACGTGAAGTGAAGTTGTCTTGCCCAAGGTGCCGTGTGATTCGGTAATAGAAATGTGATGGACTAGGTTGTCATTTTTTTCGCGGCTCACGACGTACGATCCGGGACGGAAAAACAGCGCAAAAGAATAAAAGAATCCCAAAACTGACAAAAATGTTCAATTTTGGGCTGTGAAAATAGGTGCAGATGAGTAGGCTTGCTGCCCCTGTCATAGAGCTCTCGGAGAGCTTTCCAACGGTATGTTGTACGCCGCGTAACTCCTTACGGATCAAAAGTTATATGCACCGGAGTGATGGAGACTTGGTCCTAAGCCCCACGCCGTCGGTTTACGGGCCCAGCCTCTATGTGAAGTGAAGTTGTCTTGCCCAAGGTACAGTGGGATTCGGTAATAGAAATGTGATGGATTAGGTTGTCGTCCTTTTCGCGGCTCATGACATACGATCCTGGACGAAAAAACTGCCCAAAGGAAGAAAAGTGTCCCAAAACTGATGAAAATGTTCGATTTTGGTCTCCAAAAATAGGTGCAGCCGAGCAAGAATGTTGCCTCGTCGTAAAGCTCTCGGAGAGTTTTTCAACGGTATGCTGTGTGTCGCGTAACTCCTTACGGATCTAAAGTTATGGGCATCGGAGTAATGAAAATATGTTCCCAAGCCCCACGCCCTCGGTTTGCAGGCCCAGCCTCTACATTTATCTAAGTTGTCTTGCCCAAGGTACCGTGGGATTGGGTAATAGAAATGTGATGGATTAGGTTGTCGTCCTTTTCGCAGCTCACGACGTACGATCCGGGATGAAAATACTGAGCAAAGAAAGAAAAGTTTCCCGAAATTGACGAAAACGTTTGATTTTGGGCTCCGAAAATAGGTTCAGCCGAGCAAGCTTGATGCCCTCGTCTTAGAGCTCTCGGAGAGCTTTCCAACGGTATGCTATGCGAAGTGTAACTCCTTACGAATCAAAAGTTTTGGGCACCGGAATGTCGGAGACCTGGACCAAGCCCCACGCCCTATGTTTACGGGCCCAGCCTCTACGTGAAGTGAAGTTGTCTTGCCCAAGGTACAGTGGGATTCGGTAATTGAAATGTGATGATTTAGGATGCTGTCTTTTTTGTAGCTCACGACGTACGATCCAGGAATAAAAAATTGCGCAAAGGAAGAAAAGTGTCCTGAAACTAATGAAAACGTTCGATTTTGGGCTCCGAAAATAGGTGCAGCCAAGCAGGCTTGCTGCTGCCATCGTAAAGCTCTCTGAAAGCTTTCCAATGGTATGCTATGCGCCGCGTAACTCCTTACGGTTCAAAATTTTGGGGCACCGGAGTGACGGATACCTGGTCACAAGCCCCACGTCCTCGATTTGCGGTCCCATCATCTATGTGAATTGAAGTTGTCTTGCCCATGGTGCTGTGTGATTCGATAATAGAAATGTGATGGATTAGGTTATCGTGCTTTTCGCGGATCACGACCTACGATCCGGGACAGAAAAACATTGCAAAAGAAGAAAAGTATCCCGAAACTGACAAAAACGTTTCATTTTGGGCTCTGAAAATAGGTGCAGCCGAGTAGGCTTGCTACCCCCGTCGTAGAGCTCTCGGAGAGCTTTCTAACTGTATGTTGTGCGCCGCATAAATTTTTACGAATCAAAAGTTATGGGCGCCGGAGTGACGGATACCTGGTCACAAGCCCTACGCCCTCGGTTTGCAGGCCCAGTGTCTATGTGAAGTGAAGTTGTCTTGCCCAAGGTGCTATGTGATTCGGTTATAGAAATGTGATGGATTAGGTTGTCGTCCTTTTCGCGGCTCATGACGTACGATCCGGGACGAAAAAATAGTGCAAAAGAAGAAAAAATGTCCTAAAACTGACGAAAATGTTCGATTTTGGTATCTGAAAACAGGTGCAGCCTAGCAGGCTTGCTGCCCCCATAGTAGAGCTCTCGGAGAGCTTTCTAACGGTATGCTGTGCGCCGCGTAACTCCTTACGAATCAAAAGTTATGGGCACCGGAGTGACGGTGACCTGGTCCCAAGCCCCACGCCCTCGGTTTGTGGGCCAAGCCTCTACGTGAAGCAAAGTAGTCTTGCCCAAGGTACAGTGGGATTCGGTAATAGAAATGTGATGGATTGGGTTGTTGTCCTTTTCGCAGCTCACAACGTACGATCCGGGACGAAAAACGGCGCAAAGGAAGAAAAATGTCCCGAAACTGATGAAAATGTTCGATTTTGGTCTTCGAAAGTAGGTGTAGCCGAGAAGGCTTGCTGCCCTCGTCGTAGAGCTCTCAGAGAGCTTTCCAACAGTATGCTGTGCGCCGCGTAACTCGTGAGAGATCAAAAGTTGTGGACACCAGAGCAACGGATACTTAGTCACAAGCCCCACGCCCTCGGTTTGTGGGCCCAGCCTCTACGTGAAGTGAAGTTGTCTAGCCCAAGGTACCGTGGGATTTGGTAATAGAAATGTGATGGATTAGGTTGTCGTCCTTTTCGCGGCTAACGACATACGATCCGGGAAGGAAAAACAGCGTAAAAGAAGAAAATTATCCCGAAATAGATGAAAACGTATGATTTTGGGCTCCGAAAATAGGTGCTCTCGAGAAGGCTTGCTGCCCCCGTCGTAGAGATCTCGGAGAGCTTTCCAACGGTATATTGTGCGCCACGTAACTCATTACAAATCAAAAGTTATGGGCACCGGAGTGACGGAGACCTGGTCCCAGGCCCTACGACCTCAGTTTGCGGGCCCAGCCTCTACGTGAAGTGAAGTTGTCTTACCCAAGGTAGAGACGGATTCGGTAATAGAAATGTGATGGAATAGGTTGTCGTCCTTTTTGTGGTTCACGACATACGATCCGGGATGAAAAAACTGCGCAAAGGAGGAAAAGTGTCCTGAAACTGATGAAAATGTTCAATTTTGGACACCGAAAATAGGTGCAGCCGATCAGGCTTGCTGCCCCCATCATACAGGTCTTGGAGAGCTTTCCAACTGTATGTTGTGCGCCGCGTAACTCCTTACGGATCAAAAGTTATGGGCATTGGAGTGACGGTTACCTAGTCACAAGCCCCACGCCCTCGGTTTACGGGCCCAGCGTCTACGTGAAGTGAAGTTGTCTTGCCAAAGGTGCCATGTGATTCAGTAATAGAAATGTGATGGATTAGGTTGTCGTCCCTTTCACGAATCACGACGTACGATCCGGGACGGAAAAATAGTGCATAAGAAGAAAAGTATCTCGAAACTGACGATAACGTTTGATTTTGGGCTCTGAAAATAGGTACAGATGAGCAAGCTAGCTATCCCCATCGTAGAACTCTCGGAGAGCTTTCCAACGCTATGATGTGCGCCGCGTAACTCCTTACAGATCAAAAGTTATGGGCACCGGAGTGACAGAGACCTGGTCCCAAGCCCTCGGGTTGCGGGCCTAGCCTCTACGTGAAACAAAGTTGTCTTGCCCAAGGTACAGTGGGATTCGGTAATAGAAATGTGATGGATTAGGTTGTCGTCCTTTTCGAGACTCACGACGTACGATCCGGGCTGAAAAAACTGTGCAAAAGAAGAAATGTATCCCGAAACTGATGAAAATGTTCGATTTTGGGCTCCAAAAATATATGCAGGCTTGTATGCTTGCTACCACCGTCGTAGAGCTCTCGGAGAGCTTTCTAACTGTATGCTGTGCGCTGCGTAACTCAATACGGATCAAAAGTTATGGGCACCAGAGCGACGGATACCTAATCACAAGCCCCACACCCTCGGTTTGCGAGCCCAGCCTCTACGTGAAGTGAAGTTGTCTTGCCCAAGGTGTCGTGGGATTCGGTAATAGAAATGTGATAGATTAGGTTGTCGTCCTTTTCGCGGCTAACGACGTACGATCCTGGATGGAAAAACAGCGCAAAAGAAGAAAAAGTGTATCGAAACTGATGAAAACGTTCGATTTTGGGCTTCAAAAATACGTGCAGCCGAGAAGGCTTGCTGCCCCCATCGTAGAGCTCTTAGAGAGCTCTTCAATGGTATGCTGTGTACCGTATAACTCCTTACGGATCAAAAGTTATGGGCACCGGAGTGACGGAGACCTGGTCCCAAGCCCCACGCCCTCGGTTTGCGGGCCCAGCCTCTACGTGAAGCGAAGTTGTCTTGCCCAAGGTAGATTGGGATTCGATAATAGAAATGTGATGGATTAGGTTGTCGTCCTTTTCGCAGCTCACAACGTACAATTCGGGATGAAAAAATTGCGCAAAGGAAGAAAATTGTCCCGAAACTGATGAAAACATTCGTTTTTGGGCTCCAAAAATAGGTGCAGCCTTGTAGGATTGCTGCCCCCGTCGTAGAGCTCTCAGAGAGCTTTCCAACGGTATGCTGTGCGCCGAGTAACTCCTTACGAATCAAAAGTTATGGGCACTGGAGCGACGGATACTTGGTCACAAGCCCCACGCCCTCAGTTTGCGGACCCAGCATCTACGTGAAGTGAAGTTGTCTTGCCCATGGTGCCATGTGATTCGGTAATAGAAATGTGATGGATTAGGTTGTTGTCCTTTTCGCATCTCACAACGTACAATTCGGGATGAAAAAATTGCGCAAAGGAAGAAAAGTGTCCCGAAACTGATGAAAACATTCAATTTTGGGCTCCAAAAATAGGTGCAGCCTAGCAAGCTTGATGCCCCCGTCGTAGAGCTCTCAGAGTGCTTTCCAACGGTATGTTGTGCGTCGAGTAACTCCTTACGGATCAAAAGTTATGGGCACTAGAGTGACGGATACCTGGTCATAAGCCCCACGCCCGCGGTTTGCTGGCCCAGCATCTACGTGAAGTGAAGTTGTCTTGCCCATGGTGCCATGTGATTCAGTAATAGAAATATGATGGATTAGGTTGTCGTCCCTTTCGCAACTCACAACGTACAATTCGGGATGAAAAAATTGCGCAAAGGAAGAAAAGTGTCCTGAAGCTGATGAAAACATTCGATTTTGGGCTCTAAAAATAGGTACAGCCTGGCAAGGTTGCTGCCCCCGTCGTAGAGCTCTCAGAGAGCTTTCCAACGGTATGTTGTGCGCCGAGTAACTCCTTACGGATCAAAAGTTATGGGCACTGGAACGACGGATACCTAGTCACAAGCCCCACGCCCTCGGTTTGCGGCCCCAGCATCTACGTGAGGTGAAGTTGTCTTGCCCATGGTGCCATGTGATTCGGTAATAGAAATGTGATGGATTAGGTTGTCGTCCTTTTCGCGGCTCAGGACGTACGATTCGGGACAAAAAAATTGTGGATCAAAACTGCTGATCCCGAAATAGATGATAACGTTCAAATTTGGCCTCTGAAAATTGGTGCAGCCGAGTAGGCTTGCAACCCTCATCGTTGAGCTCTCAGAGAGCTTTCCAACGGTATGCTGTGCGCAGCGTAACTTCTTACGGATCAAATGTTATGGGCACCAGAGTGATGGAGACCTGGTCCCAAGCCCCACGCCCTCGGTTCGCGGGCCCAGCCTCTACGTGAAACAAAGTTGTCTTGCCCAGGTAGAGTGGGATTCGGTAACAGAAATGTGATGGATTAGGTTGTCGTCCTTTTCGCGACTCATGACGTGGGATCCGGGATGAAAAAACTGCGCAAAGGAAGAAAAGTGTCCTAAAACTGATGAAAACGTTCGATTTTGGTCTCTGAAAATAGGTGCAGCCAAGCAGGAATGTTGCCTCGTCGTAGAGCTCTCAGAGAGTTTTTCAACGGTATGCTGTGCGCCGCGTAACTCCTTACGGATGAAAAGTTATGGGCACCGGAGTAACGAAAACCTGTTCCCAAGCCCCACGCCCTCGGTTTATGGGCCCAGCCTCTACGTTTATTAAAGTTGTCTTGCCCAAGGTACCGTGGGATTGGGTAATAGAAATGTGATGGATTAGGTTGTCGTCCTTTTTGCGGCTCACGACGTACGATCCGGGATGAAAATACTGAGCAAAGGAAGAAAAGTTTCCCGAAATTGATGAAAACATTTGATTTTGGGCTCCAAAAATAGGTTCAACCGAGCAAGCTTGATGCCCCCGTCTTAGAGCTCTCGGAGAGCTTTCCAACGCTATGCTGTGCGCCGCGTAACTCTTTACAGATCAAAAGTTATGGGCACTGGAGTGACAGAGACCTGGTCCCATGCCCTCGGGTTGCGGGCCTAGCCTCTACGTGAAACAAAGTTGTCTTGCCCAAGGTACAGTGGGATTCGGTAATAGAAATGTGATGGATTAGGTTGTCGTCCTTTTCGAGACTCACGACGTACGATCCGAGGTGAAAAAACTGTACAAAAGAAGAAATGTATCCCGAAACTGATAAAAATGTTCGATTTTGGGCTCCAAAAATATATGCAGGCTTGTATGGTTGCTACCACCGTCGTAGAGCTCTCGGAGAGCTTTCTAACGGTATGCTGTGCGCTGTGTAACTCGTTACTGATCAAAAGTTATGGGCACTAGAGCGACGGATACCTAGTCACAAGCCCCACACCCTCGGTTTGCGAGCCCAGCCTTTACGTGAAGTGAAGTTGTCTTGCCCAAGGTGTCATGGGATTCGGTAATAGAAATATGATAGATTAGGTTGTCGTCCTTTTCGCTGCTAACGACGTACGATCCTGGATGGAAAAATAGCTCAAAAGAAGAAAAAGTGTATCGAAACTGATGAAAACATTCGATTTTGGGCTTCAAAAATACGTGCAGCCGAGAAGGCTTGCTGCCCCCATCGTAGAGCTCTCGGAGAGCTTTTCAACGGTATGCTGTGTACCGTATAACTCCTTACGGATCAAAAGTTATGGGCACCGGAGTGACGGAGACCTGGTCCCAAGCCCCACGCCCTCGGTTTGCGGGCCCAGCCTCTACGTGAAGTGAAGTTGTCTTGCCCAAGGTAGAGTGGGATTCGGTAATAGAAATGTGATGAATTAGGTTGTCGTCCTTTTCTTAGCTCAGAACGTACAATTCGGGATGAAAAAATTGCGCAAAGGAAGAAAAGTGTCCCGAAACTGATGAAAACATACGAATTTGTGCTCCAAAAATAGGTGTAGCCTAGTAGGCTTGCTGCCCCGTCGTAGAGTTCTCTGAGAGCTTTCCAACGGTGTGCTGTGCGCCGAGTAACTCCTTACGGATCAAAAGTTATGGGCACTGGAGCGACGGATACCTGGTCACAAGCCCCACGCCCTTGGTTTGCGGGCCCAGCATCTACGTGAAGTGAAGTTGTCTTGCCCATAGTGCCATGTGATTCAGTAGTAGAAATGTGATGGATTAGGTTGCCGTCCTTTTCGCAGCTCACGTCGTACGATCCAGGATAGAAAAACATTGCAAAAGAAGATAAGTGTCCCGAAACAGATGAAAACGTTCAACTTTGGGCTCCGAAAATAGGTGCACCTGAGTAGGCTTGCTGCCTCCAACATAGAGCTCTCGGAGAGCTTTCCAACGGTATGCTGTGTGCCGCGTAACATTTTACGAATCAAAAGTTATGGGCACCGGAGCGATGGATACCTGGTCACAAGCCCCACGCCCTCGGTTTGCGAGTCCAACATCTACGTGATGTGAAATTGTCTTGCCCAAGTTGCTGTGTGATTCGGTAATAGAAATGTGATGTATTAGGTTGTCGTCCTTTTCGCGGCTCACGACATACGATCCGGGATGAAAAAACTGCACAAATGAAGGAAAGTTTTCCGAAACTAATGAAAACATTTGATTTTGGGCTTCGAAAATGGGTACAACCAAGCAAGCTTGATGCCCCCGTCATAGAGCTCTCAGAGAGCTCTCCAACGGTATGATGTGCGCCGCGTAACTCCTTTTGGATCAAAAGTTATGGGCACTGGAGCGACGGATACCTAGTCATAAACCCCACGCCCTCGGTTTACGGGCCTAGCGTCTACGTGAAGTGAAGTTGTCTTGCCCAAGGTGTCGTGGGATTCGGTAATAGAAATGTGATAGATTAGGTTGTCGTCCTTTTCGCGGCTAACGACGTACGATCCTGGATGGAAAAATAACGCAAAAGAAGAAAAAGTGTATCGAAACTGATGAAAACGTTCGATTTTGGGCTTCGAAAATACGTGCAGCCGAGAAGGCTTGCTGCCCCCATCGTAGAGCTCTCAGAGAGCTTTTCAACGGTATGCTGTGTACCGTATAACTCCTTACGGATCAAAAGTTATGGGAACCGGAGTGACGGAGACCTGGTCCCAAGCCCCACGCCCTCAGTTTGCGGGCCCAGCCTCTACGTGAAGCGAAGTTGTCTTGCCCAAGGTAGATTGGGATTCGGTAATAGAAATGTGATGGATTAGGTTGTCGTCCTTTTCGCAGCTCACGACGTACAATTCGGGATGAAAAAATTGCGCAAAGGAAGAAAAGTGTCCAGAAACTGATGAAAACATTCGATTTTGGGCTCCAAAAATAGGTGCACCCTTGTAGGATTGCTGCCCCTGTCGTAGAGCTCTCAGAGAGCTTTCTAACGGTATGATGTGCGCATAGTAACTCCTTACGGATGAAAAGTTATGGGCACTGGAGCGACGGATACTTGGTCACAAGCCCCACGCCCTCAGTTTGCGGGCCTAGCATCTACGTGAAGTGAAGTTGTCTTGCCCATGGTGCCATGTGATTCGGTAATAGAAATGTGATGGATTAGGTTGTTGTCCTTTTCGCATCTCACAACGTACAATTCGGGATGAAAAAATTGCGCAAAGGAAGAAAAGTGTCCCGAAACTGATGAAAACATTCAATTTTGGGCTCCAAAAATAGGTGCAGCCTAGCAAGCTTGCTGCCCCCGTCGTAGAGCTCTCAGAGTGCTTTCAAACGGTATGCTGTGCGTCGAGTAACTCCTTACGGATCAAAAGTTATGGGCACTAGAGTGACGGATACCTGGTCATAAGCCCCACGCCCGCGGTTTGCTGGCCCAGCATCTACGTGAAGTGAAGTTGTCTTGCCCATGGTGCCATGTGATTCAGTAATAGAAATGTGATGGATTAGGTTGTCGTCCTTTTCGCAACTCACAACGTACAATTCTGGATGAAAAAATTGCGCAAAGGAAGAAAAGTGTCCCGAAACTGATGAAAACATTCGATTTTGGGCTCTAAAAATAGGTACAGCCTAGCAAGGTTGCTGCCCCCGTCGTAGAGCTCTCAGAGAGCTTTCCAACGGTATGCTGTGCGCCGAGTAACTCCTTACGGATCAAAAGTTATGGGCACTGGAACGACGGATACTTAATCACAAGCCCCACGCCCTCGGTTTGCGGGCCCAGCATCTACGTGAGGTGAAGTTGTCTTGCCCATGGTGCCATGTGATTCGGTAATAGAAATGTGATGGATTAGGTTGTCGTCCTTTTCGCGGCTCAGACGTACGATTCGGGACAAAAAAACTGTGGATCAAAACTGCTGATCCCGAAATAGATGAAAACGTTCAACTTTGGCCTCTGAAAATTGGTGCAGCCGAGTAGGCTTGCAACCCTCATCGTTGAGCTCTCAGAGAGCTTTCCAACGGTATGCTGTGCGCAGCGTAACTTCTTACGGATCAAAAGTTATGGGCACCAGAGTGATGGAGACCAGGTCCGAAGCCCCACACCCTCGGTTAGTGGGCCCAGCCTCTACGTGAAACAAAGTTGTCTTGCCTAGGTAGAGTGGGATTCGGTAACAGAAATGTGATGGATTAGGTTGTCGTCCTTTTCGCGACTCATGACGTGGGATCCGGGATGAAAAAACTGCGCAAAGGAAGAAAAGTGTCCTAAAACTGATGAAAACGTTCGATTTTGGTCTCTGAAAATAGGTGCAGCCAAGCATGAATGTTGCCTCGTCGTAGAGCTCTCAGAGAGTTTTTCAACGGTATGCTGTGCGCCACGTAACTCCTTACGGATGAAAAGTTATGGGCACCGGAGTAACGAAAACCTGTTCCCAAGCCCCACGCCCTCGGTTTGTGGGCCCAGCCTCTACGTTTATTAAAGTTGTCTTGCCCAAGGTACCGTGGGATTGGGTAATAGAAATGTGATGGATTAGGTTGTCGTCCGTTTTGCGGCTCACGACGTACGATCCGGGATGAAAATACTGAGCAAAGGAAGAAAAGCTTCCCGAAATTGATGAAAACATTTGATTTTGGGCTCCAAAAATAGGTTCAACCGAGCAAGCTTGATGACCCCATCTTAGAGCTCTCGGAGAGCTTTCCAACGCTATGCTGTGCGCCGCGTACCTCCTTACAGATCAAAAGTTATGGGCACTGGAGTGACAGAAACCTAGTCCCAAGCCCTCGGGTTGCGGGCCTAGCCTCTACGTGAAACAAAGTTGTCTTGCCCAAGGTACAGTGGGATTCGGTAATAGAAATGTGATGGATTAGGTTGTCGTCCTTTTCGAGACTCACGACGTACGATCCGGGGTGAAAAAACTGTGCAAAAGAAGAAATGTATCCCGAAACTGATGAAAATGTTCAATTTTGGGCTCCGAAAATATATGCAGGCTTGTATGGTTGCTACCACCGTCGTAGAGCTCTCGGAGAGCTTTCTAACGGTATGCTGTGCGCTGCGTAACTCGTTACTGATCAAAAGTTATGGGCACTAGAGCGACGGATATCTAGTCACAAGCCCCACACCCTCGGTTTGCGAGCCCAGCCTTTACGTGAAGTGAAGTTGTCTTGCCCAAGGTGTCGTGGGATTCGGTAATAGAAATATGATAGATTAGGTTGTCGTCCTTTTCGCGGCTAACGACGTACGATCCTGGATGGAAAAACAGCTCAAAAGAAGAAAAAGTGTATCGAAACTGATGAAAACGTTCAATTTTGGGCTTCAAAAATACGTGCAGCCGAGAAGGCTTGCTGCCCCCATCGTAGAGCTCTCGGAGAGCTTTTCAACGGTATGCTGTGTACCGTATAACTCCTTACGGATCAAAAGTTATGGGCACCGGAGTGACGGAGACCTGGTCCCAAGCCCCACGCCCTCGGTTTGCGGGCCCAGCCTCTACGTGAAGCGAAGTTGTCTTGCCCAAGGTAGAGTGGGATTCGGTAATGGAAATGTGATGGATTAGGTTGTCGTCCTTTTCTTAGCTCAGAACGTACAATTCGGGATGAAAAAATTGCGCAAAGGAAGAAAAGTGTCCCGAAACTGATGAAAACATACGAATTTGTGCTCCAAAAATAGGTGTAGCCTAGTAGGCTTGCTGTCCCGTCGTAGAGTTCTCTGAGAGCTTTCCAACGGTATGCTGTGCGCCGAGTAACTCTTTACGGATCAAAAGTTATGGGCACTAGAGCGACGGATACCTGGTCAGAAGCCCCACGCCCTTGGTTTGCGGGCCCAGCATCTACATGAAGTGAAGTTGTCTTGCCCATAGTGCCATGTGATTCGGTAGTAGAAATGTGATGGATTAGGTTGCCGTCCTTTTCGCAGCTCACGTCGTACGATCCGGGATAGAAAAACATTGCAAAAGAAGATAAGTGTCCCGAAACAGATGAAAACGTTCAACTTTGGGCTCCGAAAATAGGTGCACCTGAGCAGGCTTGCTGCCTCCGACGTAGAGCTCTCGGAGAGCTTTCCAACGGTATGCTGTGTGCTGCGTAACATTTTACGAATCAAAAGTTATGGGCACCGGAGCGATGGATACCTAGTCACAAGCCCCACGCCCTCGGTTTGCGAGTCCAACATCTACGTGATGTGAAATTGTCTTGCCCAAGTTGCTGTGTGATTCGGTAATAGAAATGTGATGTATTAGGTTGTCGTCCTTTTCGCGGCTCACGACATACAATCCGGGATGAAAAAACTGCGCAAATGAAGGAAAGTGTTCCGAAACTAATGAAAACATTTGATTTTGGGCTTCGAAAATGGGTACAGCCAAGCAAGCTTGATGCCCCCATCATAGAGCTCTCGGAGAGCTCTCCAACGGTATGATGTGCGTCGCGTAACTCCTTTTGGATCAAAAGTTATGGGCACTGGAGCGACGGATACCTGGTCATAAGCCCCACGCCCTCGGTTTGCGGGCCTAGCATCTACGTGAAGTGAAGTTGTCTTGCCCAAGGTGTCGTGGGATTCGGTAATAGAAATGTGATAGATTAGGTTGTCGTCCTTTTCGCGGCTAACGACGTACGATCCTGGATGGAAATACAGCGCAAAAGAAGAAAAAGTGTATCGAAACTGATGAAAACGTTCGATTTTGGGCTTCGAAAATACATGCAGCCGAGAAGGCTTGCTGCCCCCATCGTAGAGCTCTCAGAGAGCTTTTCAACGGTATGCTGTGTACCGTATAACTCCTTACGGATCAAAAGTTATGGGAACCGGAGTGACGGAGACCTGGTCCCAAGCCCCACGCCCTCAGTTTGCGGGCCCAGCCTCTACGTGAAGCGAAGTTGTCTTGCCCAAGGTAGATTGGGATTCGGTAATAGAAATGTGATGGATTAGGTTGTCGTCCTTTTCGCAGATCACGACGTACAATTCGGGATGAAAAAATTGCGCAAAGGAAGAAAGGTGTCCTGAAACTGATGAAAACATTCGATTTTGGGCTCCAAAAATAGGTGCAGCCTTGTAGGATTGCTGCCCCAGTCTTAGAGCTCTCAGAGAGCTTTCTAACGGTATGCTGTGCGCCGAGTAACTCCTTACGGATGAAAAGTTATGGGCACTGGAGCGACGGATACTTGGTCACAAGCCCCACGCCCTCAGTTTGCGGGCCCAGCATCTACGTGAAGTGAAGTTGTCTTGCCCATGGTGCCATGTGATTCGGTAATAGAAATGTGATGGATTAGGTTGTTGTCCTTTTCGCATCTCACAACGTACAATTCGGGATGAAAAAATTGCGCAAAGGAAGAAAAGTGTCCCGAAACTGATGAAAACATTCAATTTTGGGCTCCAAAAATAGGTGCAGCCTAGCAAGCTTGCTGCCCCCGTCGTAGAGCTCTCAGAGTGCTTTCAAACGGTATGCCGTGCGTCGAGTAACTCCTTACGGATCAAAAGTTATGGGCACTAGAGTGACGGATACCTGGTCATAAGCCCCACGCCCGCGGTTTACTGGCCCAGCATCTACGTGAAGTGAAGTTGTCCTGCCCATGGTGCCATGTTATTCAGTAATAGAAATGTGATGGATTAGGTTGTCGTCCTTTTCGCAACTCACAACGTACAATTCTGGATGAAAAAATTGCGTAAAGGAAGAAAAGTGTCCCGAAACTGATGAAAACATTCGATTTTGGGCTCTAAAAATAGGTACAGCCTAGCAAGGTTGCTGCCCCCATCGTAGAGCTCTTAGAGAGCTTTCTAACGGTATGCTGTGCGCCGAGTAACTCCTTACGGATCGAAAGTTATGGGCACTGGAACGACGGATACCTAGTCACAAGCCCCACGCCCTCGGTTTGCGGGCCCAGCATCTACGTGAGGTGAAGTTGTCTTGCCCATGGTGCCATGTGATTCGGTAATAGAAATGTGATGGATTAGGTTGTCGTCCTTTTCGCGGCTCAGACGTACGATTCGGGACAAAAAAACTGTGGATCAAAACTGCTGATCCCGAAATAGATGAAAACGTTCAACTTTGGCCTCTGAAAATTGGTGCAGCCGAGTAGGCTTGCAACCCTCATCGTTGAGCTCTCAGAGAGCTTTCCAACGGTATGCTGTGCGCAGCGTAACTTCTTACGGATCAAAAGTTATGGGCACCAGAGTGATGGAGACCTGGTCCCAAGCCCCACGTCCTCGGTTAGCGGGCCCAGCCTCTATGTGAAACAAAGTTGTCTTGCCTAGGTAGAGTGGGATTCGGTAACAGAAATGTGATGGATTAGGTTGTCGTCCTTTTCGCGACTCATGACGTGGGATCCGGGATGAAAAAACTGCGCAAAGGAAGAAAAGTGTTCTAAAACTGATGAAAACGTTCGATTTTGGTCTCTGAAAATAGGTGCAGCCAAGCAGGAATGTTGCCTCGTCGTAGAGCTCTCAGAGAGTTTTTCAACGGTATGCTGTGCGCCGCGTAACTCCTTACGGATGAAAAGTTATGGGCACCAGAGTAACGAAAACCTGTTCCCAAGCCCCACGCCCTCGGTTTGTGGGCCCAGCCTCTACGTTTATTAAAGTTGTCTTGCCTAAGGTACCGTGGGATTGGGTAATAGAAATGTGATGGATTAGGTTGTCGTCCTTTTTGCGGCTCACGACGTACGATCCGGGATGAAAATACTGAGCAAAGGAAGAAAAGTTTCCCGAAATTGATGAAAACATTTGATTTTGGGCTCCAAAAATAGGTTCAACCGAGCAAGCTTGATGCCCCCGTCTTAGAGCTCTCGGAGAGCTCTCCAACGCTATGCTGTGCGCCGCGTAACTCCTTACAGATCAAAAGTTATGGGCACTGGAGTGACAGAGACCTGGTCCCAAGCCCTCGGGTTGCGGGCCTAGCCTTTACGTGAAACAAAGTTGTCTTGCCCAAGGTACAGTGGGATTCGGTAATAGAAATGTGATGGATTATGTTGTCGTCCTTTTCGAGACTCACGACGTACGATCCGGGGTGAAAAAACTGTGCAAAAGAAGAAATGTATCCCGAAACTGATGAAAATGTTCAATTTTGGGCTCCGAAAATATATGCAGGCTTGTATGGTTGCTACCACCGTCGTAGAGCTCTCGGAGAGCTTTCTAACGGTATGCTGTGCGCTGCGTAACTCGTTACGGATCAAAAGTTATGGGCACTAGAGCGACGGATACCTAGTCACATGCCCCACACCCTCGGTTTGCGAGCCCAGCCTTTACGTGAAGTGAAGTTGTCTTGCCCAAGGTGTCGTGGGATTCGGTAATAGAAATGTGATAGATTAGGTTGTCGTCCTTTTCGCGGCTAACGACGTATGATCCTTGATGGAAAAACAGCGCAAAAGAAGAAAAAGTGTATCGAAACTGATGAAAACGTTTGATTTTGGGCTTCAAAAATACGTGCAGCCGAGAAGGCTTGCTGCCCCCATCGTAGAGCTCTCGGAGAGCTTTTCAACGGTATGCTGTGTACCGTATAACTCCTTACGGATCAAAAGTTATGGGCACCGGAGTGACGGAGACCTGGTCCCAAGCCCCACGCCCTCGGTTTGCAGGCCCAGCCTCTACGTGAAGCGAAGTTGTCTTGCCCAAGGTAGAGTGGGATTCGGTAATGGAAATGTGATGGATTAGGTTTTCGTCCTTTTCGCAGCTCAGAACGTACAATTTGGGATGAAAAAATTGCGCAAAGGAAGAAAAGTGTCCCGAAACTGATGAAAACATTCGAATTTGTGCTCCAAAAATAGGTGCAGCCTAGTAGGCTTGCTGCCCCATCTTAGAGCTCTCTGAGAGCTTTCCCACGGTATGCTGTGCGCCGAGTAACTCCTTACGGATCAAAAGTTATGGGCACTGGAGCGATGGATACCTGGTCACAAGCCCCACGCTCTCGGTTTGCGGGCCTAGCATCTACGTGAAGTGAAGTTGTCTTGCCCATAGTGCCATGTGATTCGGTAGTAGAAATGTGATGGATTAGGTTGCCGTCCTTTTTGCAGCTCACGTCGTACGATCCGGGACAGAAAAACATTGCAAAAGAAGATAAGTGTCCCGAAACAGATGAAAACGTTCAACTTTGGGCTCCGAAAATAGGTGCACCTGAGCAGGCTTGCTGCCCCCGACGTAGAGCTCTCGGAGAGCTTTCCAACGGTATGTTGTGTGCCGCGTAACATTTTACGAATCAAAAGTTATGGGCACCGGAGCGATGGATACCTGGTCACAAGCCCCACGCCCTCGGTTTGCGAGTCCAACATCTACGTGATGTGAAATTGTCTTGCCCAAGTTGCTGTGTGATTCGGTAATAGAAATGTGATGTATTAGGTTGTCGTCCTTTTCGCAGCTCACGACATACGATCCGGGATGAAAAAACTGCGCAAATGAAGGAAAGTGTTCCGAAACTAATGAAAACATTTGATTTTGGGCTTCGAAAATGGGTACAGCCAAGCAAGCTTGATGCCCCCGTCATAGAGCTCTCGGAGAGCTCTCCAACGGTATGATGTGCGCCGCGTAACTCCTTTTGGATCAAAAGTTATGGGCACTGGAGCGACGGATACCTGGTCATAAGCCCCACGCCCTCGGTTTGCAGGCCTAGCGTCTACGTGAAGTGAAGTTGTCTTGCCCAAGGTGCCATGTGATTCGGTAATAGAAATGTTATAAATTAGGTTGTCACCCATTTCGTGGCTCCAGACGTACGATCCGGGATGGAAAAACAGTGCAAAAGGAGAAAAATGTCCTGAAACTGACAAAAAACATTCAATTTTGGGCTCTGAAAACAGGTGCAGCCAAGCAAGCTTACTGCCCCCGTCGTAGAGCTCTCGGAGAGCTTTCCAACAGTATATTGTGCGCAGCGTAACTCCTTACGGATCAAAAGTTATAGGCAACAGAGTGACAGACACCTAGTCACAAGCCCCACGCCCTCGGTTTGCGAGCCCAGCCTCTATGTGAAGCGAAGTTGTCTTGCCCAAGGTACAATGGGATTCAGTAATAAAAATGTGATGGATTAGGTTGTCGTCCTTTTCGCGGCTCACGTCGTACAATCCGGGACGAAAAAATAGTGCAAAAGAAGAAAAGTGTCCCGAAACAGATGAAAACGTTCAATTTTGGGCTCCGAAAATAGGTGCGACCGAGCAGGCTTGCTGCCCCCGATGTAGAGCTCTCGGAGAGCTTTCCAACAGTATGCTATGCGCCGCGTAACTTTTTACGAATCAAAAGTTATGGGCACCGGAGCGACAGATACTTAGTCACAAGCCCCATGCCCTCGGTTTGCGAGCCCAGCCTCTACGTGAAGTGAAGTTGTCTTGCCCAAGGTGCCGTGGGATTCGGTAATAGAAATGTGATAGATTAGGTTGTCGTCCTTTTGGCGGCTAACGACGTACAATCCGGGTTGGAAAAATAGCGTAAAAGAATAAAAGTGTATCGAAACTGATGAAAACATTCGATTTTGGGCTTCGAAAATAGGTGCAGTCGAGAACGCTTGCTACCCTCGTCGTAGAGCTCTCGGAGAGCTTTTCAACGGTATGTTGTGTGCCGCATAACTCCTTACAGATCAAAAGTTATGGGCACCAGAGTGACGGAGACCTAGTCCCAAGCCCCACGCCCTCAGTTTGCGGGCCCAGCCTCTACGTGAAGTGAAATCGTCTTGCCCAAGGTAGAGTGGGATTCGGTAATAGAAATGTAATGGATTAGGTTGTTGTCCTTTCGCAGCTTACAACGTACAATTCGGGATGAAAAAATTGCGCAAAGGAGGAAAAGTGTCCCGAAACTGATGAAAACGTTTGATTTTGGGCACCAAAAATAGGTGCAGCTGAGCAGGCTTGTTGCCTTCTTGTAGAGCTTTGGGAGAGCTTTCCAATGGTATGCTGTGCGCCGAGTAACTCCTTACGGATCAAAAGTTATGGGCACTAGAGCGACGGATACCTAGTCACAAGCCCCACGCCCTCGGTTTGCGGGCCTAGCGTCTACGTGAAGTGAAGTAGTCTTGCCCATGGTGCCATGTGATTCAGTAATAGAAATGTGATGGATTAGGTTGTCGTCCTTTTCGCGGCTCACGTCGTACGATCCGGGACCAAAAAGCAGTGCAAAAGAAGAAAAGTGTCCCGAAATAGATGAAAACGTTCAATTTTGGGCTCCAAAAATAGGTGCAACCAAGCAGGCTTGCTGCCCCCGATGTAGATCTCTCGAAGAGCTTTCCAACGGTATGCTGTGCGCCGCGTAACTTTTTACGAATCAAAAGTTATGGGAACCGGAGCGACGGATACCTGGTCATAAGCCCCACGCCCTCAGTTTGCGAGCCTAGCGTCTACGTGAAGTAAAGTTGTCTTGCCCAAGGTGCTGTGTGATTCAGTAATAGAAATGTTATGTATTAGGTTGTCGTCCTTTTCGCGGCTCACGACGTACGATCCGGGATGAAAAAACTACGCAAAGGAAGAAAAGTACCCTGAAACTGATGAAAACGTTCAATTTTGGGCTTCGAAAATAGGTGTTGTCGCGCCCCAACCCGACCTATAAAGGTTAGACTAGGGTGTGATCTAATCATTCAAGTCATATCACGTACTTAATCGTTCATGAAAGTTTAACACTTAACGTTTAGCCTAGACTCCACAATTTTTTCAGAAAACAGACAGCGTAACGGCTGTAATTGGGCACTTTAGTTTGACCTAGTTCTCTAAACGCCTCAAAATTTCCAATCTCAATTTCATTTCCAACAAAGATTACTATTCATCAATTGAAATGCTACTAGTTGTCTCGAAGTCTCGTTTGATTAATAACCTAGCATGATACTATGTCTCGTTTGTTTGTTAATCCTTGTTACAAACGTACCTGTTGATCTTAGCTTATCAATGAGTACTTGTTTAAGATTGGATGGGTTCATTTTACTTAATCCTTACCTGATACTTCATAATCCTATGATAGATACTAGCCAATAACGATAGCAAAACGACCACAATAGTGTCTATCTAGTTATTATCAGTACAAACCAAAATTAGACCCCAAATTACAACGAGGGTCTTTTACATTACAATAGCAAGCATCATAAGAAATGAAATAGTCTTCAAGTAACATATTGTTCACAAAATGACCATAGTCATGTAAGGCACGTAGGGCAAGCAATCATTTCAAGGAATCATCGTTAGGCACGTCATCCTTGGGTACCTGTTCTTGGTCTTCTTCACTTGAGATGATGAAAGATTGTGAGTCCTTATGAACTCAACGAGGGGGGAACGAGAAATAAGTTTTGAAACTCATTTTCCGGTTCAACTTATGAAAAACCTTTTTTGCAAGCATGAATGTATCACAAGTAAGTACATAACGTAATGTAAAAGTAAAGGAACACAATTACCCGTCTTTCCTCCCCGAGGTCCTCTAGAAACCAAGCGAGAGTACTTATACACATAGTGAAAAGGATACGGTGAGCTTTTGCTCTCAGTTCATGTCAGTGTCAGTTGTTGCGGCCAACTTCAAATCATCCCCTTATCACGCCAAATGAGTGTACTCCGGATATACCCCAAAATCCTACGACCCAACTCTCCGATGAAGTCTAGCCCCCAAGCGAGAGAGGGAATTGGATAATGGTAGCCACGGTTGTACCGTCAAGCCCGATGCCGCCCGGTGTGCGTGAATGCTACCACAACAGAATGAAAGGTTGCAACCTTGTATGCAATGCACATTTATGATATGTAATATATCACATTAGGAGGACAACAAAGTAGGTTGCCTCCGAGCAGTCATAAGATTGCACATTGAAAAGTAAACAAGCGAGGCACGATATGACAGGAAATTTCACTTATAAAGCACATGGAGTTATATGAATATTAAACGGGCAGCCATGTAACGCATGTAAATCAAGTCATATAACTCATTTCAAAGTTCACGTAATCAAATAATAAGATTATTCAACATGCAATGACGTCTACGTGGAACCGGGTGCAAGAAAGGCCTACTTGTCAACATGTTATCATCGAAATCATGTTTAGGGCTATGAGGGCAACTACGGGCAGCCTACTAATTTCATAATCAAACATGATATCCATAAGATCAACAACTTAGCAAATTTACCTAGTCACTAGGGTTTCAATTCATGCTTACCCGTGCAACTAAGCCCCAAGTCATCTCGTAATTAAACTCAAGCCACGCATTGATTAATTCAGACACCCTTAAGCATTCAGAACAGTCCACAAAACATCCAAATGCCACAATCTCAAGCATTTAATACAACAAGAGAAGCTACAATAATTTTTCTAAGCATATCACTAAGTGAAACCCTCACTGCAATGGACTGTTTCTCACAATCATTAAGACAAGCCAACAATCTACAATTCCAGTGAATAAGATGTCAAATTAAATCTTAAGGAGTGAACTAAATTCAGAAACAAACCTCGCATCATTTGGAGTTCGGGTTCAATAGTTATAGCCAAAACAGTGAGACTACACAAAACTGTCCAGATTTGCACACATTTCAATACGTGTCATTTTTTAGGGCCTTAGGGTCAGATTTAGTCTTAGTCTATTTCTGACAAAAATGTCCATAACTGAAAAATATAGCATCATAACAAATTTATGCATTTTAGATATCAGTTACTAAGTCAAAACTGATTCGTTCTACAAGGTCAGTGAATCTGCCAAAACTTGCTTCATTTTTCCAGACTTTCCAGATTTGAACACATTTTGATAATTTGCCAATTTGGGGACATTATAGTCAAAATTAGCTTTGGCCTATTTCTACGAAAAATGCTCAAAACTGGCAAAACTAGTTACAAACCAATTTCCACGCATTTTCAACATTATTTACCTGGTCAAAATCATCTCACACCAACAAGGCAGAAAGCTGTCACATACCCGATTTCATCTATTATCACATTCTAGCCAAATATCTTGCCATGCATGTTTACAAAAGCTCATGAACACACATAAATCACAAGTACAGAAGTAAAGATAGACATTTAAGGGCATGCATGTGGTTTTTTGAAAGATTTTCAAGAAGTTTAGCCCTCACCTTAGCAAAACAACAAGAAGATGCACAAGACTCTTGATGGTTGCACAAGATTGACTCTTTTCCTTGCTTAGCCGAGACACCACTCGATTTTCTCTAATTTCCTAGCTTAGTAACCAAGTTCTTAGTAGGTGCATGTGATTAGAACAAGAAGAAAAGAAATGGAAGCTAGCAAACTCACCTAAGCCGAAATGGAGGTTCAAAGAGCTTGCATGTGTGTTTCTTGCAACCTAGCTTGCTTAGTCGAGCTCCCTAGCTTCTTGCATGCCTTGATGAACCATGGAGTGATGAAGATAAGCTATGGAGTGTAGAAACTCAACCAAGGCCAAGAGAGAGAGAAGAAATGAGAGAGGAATGAGAGGAAATGAAGGAAAATGAAAGAAAATGAAAGCTTGATGAGCATAGATGCTTGTGTCGGCCTTAAGCATGTAAATTTCAGACTTTTGTGTCTTCAAGAAGCATTTTGAATTATCTAGTATGGGCATGGAGCTTGTGTCGAGAATATGGAGCTTTGAGGAGGGTTTTGAGCTAATTTTTTTTATTGCTTTGTGTCATAGAATTGTCATAGAATGTTTAGGAGTAGAATTTGAAATTAAATTGCTTGCACAAAGCTCCTAGTGGTCGGCCAAAGATGTGCTCAAATCTGAATTTTTTTTTGTCTTGTTCAAGGCTTATTTTATTGTGTGTTTGGGACATGCAAAGAATAAAGAATAAAGAATAAAGAATATCTAGCTTTTGGTGCAATTTCGTCTTCTAGTGCATTGACTTAGCATTTTAATATTAGTTAGTGGGATTTGTAGGATTAACTAATGATCTAGTGCTTCGTGTAAGATGCTTTCTTGATTAACGTGTGGACACGCTTTCCTAGGTTTAGGGCACGCACTACGAGACAAGGAATGAACTACGAGACGAATGCACGTTTCCCAAGTAAATGCACGTAACCCTAAATGAATGCACGTAATTCAATGGAAGGCACACAAAATGAAACACAATTCTTAAACCTAGGTCAAGGCATGCAAATCTAGGTTAGGCACACGAAACGAGGTATTGCACGCAAATCGAGGTCGGGCCTCACATCCTCCCCTCCTTAAACGAATTTCATCCCGAAATTCAATATTACCTTTGAAATAAAGCTGGATACTGTTGCTCCATCTGGTCTCGCCTTTCCCACGTTGCTTCTTCAACTCCATGGTCATCCCATAACACTTTTACCATCGGTATAGATTTGTTGCACAACTCCCGATCTTGCTGGTCTAGGATCCGAACGGGCTTCTCTTCATAAGACAAGTTCTCCCGAAACTGCAACGGCTCTGGCTCCGAGATATGCGATGGATCAGGGTGATACTTCTGTAGCATAGAAACATGAAAGACGTCGTGAATATTGGAGAGGTTTTGGGGTAGTGCCAGGCGATACGCCAATTTGCCAACCTTCTCAATTATTTCGATTGGTCCTACAAACCTCGAGCTCAACTTTCCACCCTTGCCATGTTTAATCAGTCCCCTCCGGGGTGATATCCTCAAGAACACCTTGTCACCGAACCCGAACTCTAGGCTCCGTTTCCGTCGGTCTACATAACTTTTCTGCCTACTCTGGGCGGTAAGCATCTATTTCCGGACGAGGTGGATATTATCAACAGTCTTCATAAGTTCAGGTAGAAGGGTCGGGTCAAAAGTCTTCGTTTCACCTACTTCATCCTAGTAAATTGGGGATCGACACTTACGTCCATACAACGCCTCAAATGGGGCCATCCCGATAGTGGCCTGATAACTATTATTATAAGCGAACTCCGCTAGAGACAGGTATTTCTCCCAACCTTTCCTGAAGTCTAAAACACACGCCCTCAATATATCCTCCAGAATCTGAATAGTTATCTCCGATTGTCCATCAGTCTGAGGGTGATAAGCTGTGCTGAAACTCAACTTCGTTCCCAAAGCTTCTTGCAATCTCTTCCAAAATCGGGAAGTAAAACGAGGATCCCTATCCGATACAATACTCACAGGCATCCCGTGCAATCTTACAATCTCTGCCACATACATATCTCCCAATTTCTCAGGACTATCATCCTTGTTCATCGGTAAGAAATGCGCTGACTTAGTCAATCTATCCACTATGACCCAAACGGCGTCATGACCCTTTTGTGACCTGGGCAGGTCTATAACAAAGTCCATAGTTATATGTTCCCATTTCCATTGAGGAATCTCCAACGGTTGAAGTAAACCTGCTGGTCGTTGATGTTCCGCTTTGACTCTCTGGCAAGTCAAACACCGTGCCACAAACTCCGCGATCTCTCTCTTCATGTTATTCCACCAATAGTGTTGCTTCAAATCCCGGTACATCTTTGTTCCACTAGGGTGAATAGTGTATCTTGAATTATGGGCTTTTTCAAGAATCTTCTTTTTCAGCTCTGGCTCATTAGGAACACAAATCCGACTCCTAAACCTCCAAACACCATCATCATGAAACTTGAAATCTGTGTTGCTTTCTTTAATCTTCCGAAATTGTTGGTCATTCTGTTGAGCCTCTCGTAATTCAGACAACAAGATCGATTGAACCAGTGTAGTGGCAAATAGTAATCCTTTTCGAGTCAATTGTGGTTTCCACAAAAATGCTTCCTCCAACAACTCATGTACCTTAACTTCTAGTTTTGCCATGCTCGCTTTCCTACTTAAGGCATCTGCAACTACATTTGCTTTACCAGGCACATAATTGATTGTGCAGTTATAATCATCCAAAAGCTCTATCCACCGTCTTTGCCTCATGTTCAACTCTTTTTGTGAGAACAAGTATTTCAAGCTCTTGAGATCAGTAAACACCTCGAACTTGTTACCCCACAGATAGTGCCTTCATTTCTTGAGTGCAAACACGATAGCCGCCAACTCCAAATCATGCGTCGGGTAGTTCAATTCATACGGCTTCGGTTTCCTAGAAGCATATGCAATCACTCTACCATTTTGCATCAACACACAACCCAGTCCTTCCTTTGAAGCATCGCTATAGATTACAAAACCTTGACTCCCTTTAGGCAATGCAAGAACAGGTGCAGTAGTCAATCTTTTCTTCAATTCTTGGAAGCTGTTCTCACACTTGTCATCCCACACGAACTTTGTTTTCTTTTGAGTGAGCTTTGTAAGCAGTCCTGTAATCTTAGAGAAATCCTTCACGAACTTCCGATAATAGCCGGCTAGACCAAGAAAACTCCGAACCTCCGTAACGTTTTCCGGCTTCTTCCAAGACATCACCGGTTCTATCTTTGCTGGATCCACTGCTATTCCTTCTTGGGATATGATATGCCCCAAAAATGCAATCTGCTGCAACCAAAATTCGCACTTGCTAAACTTTGCATACAATTGATGCTCTCGAAGCTTCTGCAATACCAATCGCAGATGTTGTTCATGCTCTGCCTCGAATTTCGAGTATACCAAAATATCATCAATGAAGATCACCACAAATTGGTCCAAGTAGGGTTGAAACACCCTGTGCATCAAATCCATAAAAGCCGCAGGGGCAATGGTTAGTCCAAATGGCATCACCACATATTCATAATGCCCATATCTTGTCCTGAAAGTCGTTTTAGGCACATCCTCCTTTTTGATCTGCAACTGATAGTACCCTTGCCTCAAGTCGAGCTTCGAATACACTTTGGCTCCTTGAAGTTGATCAAATAACTCGTCGATCAGTGGAAATGGGTATTTATTCTTGACAGTCACTTGGTTCAATCCTCGGTAATCGATGCATAGCCTCAGCGTTCCGTCTTTCTTCTTTACAAATAGGACTGGTGCACCCCATGGAGAAGAACTTGGTTGAACAAACCACTTCTTCAACAATCCTTGCAATTGATCCTTCAATTCTTGTAGCTCGGCCGGTGCCATACGATAGAGAGTTTTAGATATCGGCTGGGTGCCAGGCAATAACTCTATAATGAACTCGATCTCCCGATTTGGGGGTAAACCGGACAATTCTTCTGGAAACACATACGCATAGCCTTTGATCACTGGCATCTCCTCCAACTTAGCTTTGTCCGACGGCTTGTTAATGAGGTAAGCTAAGTATCCACTACACCATTTTCTCAAGGACTTCACTGCTTTCGTAGATGAAATGATGGAACTCCCGGTGAAATCTCTTCGACCCATTACCTCTAGTATTGGTTGACCAGGTACTTGGAACGTTACAATCTTCGTCCGGCAATCTAGTTGGGCATGATGCTTTGCCAACCAATCCATCCCTAAGATGACTTCATAGTCTCGAAAAGGTAATACAATAAGATTGGCTGAAAATTCCCTATCTTTAATTTGGATTTTACATGCTTTACAAGCTGAGCTAGTAACAAGTTTAGAACCCATCGGAGTACCAACTTCTACTTCGTAAGGCAAACATACAACTCGTAACTTCACACGTTGCACACATAAGGGAGTAATAAATGAATGAGTAGTACCTGGATCAATTAACACCCTAGCAGGTTGATTCAGTATGAAGAATGTACCTTCAACAACAACGGTCTCCTCTGGAAGCTCCTCGCACTCAATAGCATAAGCTCGAGCCTGAACTCTAGGAACTGGAGTCTTGCCTCTACCAGCTAGTTTAACCTGATTTTGTCCTGCTTGCCATTTAGGGCAATCATTGATCTGATGCTGATCACTGCCACACCGCACACATTGTCCTGACTTCTTCCAGCACTGGGCCTCGGTGTGACCCTTCTTATCACAGTAAGAACAGTTGACAGACTGAGTAGCAAGTGAACTACTTGTTGATCCGCAGGTGGAAGAAGCTGATAGTGCTTTAGTCGGGCAACGGTTATTAATTGGTCTGTTCTGGCTCTGGCCCTAACTACGACTCTGGCTCTAGAATTTCCTCTGTTGACCTGAAGGCTGGCATAGTTTCTTGTTCGGCTGACTCGAACCGGCTCTATCAAGTTTCCTCTTCTCAACTCGGGAAGCAGCAGCAAAGAGAGTAGAATAGGTATCGAAGTCATGCGAAGCCAACTGGTTCTGAATCTCTGGCCTCAATCCAGTCGTAAATTTCCACATCTTCGCCTCCGGAGTACTGACCATGTATTGAGCATAGCGGGACAGTCGGTCAAAACAAGCCTCGTACTGGGCCACCGTCATGTTACCCTGGTTCAAGTGCATGAATTCCTCAATCCGCCTCTGCCTGGAAACTGGAGGTACATATTTCTCCTTGAATGCCTTAACGAAATTACCCCACAAGCGAGGGGTATGATCAGTTTCCCACAGTGCCTCCACAGTGTGTCACCAATGCTCAGCATCCCCGTGCAACAGAAACACAACAAACTCCACCTTTTCTTCATCAGTATAGTCAAGTGGCCTGAAAATCCTCTCGATCTTAGACAGCCAAGGGTCTGCTTTTTCATCATCAGCTTCCCCGTGGAATTTGGATGGGCGAAAGTCAATGAACTCCCTCATTTTGCTATGTCTCCCATGGTTACCATCATTCCTGTTGTTGTTGTTGTTTGCTTCGCGTGCATCTTGACATTCCATCACTCGTGACACGCGATCCATGGCATTCGCCATCATATTAAACATAGCCATACTGGGATTAGTTTGATAAGCATCTCCGGTCTCTTGGGGTTCACCACTCCTATTAGTAGTGCGGGTACTAGGGCCAGCCATCTATAGGCACAGATTACGATGCACAATTTATTGAAATACAACAAACAAGAATTTAATGCATAAGATATGCAACATAATATAGATACACAATTCTAGAAACAATTAAGACATGTTAATCACTTAAGCACATAGAACATAGAAGGCACATTTAACATTATCACACAATAACATATAGACAAGTTATCCTAATTACCATAGGGCTTCTACCCATGGTCCGAGAGTTAAACCCGGCTTAAGCAATCTAAGCTCTGATACCATTTCTTTCTTCTATAAGGTGTCACCCCCCAACCCGACCTATAAAGGTTAGACTAGGGTGTGATCTAATCATTCAAGTCATATCACGTACTTAATCGTTCATGAAAGTTTAACACTTAACGTTTAGCCTAGACTCCACAATTTTTCCGAAAAACCGGCAGCATAACGGTTGTAATTGGGCTCTTTAGTTTGACCTAGTTCTCTAAACACCTCAAAATTTCCAATCTCAATTTCATTTCCAACAAAGATTACTATTCATCAATTGAAATGCTACTAGTTGTCTCGAAGTCTCGTTTGATTAATAACCTAGTATGATACTATGTCTCATTTGTTTGTTAATCCTTGTTACAAACGTACCTGTTGATCTTAGCTTATCAATGAGTACCTGCTTAAGATTGGATGGGTTCATTTTACTTAATCCTTACCTGATACTTCATAATCCTATGATAGATACTAGCCAATAACGATAGCAAAACGACCACAGTAGTGTCTATCTAGTTATTATCAGTACAAACCAAAATTAGACCCCAAATTACAACGGGGGTCTTTTATATTACAATAGCAAGCATCATAAGAAATGAAATAGTCTTCAAGCAACATATTGTTCACAAAATGGCCATAGTCACGTAAGGCACGTAGGGCAAGCAATCATTCCAACGAAATATCGTTAGGCACATCGTCCTCGGGTACCTGTTCTTGGTCTTCTTCACCTGAGATGATGAAAAAGGGTAAGTCCTTATGAACTCAGCGAAGGCGGAACGAGAAATAAGTTTTGAAACTCATTTTCCGGTTCAACTTATGAAAAACCCTTTTTTGCAAGCATGAATGTATCACAAGTAAGTACATAACGTAATGTAAAAGTAAAGAAACACAATTACCCGTCTTTCCTCCCCGAGGTCCTCTAGGAACTAAGCGAGAGTACTTATACACATAGTGAAAAGGATACGGTGAGCTTTTGCTCTCAGTTCATGTCAGTATCAGTTGTTGCGGCCGACTTCAAATCATCCCTTTATCATGCCAAATGGGTGTACTCCGGATGTACCCCGAAATCCTACAACCCAACACTTCGAGGAAGTCTAGCCCCTAAGCGAGAGAGGGAATTGGACAATGGTAGTCACGGTTGCACTGGCAAGCCCGATGCCGCCCGATGTGCGTGAACGCTACCACGGCAGAATGAAAGGTTGAAACCTTGTATGCAATGCACATTTATGACATGTAATATATCACATTAGGAGGACAACAAAGTAGGTTGCCTCCGAGCAGTCATAAGATTGCACATTGACAAGTAAACAAGCGAGGCACGATATGACAGGAAATTTCACTTATAAAGCACATGGAGTTATATGAATATTAAACGGGCAGCCATGTAACGCATGTAAATCAAGTCATTTAACTCATTTCAAAGTTCACGTAATCAAATAATAAGATTATTCAACATGCAATGACGTCTACGTGGAACCGGGTGCAAGAAAGGCCTACTTGTCAACATGTTATCATCGAAATCATGTTTAGGGCTATGAGGGAAACTACGGGCAGCCTACTAATTTCATAATCAAACACGATATACATAAGATCAACAACTTAGTAAATTTACCTAGTCACTAGGGTTTCAATTCGTGCTTACCCGTGCAATTAAGCCCCAAGTCATCTCGTAGTTAAACTCAAGCCATGCATTGATTAATTCAAACACCCTTAAGCATTTAGAACAGTCCACACAACATCCAAATGCCAAAATCTCAAGCATTTAATGCAACAAGAGAAGCTACTATAATTTTTCTAAGCATATCACTAAGTAAAACCCTCACCGCAATGGACTATTTTCTCACAATCATTAAGACAAGCAAACAATCTCCAATTCCAGTGAATAAGATGCCAAATTAAATCTTAAGGAGTGAACTAAATTCAGAAATAAACCTCGCATCATTTGGAGTTCGGGTTCAATAGTTATAGCCAAAACAGTGAGACTACACAAAACTGTCCAGATTTGCACACATTTCAATACTTGTCGTTTTTGAGGATCTTAGGGTCCGATTTAGCCTTACTCCATTTCTGAAAAAAATGTCCAGAACTGAAAAATCTAGCTGGAAACCTAATTTAATGCATTTTAGATATCATTTACTAAGTCAAAACTGGTTCGTTCTACAAGGTCAGTGAATCTGCCAAAACCTGCTTCATTTTTCCAGACTTTCTAGATTTGGACGCATTTTGATAATTTGCCATTTTGAGGACTTAGAGTCAAAATTAGCTTTGGCCTATTTCTTTGAAAAATGCTCAAAACTGGCAGAACTAGTTACCTACCAATTTTCACGCATTTTCAACATCATTTACCTGGTCAAAATCACCTCGCACCAACAAGGCAGAAAGCTGTCACATACCCAATTTCATCTATCATCACATTCTAGCCAAATATCTTGCCATGCATGTTTACAAAAGCTCATGAACATACATAAATCACAAGTACAAAAGTAAAGATAGACATTTAAGGGCATGCATGTGGTTTTTTAAAAGATTTTCAAGAAGTTTAGCCCTCACCTTAGCAAAACAACAAGAAGATGCACAAGACTCTTGATGGTTGCACAAGATTGACTCTTTTCCTTGCTTAGCCGAGACACCACTCGATTTTCTCTAATTTCCTAGCTTAGTAACCAAATTCTTAGTAGGTGCATGTGGTTAGAACAAGAAGTAAAGAAATGGAAGCTTGCAAACTCACCTAAGCCGAAATGGAGGTTCAAAGAGCTTGCATGTGTGTTTCTTGCAACCTAGCTTGCTTAGTCGAGCTCCCTAGCTTCTTGCATGCCTTGATGAACCATGGAGTGATGAAGATAAGCTATGGAGTGTAGAAACTCAGCCAAGGCCGAGAGAGAGAAGAAATGAGAGAGGAATGAAAGGAAATGAAGGAAAATGAAAGAATATGAAAGCTTGATGGGCATAGATGCTTGTGTCGACCTTGAGCATGTAAATTTCAGACTTTTGTGTCTTCAAGAAGCATTTTGAATTATCTAGTATGGGCATAGAGCTTGTGTCGAGAATATGGAGCTTTGAGGAGGGTTTTGAGCTAATTTTTTTTATTGCTTTGTGTCATAGAATTGTCATAGAATGTTTAGGAGTAGAATTTGAAATTAAATTGCATGCACAAATCTCCTAGTGGTCGGCCAAAGATGTGCTCAAATCTGAATTTTTTTTGTCTTGTTCAAGGCTTATTTTATTGTGTGTTTGGGACATGCAAAGAATAAAGAATAAAGAATAAAGAATATCTAGCTTTTGGTGCAATTTCGTCTTCTAGTGCATTGACTTAGCATTTTAATATTAGTTAGTGGGATTTGTAGGATTAACTAATGATCTAGTGCTTCGTGTAAGATGATTTCTTGATTAACATGTGGGCACGCTTTCCTAGGTTTAGGGCACGTACTACGAGACAAGACACGAACTACGAGATGAATGCACGTTTTCCAAGTAAATGCATGCAACCCTAAATGAATGCACGTAATTCAATGCAAGACACAGAAAATGAAACACAATTCTTAAACCTAGGTCAAGGCACACAAATCTAGGTTAGATACACGAAATGAGATATCGCACGCAAATCGAGGTCAGGCCTCACAGGTGCAGCTGAGCAAGCTTGATGCCCCCATCGTAGAGCTCTCGGAGAGCTCTCCAACAGTATGATGTGCGCCGCGTAACTCCTTCCGGATCAAAAGTTATGGGCACTGGAGCGACGGATACCTGGTCATAAGCCCCACGCCCTCGGTTTGCGGGCCCAGCATCTACGTGCAGTGAAGTTGTCTTGCCCAAGGTGCCATGTGATTCGATAATAGAAATGTGATGGATTAGGTTGTCGCCCTTTTCGCGGCTCAAGTCATACGATTCGGGACGGAAAAATAGTGCAAAAGGAGAAAAATGTCCTGAAATTGACAAAAATGTTCGATTTTGGGCTGTGAAAACAGGTGCAGCCGAGCAGGCTTGCTGCCCCCGTCGTAGAGCTCTCAGAGAGCTTTCCAACGGTATGCTGTGCGCCGTGTAACTCCTTACAGATCAAAAGTTATGGGCACCGGAGTTACGGACACCTGGTCACATGCCCCACGCCCTCGGTTTGCAGGCCAGGCCTCTACGTGAAGCGAAGTTGTCTTGCCCAAGGTACAATGGGATTCGGTAATAGAAATGTGATGGATTAGGTTGTCGTCCTTTTCGCGGCTCACGTCGTACGATCCGGGACGAAAAAACAGTGCAAAAGAAGAAAAGTATCCTAAAACCGATGAAAACGTTCAATTTTGGGCTCCAAAAATAGGTGCAACCGAGCAGGCTTGCTGCCCCCGACGTAGAGCTCTCAGAGAGCTTTCCAACGGTATGGTGTGCGTCGCGTAACTTTTTACGAATCAAAAGTTATGGGCACCGGAGCGACGGATACCTAGTCACAAGCCCCACGTCCTCGGTTTGCGAGCCTAGCGTCTACGTGAAGTGAAGTTGTCTTGCCCAAGGTGTTGTGTGATTCGGTAATAGAAATGTGATGTATTAGGCTGTTGCCCTTTTCACGGCTCACGACGTACAATCCGGGATGAAAAAACTGCGCAAAGGAAGAAAAGTGTCCCGAAACTAATGAAAACATTCAATTTTGGGCTTCAAAAATAGGTGCAGCCAAGCAAGCTTGATGCCCCCGTCGTAGAGCTCTTGGAGAGCTCTCCAACGGTATGATGTGCGCCACGTAACTCCTTTCGGATCAAAAGTTATGGGTACTGGAGCGACATATACTTGGTCATAAGCCCCACGCTCTCGGTTTACGGGCCCAACATCTACGTGAAGTGAAGTTGTCTTGCACAAGGTGCCATGTGAATAGGTAATAAAATTGTGATGGATTAGGTTGTCGCCCTTTTCGCGGCACGCGACGTACGATCTGGGACAGAAAAACAGTGCAAAAGGAGAAAAGTGTCCCGAAACTGATAAAAATGTTCTATTTTGGGCTCTAAAAACAGGTGCAGCCAACCAGGCTTGCTGCCCATGTCGTAGAGCTCTCGAAGAGCTTTCCAACGGTATGTTGTGCGCCACGTAACTCCTTACGAATCAAAAGTTATGGGCACCGGAGTGACGGACACCTAGTCCCAAGCCCCACGCCCTCGGTTTGCAGGCCTAGCCTTTACGTGAAGCGAAGTTGTCTTGCCCAAGGTACAATGGGATTCGGTAATAGAAATGTGATGGATTAGGTTGTCGCCCTTTTCGCTGCTCACGACGTACGATCCGGGATGAAAAAACTGCGCAAAGGAAGAAAAGTGTCCCAAAATTGATGAAAATGTTCGATTTTGGGTTCCAAAAATAGGTGCAGCTGAGCAGGCTTGCTGCCCCCGTCGTAGAGCTCTCGGAAAGCTTTCCAACGGTATGCTATGCGCCGCGTAACTCGTGGTGGATCAAAAGTTATGGGTACCAGAGCGACGGATACCTAGGCACAAGCCCCATGCCCTCGGTTTGCGGGCCCAGCCTCTATGTGAAGTGAATTTGTCCTACCCAAGGTGCCGTGGGATTCGGTAATAGAAATGTGCTGGATTAGGTTGTCATCCTTTTCGCGGCTAACGACGTACGATCCGGGATGGAAAACCAACGCAAAAGAAGAAAAGTGTCCCGAAACTGATGAAAATGTTAGATTTTGGAATACGAAAATAGTTGCAGCCGAGAAGGCTTACTGCCCCCGTCATAGAGCTCTCGGATAGCTTTCCAACTGTATGCTGTGCGCCACGTAACTCCTTGCGGATCAAAAGTTATAGGCACCGGAGTGATGGAGACCTGGTCCAAAGCCCCACACCCTCGGTTTGCGGGCCTAGCCTTTACGTGAATCAAAGTTTTCTTGCCCAAGGTAGAGTGGGATTCGGTAATAGAAATGTGATGGATTAGGTTGTCGTCCTTTACGCGGCTCACAACGTACAATTCGGGATGAAAAAATTGCGCAAAGGAAGAAAAGTGTCCCAAAACTAATGAAAACGTTTGATTTTGGGCTCCAAAAATAGGTGCAGCCTAGCAAGCTGGCTGCCCCTGTCGTACAGCTCTCGGAGAGGTTTCCAACGGTATGCTGTGTGCCGCGTAACTCCTTGCGGATCAAAAGTTATGGGCACTGAAGCGACGGATACCTGGTCACAAGCCCCACACCCTCGGTTTGCGGGCCCTGCCACTACGTGAAGTGAGGTTGTCTTGCCCAAGCTACCGCGGGATTCGGTAATAGAAATGTGATGGATTAGGTTGTCTTCCTTTTCGCGGCTAACGACGTACGATTCGACACGAAAAAACTACGCAAAGGAAGAAAAGTATCACGAAACTTATGAAAACGTTCGATTTTCAGCTCCGAAAATAGGTGCAGCTAAGCATGCTTGCGACCCACCGTCGTAGAGCTCTCGGAGAGCTTTCTAACGTTATATTGTGCGCCGCATAACTCTTTACGGATCAAAAATTATAGGCACTGGAGCGACGGATACCTAGTCATAAGCCCCACGCCCTCGGTTTGCGGGCCCAACGTCTACGTGAAGTGAAGTTCTCTTGCTCAAGGTGCCATATGATTTGGTATTAGAAATGTGATGGATTAGGTTGTCGTCCTTTTCGCGGCTCACGAAGTATGATCCGGGACCGAAAAACAGCGCAAAAGGTGAAAATTGTCCCAAAACTGACGAAAACGTTCGATTTGATCTCTAAAAACAGGTGCAGCCGAGCAAGCTTGCTGCCCCTGTCGTAGAGCTCTAAGAGAGCTTTCCAACGGTATGCTTTGCGCTGCGTAACTCCTTACGGATCAAAAGTTATGGGCACCGGAGTGACGGAGACCTGGCCCCAAGCCCCACGCCCTTGGTTTGCGGGCCCAGCCTCTACGTGAAGCAAAATTATCTTGCCCAAAGTAGAGTAGGATTCGGTAATAGAAATGTGATGGATTAGGTTGTCGTCCTTTTCGCGGCTCATGACGTAGGATCCGGGATGAAAAAAACTGCGCAATGGAAGAAAAGTGTCCCGAAACTGATGAAAATGTTCAATTTTGGGCTCTGAAAATAGGTGCAGCCGAGCAGGCATGCTGCCTTCGTCATAGAGCTCTCGGAGAGTTTTCCAACGGTATGCTATACGCCGCGTAACTCCTTACGAATCAAACGTTATGGGCACCGAAGTGACGAAGACCTGGTCCCAAGCCCCACGTCCTCAGTTTGCGGGGCCAGCATCTACGTGAATTGAAGTTGTCTTGCCCAAGGTACCGTGGGATTCGGTAATAAAAATTTGATGGATTCGGTTGTCCTCCTTTTCGCGGCTCACGACGTACGATCCGAGATGAAAAAACTACGCAAAGGAAGAAAAGTGTCCTGAAATGGATGAAAATGTTCGATTTTGGTCTCCGAAAAAAGGTGCAGCCGTGCAGGCTTGTTGCCCCCACCGTAGAGCTCTCAGAGAGCTTTCCAACGGTATGCTGTGCGCCACGTAACTCGTGACGAATCAAAGTTTATATGTACCAGAGCGACGGATACTTAGTCACAAGTCCCACGCCCTCGGTTTGCGGGCCCAGCCTCTACGTGAAGTGAAGTTGTCCAGCCCAAGGTGCCATGGGATTCGGTAATAGAAAGGTGATGGATTAGGTTGTCGTCCTTTTCGCGGCTAACGACTTACGATCTGGGATTGAAAAATAGCGCAAAAGAAGAAAAGTGTCCCGAAACAGATGAAACGTTCCATTTAGGGCTACAAAAATTGGTGCAGCCGAGAAGGCTTGTTATCCCCGTCGTAGAGCTCTCGGATAGTTTTCCAACGGTATGCTGTGCGCCAAGTAACTCCTTGCGTATCAAAAGTTATGGGCACCGGAGTGACGGAGACCTGGTCCAAAGCCCCACGCCCTCAGTTTGCAGGCCCAGCGTCTACGTGAAGTGAAGTTGTCTTGCCCAAGGTGCCATGTGATTCGGAAATAGAAATGTGATGGATTAGGTTGTCGTCCTTTTTACGGCTCACGACGTACGATCCGAGACGGAAAAACTGTGCAAAAAAAGAAAAGTGTCCAAAAACTGACGAAAACATTCGATTTTGATCTCTTAAAATAGGTGCAGCCGAGCAAGCTTGCTGCCCCCGTCGTAGAGCTCTAGGAGAGCTTTCCAACGGTATGTAGTGCGACGCGTAACTCCTTACGGATCAAAAGTTATGGGCACCGGAGTGACGGAGACCTGGTCCCAAGCCCACGCCCTCGGTTTGCAGTCCCAGCCTCTACATGAAGCGAAGTTGTCTTGCCCAAGGTAGAGTGGGATTCGGTAATAGAAATGTGATGGATTAGGTTGTCTTCCTTTTCGCGGCTAATGACATACGATCCGACACGAAAAAACTACGCAAAGGAAGACATGTATAACGAAACTTATGAAAATGTTCGATTTTCGGCTCCGAAAATAGGTGCAGCTAAGCATGTTTGTGACCCACGGTCGTAGAGCTCTCGGAGAGCTTTCCAACGTTATGTTGTGCGCCGCGTAACTCCTTACGGATCAAAAGTTATGGGCATTGGAGTGACGGATACCTGGCCATAAGCCCCACGCCCTCAGTTTGCGGGCCCAGCGTCTACGTGAAGTGAAGTTCTCTTGCCCAAGGTGCCATGTGACTCGGTATTAGAAATGTGATGGATTAGGCTGTCATCCTTTTCGCGGCTCACGAAGTACGATCCGGGACGGAAAAACAGCGCAAAGGAAGAAAAGTGTCCCAAAACTGATGAAGATTTTCAATTTTGGTCTCCAAAAATAGGTAAAACCGAGCAGGCTTGCTGCCCCCGTCGTAGAGCTCTCGGAGAGCTTTCCAACGGTATGCTGTGCGCCGCGTAACTCGTGACGGATCAAAAGTTATGTGTACCAGAGCGACGGATACCGAGTCACAAGCCCCACGCCCTCGGTTTACGGGCCCAACCTCTACGTGAAGTGAAGTTGTCTTGCCCAAGGTGCCGTTGGATTCGGTAATAAAAAGGTGATGGATTAGGTTGTCGTCCTTTTCGCGGCTAACGACGTACGATCTGGGATGGAAAAACAGCGCAAATGAAGAAAAGTGTCCCAAAACTGATGAAAACGTTCAATTTTGGGCTACGAAAATAGGTACAGCTGAGAAGGCTTGCTGCCCCCGTCGTAGAGCTCTCGGATAGCTTTCCAACGGTATGGTGTGCGCTGAGTAACTCCTTGCGGATCAAAAGTTATGGGCACCAGAGTGACGGAGACCTGGTCCAAAGCCACACGCCCTCGATTTGTGGGCCCAGCCTCTACGTGAAGCGAAGTTGTCTTGCCCAAGGTAAAGTGTGATTCGGTAATAGAAATGTGATGGATTAGGTTGTCGTCCTTTTCGCGGCTCAAGACGTACAATTCGGGATGAAAAAATTGCGCAAAGGAAGAAAAGTGTCCCGAAACTGATGAAAAACATTTGATTTCAGTCTCCGAAAATAGGTGCAGCCAAGCAAGTTTGCTGCCCCCGTCGTAGAGCTCTCGGAGAGATTTTCAACGTTATGCTGTGCACCGCGTAACTCCTTACGGATCAAAAGTTATTGGCACTGAAGCGACAGATACCTGGTCACAAGCCCCACGCCCTCAGTTTGCGGGCCCAGTGTCTACGTGAAGTGAAGTTGTCTTGCCTAAGGTGCCATGGGATTCAGTAATAGAAATGTGATGGATTAGGTTGTCGTCCTTTTCGCGGCTCACGACGTACGATCCGAGACGAAAAAACTACGCAAAGGAAGAAAAGTGTCCTGAAACTGACGTAAATGTTCGATTTTGGTCTCTGAAAATAGGTGCAGCTGAGCAAGCTTGCTTCCCCCGTCGTAGAGCTCTAGGAGAGCTTTTTAACGGTATGCTGTGCGCCGCGTAACTCCTTACGGATCAAAAGTTATGGGCACCACAGTGAGAGAGACCTGGTCCTAAGCCCCACGGCCTCGGTTTGCGGGCCCAACCTCTACGTGAATCGAAGTTGTCTTGCCCAAGATACCGTGGGATTCAGTAATAGAAATGTGATGGATTATGTTGTCGTCCTTTTTGCGGCTCACGACGTAGGATCCGGGATGAAAAAACTGTGCAAAGGAAGAAAAGTGTCCCGAAATTGATGAAAATGTTCGATTTTGGGCTCCAAAAATAGGTGCAGCCGAGCAGGCTTGCTACCCTCGTCGTAGAGCTCTCGGAGAGTTTTCCAACGGTATGCTGTACATCGCGTAACTCCTTACAGATCAAAAGTTATGGGCACCGGAGTGACGGAAAACTAGTCCCAAGTCCTACGCCCTCGGTTTGAGGGCCCAACCACTACGTGAATCGAACTTGTCTTGCCTAAGGCACTGTGGAATTCGGTAATAGAAATGTGATGGATTAGGTTGTCATCCTTTTCGCGGCTCACAACGTACGATCCGGGATGAAAAAACTGCGCAAAGGAAGAAAAGTGTCCCGAAATTGATAAAAATGTTCGACTTTGGGCTCTAAAAACAAGTGCAACCGAGCAAGCTTGCTACATCCGTCTTAGACCTTTCGGAGAGCTTTCCAACCATATGCTGTGCGCCGCGTAACTCCTTACGAATCAAAAGTTATGTGAACCGAAGTGACGGAGACCTGGTCCCAAGCCCCACTCCCTATGATTGTGGGCCCAGCCTCTACGTGAAGCGAAGTTGTCTTGCCCAAGATACAATGGGATTCTGTAATAGAAATGTGATGGATTTGGATATTGTGCTTTTCGCAGCTCACGACGTACGATCCGGGATTAAAAAAGTGCGCAAAGGAAGAAAATTGTCCCGAAACTGATGAAAACGTTCGATTTTGGGTTCCAAAAATAGGTGCAGCTGAGCAGGCTTACTTCCCCCATTGTAGAGCTCTCGAAGAGTTTTCCAACGGTATGTTGTGCGCCGCATAACTCATTACGGATCAAAAGTTATGGGCACCGGAGTGACGGAGACCTGGTCCTAAGCCCCACGCCCTCGGTTTGCGGGCCCAACCTCTATGTGAATCGAAGTTGTCTTGCCCAAGGTACCGTGGGATTCAATAATAGAAATGTGATGGATTAGGTTGTCGTCCTTTTCGCGGCTCACGACGTACGATCCGGGATGGAAAAATTGCGCAAAGGAAGAAAAGTGTCCCAAAATTGATGAAAACATTAGATTTTGGGCTCCGAAAATAGGTGCAGCCGAGCAAGGTTGCTCCCCCCGTCGTAGAGATCTCGGAGTGATTTCCAACAGTATGTTGTGCGCCGCGTAACTCCTTACGAATCAAAAGTTATGGGCACCGGAGTGGTGGAGACTTGGTCCCAAGCCCTACGCCCTACGTTTGTGGGCCCAACCTCTATGTAAAGAGAAGGTGTCTTGCCCAAGGTACAGTGGGATTCGATAATAGAAATGTGATGGATTAGGATGTTGTCCTTTTCGTGGCTCACGACGTACGATCCGGGACTAAAAAACTGCGCAAAGGAATAAAAGTGTCCTGAAACTAATGAAAATATTCAATTTTGGGCTCCGAAAAGAGGTGCAGCTTAGCAACCTTCCTACCCCCGTCGTAGAGCTCTCGGAGAGCTTTCCAACGGCATGTTTTGCACCACGTAACTCCTTTCAGATCAGGAGCTATGGGCACCGTAGTGACGGATACCTGGTCACATACCCCACGCCCTTGGTTTGCGGGCCCATCGTCTAAGTTAAATGAAGTTTCCTTGCCCAAGGTGGTGTGTGATTCAGTAATAGAAATGTGATGGATTAGGTTTTCGTCCTTTTTGCGGCTCACGACCTACGATCTGGGATGGAAAAATAGTGCAAAAGAAGAAAAGTGTCCCAAAATTGATGAAAACGTTCGATTTTGGGCTCTGAAAATAGGTGCAGCCAAGCAGGCTTCCTGCCCCCATCGTAGAGCACTCGGAGAGCTTTCCAACGGTATGTTGTGTCCTGCATAACACCTTACGGATCAAAAGTTATGGGCTCCAGAGTGACGGAGACCTTGTCCCATGCCCCACGCCCTCGGTTTGCGGCCCCAGCCTCTACGTGAAGCGAAGTTGTCTTGCCCAAGGTATAGTGGGATTCGGTAATAGAAATGTGATGGATTAGGTTGTTGTCTTTTTCGCGGCTCACGACGTACGATTCGACACGAATAAATTGCACAAAGGAAGAAAAGTGTTTCGAATCTAATGAAAATGTTCAATTTTGGGCTCCGAAAATAGGTCCAGCCGAGCAGGCTTACTACCCCCGTCATAGAGCTCTCAGAGAGCTTTCCAACAGTATGCTGTGTGCCGCGTAGCTCGTGACAGATCAAAAGTTATGGGCACCGGAGCGACGAATACCTGGTCACAAGCCCCACGCCCTCAGTTTGCGGGCCCAGCCTCTAGGTGAAGTGAAGTTGTCTTGCCCAAGGTGCTGTGGGATTCGGTAATAGAAATGTGATGGATTAGGTTGTCGTCCTCTTCGCGGCTAACGACGTACGATCCGAGATGAAAAAACTGCGCAAAGGAAGAAAAGTGTCTCGAAACTCATGAAAACGTTCGATTTTTGGCTCAAAAAATAGGTGCAGCCGAGCAGGCTTGTTGCCCTCGTCGCAGAGCTCTTGGTGAGCTTTCCAACGTTATGTTGTGCGCCGCGTAACCCCTTACGGATCAAAAGTTATAGGCATTGGAGCGACGAATACCTGGTTACAAGCCCCACGGCCTCAGTTTGCGAGCCCAGCGTCTACGTGAAGTGAAGTTGTCTTGCCCAAGGTGCCATGTGATTTGGTAATAGAAATGTGATGGATTAGGTTGTCATCTTTTTCGCGGCTCACGACGTACGATCCAGGACAGAAAAATAGTGCAAAAGAAGAAAAGTGTCCCAAAACAGAGGAAAATGTTCGATTTTGGGCTCTGAAAATAGGTGCAGCCGAGCAAGCTTGCTACCCCCGTCGTAGAGCTTTAGGAGAGCTTTCTAACGGTATGCTATGCACCGCGTAACTTCCTACGAATCAAAAGTTATGGGCACCGGAGTGACGGAGACCTGGTCCCAAGCCCCACGCCCTCGGTTTGCGGGCCCAGCCTCTACGTGAAGCGAAGTTGTCTTGCCCAAAGTATAGTGGGATTCGGTAATAGAAATGTGATGGATTAGGTTGTCGTCCTTTTCGTGGCTCACGACGTACAATTCGGGATGAAAAAATTGCGCAAAGGAAGAAAAATGTCCCGAAACTGATAATTACCTTTGATTTCGGGCTCCAAAATTAGGTGCAGCCGAGCAGGCTTGTTTCCCCCATCGTAGAGCTCTCAGAGAGCTTTCCAACGGTATGCTGTACGCCGCGTAACTCCTAACAGATCAGCAGTTATGGGCATTGGTGCGACAGATACCTGGTCACAAGCCCCATGCCCTCGGTTTGCGGGCCCTACCTCTGCGTGAAGTGAAGTTGTCTTGCCTAAGGTGCCGTGGGATTCGGCAATATAAATGTGATGGATTAGGTTGTCGTCATTTTCGCGGCTAACGATGTACAATCCGAGATGAAAAAACTGCGCAAAGGAAGAAAAGTGTCCCAAAATTGATGAAAACGTTCGATTTTGGGCTATGAAAATAGGTGCAGCTGAGCAAGCTTGCTGCCCCTGTCGTAGAGCTCTAGCAGAGCTTTCCAACGGTATGCTGTGTTCCGCGTAACTCCTTATGGATCAAAAATTAGGGGCACCAGGGTGAAGGAGACCTGGTCCCAAGCCCCACGCCGTTGGTTTGCGGGCCCAGCCTCTACGTGAAGCGAAGTTGTCTTGCCCAAGGTACAGTGGGATTCAGTAATAGAAATGTGATAGATTAGGTTGTCCTCCTTTTCGCGGCTCACGACGTACAATTCGAGATGGAAAAAATGCGCGAAGGAAGAAAAGTGTCCCGAAACTGATGAAAATGTTAAATTTTTAGCTCTAAAAATAGGTGCAGCCAAGCAGGCTTGTTACCCCCGTCGTAGAGCTCTCAGAGAGCTTTCCAACGGTATGCTGTGCGCTGCGTAACTCGTGACGGATCAAAAGTTATAGGCACCAGAGTGACGGATACCTAGTTACAAGGCCCATGCCCTCGGTTTGCAGGCCCAGCCTCTACGTGAAGTAAAGTTGTCCCGCCCAAGGTGCCATGGGATTCGGTAATAGAAATGTGATGGATTAGGTTGTCATCCTTTTCGCGGCTAACGACGTACGATCCGGGATGGAAAAGCAGCGTAAAAGAAGAAAAGTGTCCCGAAACTGATGAAAACGTTCAATTTTGGCCTATGAAAATAGGTGCAGCCTAGTAGGCTTGCTGCCCTCGTTGTAGAGCTCTCGGATAGCTTTCCAACGGTATGCTGTGTGCCGCGTAACTCCTTACGGATCAAAAGTTATGGACACCGGAGTAACGGAGACCTGGTCCCAAGCCCCACGCCCTCAGTTTGCGGGCCAAGCCTCTACGTGAAGCGAAGTTGTCTTGCCCAAGGTAGAGTGGGATTCGATAATAGAAATGTGATGGATTAGGTTGTCGTCCTTTTCGTGGCTCACGACGTAGGATCCGAGATGAAAAAACTGCGCAAAGGAAGGAAAGTGTGCCAAAACAGATGAAAACATTCAATTTTGGGCTCTAAAAATAGGTACAGCCGAGCAGGATTGCTGCCCCCGTCGTAGAGCTGTCGGAGAGTTTTCCAACGGTATGCTTTTCACCACATAACTCTTTACGGATCAAAAGTTATGGGCACAGGAGTGACGGATACCTAGTCACAAGCCCCACGCCCGTCATCCTTTTCGCGGCTAACGACGTATGATTCGAGATGAAAAAACTTCGCAAAGGAAGAAAAGTGTCCCGAAATTGTTAAAAATGTTTGATTTTTGGCTCTGAAAATATGTACAGCCGAGCAGGCTTGCTCCCCCCATCGTAGAGCTCTCGGAGAGCTTTCCAACAGTATGTTGTGCGCCGCGTAACTCCTTACGGATCAAAAGCTATGGGCATCAGAGTGACGAAGACCTGGTCCCAAGCCCCACGCCCTCGGTTTGCGGGTCCAGCCTCTACGTGAAGCAAAGTTGTCTTGGCCGAGGTACAGTGGGATTCGTTAATAGAAATATGATGGATTAGGTTGTCGTTCTTTTCGCTGCTCACAACATACGATCCGGGACGGAAAAACCGTGCAAAAGAAGAAAAGTGTCCCAAAACTGACGAAAACGTTCGATTTTGGGCTCTGAAAATAGGTACAGTTGAGCAGGCTTGCTGCCCCCATCAGAGAGCTCTCGGAGAGCTTTCCAACGGTATACTGTGCGCCGTGTAACTCGTGACGGATGAAAAGTTATGGGCACCAGAGTGACGGATACCTAGTCACAAGCCTCACGCCCTCGGTTTGTGGGCCCAGCCTCTACGTGAACTGAAGTTGTCCGGCCCAAGGTACTGTGGGATTCGATAATAGAAATGTGATGGATTAGGTTGTCGTCTTTTTCGCGGCTAACGACGTACGATCCGAGATGGAAAAACAACGCAAAAGAAGAAAAGTGTACCATAACTGATGAAAATGTTCAATTTTGAGTTACGAAAACAGGTGCAGCCGAGAAGGCTTGCTGCCCCTGTCGTAGAGCTCTCGGATAGCTTTCTAACGGCATGCTATGCGCAGCGTAACTCCTTGCGAATCAAAAGTTATAGGCACCGGTGTGACACAAACCTGGTCCAAAGCATGACGCCCTCGGTTTGCGGGCCCAGGCTCTATGTGAAGCAAAGTCATCTTGCCCAAGGTAGAGTAGGATTCGGTAATAGAAATGTGATGGATTAGGTTGTCGTCCTTCTCATGGCTCACGACGTAGGATCCGGGATGAAAAAACTGCGCAAAGGAAGAAAAGTGTCTCGAAACTGATGACAACGTTCGATTTTGGGCTATGAAAATAGGTGCAGCCGAGCAAGATTGTTGCCCCCGTCGTAGAGCTCTCGGAGAGTTTTCCAAAGGTATGCTGTGCGCCGCATAACTCCTTACAGATCAAAAGTTATGGGCACCAGAGTGACGAAGACCTGGTCCCAAGCCCCACACCCTCGTTTTGTGGGCCCAGCCTCAACGTGAATCGAAGTTGCCTTGCCCAAGGTACCGTGGGATTCGATAATAGAAATGTGATGGATTAGGTTGTCATCCTTTTCGCGGCTCACGACGTACGATCCAGGATGAAAAAACTGTGCAAAGGAAGAAAAGTGTCTAGAAATTGATTAAACCGTTGGATTTTGGGCTCCGAAAATTGGTGCAGCCGAGCAAGCTTGCTACCCCCGTCTTAGAGCCCTCGGAGAGCTTTCCAATGGTATGCTGTGCGCCATGTAACTCCTTACGAATCAAAAGTTATGGGCACCAGAGTGTCGGAGACCTGGTCCCAAGCCCCACGCCCTACGTTTGCGGGCCCAGCCTCTACATGAAGCGAAGTTGTCTTGCCCAAGGTACAGTGGGATTAGGTAATAGAAATGTGATGGATTAGGATGTTGTCCTTTTCGCGGCTCAAGACATACGATCCGGGACTAAAAAATTGGGCAAAGGAAGAAAAGTGTACCGAAACTGATGAAAACGTTCGATTTTGGGCTCCGAAAATAGGTGCAGCGGAGCAAGCTTGCTGTACCATTCATAGAGATCTCGAAGAGCTTTCCAACGGCATGATTTGCGCCGCATAACTCCTTAAGAATCAAAAGCTATGGGCATCGGAGCGACGGATACCTAGTCACAAGCCCCACGCCCTTGGTTTGCGGGCCCAGCATCCATGTGCATTGAAGTTTTCTTGCCCAAGGTGCTGTGTTATTCGGTAATAAAAATGTTATGGATTAGGTTGTCGTCCTTTTCGCAGCTCACGACGTACGATTCGGGATGGAAAAACAGTGCAAAAGAAGAAAAATATCCCAAAAATGATGAAAACGTTCGATTTTGGGCTCCGAAGATAGGTGCAGCCGAGCACGCTTGTTGCCCCCATCGTAGAGCTCTGGGAGAGCTTTCCAACGGTATGCTGTGTGCCGCGTAACTCCTTGAAGATCAAAAGCTATGTGCACCGGAGCGACGGATACCTGGACACAAGCCCTACGCCCTCGGTTTGCGGGCAGAGCGTCTACGTGAAGGGAACTTGTCTTGCCCAAGGTGCCATGTGATTCGGTAATAGAAATGTGATGGATTAGGTTGTAGTCCTTTTCGCGGTTCACGACGTACGATACGGGACAGAAAAATAGCGCAAAAGAATAAAAGTGTCCTAAAACTGATGAAAATGTTCGATTTTGTTCTCTGAAAATAGGTACACCCGAGCACGCTTGCTGCCCCCATCGTAGAGCTCTCGGAGAGATTTCCAACGATATGCTGTGCGCCGCATAACTCCTTACGGATCAAAAGTTATGGGCACCAGTGTGATGAAGACCTGGTCCCAAGCCCCACACCCTTGTTTTGTGGGCCCAGCCTCAACGTGAATCGAAGTTGTCTTGCCCAAGGTACCGTGGGATTCGATAATAGAAATGTGATGGATTAGGTTGTCGTCCTTTTCGCGGCTCATGACGTACGATCCAGGATGAAAAAACTATGCAAAGGAAGAAAAGTGTCTAGAAATTTATTAAACCGTTAGATTTTGGGCTCCGAAAACTGGTGCAGCAGAGCAAGCTTGCTACCCCCGTCTTAGAGCCCTCGGAGAGCTTTCCAATGGTATGCTGTGCGCCAAGTAACTCCTTACGAATCAAAAGTTATGGGCACCAGAGTGTCGGAGACCTGGTCCCAAGCCCTACGCCCTACGTTTGCGGGCCCAGCCTCTACATGAAGCGAAGTTGTCTGCCCAAGGTACAGTGGGATTCGGTAATAGAAATGTGATGGATTAGGATGTTGTCCTTTTCGCGGCTCAAGACATACGATCCGGGACTAAAAAATTGGGCAAAAGAAGAAAAGTGTACCGAAATTGATGAAAACGTTCGATTTTATCTCCGAAAATAGGTGCAGCCGAGCAAGCTTGCTGCACCATTCATAGAGATCTCGGAGAGCTTTCCAACGACATGATTTGCGCCGTATAACTCCTTAAGAATCAAAAGCTATGGGCATCGGAGCGACGGATACCTAGTCACAAGCCCCACGCCCTCGGTTTGCGGGCCCAGCATCCATGTGCATTGAAGTTTTCTTGCCCAAGGTGCTGTGTTATTCGGTAATAGAAATGTTATGGATTAGGTTGTCGTCCTTTTCGCAGCTCACGACGTACGATTCGGGATGGAAAAACAGTGCAAAAGAAGAAAAGTGTCCCGAAAATGATGAAAACGTTCGATTTTGGGCTCTAAAGATAGGTGCAGCCGAGCATGCTTATTGCCCCCGTCGTAGAGCTCTGGGAGAGCTTTCCAACGGTATGCTGTGCGCCGCGTAACTCCTTGAAGATCAAAAGCTATGTGCACCCGAGCGACGGATACCTGGTCACAAGCCCTACGCCCTCAGTTTACGGGCCGAGCGTCTACGTGAAGGGAAGTTGTCTTGCCCAAGGTGCCATGTGATTCGGTAATAGAAATGTGATGGATTAGGTTGTCGTCCTTTTTGCGGTTCACGACGTACGATACGGGACAGAAAAATAGCGCAAAAGAATAAAAGTGTCCTAAAACTGATGAAAATGTTTGATTTTGTTCTCTGAAAATAGGTACACCCGAGCACGCTTGCTGCCCCCATCGTAGAGCTCTCGGAGAGATTTCCAACGATATGCTGTGCACCGTATAACTCCTTACGGATCAAAAGTTATGGGCACCGGAGTGACGGAGACCTGGTCCCATTCCCCACGCCCTCGGTTTGCAGGCCCAGCATCTACGTGAAGTGAAGTTGTCTTGCCCAAGGTACTGTGGGATTCGGAAATAGAAATGTTATGGATTAGGTTGTCACCCTTTTCGCGGCTCATGACGTACGATCCGAGACAAAAAAACTGTGCAAAGGAAGAAAAGTGTCCCGAAACTAATGAAAACGTTCGATTTTGGGCTCCAAAAATAGTTGCAGCTGAGTAGGCTTTCTGCCCCACTTGTAGAGCTCTCGGAGAGCTTTTCAACGATATGTTGTATGCCGCGTAACTCCTTACGAATCAAAAGTTATGGGCACCGGAGTGACGGAGACCTGGTCCTAAACCCCATGCCCTCGGTTTGCGGGCCCAGCCTCTACGTGAAGCGAAGTTGTCTTGCCCAAGGTACCGTGGGATTCGGTAATAGAAATGTGATGGATTAGGTTGTCGTCCTTTTCGCAGCTCACGACGTACGATTCAGGACGAAAGAACTGCACAAAGGAAAAAAAGTATCCCAAAATTGATGAAAACATTCAATTTTGGGCTCCGAAAATAGGTGCAGCTGAGCAAGCTTGTTGCCCCCGTCGTAGAACTCTCGCGGAGCTTTTCAACGGTATGTTGTGCGCAGCATAACTCCTTGCGGATGAAAAGTTATGGGCACTGGAGTGAAGGAGACCTGGTCCCAAGCCCCACGCCGTCGGTTTACAGGCCCAACCTCTACGTGAAGCAAAGTTGTCTTGCCCAAGGTACAGTGGGATTCGGTAATAGAAATGTTATGGATTAGGTTGTCGCCCTTTTCGGGGCTCACGACATACGATCCGGGACGAGAAAATTGCGCAAAGAAAGAAAAGTGTCCCGAAACTGATGAAAACATTTGATTTTGGGTTCTAAAAATAGATGCAGCCGAGCAGGCGTGCTACCCCTGTAGTAAGCTCCTAGAGAGCTTTCCAACGGTGTGCTGTGCGTCGCGTAACTCCCTACGGATCAAAAGTTATGGGCACCGGAGCGACTGATACTTGGTCACAAGCCCCACGCCCTCGGTTTGTGGGCCTAGCGTCTACGTGAGGTAAAGTTGTCTTTCCTAAGGTGCCGTGTGATACGGTAATAGAAATATGATGGATTAGGTTGTTGTCCTTTTCGCGGCTCACGACGTGCGATCCGGGACGGAAAAATAGTGCAAAATAAGAAAATTGTCACAAAACTGATGAAACGTTCGATTTTGGGCTCTAGAAACAGGTGCAACCTAGCAGGCTTGTTGGCCCCATCGTAGAGCTCTCGGAGAGCTTTCCAACAGTATGCTGTGTGCAGCGTAACTCCTTACGGATGAAAAGTTATTGGCACCGGAGTAACGGAGACCTGGTCCCAAGCCCCACACCCTCGGTTTGCGGGCCTAGCCTCTTCGTGAAGCTAAGTTGTCTTGCCCATGGTACAGTGGGATTCGGTAATAGAAATGTTATGGATTAGGTTGTCGCCCTTTTCGCGGCTCACGACGTACGATCCAGCATGAAAAAAATGTGCAAAGGAAGAAAAGTGTCCCAAAACTGATGAAACGTTCGATTTTGGGCTCTGAAAATAGGTGCAGCCGAGTAGGCTTGCTACCCTTATTGTAGAGCTCTCGAAGAGCTTTCCAACGGTTTGTTGCGCGCCACGTAACTCCTTACGGATCAAAAGTTATGGGCACCGGAGCAACGGATACCTGGTCATAAACCCCATACCCTCGGTTTGTGGGCCCAGTGTCTACGTGAAGTGAAGTTGTCTTGCCCAAGGTGTCGTGTGATATGGTAATAGAAATGTGATGGATTAGGTTGTCGTCATTTTCGCAGCTCACGACGTACGATCCTGGACGAAAAAATTGCGCAAAGAAAGAAAAGTATCCCGAAACTGATGAAAATGTTCAATTTTGGGCTCCAAAAAAGGGTGCAGCTGAGCAGGATTTCCGCCCCCGTCGTAGAGCTCTTGTAGAGCTTTCCAACCGTATGTTGTGCGTCGCGTAACTCCTTACAGATCAAAAGTTATGGGCACCAGAGTGATAGAGACTTGGTCCCAAGACCCACGCCCTCGGTGTGCATAGTTGTCATGCCCAAGGTACAGGGGCATTCGGTAATAGATATATGATGGATTAGGTTGTCGTCCTTTTCGCGGCTCACGACATACGATTCGGGATAAAAGAACTACGCAAAGGAAAAAAGTGTACCGAAATTGATGAAAACGATCGATTTTGGGCTCCAAAAATTGGTGCAACCGAGCAGGCTTACTCCTCCCGTCCTAGAGCTCTCAGTGAGATTTCTAACAGTATGCTGTGCGCCACGTAAGTAGTGATGGATCATAAGTTATGGGCACTGGGGCGACAGATACCTGGTCACAAGACCCACGCCCTCGGTTTGTGGGCCCAGCCTCTACGTGAAGTGAAGTTGTCTTGCCCAAAGTGACGTGGGATTCTGTAATAGAAATGTGATGGATTAGGTTGTCGTCCTTTTCACAGCTAACGACGTACGATCTGGGATGAAAAAATCGCGCAAAAGAAGAAAAGTATCCCGAAATTGATGAAAACGTTCGAATTTGGGATACGAAAATAGGTGCAGCCGAGCAGGCTTGCTGCCCCCGTCGTAGAGCTCTCGGAGAGCATTCCAACGGTATACTGTGCGCCGCGTTACTCCTTACGAATCAAAAGTTATGGGCACCAGAGCGATAGTTAACTGGTCACAAGCCCCACACCCTCGGTTTGCGGGCCTAACGTCTACGTGAATTGAAGTTGTCTTGCCCAAGGTGCTGTGTGATTCGGTAATAGAAATGTGATGGATTAGGTTGTCGTTCTTTTCGCGGCTCATGACGTACGATCTGGGATGAAAAAATTGCATAAAGGAAGAAAAAGGTCCAGAAATTGATTAAAACGTTGGATTTTGGGCTCCGAAAATAGGTGCAGCCGAGTAAGCTTGCTGCCCCCATCTTAGACCTCTCGGAGAGCTTTCCAACGCTATGCTGTGCGCCGCGTAACTCCTTACGAATCAAAAGTTATGGGCACTAGAGTGTCGGAAACTTAGTCCCAAGCCCCACACCCTACGTTTGCGGGCCCAGCCTCTACGTGAAGCGAAGTTGTCTTGCCCAAGGTACAGTGGGATTCGGTAACAGAAATGTGATGGATTAGTAAGTTGTCCTTTTCGCGGCTCAAGACGTACGATCCGAGACTAAAAAACTGCGCAAAGGAAGAAAAATGTACCGAAACTGATAAAAATGTTCGATTTTGAGCTCCGATAATAGGTGCAGCCGAGCAGGCTTGCTGCACCATTCGTAGAGCTCTCGGAGAGCTTTCCAACGGTATGATTTGCACCGCGTAACTCCTTACGAATCAAAAGTTATGGGCAACGGAACGACAGATACCTGGGCACAAACCCCACGCCCTCGGTTTGCGGGCCCAGCATCTACGTGAATTGAAGTTGTCTTGCCCAAGGTGTTGTGTTATTCGGTAATAGAAATGTGATGGATTAGGTTGTCGTCCTTTTCGCGGCTCACGACGTACGATACGTGACAGAAAAATAGCCCAAAAGAAGAAAAGTGTCCCAAAACTGATGAAAACGTTCGATTTTGTGCTCTGAAAATAGGTGCAGCTGTCACGCCCCAACCCGGCCTATAAAGGTTATACTAGGGTATGATCTAAACATTCCAGTCTATCTCGTACTTAACGGTTCATGGAAATTTAATACTTAACATTTTAGCCTAAACTCCAAAATTTTTTGGAAAACCGGCAGCATAACGACTGTAATTGGGCTCTTTGGTTTGACCTAATTCTCTAAACGCCTCAAATTTTCCAATCTCAATTTCATTTCCAACTAAGATTACTATTTACCATCAATTGAAATGCCTACTGGTTATCTCGAAGTCTCGTTTGATTAATAACCTAGTATGATACTATGTCTTGTCTGTTTGTTAATCCTCGTTACAAAAGTACCTGTTGATCTTAGCTTAATAGTAAGTACCTGCTTAAGATTGGATAGGTTCATTTTACTTAGTCCCTACCTGATACTTCATAATCCTATGATAGATACTAGCCAATGACAATAGCAAAATGATCATAGTAGTGTCTGTCTAGTTAATATCAATACGAACCAAAATTAGACCCCAAATTACAACGTGGGTCTTTTACATTACAAACAACAAGTAACATAAAAGAAATAGTCTTCAAGCAGCATAGTGTTCACAATGGCCATAATCAAGCAATCACATAGGACAGGCAATCATTCCAAGGTATCATCGTTAGGCACGTCATCCTCGGGTACCTGTTCTTGACCTTCTTCACCTGAGATGATAAAAGAGGGTAAGTCCTTATGAACTCAACGAGGGGGAACGAGAAATAGGTTTTGAAACTCATTTTCCGGTTCAACTTATGAAAATCCTTTTGCAAGCATGAATATATCACAAATAAGTACATAACAATAATATAAAAGTAAAGGAACACAATTACCCGTCTTTCCTCCCTGAGGTCCTCTAGGAACCAAGCGAGAGTACTTATACACATAGTGAAAAGGATACGGTAAGCTTTTGCTCTCAGTTCATTTCCAATATCAGTTGTTGCGGCCGACTTCAAATCATCCCCTTATCACGCCAAATGGGTGTACTCCGGATGTACCCCGAAATCCTACGACCCAACTCTCCGAGAAAGTCTAGCCCCCAAGCGAGAGAGGGAATTGGACAATGGTAGTCATGGTTGCACCGGCAAGCCCGATGCTGCCCGGTGTGCGTGAACACTGCCACGCCAGAATGAAAGGTTGCAACCTTGTATGCAATGCACATTTATGACATTTAATATATCACATTAGGAGAACAACAAAGTAGGTTGCCTCCGAGCAGTCATAAGATTGCACATTGACAAGTAAACAAGCAAGGCACAATAAGACAAGTAATTTCACTTGAAGGGCATACGGAGTTATATGAACATTAAACGGGCAGCCATGTAATGCACGTAAATCAAGTCATATAACTCATTTTAAAGTTCACAAAATCAAATAATAAGATTATTCAACATGCAACGACATCTACGTGGGTTCGGGTGCAAGAAAGGTCTACTTGTCAACATGTAATCATCAAGATCGCATTTAGGGCTACAATGGCAACTACGGGTAGCCTACTAAACATGTAATTAAACATGATATTCATAGGATGAACACTTAGTGAATATACCTAGTCACTAGGGTTTCCATTTTGTGCTTACCCGTGCGATTAAGCCCCAAGTCAACTCAAAATCAATCTCAAGCCATGCATCGATTAATTCAAACACCCTCAAGTATTCAAAACAGTCCACACAACATGCCAATGCCACAATCCCAAGCATTTAATACAACAAGAGAAGCTACAATAATTTTTCTAAGCATATCACTAAGTGAAACCCTCACTGCAATGGGCTGTTTTCTCACAATCATTAAGACAAGCAAACAATCTCCAATTCCAGTGAATAATATTTCAAATTAAAGCTTAAGAAGTGAACTAAATTCAGAAACAAACCTCGCATCATTTAGAGTTCGGGTTCAATAGTTATAGCCAAAACAGTGAGACTGCACAAAACTGTCCAGATTTGCACACATTTCAATACTTGTCAGTTTTTGAGGTACTTAGGGTCCGATTTAGCCTTAGTCCATTTCTGACAAAAATATCCAGAACTGAAAAATATAGCAGCACACCAAATTTCATGTATTTTGGATATCATTTACTAAGTCAAAGCTGGTTCGTTCTACAAGGTCAGTGAATCTGACAAAACCTGCTTCATTTTTCCAGACTTCTAGATTTGGAAACATTTTAATGATTTGCCATTTTGAGGACCTTAGATTCAAAATTAGCTTTTTCCTATTTCTGCAAAAAATGTTCAAAACTGGCAAAACTAGTTACCTACCAATTTTCATGCATTTTCAACATCATTTTCAACTGAAAGCTGTCACAAACCCGATTTCATCTATCATCACCTTCTAGCCAAAATCTTGCCATGCATGGTTGTAAAAGTTTATGAACACACATATATCTCAAGTACAGAAGCAAAGATAAACATTTAAGAGCATGCATGTGGATTTTTGAAAGATTTTCAAGAAGTTTTAGCCCTCACCTTAGCAAAACAACAAGAAGATGCACAAGACTCTTGGTGAAGCACAAAGTTGATCTTCTTCCTTGCTTAGCCGAGATACCACTCAAATTTTCTCTATTTTTCCTAGCTTAGTGACCAAGTTCTTAGTAGGTGCATGTGGTTAGAACAAGAAGAAAAGAAATGGAAGCTAGCAAACTCACCTAAGCCGAAATGGTTGTTCAAAGAGCTTGCATGATAGTTTTCTTGCAACCTAGCTTGCTTAGTCAAGTTCCCTACCTTCTTGTTTGCCTTGATTAACCATGGAGTAATGAAGATGAGCTATGGTGTGAAGCAACTCAGCCAAAGCCGAGAGAGAGAGAGAAGAATGAGATGGAGAGAGAGAAATGTGAGGAAATGAAAGAAATGAAAAAAAAAATAGAAGCTTTTGCAATTGTTGATGCATATGTCGGCCTTGAGCTTTGCAATTCAGATTTTTGTGTCTTCAAGAAGTATTTTGAAATTCCTAGCATGGGCAAAGAGCTTATGTCGAGATTAGTGGAGCATTGGTAGAGTTTTGAGCTATTTTTTATTGCTTGGTGTCATAGAATTGTCTAGGTTTGATTTAAATTATGCAAAGCAAGCACAAGGCACACAAGGTGGTCGGCCAAGGCTTGAGAAATCTGATTTTTTTGTCATCTTTTGAGCATTAAATAATTGTATGTTTGAAAGTGCAAAAGAATAAGGAATAAAGAATAAGGAATGTCTAGCTTTTTGTGAGATTTTGTCTTCTAGTGGGTTGAATTAGTAATTTAATATTAGTTAGTGGAATTTGTAGGATTAATTAATGACCTAGTGCTTCGTGTAAGATGCTTTCTTGATTAGCGTGAGGGCACGCTTTCCTAGGTCTGCACTATGAGGAAGGGTACGAACTATAAGACGAATGCACATTTCCCAAGTAAATGCATGCAACCCTAAATGAATGCACGTAATTCAATGCAAGGCACATAAAATGAAACACAATTCTTAAACCTAGGTCAAGGCACGCAAAACTAGGTCAGGACACACGAAATGAGATGTCGCACACAAATCGAGGTAGGGCCTCACAGCAGCAGAGCATACTTGCTACCCCCGTCGTAGAGCTCCCAGAGAGCTTTCCAACGATATGTTGTGTGCCGCGTAACTCCTTACGGATCAAAAGTTATGGGCACCGGAGTGACGGAGACCTAGTCCCATGCCCCACGTCCTCGGTTTGCGGGCCCAGCCTCTACGTGAAGCAAAGTTGTCTTCCCAAGGTACAATGGGATTCGGTAATTGAAATGTTATAGATTAGGTTGTCGCCCTTTTCGCGGCTCACGACTTACGAACCGGGACGAAAAAACTGCGCAAAGGAAGAAAAGTGTCCCGAAACTAATGAAAACGTTCAATCTTGGGCTCTGAAAATAGGTGCAGCTTAGCAGGCTTGTTGTCCCTGTCGTAGAGCTCTCGGAGAGCTTTTCAACGGTATGTTGTGTGCCGCGTAACTCCTTACGAATCAAAAGTTATGGGCACCGGAGTGACGGAGACTTGGTCCCAAATCCCACGCCCTCGGTTTGCGGGCCCAACCTCTACATGAAGCGAAGTTGTCTTGCCCAAGGTACCGTGGGATTCGGTAATAGAAATGTGATGGATTAGGTTGTCTTCCTTTTCACAGCTCATGACGTACGATCCAGGACGAAAGAAATGCGCAAAGGAAGAAAAGTGTCCCAAAACTGATGAAAATGTTCAATTTTGGGCTCCGAAAATAGGTGCAGCCGAGTAAGCTTGTTGCCCTCGTCGTAGAGCTCTCGGGGAACTTTTCAACGGTATGTTATGCGCAGCACAACTTCTTACGGATCAAAAGTTATGGGCACCGGAGTGACGGAGACCTGGTCCCAGGACCCACGCCCTCAGTTTGCAGGCCCTACCTCTACGTGAGGCATAGTTGTCTTGCCCAAGGTTCAGAGGGATTCGGTAATAGATATATGATGGATTAGGTTGTCGTCCTTTTCGCGGCTCACGACGTATGATCCGGGATGAAAAAACTGCGCAAAGGAAAAAAAGTGTACCGAAACTGATGAAAATGATTGATTTTGGGCTCCAAAAATTGGTGCAGCCGAGCAGGCTTACTTCCCCCGTCATAGAGCTCTCGGAGAGATTTCCAACGGTATGTTGTGCACCGCGTAAGTCATGACGGATCAAAAGTTATGGGCACTGGAGTGACGGATACCTAGTCACAAGCCCCACGCCCTCAGTTTGTGGGCCCAGCCTCTATGTGAAGTGAAGTTGTCTTGCCCAAGGTGACGTGGGATTCTGTAATAGAAATGTGATGTATTAGGTTATCGTCCTTTTCGCGGCTAACGACGTACGATCCGGGATGAAAAAATAGCGCAAAAGAAGAAAAGTGTCCCGAAAATAATGAAAATGTTCGAATTTGGGCTACAAAAATAGGTGCAGTCGAGTAGGCTTGCTTCCCCTGTCGTAGAGCTCTCGGAGAGTATTCCAACGGTATGCTGTGCGCCGCGTAACTCCTTACGAATCAAAAGTTATGGGCACTAGAGCGATAGTTAACTGGTCACAAGCCCCACGCCCTCAGTTTGCGGGCCCAACATCTATGTGAATTGAAGTTGTCTTGCCCAAGGTGCTATGTGATTCGGTAATAGAAATGTGATGGATTAGGTTGTCATCATTTTCGCGGCTAACGACGTACAATCTGGGATGAAAAACAGCACAAAAGAAGAAAAGTCTCCCAAAACTGATGAAAACATTCAATTTTGGGCTCCGAAAATAGGTACAGCCGAGAAGGTCTACTGCCCCCGTCGTGGAGCTCTCGAAGAGCTTTCCAACGGTATGCTGTGTGTCGCGTAACTCCATACGAATCAAAAGTTATGGGAACCGAAGCGACGGATACCTGGTCACAAGTCCCACGCCCTCGGTTTGCGAGCCCAGCATCTACGTGAATTGAAGTTGTCTTGCCCAAGGTGCTATGTGATTCGGTAATATAAATGTGATGGATTATGTTGTCGTCCTTTTCGCGGCTCACGACGTACAATCCGAGATGAAAAAACAGTACAAAAGAGGAAAAGCGTCCCAAAAGTGATGAAAACGTTCAATTTTGAGCTCTTAAAATAGGTGCAGCCTTTGCGTGAAGCGAAGTTGTGTTGCCCAAGGTACAGTGGGATTTGGTAATAGAAATGTGATGGATTAGGTTGAAGTCCTTTTCGCGTCTCACGACGTACGATCCGAGAGGAAAAAAAAGCGCAAAAGAAGAAAAGTGTCCCAAAACTGATGAAAACGTTCGCTTTTGGACTCCAAAAATAGGTGCAGCTGAGAAAGCTTGCTATCCTCGTCGTAGAGCTCTCAGAGAGCTTTCCAACGGTATGTTGTGTGCCGCCGAACTCCATACGAATCAAAAGTTATGGGCACCGAAGCGACGGATACTTGGTCACAAGCCCCACGCCCTCAGTTTGCAGGCCCAGCGTCTACGTGAAGTGAAGTTGTCTTGCCCATGGTGCCGTGTGATTCGATAATAGAAATGTGATGGATTAGGTTTTCATCTTTTTCGTAGGTCACGACGAACGATCTAGGACGAAAAAACAGCACAAAAGAAGAAAAATATCCCAAAACTAATGAAAACGTCCGATTTTGGGCTCTAAAAATAGGTGCAGATGAGCAGGCTTGCTGCCCCCATTGTAGAGCTCTCGGAGAGCTTTCCAACGGTATGTTGTGCGTCGCGTAAGTCCTTACGGCTCAAAAGTTATCGGCACCGGAGTGACAGAGACCTGGTTCCAAGCCCCATGCCGTCGGTTTGCAGGCCCAGCCTCTATGTGAAGAGAAGTTGTCTGGCCCAAGGTACAGTGCGATTGGGTAATAGAAATGTGATGGATTAGGTTGTTATACTTTTCGCCGCTCACGACATACGATCCGGAATAAAAAAACTGCGCAGAGGAATAAAAGTGTACCGAAATTGATGAAAATGTTAGATTTTGGACTCTGAAAATAGGTGCAGCCAAGTAGGCTTGCTGCACTCATCGTAGAGCTCTCGGAGAGCTTTCCAACGGTATGCTGTGCGCCGCGTAACTCCTTACGAGTCAAAAGTTATGGACACTGTAGTAATGGAGACCTGGTCCCAAACTCCATGCCCTCGATTTGCGAGCCCAGCCTCTACGTGAAGCGAAGTTGTCTTGCCCAAGGTACCATGGGATTTGGTAATAGAAATGTGATTGACTAGGTTGTCGTCCTTTTTGTGGCTCACGAAGTACGATCCGGGAGGAAAAAACTGCAGATCAAAACTGCAGATCCCGAAATAGATGAAAACGTTCAATTTTGGCCTTCGAAAATAGGTGCAGCCGAGCAAGCTTTCTGCCCCTGTCATAGAGATCGCGGAGCGATTTCCAACGGTATGCTGTGCCCAGCGTAACTCCTCACGGATCAAAAGTTATAGGCACCGGAGTGATGGAAACCTGGTCCTAAGCCCCACGCCCTAGGTTTGCGGGCCCAGCCTCTATGTGAAGCGAAGTTGTCTTGCCCATTGTACAGTGGGATTCGGTAATAGAAATGTGATGGATTAGGTTGTCGTCCTTTTCACGGCTCACAACGTACAATTCGGGATGAAAAAATTGCGCAAAGGAAGAAAAGTGTCTAGAAATAGATGAAAATGTTCAATTTTGGCCTTCAAAAATAGGTGCAGCCGAGCACGCTTGTTGAACCCCTTCATAGAGCTCTCGGAGAGCTTTCCAATGGTATGTTGTGTGCCGCGTAACTCCTTACGGATCAAAAGTTATGGGCACCAGTGCGACGGATACCTGGTCACAAGCCCCACGCCTTCAGTTTGCGGGCCCAAAATCTACGTGAAGTGAAGTTGTCTTGCCCAAGGTGCTATGTGATTCGGTGGTAGAAATGTGATGGATGAGGTTGTCCTCATTTTCGCGGCTCACGACGTACGATCTAGGATAGAAAAACAGCGCAAAAGAAGAAAAATATCCCAAAATTGATGAAAACGTTCAATTTTGAGCTATGAAAATAGGTGCAGCCGAGTAGGCTTGCTGCCCCTGTCGTTGAGCTCCCGGAGAGCTTTCCAACGATATGTTGTGCGCCGCGTAACTACTTACGGATCAAAAGTTATGGTCATCGAAGTGACGGAGACCTTGTCCCAAGCCGTACCCCCTCGGTTTACGGGCCCAGCCTCTACGTGAAGCGAAGTTGTCTTGCCCAAGTTACCGTGGGATTCGATTATAGAAATGTGGTGGATTAGGTTGTCGTCCTTTTCGTGGCTCACGACGTACGATCCAGGACAAAAAAATTGCGCGAAAGAAGAAAAAATGTCCTAAAACTGATGAAAATGTTCAATTTTGGGCTCCGAAAATAGGTGTAGCCGAGCAAGCTTGCTGCCGCCGTCGTAGAGCTCTCGGAGAGCTTTCCAACGGTATGCTGTGCGTCGAGTAACTCCTTACAGATCAAAAGTTATAGTCACCGGAGCGACGGATACCTGGTCACAAGCCCTACGCCCTCGATTTGTGGGCCCAGCCTCTACGTGAGGTGAAGTTTTCTTGCCCATGGTGCAGTGTGATTCGGTAATGAAAATTTGATGGATTAGGTTGTCGTCCTTTTCGCTGCTCATGACATACGATACGGGACAGAAAAATAGCACAAAAGAAGAAAAGTGGCCCAAAACAGATGAAAACGTTCGATTTTATGCTTTGAAAATAGGTGCAGCTGAGCAGGCTTGCTGCCCCTGTTGTATAGCTCCCGGAGAGCTTTCTAACAATATGTTGTGCGCCGCGTAACTCCTTACGAATCAAAAGTTATGGGCATCGGAGTGACGGAGACCTTGTCCAATGCCCCACGCCCTTGGTTTGCGGGCCCACCCTCTACGTGAAGTGAAGTTGTCTTGCCGAAGATATCATGGGATTCGGTAATGGAAATGGGATGGATTAGGTTGACGTCCTTTTCGGGGCTCATGATGTACGATCTAGGACGAAAAAACTACACAAAAGAAGAAAAGTGTCCCAAAACTGATGAAAACTTCAATTTTGAGCTCCGAAAATAGGTGCAACTGAGCAGGCTGGATGTCCCCGTCGTAGAGCTCTCGGAGAGCTTTTCAACGGTATGTTGTGTGCCGCGTAACTCCTTACGAATCTAAAGTTATGGGCATCGGAGTGACGGAGACCTGGTCCCAAACCCCATGCCCTCAGTTTGCAGGCCCAGCCTCTACATCAAGCGAAATTGTCTTGCCCAAGGTACCGTGAGATTCGGTAATAGAAATGTGATGGATTAGGTTGTCGTACTTTTCGCAGCTCACGACGTACGATCCAAGATGAAAAAACTGCACAAAGGAAGAAAAGTGTCACAAAACTGATGAGAACGTTCAATTTTGGGCTCCGAAAATAGGTGCAACTGAGCAGGCTGGAAGTCCCCGTCGTAGAGCTCTCGGAGAGCTTTTCAACGGTATGTTGTGTGCCGCGTAACTCCTTACGAATCAAAAGTTATGGGCATCGGAGTGACGGAGACCTGGTCCCAAACCCCATTCCCTCAGTTTGCGGGCCCAGCCTCTACATCAAGCGAAATTGTCTTGCCCAAGGTACCGTGAGATTCGGTAATAGAAATGTGATGGATTAGGTTGTTGTCCTTTTCGCAGCTCACGACGTACGATCCAAGATGAAAAAACTGCACAAAGGAAGAAATGTATCCCAAAACTAATGAAAACGTTCAATTTTGGGCTCTGAAAATAGGTACAGTCGAGCAAGATTGGTGCCCCCATCGTAGAGCTCTCGGAGGACTTTTTAATGGTATGTTGTGCTCAGCGTAACTCCTTACGGATCAAAAGTTATGGGCATCGGAGTGACGGAGACCTAGTCCCAAGCCCCGCGCCTTCGGTTTACGGGCCCAGCCTCTACGTGAAGCGAAGTTGTCTTGCCCAAGGTACAGTGGGATTCGGTAATATAAATGTTATGGATTAGGTTGTCGCCCTTTTTGGGGCTCACGACGTACGATACGGGACGAAGAAACTGCTCAAAGGAAGAAAAGTGTCCCGAAACTAATGAAAATGTTCGATTTTGGTCTCTAAAAATAGGTGCGGCTGAGCAGGCTTGCTACCCTTCTCGTAGAGCTCTCGAAGAGCTTTCCAACGGTTTGTTACGCACCACGTAACTCCTTATGGATCAAAAGTTATGGGCACCGGAGCGACGGATACCTGGTCACAAGCCCCACGCCCTCAGTTTGTGGGCCCAGCGTCTACGTGAAGTGAAGTTGTCTTGCCCAAGGTGCCGTGTGATACGGTAATAAAAATGTGATGGATTAGATTGTCGTCCTTTTCGCGGCTCACGACGTACGATCCGGGACGAAAAAACATCACAAAATAATAAAATTGTTCTGAAACTTATGAAAACGTTCGATTTTGGGCTCTGAAAACAAGTGCAACCTAGAAGGCTTGCTGCCCCCGTCGTAGAGCTCCCGGAGAGCTTTCCAACAGTATGTTGTGCGCAGCGTAACTCCTTACGGATCAAAAGTTATGGGCACCGGAGTGACGGAGACCTTGTCCAATGCCCCACGCCCTTGGTTTGCGGGCCTAGCCTCTACGTGAAGCGAAGTTGTCTTGCCCAAGGTACAGTGGCATTCGGTAATATAAATGTTATGGATTAGGTTGTCGTCCTTTTCGCGGCTCATGACGTACGATCCAGGATGAAAAAACCGCACAAAGGAAGAAAAGTGTCACAAAACTGATGAAAACGTTCGATTTTGGGCTCCGAAAATAGGTGCAGCTAAGCAGGCTGGCTGTCCTCGTCGTAGAGCTCTCAGAGAGCTTTTCAACGGTATGTTGTGCGCCGCGTAACTCCTTACGAATCAAAAGTTATGGGTACCGGAGTGACGGAGACCTGGCCCCAAACCCCACGCCCTCAGTTTGCAGGCCCAGCCTCTACGTCAAGCGAAGTTGTCTTGCCAAAGGTACCGTGAGATTCGGTAATAGAAATGTGATGGATTAGGTTGTCGTCCTTTTTGCAGCTCACGACGTACGATCCGGGATGAAAAAACATCGCAAAATAATAAAATTATCCTGAAACTTATGAAAAAGTTCAATTTTTAGCTCTAAAAACAACTGCAACCTAGCAGGCTTGCTGCCCCCATCGTAGAGCTCTCGAAGAGCTTTCCAACGGTATGCTGTGCGCAGCATAACTCCTTACGGATCAAAAGTTATGGGCATCGGAGTGATAGAGACCTGGTCCCAAGCCCAATGCCCTCGGTTTCCAGGCCCAGCCTCTACGTGAAGCGAAGTTATCTTGCCCAACGTACAGTGGGATTCGTTAATAGAAATGTTATGGATTAGGTTGTCGCCCTTTTCGCGGCTCATGACGTACGATCCGGGATGAAAAAATTGCGCAAAGGAAGAAAAGTGTCCCGAAACTGATAAAAATGTTCAATTTTGGGCTCTAAAAATAGTTGCAGCTGAGCAGGCTTGCTACCCCTCTCATAAAGCTCTCGAAGAGCTTTCCAACGGTTTGTTGCGCGCCACGTAACTCCTTACAGATCAAAAGTTATGGGCACCGGAGCGACGGATACCTGGTCACAAGCCTCACGCCCTCGGTTTGCCGGCCCAGCGTCTACGTGAATTGAAGTTGTCTTGCCCAAGGTACTGTGTGATTCGGTAATATAAATGTGATGGATTAGGTTGTCGTCCTCTTCGCGGCTCACGACGTACGATCCGGGATGGAGAAACAGTGCAAAATAAGAAAAACGTCCCGAAAGTGATGAAAATGTTCAATTTTGAGCTCTTAAAACAGGTGCAGCCTTTTCGTGAAGTGAAGTTGTGTTGCCCAAGGTACAGTGGGATTCGGTATTAGAAATGTGATGGATTAGGTTGTAGTCCTTTTTGCGGCTCACGACATACGATCCGAGACGGAAAAACAGCGCAAAAGATTAACAATGTCCTGAAACTGATGAAAATGTTTGATTTTGGGCTCCAAATATAAGTGCAGCTGAGCAGGCTTGCTACCCTTATCGGAGAGCTCTCGGAGAGCTTCCCAACGGTATGTTGTGCACCGCATAACTCCATACGAATCAAAAGTTATGGGCACCAGAGCGACGGATACTTGGTCACAAGTCCCACGCCCTTGGCTTGCGGGCCCAGCATCTACGTGAAGTGAAGTTGTGTTGCCCAAGGTGTCGGGTGATTCGGTAATAGAAATGTGATAGATTAGGTTTTCGTCTTTTTCGCAGCTCACAACGTACGATCCGGGATCGAAAAATAGCGCAAAAGAAGAAAAGTTTCCCAAAACTGACAAAAACATTCAATTTTGGTCTCTGAAAATAGGTGCAGATGAGCAGGCTTGCTACCCACGTCGTAGAGCTCTCGGAGATCTTTCCAACGGTATGCTGTGCGGCGCGTAAGTCCTTACGGATCAAAAGTTATCGGCACCGGAGTGACAGAGACCTAGTCCCAAGCTCCACGCCGTCGGTTTACGGGCCCAGCCTCTATGTGAAACAAAGTTGTCTTGCCCAAGGTACAGTGGGATTGGGTAATAGAAATGTGATAGATTAGGTTGTCGTACTTTTCGCAGCTCACGACATACGATCCGGGACAAAATAACTGCGCAAATGAAGAAAAGTGTCCCGAAATTGATGAAAACGTTAGATTTTGTACTATGAAAATAGGTACAGCGGAGCAAGCTTGCTACACTCGTCGTAGAGCTCTCGGAGAGCTTTCCAACGGTATGATGTGCGCTGCGTAACTCCTTACAAATCAAAAGTTATGGACACCATAGTAATAGAGACCTGGTCCCACACCCCATGGCCTCGGTTTGCAGGCCCAGCCTCTACGCGAAGCGAAGTTGTCTTGCCCAAGGTACCGTGGGATTTGGTAATAGAAATGTGATGGACTAGGTTATTGTCCTTTTTGCGGCTCACAACGTACGATCCGGGACGAAAAAACTGCGGATCAAAACTGCAGATCCCGAAATAGATGAAAATGTTCAATTTTGGCATTCAAATATAGGTGCAGCCGAGCAAGCTTGCTACACTCGTCGTAGAGCTCTCGGAGAGCTTTCCAACGGTATGCTGTGCGCTGCGTAACTCCTTACGAATCAAAAGTTATGGACACCGGAATGAAGGAGACCTGGTCCTAAGCCCCACGCCCTCGGTTTGCGGGCCCAGCCTCTACGTGAAGCGAAGTTGTCTTGCCCATGGTACAGTGGGATTCGGTAATAGAAATGTGATGGATTAGGTTGTCATCCTTTTCGCGGCTCACAACGTACAATTCGGGATGAAAAAATTGCGCAAAGGAAGAAAAGTGTCTAGAAACTGATGAAAACGTTCAATTTTGGGCTTCGAAAATAGGTGCAGTCGAGCATGCTTGTTGCCCCCATCGTAGAGCTCTGGGAGAACTTTTCAACGGTATGTTGTGCGCCGCGTAACTCCTTACGGATTAAAAGCTATGGGCAGCGGAGCGACGAATACCTGGTCACAAGCCCCACGCCCTCGTTTTGTGGGCCCAGAATCTACATGTAGTGAAGTTGTCTTGCCCAAGGTGTCATGTGATTCGGTAATAGAAATGTGATGGATTAGGTTGTCGTCCTTTTTGCTGCTCATGACGTACGATCTAGGATAGAAAAACAGCGCAAAAGAAGAAAAGTATCCCAAAACTGACGAAAATGTTCAATTTTGAGCTATGAAAATAGGTGCAGCCTAGTAGGCTTGCTGCCCCTGTCGTAGAGCTCCCAGAGCTTTCCAACGATATGTTGTGCGCCGCGTAACTACTTACAGATCAAAAGTTATGGTCATCGGAGTGACGGAGACCTTGTCCCAAGCCGTACACCCTCGGTTTACTGCCCCAGCCTCTACGTGAAGCGAAGTTGTCTTGCCCAAGGTACCGTGGGATTCGATAATAGAAATGTGGTGGATTAGGTTGTCATCCTTTTCGTGGCTCACGACGAACGATCCAGGACAAAAAAATTGCGCGAAAGAAGAAAAAATGTCCCAAAACTGATGAAAATGTTCAATTTTGGGCTCCGAAAATAGGTGTAGCCGAGCAAGCTTGCTGCCGCCGTCGTAGAGCTCTCGGAGAGCTTTCCAACGGTATGCTGTGCGTCGAGTAACTCCTTACAGATCAAAAGTTATAGTCACCGGAGCGACGGATACCTGGTCACAAGCCCTACGCCTTCGGTTTGTGGGCCCAGCCTCTACGTGAGGTGAAGTTTTCTTGCCCAAGGTGCCGTGTGATTCGGTAATGAAAATTTGATGGATTAGGTTGTCGTCCTTTTCGCTGCTCATGACGTACGATACGGGACAGAAAAACAGCGCAAAAGAAGAAAAGTGTCCCAAAACAGATGAAAATGTTCGATTTTGTGCTCTATAAATATGTGCAGCTGAGCAGGCTTGCTGCCCCCGTTGTAGAGCTCCCGGAGAGCTTTCTAACAATATGTTGTGCGCCGCGTAACTCCTTACGGATCAAAAGTTATGGGCATCGGAGTGACGGAGACCTTGTCCAATGCCCCACGCCCTTGGTTTGCGGGCCTAGCCTCTACGTGAAGCGAAGTTGTCTTGCCCAAGGTACAGTGGGATTCGGTAATAGAAATGTTATGGATTAGATTGTCGTCCTTTTCGCAGCTCATGACGTACGATCCAGGACGAAAAAACAGCACAAAGGAAGAAAAGTGTCACAACTGATGAAAACGTTCAATTTTGGGCTCCGAAAATAGGTGCAACTGAGCAGGCTGGCTGTCCCCATCGTAGAGCTCTCAGAGAGCTTTTCAATGGTATGTTGTGCGCCGCGTAACTCCTTACGAATCAAAAGTTATGGGCACCGGAGTGACGGAGACCTGGTCCCAAACCCCATGCCCTCAGTTTGCGGGCCCAGCCTCTACGTCAAGCGAAATTGTCTTGCCCAAGGTACCGTGAGATTCGGTAATAGAAATGTGATGGATTAGGTTGTCGTCCTTTTCGCAGCTCACGACGTACGATCCAATATGAAAAAACTGAGGAAAGGAAGAAATGTATCCCAAAACTAATGAAAACGTTCAATTTTGGGCTCTGAAAACAGGTGCAGCTGAGCAAGTTTGGTGCCCCCGTCGTAGAGCTCTCGGAGGACTTTTTAACGGTATGTTGTGCGCAGCATAACTCCTTACGGATCAAAAGTTATGGGCATCGGAGTGACGGAGACCTAGTTCTAAGCCCCACGCCTTCGGTTTACGGGCCCAGCCTCTACGTGAAGCGAAGTTGTCTTGCCCAAGGTACAGTGGGATTCGTAATAGAAATGTTATGGATTAGGTTGTCGCCTTTTTCGGGTCTCACGACGTACGATATGGGACGAAGAAACTGCTCAAAGGAAGAAAAGTGTCCCGAAACTGATGAAAATGTTAGATTTTGGTCTCTAAAAATAGGTGCGGCTGAGCAGGCTTGCTACCCTTCTCGTAGAGCTCTCGAAGAGCTTTCCAACGGTTTGTTACACACCACGTAACTCCTTATGGATCAAAAGTTATGGGCACCGGGGCGACGTATACCTGGTCACAAGCCCCACGCCCTCAGTTTGTGGGCCCAGCGTCTATGTGAAGTGAAGTTGTCTTGCCCAAGGTGCCGTGTGATACGGTAATAGAAATGTGATGGATTAGGTTGTCGTCCTTTTCGCGGCTCACGACGCCCGATTCGGGATGAAAAAACATCGCAAAATAATAAAATTGTCCTGAAACTTATGAAAACGTTCGATTTTGGGATCTGAAAACAAGTGCAACCTAGCAGGCTTGCTGCCCCCATCGTAGAGCTCTCGGAGAGCTTTCCAACGGTATATTGTGCGCAGCGTAACTCCTTACGGATCAAAAGTTATGGGCACCGGAGTGACGGAGACCTTGTCCAATGCCCCACGCCCATGGTTTGCGGGCCTATCCTCTACGTGAAGCGAAGTTGTCTTGCCCAAGGTACAGTGGGATTCGGTAATAGAAATGTTATGGATTAAGTTGTCGTCCTTTTCGCAGCTCATGACGTACGATCCAGGACGAAAAAACAGCACAAAGGAAGAAAAGTGTCACAAAACTGATGAAAACGTTCGATTTTGGGCTCCGAAAATAGGTGCAGCTGAGCAGGCTGGCTGTCCTCGTCGTAGAGCTCTCGGAGAGCTTTTCAACGGTATGTTGTGCGCCGCGTAAGTCCTTACGAATCAAAAGTTATGGGTACCGGAGTGACGGAGACCTGGTCCTAAACCCCACGCCCTCAGTTTGCGGGCCTAGCCTCTACGTCAAGCGAAGTTGTCTTGCCCAAGGTACCGTGAGATTCGGTAATAGAAATGTGATGGTTTAGGTTGTCGTCCTTTTTGCGGCTCACGATGTACGATCTGGGATGAAAAAACATCGCAAAATAATAAAATTATCCTGAAACTTATGAAAACATTCGATTTTGGGCTCTGAAAACAAGTGCAACCTAGCAGGCTTGCTGCCCCCATCGTAGAGCTCTCAGAGAGCTTTCCAACGGTATGCTGTGCGCAGCATAACTCCTTACGGATCAAAAGTTATGGGCATCGGAGTGATGGAGACCTGGTCCCAAGCCCAACGCCCTCGGTTTCCAGGCCCAGCCTCTACGTGAAGTGAAGTTATCTTGCCCAAGGTACAGTGGGATTCGGTAATAGAAATGTTATGGATTAGGTTGTCGCCCTTTTCGCGGCTCATGACGTACGATCTGGGATGAAAAAATTGCTCAAAGGAAGAAAAGTGTCCCGAAACTGATAAAAATGTTCAATTTTGGGCTCTAAAAATAGTTGCAGCTGAGCAGGCTTGCTACCCCTCTCATAAATCTCTCGAAGAGCTTTCCAACGGTTTGTTGCGCGCCACGTAACTCCTTACATATCAAAAGTTATGGGCACCGGAGCGACGGATACCTGGTCACAAGCCTCACGCCCTCGGTTTGCAGGCCCAGCGTCTACGTGAATTGAAGTTGTCTTGCCCAAGGTACTGTGTGATTCGGTAATATAAATGTGATGGATTAGGTTGTCGTCCTTTTCGCGGCTCACGACGTACCATCCGGGATGGAGAAACAGTGCAAAATAAGAAAAACGTCCCGAAAGTGATGAAAATGTTCAATTTTGAGCTCTTAAAACAGGTGCAGCCTCTGCGTGAAGTGAAGTTGTGTTGCCCAAGGTATAGTGGGATTCGGTATTAGAAATGTGATGGATTAGGTTGTAGTCCTTTTTGCGGCTCACGACGTACGATCCGAGATGAAAAAACAGCGTAAAAGAATAAAAGTGTCCCAAAACTGATGAAAATGATCGATTTTGGACTCCAAAAACAGGTGCAGTTGAGAAAGCTTGCTACCCTCATCATAGAGCTCTCGGGGAGCTTCCCAACGGTATGTTGTGCGCCGCCTAACTCCATACGAATCAAAAGTTATGGGCACCAGAGCGACGGATACTTGGTCACAAGTCCCACGCCCTCGGTTTGTAGGCCCAGCGTCTACGTGAAGTGAAGTTGTCTTGCCCAAGGTGCCGGGTGATTCGGTAATAGAAATGTGATGGATTAGGTTTTCGTCTTTTTCGCAGCTCACAACGTACGATCCGGGATAAAAAAACAGCGCAAAAGAAGAAAAGTGTCCCAAAACTGACAAAAACATTCAATTTTGGTCTCTGAAAATAGGTGCAGATGAGCAGGCTTGCTACCCACGTCGTAGAGCTCTCGGAGAGCTTTCCAACGGTATGCTGTGCGGCGCGTAAGTCCTTACGGATCAAAAGTTATCGGCATCGGAGTGACAGAGACCTGGTCCCAACCTCCACGCCGTCGGTTTGCGAGCCCAGCCTCTATTTGAAACGAAGTTGTCTTGCCCAAGGTACAATGGGATTGGGTAATAGAAATGTGATGGATTAGGTTGTCGTACTTTTCGCGGCTCACGACATACGATCCGGGATGAAATAACTGCGCAAATGAAGAAAAGTGTCCCGAAATTGATGAAAACGTTAGATTTTGGACTATGAAAATAGGTGCAGCCGAGCAAGCTTGCTACACTCGTCGTAGAGCTCTCGGAGAGCTTTCCAACGGTATGCTGTGCGCTGCGTAACTCCTTACGAATCAAAAGTTATGGACACCATAGTAATGGAGACCTGGTCCCAAACCCCATGGCCTCGGTTTGCAGGCCCAGCCTCTACGCGAAGCGAAGTTGTCTTGCCCAAGGTACCGTGGGATTTGGTAATAGAAATGTGATGGACTAGGTTGTTGTCCTTTTTGCGGCTCACAACATACGATCCGGGACGATAAAATTGCGGATCAAAACTGCAGATCCCGAAATAGATGAAAATGTTCAATTTTGGCCTTCAAAAATAGGTGCAGCCAAGCAAGCTTGCTTCCCCCGTCGTAGAGACGCGGAGAGCTTTCCAACGGTATGCTGTGCCCAGCGTAACTTCTTACGGATCAAAAGTTATCGGCACCGGAGTGATGGAGACCTGGTCCTAAGCTCCACGCCCTCGGTTTGCGGGCCCAGCCTCTACGTGAAGCGAAGTTTTCTTGCCCATGGTACAGTGGGATTCGATAATAGAAATGTGATGGATTAGGTTGTCATCCTTTTCGCGGCTCACAACGTACAATTCGGGATGAAAAAATTGCGCAAAGGAAGAAAAGTGTCTAGAAACTGATGAAAACGTTCAATTTTGGGCTTCGAAAATAGGTGCAGTCGAGCACGCTTGTTGCCCCCATCGTAGAGCTCTGGGAGAACTTTTCAATGGTATGGTGTGCACCGCGTAACTCCTTACGGATCAAAAGCTATGGGCACCGGAGCGACGAATACCTGGTCACAAGCCCCACGCCCTCGTTTTGTGGGCCCAGCATCTACATGAAGTGAAGTTTTCTTGCCCAAGGTTCCATGTGATTCAGTAATAGAAATATGATGGATTAGGTTGTCGTCCTTTTCATGGCTCACGACGTACGATCTGGGACAGAAAAATAGCGCAAAAGAAGAAAAGTATCCCAAAACTGACGAAAATGTTCGATTTTGTGCTATGAAAATAGGTGCAGCTGAGCAGGCTTGCTGCCTCTGTCGTAGAGCTCCCAGAGAGCTTTCCAACAATAAGCTGTGCGCCGCGTAACTCCTTACGGATCAAAAGTTATGGGCATCGGAGTGACGGAGACCTAGTCCAAAGCCCCACGCCCTCGGTTTGCTGGCCCATCCTCTATGTGAAGCAAAGTTGTCTTGCCCAAGGTACAGTGGGATTCGGTAATAGAAATGTGATGGATTAGGTTGTCGTCCTTTTCGCGGTTCACGACGTACGATCCAGGACGAAAAAACTGCGCAAAGGAAGAAAAGTATCCCGAAACTGATTAAAACGTTCAATTTTGGACTCTGAAAATAGGTGCAGCCGAGCAGGCTTGCGGTCCCCGTCGTAGAGCTCTTGGAGAGCTTTTCAACGATATGATGTGCGCAGCGTAACTCCTTACGGATCAAAAGTTATGGGCACCGGAGTGACGGAGACCTGGTCCTAAGCCCTACACGCTCGGTTTCTGGGCCCAGCCTCTATGTGAAGTGAATTTGTCTTGTCCAAGGTACTGTGGGATTCGGTAACAGAAATGTGGTGGATTAGGTTGTCGTCCTTTTCGTGGCTCGCGACGTACGATCCAGGATGAAAAAACTGCGCAAAGGAAGAAAAGTGTCCCAAAACTGATGAAAACGTTCAATTTTGGGTTTCGAAAATAGGTGTAGCCGAGCAAGCTTGCTGCCGCCGTCGTAGAGCTCTTGGAGAGCTTTCCAACCGTATGCTGTGCGTCGAGTAACTCCTTACGGATCAAAAGTTATGGGCACCGGAGCGACAGATACTTGGTCACAAGCTCTACGCCCACGGTTTGTGGGTCCAGCCTCTACGTGAGGTGAAGTTGTCTTGCCCAAGGTGCTGTGTGATTCGGTAATAGAAATTTGATGGATTAGGTTGTCGTCCTTTTCGCGGCTCAGGACGTACGATATGGGACAGAAAAACAGCGCAAAAGAAGAAAAGTTTTCCAAAACAGATGAAAACGTTCGATTTTGTGCTCTGAAAATAGGTGCAGCTGAGGCTTGCTGCCCCCGTCGTAGAGCTCCCGAAAAGCTTTCTAACAATATGTTGTGCACCGCGTAACTCCTTACGGATCAAAATTTATGGGCACCAGAGTGATGGAGACCTGGTCCCATGCCCCACTCCCTGGGTTTCTGAGCCCAGCCTCTATGTGAAGTGAAGTTGTCTTGCCTAAGGTAAAGTGGGATTCGGTAATAGAAATGTTATGGATTAGGTTGTCGCCCTTTTCGCGGCTCACGACGTACGATCCGGGATGAAAAAACTGTGAAAATGAAGAAAAGTGTCCCAAAACTGATAAAAATGTTCGATTTTAGGCTCTGAAAATTGGTTCAGCCGAGCAGGCTTGCTACCCCTCTCGTAGAGCTCTCGAAGAGCTTTCCAACGGTTTGTTGCGCGCCACGTAACTCCTTACGGATCAAAAGTTATGGGTACCGGAGCGACGGATACCTGGTCACATGCCCCACGCCCTCAGTTTGTGGGCCCAACGTCTACGTGAAGTGAAGTTGTCTTACCCAAGGTGCCGTGTGATACGGTAATAGAAATGTGATGGATTAAGTTGTCGTCCTTTTTGCGGCTCACGACGTACGATCCGGGACGGAAAAATCGCAAAATAATAAAATTATCCTAAAACTGATGAAAACGTTCTATTTTGGGCTCTGAAAACAGGTGCAACCTAGCAGGCTTGCTGCCCCCATCGTAGAGCTCTCGGAGAGCTTTCCAACGGTATGTTGTTCCCAGCGTAACTCCTTACGGATCAAAAGTTATGGGCACCGGAGTAATGGAGACCTGGTCCCAAGCCCCACGCCCTCATTTTGTGGTCCCAGCCTCAACGTGAAGCGAAGTTGTCTTGCTCAAGGTACATTGGGATTTGATAATAGAAATGTGATAGATTAGGTTGTCGTCCTTTTCACGGCTCACGACGTACGATCTGGGATGAAAAAACTGCGCAAAGAAAGAAAAGTGTCCCAAAACTGATGCAAACGTTCAATTTTGGGCTCCAAAAATAGGTGCAGCCGAGCAGACTTGCTACCCCCGTCGTAGAGCTATCGGAGAGCTTTCCAATGGTATGCTCTGTGCTGCGTAACTTGTGACAGATCAAAAGTGATGGGCACCGGAGCGACGGATATACCTGGTTAAAAGCCCCACACCCTCGGTTTGCGGGCCCAGCCTCTACGTGAAGTGAAGATGTCTTGCCCAAGGTGCGATGGGATTCAGTAATAGAAATGTGATGGATTAGGTTGTCATCCTTTTTGCGGCTAATGACGTATGATCCGGGATGAAAAAATAGCGCAAAAGAAGAAATGTGTTCCGAAATTGATGAAAATGTTCAATTTTGGGCTCTGAAAAGAAGTGCAGCCGAGCAGCCTTGCCGCCCCCGTTGTAGAGCTCTCGCAGAGCATTCCAACGGTATGCTGTGCGCCGCGTAACTCCTTACGGGTCAAAAGTTATAGGCACCGGAGTGACGGAGACCTGGTCCCAAGACCCACGCCCTCGGTTTACGGGCCCTGCCATTATGTGAGGCATAGTTGTCTTGCCCAAGGTACAGAGGGATTCGGTAATAGATATATGATGGATTAGGTTGTCATCCTTTTCGCGGTTCATGACGTACGATCCGGGATGAAAAAACTGCGCAAAGGAAAAAAAGTGTACCGAAATTGATGTAAACAATCGATTTTAGGCTCCAAAAATAGGTGCATCCGAGCAGGCTTGCTGCCCCCGTCGTAGAGCACTCTAAGAGATTTCCAACGGTATGCTGTGCGTCGCGTAACTCGTGACGGATCAAAAGTTATGGGCACTGGAGCGGCGGATACTTGGTCATAAGCCCCACGCCCTCGGTTTATGGGCCCAGCCTCTATGTGAAGTAAAGTTGTCTTGCCCAAGGTGACTTGGGATTCTATAATAGAAATGTGATGGACTAGGTTGTCATCCTTTTCGCGACTAACGACGTACGATCCGGGACGAAAAAATAGTGCAAAAGAAGAAAAGTGTCACGAAACTAATGAAAACGTTCGATTTTGGGCTCCGAAAATAGGTGCAGCCAAACAGATTTGCTGCCCTCGTCGTACAACTCTCGGAGAGCATTCCAACGGTATGTTGTGCGCGGTGTAACTCCTTACGAATCAAAAGTTATGGGCACCGGAGCGACAGATAACTGGTCACAAGCCCCACGCCCTAGGTTTGCGGGCCAAATGTCTACGTGAATTGAAGTTGTCTTGCCCAAGGTGCTGTGTGATTCGGTAATAGAAATGTGATGGAATAGGTTGTCATCCTTTCCGCGGCTAACGACGTACGATCCGGGATGAAAAAATAGCACAAAAGAAGAAAAGTGTCCCAAAACTGATGAAAACGTTCAATTTTGGGCTCCAAAAACAGGTGCAGCCGAGAAGGCTTGCTGCCCCCGTCGTAGAGCTCTTGGAGAACTTTCCAACTATATGTGTGCGCCGCGTAACTCCATACGAATCAAAAGTTATAGGCACCGGAGCGACGGATACCTGGTCACAAGCCCCACATCCTCGGTTTGCGGGCCCAGCGTCTACGTGAATTAAAGTTGTCTTGCCCAAGGTGCTGTGTGATTCGGTAATATAAATGTGATGGATTAGGTTGTCGTACTTTTCGCGGCTCACGACGTACGATCCGGGACGGAAAAACAGTGCAAAAGAAGAAAAGTATCCCGAAAGTGATGAAACGTTCAATTTTGATATCAGAAAATAGGTGAAGTAGAGCAGGCTTGCTGCCCCAGTCGTAGAGCACTCAGAGAGCTTTCCAACAGTATGCTGTGCACCGTGTAAGTCCATGCGGATCAAAAGTTATGGGCACCGGAGTGATAGAGACCTAGTCCCAATCCCCACGTCGTCGGTTTGCGGGCGCAGTCTCTACGTGAAGCGAAGTAGTCTTACCCAAGGTACAATGGTATTCGGTAATAGAAATGTGATGGATTAGGTTGTCATCCTTTTCGTAGCTCACGACGTACGATCCGGGACGAAAAACAGCGCAAAAGAAGAAAAGTGTCCCGAAATTGATGAAAACGTTGAATTTTGGGCTCCAAAAATAGGTGCAACTGAGAAGGCTTGCAACCCTCATCGTAGAGCTCTCGGAGAGCTTTCCAACGGTATGCTGTGTGCCGCCTAACTCCATACGAATCAAAAGTTATGGGCACTAGAGCGACGGATATCTGGTCACAAGCCCCACGCCCTCGGTTTGTGGGCCCAACGTCTACGTGAAGTGAAGTTATCTTGCCCAAGGTGCCGTGTGATTTGGTAATAGGAATGTGATGGATTAGGTTGTCATCTTTTTCGCGGCTCACGACGTACGATCCGGGATGGAAAAACAGCGCAAAAGAAGAAAAGTGTCCCAAAACTAATGAAAATGTTCGATTTTGGCTCTGAAAATAGGTGCATATGAGCTTGCTCATTGGCCCCGTTGTAGAACTCTCGGAGAGCTTTCCAACGGTATGCTGTGCACCGCGTAAGTCCTTACGGATCAAAAGGTATGGGCACCGAAGTGACGGAGACCTGGTCCCAAGCCCCACGCCGTCGGTTTGCGGGCCAAGCCTCTACATGAAGCGAAGTTGTCTTGCCCAAGGTACAGTGGGATTCGGTAATAGAAATGTGATGGATTAGGATATCGTCCTTTTCGCGGCTCATGACATACGATACGGGACGAAAAAACTGTGCAAAGGAATAAAAGTGTTCTGAAATTGATGAAAATGTTAGATTTTGGACTCTTAAAATAGGTGCAGCCGAGCGGGCTTGCTTCCCTCGTCGTAGAGCTCTCGGAGAGCTTTCCAACGGTATACTGTGCGCCGCGTAACTCCTTACGAATCAAAAGTTATGGACACTGTATTAACGGAGACCTGGTCCCAAACCCTATGCCCTCAGTTTGCGGGCCCAGCCTCTGTGTGAAGCGAAGTTGTCTTGCCCAAGGTACTGTGGGATTTGGTAATAGAAATGTGATGGGCTAGGTTGTCGTCCTTTTTGCGGCTCACGAACTACGATCCGGGATGAAAAAACTGCGGATCAAAACTGCAGATCCTGAAATAGATGAAAAAGTTCAATTTTGGCCTCCGAAAATAGGTGCAACCGAGAAGGTTTGCTGCCCTCGTCGTAGAGTTCTTGGAGAGTTTTCCAACAGTATGCTGTGCGTCGCCTAACTCCTTACGAATCAAAAGTTATGGACACTGTAGTAACGGAGACTTGGTCCCAAACCCTATGCCCTCGGTTTGCAGGCCGAACCTCTACGTCAAGCGAAGTTGTCTTACCCAAGGTACCGTGGGATTTGGTAATAGAAATGTGATGGACTAGGTTGTCGTCCTTTTTGCGGCTCACGACGTACGGTCCGGGACGGAAAAACAGCGCAAAATAAGAAAATTGTCCCGAAACTAATGAAAACGTTCGATTTTGGGCTCTGAAAACAGGTGCAACCTAGCAGGCTTGCTGCCGCCATCGTAAAGCTCTCGGAGAGCTTTCCAACGGTATGCTGTGCGCAGCGTAACTCCTTACGGATCAAAAGTTATGGGCACCGGAGTAACGGAGACCTGGTCCCAAGCCCCACGCCCTCGTTTTGCGGGCTCAGCTTCTACGTGAAGCGAAGTTGTCTTGCTCAAGGTACAGTCGGATTCGGTAATAGAAATGTGGTGGATTAGGTTGTCGTCCTTTTCATGGCTCACGACGTACGATTCGGGATGAAAACACTGCGCAAAGGAAGAAAAGTGTCCCAAAACTGATGAAAACGTTAAATTTGGGCTCTAAAAATAGGTGCAGCTATGAGGCCCGATCTCGATTTGCGTGTGATACCTCGTTTCGTGTGCCCTAATCTAGATTTGCGTGGCTTGACCTAGGTTTAAGAATTGTGTTCGTTTTGTGTGCCAAGCATTGAATTACATGCATTCTATTAGGGTTGCGTGCATTTACTAGAAAAACGTGCATTCGTCTCGTAGTTCGTGTCCTACCTCGTAGTGCATGCCCTAGACCTAGGAAAGCGTACCCTCACGCTAATCAAGAAAGCATCTTGCACGAAGCACTAGATCATTAATTAATCCTACAAAATCCACTAACTATTATTAAATTACTAATTCAACCCACTAGAAGACAAAATCTCATAAAAAGGTAGACATTCCTTATTCTTTATTTCTTATTCTTTTTGCACTTTCAACACACAATTAAATAATGCACATAAGATGACAAAAGATCAGATTTTTTATTGCCTTGGCCGACCACTACAAGGGCTTTGTGCTTGCTTTGCATAATTCAAATCTTATTCCCAAACATTTTATGACATTCTATGACACAAATGCATAAAAAATTGCTCAAAATCTCCTCAAAACTCTACCATTCTCGACATTGCTCCCTTGCCCATGCTAAACACTTCAAAATTCAAGAATCTTGAAGACATAAATCTGAAATTTTGCTGCCCAAGGCCGAACATGCTTCATCAAATGCAAGGCTTTTGTTTTTTTTTCATTTCTCTCATCTTCCTCTCACATTTCTCTCTCTCCCTCTCATTCTTCTCTCTCTCTCTCTCGGCCTTGGCTGAGTTTCTTACCTTCATAGCTCATCTTCATCATACCATAGTTAATCAAGACAAGCCACAAGCAAGAAACTTGATCAAGCTAGCTAGGATGCAAGAATCACACATGCAAGCTTTTTGAGTCACCATTTTCGGCCTTGGTGAGTTTACTAGGGTCCATTTCTTTTCTTCTTGTTCTAACCACATGCATGTACTAAGAACTTGGCCACTAAGCTAGGAAAAATAGAAAGAAATCGGGTGGTGTCTTGGCTAAGCAAGGAAGAAGAAGAAAATTGTGCTTCATCAAGTTTTGTGCATCTTCTTGTTGAATTGCTAAGGTGAGGGCTAAAACCTTTTGAAAATCCTTCAAAAATCCACATGCATGCTCTTAAATGTATGTCTTTGCTTCTGTACTTGAGTTATTTGTGTGTTCATAAGCTTTTACAACCATGCATGGCAAGATTTTGGCTTGAAGATGATGATACATGAAATCGGGTTTGTTGACAGCTCTCTGACTTGTTGTTGCGAGGTGAGTTTAGCTAGGCAAATGATGTTGAAAATGCATGAAAATTGGTAGATGACTATTTTTTCCAGTTTTGAATATTTTTCACAGAAATAGGCCAAAGCTAATTTTGACTCTAAGGTCCTCAAAATGGAAAATCATTAAAATGTGTACAAATCTGGAAGTCTGGAAAAATGAAGCAGGTTTTGGCAAATGCACTGACCTTGTGGAACGAACCAGTTTTGAATTAGTAAATGATGTCCAAAATACATGAAATTTGGTGTGCTTCTAGGTTTTTCAGTTCTGGACATTTTTTTCGGAAATGGACTAAGGCTAAATCTGACCCTAAGGACCTCAAAAATGACAATTATCGAAATGTGTGCAAATCTGGACAGTTTTGTGCAATCCCACTGTTTTGGCTATAACTATTGATCTCGAACTCCAAATGATGCAAGGTTTGTTTCTGATTTTAGTTCACTTCTTAAGCTTTAATTTGACATCTTATTTACTGGAATTGGAGATTGTTTGCTTGACTCAATGATTGTGAGAAAATAGCCTATTGCAGTGAGGGTTTCACTTAGTTATATGCTTAGAAATTTGTTGTAACTTCTCTTGTGGTATTAATTTCTTTGGATTGTGGCATTGGGATGTTGTGTGGACTGTTTTTAGTACTTGGGGATGTTTGGATTAATTGATGCTTGGCTTGAGATTGATTTTAAGTTGACTTGGGGCTTAATTGTACGGATAATCACGAAATGGAAACCCTAGCAACTAGGTAAACATGCTAAGTGTTGACCCTTTGAATATTGGGTGTAATTATATGCTTATTAGGCTGCCCGTAGTTTCCCTTATATCCCTAAATGTGATTTGATTTGTTGCATGTTGACAAATAGGCCTTTCTTACATCCGAACCACGTAGATTATTGTTGCATGTTGAATAACCTTATTATTTGATTACGTGGACGTTGAAATGAGTTATATGACTTGAATTACGTGCGTTACATGGCTGCCCGTTTAATGTTCATATAACTCCATATGCTTTTCAAGTGAAATTACTTGTCTATTCGTGCCTCGCTTGTTTACTTGTCAATGTGCAATCTTATGACTGTCCGGAGGTAACCTACTTTGTTGTCCTCCTAATGTGTTATATTAAATGTCATGAATGTGCATTGCATACAAGGTTGCAACCTTTCATTCTGGCATGGTAGCGTTCACACACACCGGGCGGCATCGGGCTTGCCGGTGCAACCGTGACTAACATGGTCCCATTCCCTCTCTCGCTTGGGGGCTAGACTTCCTCAGAGATTTGGGTCGTAGGATTTCGGGGTACATCCGAAGTACACCCACTTGGCGTGTTAAGGGGATGATTTGAAGTCGGCCGCAACAACTGAGAGCAAAAGCTCACCGTATCCTTTTTCTATATGTATAAGTACTCTCGCTTGGTTCCTAGAGAACCTCGGGGAGGAAAGACTGGTAATTGTGTTTCTTTACTTTGTATTATTGTTATGTACTTAATTGCGTTATATTCATGCTTGCAAAAAGATTTTCATAAGTTGAACTGGAAAATGAGTTTCAAAACCTATTTCTCGTTCCCCCTCGCTGAGTTCATAAGGACTCACCCTCTTTTATCATCTCAGGTGAAGAAGATCAAGAACAGGTACCTGAGGATGATGTGCCTAATGATGATTCCTTGGAGTGATTGCCTGTCCTATGTGCCTTGCGTGATTATGGCTATTTGTGAACTATGCTACTTGAAGACTATTTCTTTTTATGTTGCTTGATGTGTAATGTAAAAGACCCCTGTAGTAATTTGGGGTCTAGTTTTGGGTTGTACTGATATTAACTAGACATACACTAGACACTACTATGATCGTTTTGCTATTATTACTGCTAGTATCTATAATAGGATTATGGAGTATTAGGTAAAGGCTAAGTAAAATGAACCAACCAAATCTTAAGAAAGTACACGTTATTAAGCTAGGATCAATAGGTACTTTTGTAACGAGGATAAACGAACGAACGAGACATAGTATCATGCTAGGTTACTAATCAAACGAGACATCGAGATAACCAGTAGGCATTTCAATTGATGGTAAATAGTAATCTTAGTTGGAAATGAAATTGAGATGGTAAATTTGAGGCGTTTAGAGAATTAGGTCAAACCAAAGAGCCCAATTATAGCCGTTATGCTGCCAGTTTTTCAAAAAATTTTGGAGTTTAGGCCAAAACGCTAAGTGTTAAATCTTCATAAATGGTTAAGTATGTGATATGACTTGAACGTTAGATCACACCCTAGTCTAACCTTTATAGGCCGGGTTGGGGTATGACAACAGCCGAGCAGACTTGCTACCCCCGTCGTAGAGCTCTCGGAGAGCTTTCCAATGGTATGATGTGCACCACGTAACTCATGACGGATCAAAAGTGATGGGCACCGGAGCGACGGATAAACCTGGTCAAAAGCCCCACGCCCTCAGTTTGCGGGCCCAGCCTCTACGTGAACTGAAGATGTCTTGCCCAAGGTGCCATGGGATTCGGTAATATAAATGTGATGGATTAGGTTGTCATCCTTTTCGCGGGTAATGACATATGATCCGGGATCAAAAAAACAGCACAAAAGAAGAAAAGTATCCCGAAACTGATGAAAACGTTCGATTTTGGGCTCTGAAAAGTGGTGCAGCCCAGCAGCCTTGCCGCTACCATTGTAGAGCTCTCGCAGAGCTTTTCAACGGTATGCTGTGCGCCACATAACTCTTTACGGATCAAAAGTTATGGGCACCAGAGTGACGGAGACCTGGTCCCAAGACCCGCGCCCTTGGTTTGTGGGCCCTGCCACTACGTGAGGCATAGTTGTCTTGCCCAAGGTACAGAAGGATTTGGTAATAGATATATGATGGATTAGATTGTTGTCCTTTCTCTGGCTCACGACGTACAATCCGGGATGAAAAAACTGCGCAAAGGAAAAAAAGTATAGTAAAACTGATGAAAACGATCGATTTTGGGCTACAAAAATAGGTTCAGCCGAGCAGGCTTGTTGCCCCCGTCGTAGAGCTCTCAGACAAATTTGCAACGGTATGCTGTGCACCACGTAAGTCGTGACGGATCAAAAGTTATGGGCACTGGAGCGATGGATACCTGGTCACAAGCCCCACATTCTCGGTTTGTGGGCCCAACCTCTATGTGAAGTGAAGTTGTCTTGTCTAAGATGACGTGGGATTCTTTAATAGAAATGTGATGGATTAGGTTGTCGTCCTTTTCGCGGCTAACGACGTACGATCCGGGACGGAAAAATAGTGCAAAAGAAGAAAAGTGTCCCGAAACTGATAAAAATGTTTGATTTTGGGCTACGAAAATAAGTGCAGCCAAGCAGGCTTGCTTCCCTCGTCGTAGAGCTCTCAAAGAGCATTCCAACGGTATGCTGTGCGCCGCGTAATTCCTTACAAATCACAAGTTATGGGCACCGGAGCGACAGATAACTGGTCACAAGCCCCACGCCCTAGGTTTGCAGGCCCAACGTCTACGTGAATTGAAGTTGTCTTGCCCAAGGTGCTGTGTGATTCGGTAATAGAAATGTGATGGATTAGCTTGTCGTCCTTTTCGCGGCTAACGATGTACGATCCGGGATGAAAAAACGGCGCAAAAGTAGAAAAGTGTCCCAAAAATGATGAAAATGTTCAATTTTGGGCTCTGAAAATAGGTACAGTTGAGAAGGCTTGCTGCCCCCGTCGTAGAGCTCTTGGAAAGCTTTCCAACTGTATGCTATGCGCCGCGTAACTCCATACGAATCAAAAGTTATGGGCACCGGAGCGACGGATACTTGGTCACAAGCCCCACGCCCTCGGTTTGCGGGCCTAGCGTCTACATGAATTGAAGTTGTCTTGCCCAAAGTACTGTGTGATTCGGTAATATAAATGTGATGGATTAAGTTGTCGTCCTTTTCGCGGCTGACAACATACGATCTAGGATGGAAAAATAGTCCAAAAGAAGAAAAGTGCCACGAAAGTGATGAAAACGTTCAATTTTGAGCTCTGAAAATAGGTGCAGCTGAGCAGGCTTGCTGCCCCAGTAGTAGAGATCTAACAGAGCTTTCCAACGGTATGCTGTACGCTGCGTAAGTCCTTGCGAATCAAAAGTTATGGGCACCGGAGTGACGGAGACCTGGTCCCAAGCCACACGTCGTCAGTTTACGGGTGCAGCCTCTACATGAAGCAAAATTATCTTGCCTAAGGGACAGTGGGATTCGGTAATAGAAATGTGATGGATTAGGTTGTCGTCCTTTTCGCGGCTCACGACGTACGATCCAGGACGAAAAACAGCGCAAAAGAAGAAAGTGTCCCAAAACTGATGAAACGTTCGATTTTGGGCTCCGAAAATAGGAGCAGCTGAGAAGGCTTGCTGCCCTCGTCGTAGAGTTCTCGGAGACCTTTCCAACGGTATGCTGTGTGCCGCCTAACTCCATATGAATCAAAAGTTATGGACACCGTAGTAACATAGACCTAGTCCCAAACCCCATGCCCTCGGTTTGCGGGCCTAGCCTCTACGTGAAGCGAAGTTGTCTTGCCCAAGGTACCGTGGGATTTGATAATAGAAATGTGATGGACTAGGTTGTCGTCCTTTTCGCGGCTCACGACGTACGATTCGGGATGAAAAAACTGCGGATCAAAACTGCAGATCCCGAAATAGATGAAAACCTTCAATTTTGGCCTCCGAAAATAGGTGCAGCTGAGCAAGCTTGCTGCCGCCATCGTAGAGCTCTCGAAGAGATTTTCAACGATATGTTGTGCGCCGCGTAACTCCTTACGGATCAAAAGTTATGGGCACTAGAGCGACGGAGACCTTGTCCCAAGCCCTACGCCCTCGGTTTGCGGGCCCAGCCTCTACGTCAAGCGAACTTGTCTTACCCAAGGTACAATGGGATTCGGTAATAGAAATGTGTTGGATTAGGTTGTCATCCTTTTCGCAGCTCACGATGTACGATCCGGGACGAAAAAACTGCGCAAAGGAAGAAAAGTATCCCAAAACTGATGAAAACGCTCAATTTTGGACTCTGAAAATAGGTGCAGCCGAGCAGACTTGCTACCCCCATCGTAGAGCTCTCGGAGAGCTTTTCAACTGTGTGCTGTGCGTAGCGTAACTCCTTACGGATCAAAAGTTATGGGCACCGGAGTGACGGAGACCTGGTGCTATGCCCCACGCCCTCGGTTTACGGGCCCAACCTCTACGTGAAGCGAAGTTGTCTTGCCCAAGGTACAGTGGTATTCGGTAATAGAAATGTTATGGATTAGGTTGTCGCCCTTTCCGAGGCTCAAGACGTACGATCCGGGATGAAAAAACTGTGCAAAGGAAGAAAAGTGTCCCGAAACTGATGAAAACATTCGATTTTGGACTCCGAAAATAGGTGCAGCTGAGCAGGCTTACTGTCCCCATCGTAGAGCTCTCAGAGAGCTTTTCAATGGCATGTTGTGCACAGCGTAACGCCTTATGAATCAAACGGTATGGGCCGTGGAGTAACGGAGACCTGTTCCCAAACCCCACGCCCTCGGTTTGCGGGCCCAGCCTCTACGTGAAGCGAAGTTGTCTTGCCCAAGGTACTGTCGGATTCGGTAATAGAAATGTGATGGATTAGAATGTTGTCCTTTTCGTAGCTCACGACGTTCAATCCAGGACGAAAAACTGCGCAAAGGGAGAAAAGTGTCCCAAAACTGATGAAAACGTTCAATTTTGGGTCCCAAAAACTGGTGCAGTCGAGCAAGCTTGCTACCACCATCGTAAAGCTCTCGGAGAGCTTTCCAACAGTATGATGTGCGTCGAGTAACTCCTTACGGATCAAAAGTTATGGGCACCGGAGCGACGGATACCTGGTCACAAGCCCCACGCCCTCGGTTTGTGGGCCCAGCGTCTACGTGAGGTGAAGTTGTCTTGCCCAAGGTGCCATATGATTCGGTAATAGAAATGTGATGGATTAGGTTGTCGTCCTTTTCACGGCTCACGACATACGATACGGGACAGAAAAACAGCTCAAAAGAAGAAAAGTGTCCCAAAATAGATGAAAACGTTCAATTTTGTGCTCTGAAAATAGGTGCAACCGAGCATGCTTGCTGCCCTCATCGTAGAGCTCCTGGAGAGCTTTCCAACAATATGCTGTGCGCCGCATAACTCTTTACGGATCAAAAGTAATGGGCACCGGAGTGACGAAGATCGAGTCCCAAACCACACGCCCTCGGTTTGCGGGCCCAGCCTCTACGTGAAGCGAAGTTGTCTTGCCCAAGGTACCGTAGGATTCGGTAATAAAAATGTGATGGATTAGGTTGTCATCCTTTTCGCAGCTCATGACGTACGTTCCAGGATGAAAAAACTTCGCAAAGGAAGAAAAGTGTTCCAAAACTGATGAAAACAATCAATTTTGGGCTCTGAAAATAGGTGCAGCTGAGCAAGCTTGCTGCCCCCGTCGTAGAACTCTCGGAGAGCTTTTCAACGGTATGTTGTACGCAGCGTAACTCCATACGGATCAAAAGTTATGGGCACCGGAGTGACGGAGACCTGGTCCCAAGCCCCACGCCGTCGGTTTGCGGGCCCAACCTCTACGTGAAGCGAAGTAGTCTTGCCCAAGGTACAGTGGGATTCAGTAATAGAAATTTTATGGATTCGGTTGTCGCCCTTTTCGTGGCTCACGACGTACAATCCGGGACGAAAAAACTACGGGAAGGAAGAAAAGTATCCCAAAATTGATGAAAACATTCGATTTTGGGCTATGAAAATAGGTGCAACCGAGCAGGCTTGCTACCCCTGTCCTAGAGCTCTCGGAGGGCTTTCCAACGGTATGCTGTGCATCACGTAACTCCTTACGGATCAAAAGTTATGGGCACCGGAGCGACGGATACCTGGCCGTAAGCCCCACGCCCTCGGTTTCTGGGCCCAACGTCTACGTGAAGTGAAGTTGTCTTGCCCATGGTGCCGTGTGATATGGTAATAGAAATGTGATGGATTAGGTTGTCGTCCTTTTCGCGGCTCACGACATACGATCCGAGACGGAAAAACAGCACAAAATAAGAAAATTGTCTCGAAAATGAAAAAAACTGTCAATTTTTGGCTCTGAAAACAGGTACAACCTAGCAAGCTAGATGCCGCCATCGTAGAGCTCTCGGAGAGCTTTCCAACGGTGTGCTGTGCGCAGCGTAACTCTTTACGGATCAAAAGTTATGGGCACTAGAGTAACGGAGACCTGGTCCCAAGTCCCACACCCTCGGTTTGCGGGCCCAGCTTCTACGTGAAGCGAAGTTGTTTTGCTGAAGGTACAGTGGGATTCAGTAATAGAAATGTGATGGATTAGGTTGTAGTCCTTTTCACGGCTCATGACGTACGATCCGGGACGAAAAAACTGCGCAAATGAATAAAAGTGTCCCGAAACTGATGAAAACGTTCAATTTTGGGCTCCAAAAATAGGTGCAGCCGAGCAGACTTGCTGCCCCCGTCGTAGAGGTCTCGAAAAGCTTTCCTACGGTATGCTGTGCGCCACGAAACTCATGACGGATCAAAAGTGATGGGCACCGGAACGACGGATATACCTGGTCAAAAGCCCCACACCCTCGGTTTGCGGGCCCAGTTTCTACGTGAAGTGAAGATGTCTTGCCAAAGGTGCCAAGGGATTCGGTAATAGAAATGTGATGGATTAGGTTGTCATCCTTTTTGCTGCTAACGACATATGATCCGCGACGAAAAAATAGTGCAAAAGAAGAAAAGTATCCCGAAATTGATTAAAATGTTCAATTTTGGGCTCTGAAAAGAGGTGCAGCTGAGCAGCCTTGTCGCCCCCGTTGTAGAGCTGTCGCAGAACTTTCCAAAGGTATGTTGTGCGCTGCGTAACTCCTTACGGATCAAAAGTTATGGGCACAAGAGTGACGGAGACCTGGTCCCAAGACCCAGACCCACGTTTTGCAGGCCCTGCCACTACGTGAGGCATACTTGTCTTGCCCAAGGTACAGAGGGATTCGGTAATAGATATATGATGGATTAGGTTGTCGTCCTTTTCGCGTCTCACGACGTACGATCCGGGATGAAAAAACTGTGCAAAGGAAAAAAAAAGTATACCGGAACTGTTGCAAACGATCGATTTTGGGATACAAAAATAGGTGCAACCGAGCAGGCTTGCTGCCCCCGTCGTAGAGCTCTCGGAGATATTTCCAACGGTATGCTGTGCGCCACGTAAGTCATGACGGATCAAAAGTTATGGGCACTAGAGCGACGGATACCTGGTTACAAGCCCTACGCCCTCGGTTTGTGGGCCCAGCCTCTACGTGAAGTGAAGTTGTTTTGCCCAAGTTGACGTGGGATTCTGTAATAGAAATGTGATGGATTAGGTTGTCGTCCTTTTCGCAGCTAACAACGTACAATCCGGGATGGAAAAACAGTACAAAAGAAGAAAAGTGTCCCGAAACTGATGAAAACATTCGATTTTGGGCTCCGAAAATAGGTGCAGCCGAGCAGGCTTACTGCCCTTGTCATAGAGCTCTCGGAGAGCATTCCAACGGTATACTGTGCGCCGCGTAACTTCTTACGAATCAAAAGTTATGGGCACCGGAGCGACAGATAACTGGTCACAAGCCCCACACCCTAGGTTTGGGGGCCCAACATCTACGTTAATTGAAATTGTCGTGCCCAAGGTGCTGTGTGTTTCGGTAATAGAAATCTGATGGATTAGGTTATCGTCCTTTTCGCAGTTAATGACGTACGATTCGGGATGAAAAAACTGCGCAAAAGAAGAAAAATGTCCCAAAATTGATGAAAACGTTCAATTTTGGGCTCCGAAAATAGGTGCAGTCGAGAAGGCTTGCTGCCCCCGTCGTAGACCTCTTGGAGAGCTTTTCAACGGCATGCTGTACGCCACGTAACTCCATATGAATCAAAAGTTATGGACCGCGAGCGACGGATACCTGGTCACAAGCCCCACACCCTCGGTTTGCGGGCCCAGTGTCTACATGAATTAAAGTTGTCTTGCCCAAGGTGCTGTGTGATTCGGTAATATAAATGTGACGAATGAGGATGTCGTCCTTTTCGCGACTCACAACGTACGATCCGGGACGGAAAAATTGCGCAAAAGAAGAAAAGTGTCCCGAAACTGAAGAAAACATTCAATTTTGAGCTCTAAAAATAGGTGCAGTTGAGCAGGCTTGCTGCCGCAGTCGTAGAGCTCTCGGAGAGCTTTCCAACGGTATGCTGTGCGCCGCGTAAGTCCTTACGGATCAAAAGTTATGGGCACCGGAGTGACGGAGACCTGGCCCCAAGCCCCACGCCGTCGGTTTGTAGGCCCAGCCTCTACGTGAAGCGAAGTTGTCTAGCCAAAGGTACAGTTGGATTCGGTAATAAAAATATGATGGATTAGGTTGTTGTGCTTTTTGCGGCTCATGACATACGATCCGGGACGAAAAAACTGCGCAAAGGAAGAAAAGTGTCCTGAAATTGATGAAAATGTTAGATTTTGGACTCTGAAAATTGGTGCAGCTGAGCAGGCTTGCTGCCCTCGTCGTAAAGCTCTCGGAGAGCTTTCGAACGGTATGTTGTGCGCCGCGTAACTCCTTACGAATCAAAAGTTATGGACACCGTAGTAACGGAGACCTGGTCCCAAACCCCATGCCCTCGGTTTGCGGGCCTAGCCTATACGTGAAGTGAAGTTGTCTTGCCCAAGGTACCGTGGGATTTGGTAATAGAAATGTGATAGACTAGGTTGTCGTCCTTTCCGCGGCTCACGACGTACTATCTGGGAGGAAAAAACTGTGGATCAAAACTGCAGATCCCGAAATAGATCAAAACGTTCAATTTTGGCCTCCGAAAATAGGTGCAGCTAAGCAAGCTTGCTAACCCCGTCGTAGAGCTCTTGGAGAGCTTTCCAACGGTATGTTGTGCACAGCGTAACTCCTTACGGATCAAAAGTTATGGGCACCGGAGTGATGGAGACTTGGTCCCAAGCCCCACTCCCTCGGTTTGCGGGCCCAGCCTTTACGTGAAGCGAAGTTGTCTTGCCCATGGTATAGTGGAATTCGGTAATAGAAACGTTATGGATTAGGTTGTCGTCTTTTTCGCGGCTCACAACGTACGATCCGGGACGAAAAAACTGCTCAAAGGAAGAAAAGTGTCCCAAAACTGAAGAAAATGTTAGATTTTGTGCTCCAAAAATAGGTGCAGCCGAGCACGCTTGTTGCCCCCGTCGTAGAGCTCTGGGAGAGCTTTCCAACGGTATGATGTACGCCGCGTAACTTCTTACAGATCAAAAGCTATGGCACCGGAGCGACGGATACCTGGTAACAAGCCCCACGCCCTAGGTTTTTGGGCCCAGCGTCTACATTAAGTGAAGTTGTCTTGCCTAAGGTGTCATGTGATTCGGTATAGAAATGTGATGGATTAGGTTGTCGTCCTTTTCGTGGCTCAAGATGTACGAACCGGGACAGAAAAACAGGGCAAAAGAAGAAAAGTGTCCTAAAACTGACGAAAACGTTCGATTTTGGGCTATGAAAATAGGAGCAGCCGAGCAGACTTGCTGCCCCTGTCGTAGAGCTCCCTGAGAGCTTTCCAACGAAATACTATGAGCCGCGTAACTCCTTACGGATCAAAAGTTATGGGTACCGGAGTGACGGAGACTTGGTCCCAAGCCCTACGCCTGCGGTTTGCGGGCCCAGCCTCTACGTGTTGCGAAGTAGTCTTGCCCAAGGTACAGTGGGAATCGATAATAGAAATGTGGAGGATTAGGTTGTCGTCCTTTTCGTGGCTCACGACGTACAATCTAGGACGAAAAAACTGCGCAAAGGAAGAAAAGTATCCCAAAATTGATAAAAACATTCAATTTTGGGGTCCGAAAATAGATACAGCCGAGCAAGATTGCTACCGCCGTCGTAGAGCTCTCGGAGAGCTTTCCAACGGTATGCTGTGCATCGAGTAACTCCTTACGAATCAAAAGTTATTGGCACCAGAGCGACGGATACCTAGTTACAAGCCCCACGCCATCGGTTTGTGGGCCCAGCGTCTACGTGAAGTGAAGTTGTCTTGCCCAAGGTGCCGTGTGATTCAGTAATAGAAATGTGATGGATTAGGTTGTCGTCATTTTTGTGGCTCACGACGTAAGATCCAGGACGGAAAAACAGTGAAAATAAGAAAATTGTCCCGAAATAGATGAAAACGTTCATTTTGGGCTCTAAGAATAGATGCAACCTAGCAGGCTTGCTGCCCCCATCGTAGAGCTCTCGGAGAGCTTTCCAACGGTATGTTGTGCGCAGCGTAACTCCTTACATATCAAAAGTTATGGGCACCGGAGTGACAGAGACCTGGTCCCAAGACCCACGCCCTCGGTTTGCGGGCCCTGTCTCTATGTGAAGCATAGTTGTCTTGCCCAAGGTACAGAGGGATTCGGTAATAGATATATGATGGATTAGGTTGTCGTCCTTTTCGCGGCTCACGACGTACGATCCGGGATGAAAAAACTGCGTAAAAGAAGAAAAGTATCCCAAAACTGATGAAAACGTTCGATTTTGGGCTCCAAAAAAAGGTGCAGCCCAATAGGCTTGCTGCCCCCATCGTAGAGCTCCCGGAGAGATTTCCAACGGTATGCTGTGTGCCGCATAAGTCGTGACGGATCAAAAGTTATGGGCATTGGAGCGACGGATACCTGGTCACAAGCCCCACGCCCTCGGTTTGTGGGCCAAGCCTCTATGTGAAGTGAAGTTGTCTTGCCCAAGGTGAAGTGGGATTCCGTAATATAAATGTGATGGATTAGGTTATCGTCCTTTTCGCGGCTAACAACGTACGATCCGGGATGGAAAAACAGCGCAAAAGAAGAAAAGTGTCCCGAAACTGATAAAAAAAGTTCAATTTTGGACTCTGAAAGCTTGTGCACCCGAGCAAGCTTGCTGCCCCCATCGTAGAGCTCTCTGAGAGCTTTTCAACAGTATGCTGTGCGCAGCGTAACTCCTTATGGATCAAAAGTTATGGGCAGCGGAGTGACGGAGACCTGGTCCCAAGCCCTACGCCCTCGGTTTGCGGGCCCAGCCTCTATGTGAAGTGAAGTTGTCTAGCCCAAGGTACAGTGGGATTCGTTAATAGAAATGTTATGGATTAGGTTGTTGCCTTTTTCGTGGCTCACGACGTACGATCCGGGACGAAAAAACTGCGCAAAGGAAGAAAAGTGTCTAGAAACTGATGAAAACGTTCAATTTTGGGCTCCGAAAATAGGGGCAGCCGAGCAGGCTTGCTGCCCCCGTTGTAGAGCTTTCGGAGAGTATTCCAACAGTATGCTGTGCGCCACGTAACTCCTTACGAATCAAAAGTTATGGGCACCGGAGCGACAGATACCTGGTCACAAGCCCCACGCATTTGGTTTGCGGGTCCAGCGTCTACGTGAATTGAAGTTGTCTTGCCCAAGGTGCTGTATGATTCGGTAATAGAAATGTGATGGATTAGGTTGTCGTCCTTTTTGCGGCTAACGACGTACGATCCGGGATGAAAAAAAGCGCAAAAAAAGAAAAGTGTCCTGAAACTGATAAAAATATTCAATTTTGGGCTCCGAAAACACGTGCAGCTGAGAAGGCTTGCTGCCTCCGTCGTAGAGCTCTCGGAGAGCTTTCCAACGGTATGCTGTGCGCCACGTAACTCCTTACGAATCAAAAGTTATGGGCACTGGAGTGACGGATAGCTGGCCACAAGCCCCACGCCCTCGGTTTGCAGGCCCAGCATCTACGTGAATTGAAGTTGTCTTGCCCAAGGTGCTGTGTGATTCGGTAATAGAAATGTGATGGATTAGGTTGTCGTCTTTTTCGTGGCTCACGACGTACGATCCAGGATGGAAAAACAGTGCAAAAGAAGAAAAGTGTCCCAAAACTGATAAAAATGTTCGATTTTGGGCTCTGAAAATAGGTGCAGCCGAGCAGGCTTGCTGCTCACATCGTAGAGCTCTCGGAGAGCTTTCCAACGGTATGCTGTACGCAGCATAAGTCCTTGCGGATCAAAAGTTATGGGCACCGGAGTGACGGAGACCTGGTCCCAAGCCCCACGCTGTTGGTTTGCGGGCCCAGCCTCTACGTGAAGCGAAGTTGTCTTGCCCAAGGTACAGTGGGATTCAGTAATAGAAATGTGATGGATTAGGTTGTCTCCCTTTTCACGGCTCACGACTTACGATCCGGGACGAAAAAACTAAGCAAAGAAAGAAAAGTGTCCCGAAACTGATGAAAACGTTCGATTTTGGGCTCAAAAAATAGCTACAACCGAGCAGGCTTGCTACCTTCGTCGTAGAGCTCTCAGAGAGATTTCTAACGTTATGCTGTGCACTGCATAACTTGTGACAGATCAAAAGTTATAGGCACTGGAGTGACGGATACCTGGTCACAAGCCCCACGCCCTTAGTTTGTGGGCCCAGCCTCTATGTGAAATGAAGTTGTCTTGCCAAGGTGCCATGGGATTCTGTAATAGAAATGTGATGGATTAGGTTGTCGTCCTTTTCGAGGCTAATGATGTACGATCCGGGACAAAAAAACAGAGCAAAAGAAGAAAAGTGTCCCGAAACTGATGAAAACGTTCAATTTTGGGCTCCGAAAATAGGTGCAGCCGAGCAGGCTTGTTGCCCCCGTCGTAGAGCTCTCGGATAGCATTCCAACGGTGTCACGCCCTAACCCGACCTATGGAGGCTAGACTAGGGAATGACCTAATTCTTTTACGCTATTTGTACGACTTGGTCATTTCTTACGATTAATACTTAACGTTGATTTAGAACTCCAAAAGATTTTCCAGAAATCCGGCAGCATGACGGCTATATTTAAGACCTTTGGTTGGGCCTATTTTCTAAAACGCCTCAAAACTTCCAATCCTTGATTCGATTCCCACTAAGATTCCTATTTTGTCATCAACCGATATGCCTATTAATTTATCTTGAAAGTCTCGTTTGGTTAAAAAGCCTAGCTTGATAATTATGTTCCATTTATTTGTCAATTTACTATTATGCAAGTACCTATTATCCTTTAGGGTACGGGTGAGTACCTAAGTGAAATTAGATAGAGTTAACTTAGTGGATTAATCGTCTAGTGGTTTAAACGCCTACGATAACTATTATACGAGATAATGAAAGCAAATAACCAAATAAAGAGTTCGTTCGGTTATAGATAGTACAATCCCAAAATTAAACCCAAATTACAACGGGGTCATTTACATCAACAAAATAAGTATTCTTCAAGCAAAGACAACGTTCACAAAATAGCCACTGTCAAGAAAGGCACATAAAGCACGTAATCGCTCCAAAGAGTCATCAATAGGCACGTTATCCACGGGTGCCTGTTCCTGATTTTCTTCACTTGTGATGATAAAAGGGGGTGAGTCCTTATGAACTCAGCGAGGGGGAACGAGAAATACGTTTTGAAACTCTTTTTCCGGTTCAACTTATGAAAAACCCTTTTTGAAAGCATGACATATAACACAAGTAAGTTCATAATGTAATATAAAAGTAAGAGAACACAATTACCCGTCTTTCCTCCCCGAGGTCCTCTAGGAACCAAGCGAGAGTACTTATACACGTAGTGAAAAGGATACGGTGAGCTTTTGCTCTCAATTCATTTCTAATAACAGTTGTTGCGGCCGACTTCAAATCATCCACTTATCACGCCAAATGGGTGTACTCTGGATGTACCCCGAAATCCTACGACCCAACTCTCCAAGGAAGTCTAGCCCCCAAGCGAGAGAGGCAATTGGACCATGGTAGTCACGGTTGCACCGGCAAGCCCGATGCCGCCCGGTGTGCGTGAACGCTACCATGCCAGAATGAAAGGTTGCAACCTTGTATGCAATGCACATGTATGCCATTTAACATTTCATATTAGGAGGTCAACAAAGTAGGTTGCCTCCGAGCAAGTATATGATCACATTTTGACATATTGGCATATAAGGCATTGTAAGAACATGTAATCATTTCATATATCAATTTGAAAGCAATTAAACTTCCACGGGCAGCCAAGTAATCATGTTCAAATAAGCCATAGGATGTCTTTTAACAATTCACATTAGGAGGTCAACAAAGTAGGTTGCCTCTGAGCAATTTTAAGATCGCATATTGATAAGTAAACTTACAAGGCGTGCTTTGACATGTACATTCACTTTGTAAAACACTTAGAAGCATGTGAACATTTAACGGACAGCCAAGTAACACCATATAAAACAAGTCATATAGCTCCTTTTAGTTCACATATTAAGTGTTGAGAGCATACGAGCACGCAACGACACTTATACAAGACCGGGTGCAAGAATAATTCACGTATCAACATGCAATCATCAAGAATCATGTTTAGAGCTATATGGACAATCCCGGGAAGCCTATTAACCTCCTTCAACATCATTTATAATTCACACAAGAATGGTTTATGACTCGGGAACCCACGGGGCCATTAGGGTTTACTAGGCCGTGCTCGGGGTTAGTTCATTTGCTAAGCACCACAAGTAATACTTAGACCACATCAAGCCTATATAAAATTTATTGGGCAGCCTAGTAATCACACAATTTGACACATTTAACCAATAGACCATCTCTTAACAAAAGTCATAAGCGTTAGGGTCTCAATTCCGTGCCTAAACGTGCGATTAAGCATACCATTAATCGATTAATGATCCCAAACCATACATCAATCACATTAAGCAACTTCAACCAACCACAACAGTCCACACAACATCCAAGTATCACAATTCCAAGCATTCAATACCCCAAGCCAGGTCTCAACATGATTCTAAGCACATCACTAAACAAAAACTTCACTGCAATGGTCTGTTTTCCCACATTCATTTAGACAACCAAAAAATCTCCAATTTCAATGAAAAAAATTTCAAATTAAATCTTAATGAGTTATTTAAATCCAGAAACAAACCTCACCTCATTTGGAGTTCAGACTTAGGAGTTATGACCAAAACCGTGAGACTACGCAAAACTGTCCAGTTTTAGACACATTATGATTTTTGCTATTTTTGAGGGTCTTAGAGTCAGAATTGGCTTTGGTCTATTTCTGGCAAAAATGTCCAGAACTGAAAATTTTAGCAACATACCAGATTTTGATGAATTTTAAATATCATTTACTAGGTAAAAACTGTTTCGTTCTACAAGGACAGTAAACTGCCAAAAACCTGCTCCATTTTCCCAGATTTTCCAGATTTAGACACCTTTCGTTGTTTTGTCATTTTGGAGACCTTAGAGTCAAAATTGGCCTTGGCCTATTTCTATGAAAAATTCTCAGAACTGTCAAAAATAGTCACCTAACAATTTTCATGCATTTTCAACATCATTTACCAGGCCAAATTCACTTCGATCTAACAAGTCAGAAATCTGTCATTTTTGCGATTTTACCTATCTTCAAGTTCTAGCTAAATATCTTGCCATGCATGGTTACAAAAGCTCATGTACACACATATACCACAAGTACAGAGGTAAAAATAGACATATGAAGGCATGCATGTGGTTTTTGAAAGCTTTTAAAAGAGTTTAACCCTCACCTTAGCAACTTGATGGATGAAAATGCACAAATGCTCTTGAAATCGCACAAATGGAACTTTTTTCTTGCTTTGGCCGAGAGGTATCTTGATTTCCTTTAAATCCTAGCTTAGTTAGCTTGTGTAGGAAGTGTGCATGTGTTTAGAACAAAAATAAATGGAAGAAAACCATCAAAACTTTACCTAGGCCGAAAATGATGAGTTATGAGCTTGTATGAGACTTTCTTGTGTGTTTGCTTGCTATGGCCGAGCTTGGGAGAGTCTTAGAGAGTCCTTGAGAGCTTGTGAGGAGTCTTGGATGCTCAAGAGAGAGCTAGGGTCGAAAATGATGAGAGAGGGAGAGAGAGTTGAGAGAAAAATGAGGTTTTTAGTGTTTTTGAGCTTTGTGTGCTTAGGTGAAGTGTCAATTTCGTGTATGGCATGATGATTTCAGCCAAAGGCATTCAAATTATGCTAATTATTCTGCCTAGGGAGTGCAAGGTGTAAGGGATAAGTGTGGGCATGCTTGGGAGTTAGAAAAAAGAGCATAGGGTTTTGAAAAAGTGTGTAAGAGTATGTTTTGTTGTCTTGAGCATTTGAATTTTGATTATGTGTTGGGTGGGTGTGTATTTTCAGATTTGAGAGGATGAGAAAGAGTGTAGAGATTTAGTGTAAGTATGTGTGTGTGTATTTTCATGAGTCTTGTGTTTAGTGTTTGTGTAAGAAAATGTTGGCTTAGGTGTTTGTGTAGCTTTGAAGTTAGAATAGAATATAGGGTATGTTTAGTGGTTTGTGAGATTTTGTCTTGTAGCAGGTTTAAAATATAATATTTAGGTGTGAGTGGATTTTGTAGGAAAAGGTGATTAGGTATATTATATTGGGGATGGTTTGGATGATGATAGAGTTTTGTCTTGTAGTGAATTTGAATTAGGATTAAAATAATATTAGTGGAATGTTTAGGAATAATTTAATGTTATTTTATAGTTAGTGGAATTTGTAGAATTTGAATTAGGAATATAATAATAGTTAGTGGATTGTGTAGGATTATTTTATTGTCTTGTGCTTTGTGTAGGAATCTTTATTGATTAGCATGTAGGCACGCATTCCTAGGTCTAAGGTACGCACTACGAGGTAAACACGTACTACAAGATAAGGCACATAATTCAAGACTAATACACGGATTCCAAAGTAAATGCACGCAATCCTAAATGAATGCACGCAAACCAATGCAAAGCATGAAATTCGATACGATGCACGTAAATCAAGGTATGGCACTTAAACCTAGGTTAAGACACGCAATTCAAGGTTAGGGCACACGAAATGAGGTAACGCACCTAAATCGAGGTCAGTGCACGTATATCTAGGTATCGCACGTAAGTGGAGGATTAGGGCACACAATTCTATATCAAGGCTCGTATGACGAGGCAAACACGAAAACCAAGACAAGGGACATAATCTAAGGTCAGTCATGTAATTCTGGGTCTAAGGCAAGCAAATAGAGGTAAGACATGTTATTCGGGGTCGGGCCTCACAAACGGTATGCTGTGCGCCGCATAACTCCTTACGAATCAAAAGTTATGGTCACCGGAGCGAAGGATAGCTGGTCACAAGCCTACGCCCCCGGTTTGCAGGCCCAGCATCTACGTGAATTGAAGTTGTCTTGCCCAATGTGCTGTGTGATTCGATAATAGAAATGTGATGGATTAAGTTGTCATCCTTTTCGCAGCTAACGACGTACGATCCAGGACGAAAAAATAGCGCAAAAGAAGAAAAGTGTACTAAAACTAATGAAAACGTTCGATTTTGGGCTCCGAAAATAGATGCAGCTGAGAAGGCTTGCTTCCCCCGTCGTAGAGCTCTCGGAGAGCTTTCCAACGGTATGCTGTGCGCCGCGTAACTCCATACGGATCAAAAGTTATGGGCACCGAAGTGACGGATACCTGGTCATAAGCCCTATGCCGTCGGTTTGCGGGCCCAGCGTCTACGTGAAATGAAGTTGTCTTTCCCAAGGTGCCATGTGATTCGATAATAGAAATGTGATGGATTAGGTTGTCGTCTTTTTCGCAGCTCACGACGTACGATCCGAGACGGAAAAATAGCGAAAAAGAAGAAAAGTGTCCCAAAACTGACAAAAACATTCAATTTTTTGCTCTAACAATAGGTGCAGATGAGAAGACTTGCTGCCCCCGTCGTAGAGCTCTCGAAGAGCTTTCCAACGGTATGTTGTGCGCCGCGTAAGTCCTTACGGACCAAAAGTTATGGGCACCGGAGTGACGGAGACCTGGTCCCAAGCCCTACGTCGTTGGTTTGCAGGCCCAGCCTCTACGTGAAGTGAAGTTGTCTTGCCCAAGGTACAGTGGGATTCGGTAATAGAAATGTGATGGATTAGGTTGTTGTCCTTTTCGAGGCTCACGACATACGATCCGGGAAGAAAAAACTGCGCAAAGGAAGAAAATTGTCCCGAAATTGATGAATACATTAGATTTTGGACTCTGAAAATAGGTGCAGCTGAGTAGGCTTGCTTCCCTCATCGTAGAGCTCTCAGAGAGCTTTCAAATGGTATGTTGTCCGTCGCGTAACTTCTTACGAATCAAAAGTTATGGACACCGGAGTAACGGAGACCTAGTCTCAAACCCTACGCCCTCGGTTTGCGGGCCCAGCCTCTACGTGAAGCGAAGTTGTCTTGCCCAAGGTACAATGGGATTTGGTAATAGAAATGTGATGGATTAGGTTGCCGTTCTTTTCGCGGCTCATAACGTACGATCCGGGACGAAAAGCTGCGGAAAGGAAGAAAAGTGTCCCGAAATAGATGAAAACGTTCAATTTTGACCTTCGAAAATAGATGCAGTCAAGCAGGCTTGCTGCCCTCATCGTAGAACTCTCGGAGAGCTTTCCAACGGTATGCTGTGCGCCGTGTAACTCCTTACGAATCAAAAGTTATGGACACCGGAATAACGGAGACCTGGTCCCAAACCCCACGCCCTCGGCTTGCTGGCCCAGCTTCTACGTGAAGCGAAGTTGTCTTGCCCATGGTACCATGGGATTTGGTAATAGAAACGTGATGGATTAGGTTGTCGTCCTTTTCGCGGCTCACGACATACGATCCGGGATGAAAAAACTTCAAAAAGGAAGAAAAGTGTCCAAAAATAGATGAAAATGTTCAATTTTGGCCTCCGAAAATAGGTGCTGCCGAACAATCTTGATGCCCCCGTCGTAGAGCTCTTGGAGAGCTTTCCAACAGTATGCTGTGCGCAGCTTAACTCCTTATGGATCAAAAGTTATGGGCACCGGAGTGACGGAGACCTGGTCCCAAGCCCCACGCCCTCGGTTTGCAGGCCCAGCCTGTGACACCCGAGAATTTCACCATAGAATTTATTTATAATCCATGCATACTTATGTGCGCATTTCTACGTGCATCATTTTTCTTGCTTAATTGATTTTATTGTGGGTTACTATTCATAATATTTTTGATTGTTTCAAAAGCTTGATTTTAAATTTTTCCTAGGTCACCTGACATTTAAAAGGAACCAAGAAATTTTCGTTTCGAACTTTCGAGCTTAGGAGTATGCGTTTGAAAAATATTTTTTCGTGACCATTGAATAGTGTTACGTAAAAATAGTACTAGTTGCAACTAAAAATAATTGAAATTGCATTTTGGCCTAGTTTGACTAAGTTTTTAATGAAATTTGACCTATTTAATAACATATAAACTTATATGAAATAAGCAAAAACATCACATAACATATTAGCTCATAAAAACAATTGCAAAAATTCCCTCCATGTCCCCATTTGGCAGTCCACTTCAAGAGAGGAAAAGGGAGATTTTTGCTTCAACATCCATGCACTTTGAGCTCTTAGATTGATCTTGGGAGGATTTTTGAACAACATAGAGACTTCAACAAGCTTCTTCATCTTCAAAATTGTGAGGGAGATGCATTTATTTGTTTTTAAAGTTTATGTGCATATATTGAATTTTATTGATTTGTTGATATTAGCTATAAAACTTGTTATGAATGCTTCCTATGAGTTATTTAATGTCTATAGAGCAAACTTTTGTGGTTTGATAACAATTTTAATGGTTGAATGTTGAATTTGATCAAAGAGATGATGAATAGTGCTTAGAACTAGGGTTTTGAGAAAATTTGCTAATTGGCTTGAATTGATGCCTCAATTAGGTGCTCTAGACCCTAGGGAAGTTAGTTGAAAAGCCACGTTAGGTTGAATCACTCGAATTTGAACTTAATTGCATAATTAGCTTACTTTAAAAAGGGGGTTTTATACGTTAAGCAATCCGGGCAAGTTTGGGCATTGATTTGGGTATCCTTGAGCTAAGGAAGCACCTTTGGTGCTTTCGTTTTACGAAAATGGGGTTCGGTTAGTATGGCTATGGTTCAAACCCGTTCGGGGCCTTCCCGAACTTTTGCTTCAAAAACGAGTTTTAGTGACTTTAAAAGGTACCTTTGAGCTTAATTAGGAATATAGAAAGACTAGGATATGATTGGGAATCTCGAACCATGCTTAGGAGAAAGAAAGCTCGGTTAAAGAAAGGGAAAAAGTAGTTTTTAGCCCTTTTAGTTGCATTTGGAATTTGTTGTGTGTTAGTAATGCCTTGCATTGAATATTTAGGATGTATTTAAGTTATTTGAGTAGATTATTGGGATTTAATTATGTTGATTGCTTCTTTTGGTATCTATTTGCGAATATCGTGCTTATATGAACTTTTATCATGCATATATGTGAGGGCGGCCTACTTTGTCGTCCCTCTTATGTGTTATGTGTTATATTGATTGCTTGTGACTTGTATTGGGTTGCGCAACCTTTATCGAACATGGTAGCGTCGAGAAACACGGGCGGCGTCGGGCTTGCCGTGCTCCTTCGACTACCATGGTGCCTATTCCCTTTCTCGCTGAGGCATACTCCACTACCCCAGAGGCGTGGTTCACCTGCTGGGCATGGACCTACCTCGGGAGAAAGGGTTGTAGGATCGGGATACATCCGGAGTATCCCAATTGTGGTGTTTGGGGTTTGCCGGCATGTTCGTGATGCTCGTGGTTCGTGGCTCGTGGATGAAGACTTGGAAGTGGAACCGTATCCTTTTAAAGTGATTAATAGTTTGGCTTATTGTGTTGTTAGTTTATGTGGCTTGTATATGTTTACTTGTATTGCATAGCATATTGCACGTTGGCATGCTGCATCACCTCCCTCGCTGGGCAACTTTGTTGCTCACTCCTCATTGAAATGTTTCAGGAGAAGCTGAGGTGAATCCCCAGCTATTAGAAATAGAAGAAGAGGAAGAAGTTCAAGTAGATCAGAATCCGTGACCTTGTGTGCTGAGGTAGATTTTATGTACTTCTTGCGTGGAGTTATTGTTAATAATGTATTTTGAGACTTTGGAGTCTTGTATATATATGTCTAGTAGATGTGTACTAGGATGTTAAAGAAAGTTGTTGGATTGTAATAATGAATTCTAGACTTTAATTTTCCTTGCATGCTTGGAGTGTTTGTTAATCTTCATATGGAACTTAGAATTTTATTGTATTTATTTACTTAAGACTAAAACCAACTTATCTCGCATGCTTGTGTGCTTTAGTCGAATATCGTTGCTCCAAGGCTCGGATGGCCTTGTGATTGTGTTTTGGCTTTAGAGTTATTGTTGATAAGTTGTTGCTTTTAGTTCAGATGTCTGGAGTGAATGCTTACAGGTAACAGTTTTGTCCTTGGTACAGAGGAGACTCTGTCCGAGTGACGGGTCCGAGCCTGACTTTAGCGTGGGGTTGGGTTCGGGGCGTTACACTTTAGTGGTATCAGAGCTACTAGAATGCTTGAAGCCGGGTTAAATTCCTTGGCATGTGGGTAGAGGTCTATATGTGAAAGTGAATTATGTGAATATGTGAGTGTTTAGTTGTTTAAGTACTTAGATATAAGACATGCTAGCATGAAAAAGGAATGATAAAGCTTGACATGATAAGAATATGAAAAGTTAGTGTTGAATGTTGTTAAGTGTTTTATGTGTTCTTATGTGAGTAAAATGTTTGAAAACAATGTGTAAATTATCTTTGCATAGTTTATTTGCCTATTATAATATGATGTTCTTCTAGTATTCTAATGAGGAGACGGGGTAGACCACGGAGAGAGCCGGAGGAGGCTCCCAGACAGAATGTACCGGGGCAAGTTGCTGGGGCAGCCGGGAATGTACCGCGGGGTCAGGAGCCGAGCAATGCCCAGATTTTAGCTAATATGGCTACTGCGATGAATACCATAGCACAATTTGTGGTTCAGCAGGGTACAGCAGGTGCCGGCAGAGGTAATCAGACTGCCAGAGCAGAGGGCAGTGGTACTGCAGGAGGTAACTTATTTGATAAATTTCAGCATCACGGAGCATATAGTTTTTATGGTGAGCCTAATGATATGAAAGCAGAGTTGTGGCTGAGTAAGTTCGAGAAAGTTGCTGCGATACTTGAGTGTGACGATGAAAGAAAGATCACCTATGCTGCATTTTTAATGGAGGGTGATGCCGAGGCTTGGTGGCGCACTATTAGAGAAAAATGGGATGCTGAGAGGGTTCAGCATGTATGGGCTGACTTTGTTCGTGAGTTTCGAGATAAATATGTGTCGGTCGTGGCCCGTGAGAGGCATCAGGATGAATTTATAGCTTTGAAACAGGGGAATATGACTGTGGACCAATATGAGGCTACCTTTACGAGATTATCTCGATATGTGCCAGCCTTAGTTCAGCCGGAGGATGTGAAAATCCAGAGATTTATTACAGGGTTGAGGAATGACATCATGCTTAACTTGTCTTCGCAAGATTTTCCGAACTATGCTGCAGTAGTTAGGGCTGCATCGAGATATGAGAAACGTAAGGCAGATGTGTTAGCTCAGTCTAGTCAGTCAAGCAAACGGCAGTTTCAGTCTCAGAGTCAGGGTTATCAGAGGCAGACTCAGCAGCCTAGGCAGACTCAGAGCTACCCAGGACCAATTTAGGTACAGTCACAGCCGAGACCAGCTCAGAGCCAGCCACAGGGAGAGTCACAGACCCGACCAGTGACTGCTAGATCTCAGCAGGGTAGTTCTGCCACATCTACTTATAGGGCCCCTACAGGAGGAGCTGCTGCTAGGAAGAATCTACAGTGTACTCATTGCAACCGTAAGGGTCATACAGAGGCTGAGTGTTGGAGGAAACTAGGTCGTTGCACAGGTTGTGGCAGTGATCAGCACAGAGTTAGAGATTGTCCCAAGTTTAAAGTTGGTCAGGGTCAGACTTCAGGCCAAGGTGCCCAGACTAGAGCTTCAGGAGCAGCTACTGTACCACGAGGTCAGGCACGGGTATTTGCACTTGACCAGGAGGAGCTTCCAGAGACTACAGTGGTGGTGGAAGGTACATTTCTTATTAATAGTCAGCCGGTAGTAGTTTTGATTGACACCGGGGCTACACATTCATTCATTACACCTGCATGTGCACAGTCTGCTACATTAAAAGTTGATAAACTGCCGTATGTGATTGAAGTAGGTAATCCTATGGGTACTAAATTTGTTACGGAGTCTGTGTGTAAAGATTGTAATATTTGCATTGAGGGTTGCATGTATCCTATTGATTTGATTATCATGCCATTTCGAGACTTTGAGGTTATCTTGGGGATGGATTGGTTGGGGCGATATTATGCATGTTTGGACTGTAGGAGGAAAGTTTTGACTTTAGAAGTACCTAACCAACCTGTTATTAAAGTAACTGGGAGTCGGAAGTCTACTGGGACTCGTATTATATCTTCCATTAAAGCTACTAAAATGTTGAGTAAAGGCTATGATGCATACTTAGCTTATTTAATTAATCAGCCTGGAGATAAATTGAAATTGAATGAAGTACCTGTTATAAAAGAGTTTCCGGGGGTTTTCCCTGAGGAGTTGCCTGGGTTACCACCTGATAGGGAGATTGAGTTTGTGATTGACCTGTTGCCGGGAACTAGTCCTATCTCGAGAACCCCGTATAGAATGTCTCCCCCTGAGTTACAAGAATTGAAAATTCAGCTGCAGGGTTTGCTTGAGAAAGGTTTTATTCAGCCTAGTTCATCACCGTGGGGTGCTCCTGTGTTATTTGTGAAAAAGAAAGACGGTACTCTGTGTCTGTGCATAGATTATCGAGGTCTGAATCAGGTAACGGTGAAAAATAAATATCCTTTACCTTTAATTGAGGAGTTGTTTGATCAGCTACAGGGTGCTGTTGTGTTTTCGAAATTTGATTTGAGGCAGGGTTATTATCAGTTGAGGATCCGGAAAGAAGATGTACCTAAGACTGCATTTAGAACCAGGTACGGCCATTATGAATTTGTTGTTTTACCATTCGGGTTGACAAATGCTCGAGCCGCTTTTATGGATTTGATGCAGAGGGTTTTCCGACCCTATCTTGATCAGTTTGTTGTGATTTTTATTGATGACATATTAGTATACTCTAAGTCTGAGTCAGAGCATGAAGAGCATTTGAGAATTGTACTTAAAACCCTGCAAGAACACAAGTTGTTTGCCAAATTTATCAAATGCGAATTCTGGTTGAAACAGGTTGCCTTTTTAGGTCATATCATTTCCCAGGAGGGAATATCTGTTGATCCTGCTAAAATTGATGTGGTTATGTCGTGGAAGAGACCTGAAACTGTCACGGAAGTCCGTAGTTTCTTGGGATTAGCGGGCTATTATAGGCGATTTGTTAAAGTTTTTCAAAGATTGCAGGACCTTTGACTACTTTAACTCAGAAGAAAACTGTGTTTAATTGGGATGATAAATGTGAAGCCAGTTTCCAAGAGTTGAAAAAGAGACTTACCACTGCACCTATCCTTGCCTTGCCTGAGGGAACCGAGAATTTGGTGATTTATAGTGACGCTTCGAAAGAAGGCTTAGGTTGTGTTCTGATGCAAAATGGTAAAGTCATAGCATATGCCTCTAGGAAATTGAAACCATATGAACTCAATTATCCTACACATGATTTGGAACTTGCAGCTGTTGTATTTGCTTTGAAGAAATGGCGACATTATTTGTGGGGCAACAAATTTGAAATATTTACTGACCATAAAAGTTTGAAATATTTGTTTTCTCAAAAAGATTTGAATATGAGGCAAAGGCGTTGGCTTGAACTGTTGAATGATTATAACTGTACCATTAGCTATTTGCCGGGAAAAGCTAATACTGTTGCAGATGCACTGAGCCGAAAATCTTCTGTGGCTAGTTTGATAATCAAGGATTGGGAGATTGTAGAAGAGCTTTGTTTGTGGAAACCAGAGGCTTCTAGATCAGGTATTCAATTTGCTAGCTTACAAATCAAATCTTTATTGCTATCTAGAATCAGAGAAGCGCAACAATCAGATTCTCAGCTGTTGAAGCTTTTAGAGAAGTCAAAAGGGGGAGAGTCCGACTTTAAGATGCATGATGATGGACTTCTCAGGTACAGGAATAGAATTTGCATTCCCAGTAATTTGACTGTGAAAGATGAGATTCTTGTCGAGGCTCATGCTTCTAAATACACAATTCACCCTGGAAGCACAAAAATGTATAGAGATTTGAAATAGAATTTCTGGTGGAATAACATGAAGAGAGAGATAGCTGAATTTGTAGCTAAATGTTTGACTTGTCAGAAAGTTAAGGCGGAACATCAGAGACCAGCAGGATTGTTGTAGCCGTTGGAGATTCCGGTTTGGAAATGGGATCAAGTTGCTATGGATCTTGTGTCGGATTTGCCGAGATCACCACGAGATAATGATTCTGTATGGGTTGTAGTAGACAGGTTAACGAAGAGTTCGCATTTTATTGCTACAAAGAAAACAGATTCTCTCGATAAATTGGCCGAGCTTTATGTTGAAAATATCGTGAGACTGCATGGAGTTCCATCTCAGATAGTGTCAGACAGGGATCCCAGGTTTACATCACAGTTCTGGCAGAAACTACAAAAGGCCTTGGGGACTAATTTGAATTTTAGTACTGCATATCACCCGCAGACGGATGGCCAGTCAGAGAGGACTATCAGGATACTGGAAGACATGTTGAGAGCCTGTGTTCTAGATTTTGGCAATAACTGGGGGAAATATCTGCCTTTAGCAGAGTTTGCTTACAATAACAGTTATCAGGCCACTATTGGCATGGCACCCTACGAGGCACTTTACGGGCGAAAATGTCGGTCTCCGTTGTATTGGGATGAGGTAGGTGAGATGAAATCAGTTGATCCCGCTATTCTTCCGGAGATGATTAAAATGGTGGATAATGTGAGACTTATAAAGAAAAGGATGCTTACAGCTCAGAGTCGACAGAAGAATTATGCTGATAGACGTCGACGGGACTTAGTATTTTCTAAGGGTGATCATGTTTTCTTGAAAGTCTCTCCGCGAAAAGGTTTGATTCGGCACGGCAAAGGAGGCAAACTTAGTCCTAGATACGTGGGACCATTTGAGATCACTGAGAAAGTTGGGTATTTAGCTTACAGATTGGCCTTACCTCCGAGTTTGGGTCGGATACATGATGTTTTTCATGTGTCACTGTTGAGAAAGTATAATCCTGATCCGTCACACATCATTGAGCCGGAGCGGTTGGAGATTAATGAGTCTTTAACTTATGTTGAGAAACCTCTTCGAGTGGTTGACCGAAAGATTCAGGAACTTAGAACTAAAAGTATTCCTATGGTAAAAGTTCTCTGGGATCATCATGGAGTTGAGGATGCCACTTGGGAGCGAGAAGATCAGATCAGAGAGAAGTATCCGGAGCTCTTTGCCGAATCATGTAAGAATTGCGAGGACGCAATTAGTTTAAGGGGGAGAGGGTGTGACACCCAAGAATTTCACCATAGAATTTATTTATAATCCATGCATACTTATGTGCGCATTTCTACGTGCATCATTTTTCTTGCTTAATTGATTTTATTGTGGGTTACTATTCATAATATTTTTGACTGTTTCAAAAGCTTGATTTTAAATTTTTCCTAGGTCACCTGACATTTAAAAGGAACCAAGAAATTTTTGTTTCGAACTTTCGAGCTTAGGAGTATGCGTTTGAAAAATGTTTTTTCGTGACCATTGAATAGTGTTACGTAAAAATAGTACTAGTTGCAACTAAAAATAATTGAAATTGCATTTTGGCCTAGTTTGACTAAGTTTTTAATGAAATTTGACCTATTTAATAACATATAAACTTATATGAAATAAGCAAAAACATCACATAACATATTAGCTCATAAAAATAATTGCAAAAATTCCCTCCATGTCCCCATTTGGCCGTCCACTTCAAGAGAGGAAAAGGGAGATTTTTGCTTCAACATCCATGTACTTTGAGCTCTTAGATTGATCTTGGGAGGATTTTTGAACAACATAGAGACTTCAACAAGCTTCTTCATCTTCAAAACTGTGAGGGAGATGCATTTATTTGTTTTTAAAGTTTATGTGCATATATTGAATTTTATTGATTTGTTGATATTAGCTATAAAACTTGTTATGAATGCTTCCTATGAGTTATTTAATGTCTATAGAGCAAACTTTTGTGGTTTGATAACAATTTTAATAGTTGAATGTTGAATTTGATCAAAGAGATGATGAATAGTGCCTAGAACTAGGGTTTTGAGAAAATTTGCTAATTGGCTTGAATTGATGCCTCAATTAGGTGCTCTAGACCCTAGGGAAGTTAGTTGAAAAGCCACGTTAGGTTGAATCACTCGAATTTGAACTTAATTGCATAATTAGCTTACTTTAAAAAGGGGGTTTTATACGTTAAGCAATCCGGGCAAGTTTGGGCATTGATTTGGGTATCCTTGAGCTAAGGAAGCACCTTTGGTGCTTTCGTTTCACGAAAATGGGGTTCGGTTAGTATGGCTATGGTTCAAACCCGTTCGGGGCCTTCCCGAACTTTTGCTTCAAAAACGAGTTTTAGTGACTTTAAAAGGTACCTTTGAGCTTAATTAGGAATATAGAAAGACTAGGATATGATTGGGAATCTCGAACCATGCTTAGGAGAAAGAAAGCTCGGTTAAAGAAAGGGAAAAAGTAGTTTTTAGCCCTTTTAGTTGCATTTGGAATTTGTTGTGTGTTAGTAATGCCTTGCATTGAATATTTAGGATGTATTTAAGTTATTTGAGTAGATTATTGGGATTTAATTGTGTTGATTGCTTCTTTTGGCATCTATTAGCGAATATCGTGCTTATATGAACTTTTATCATGCATATATGTGAGGGCGGCCTACTTTGTCGTCCCTCTTATGTGTTATGTGTTATATTGATTGCTTGTGACTTGTATTGGGTTGTGCAACCTTTATCGGACATGGTAGCGTCGAGAAACACGGGCGGCGTCGGGCTTGCCGTGCTCCCTCGACTACCATGGTGCCTATTCCCTTTCTCGCTGAGGCATACTCCACTACCCCAGAGGCGTGGTTCACCTGCTGGGCATGGACCTACCTCGGGAGAAAGGGTCGTAGGATCGGGATACATCCGGAGTATCCCAATTGTGGTGTTTGGGGTTTGCTGGCATGTTCGTGATGCTCGTGGTTCGTGGCTCGTGGATGAAGACTTGGAAGTGGAACCGTATCCTTTTAAAGTGATTAATAGTTTGGCTTATTGTGTTGTTAGTTTATGTGGCTTGTATATGTTTACTTGTATTGCATAGCATATTGCACGTTGGCATGCTGCATCACCTCCCTCGCTGGGCAACTTTGTTGCTCACTGCTCATTGAAATGTTTCAGGAGAAGCTGAGGTGAATCCCCAGCTATTAGAAGTAGAAGAAGAGGAAGAAGTTCAAGTAGATCAGAATCCGTGACCTTGTGTGCTGAGGTAGATTTTATGTACTTCTTGCGTGGAGTTATTGTTAATAATGTATTTTGAGACTTTGGAGTCTTGTATATATATGTCTAGTAGATGTGTACTAGGATGTTAAAGAAAGTTGTTGGATTGTAATAATGAATTCTAGACTTTAATTTTCCTTGCATGCTTGGAGTGTTTGTTAATCTTCATATGGAACTTAGAATTTTATTGTATTTATTTACTTAAGACTAAAACCAACTTATCTCGCATGCTTGTGTGCTTTAGTCGAATATCGTTGCTCCAAGGCTCGGATGGCCTTGTGATTGTGTTTTGGCTTTAGAGTTATTGTTGATAAGTTGTTGCTTTTAGTTCAGATGTCTGGAGTGAATGCTTACAGGTAACAGTTTTGTCCTTGGTACAGAGGAGACTCTGTCTGAGTGACGGGTCCGAGCCTGACTTTAGCGTGGGGTTGGGTTCGGGCCGTTACACAGCCTCTACGTGAAGCGCAGTTGTCTTGCCCAAGGTACAGTGGGATTCGGTAATAGAAATGTGATAGATTAGGTTGTCGTCCTTTTTGCGGCTCACGACGTACGATTCAGGATAAAAAAAACTGCACAAAGGAAGAAAAGTATCCCGAAACTGATGAAAACGTTCAATTTTGGCCTCTGAAAATAGGTGCAGCCGAGCAGGCTTGATACCCCCGTCGTAGAGCTCTCTGAGAGCTTTCCAATGGTATACTATGCGCAGCGTAACTCCTTACGGATCAAATGTTATGGGACCGGAGTGACGGAGACCTGGTCCCAAGCCCCACGCCCTCGGTTTGCGGGCCCAGCCTTTACGTGAAGCGAAGTTGTCTTGCCCAAGGTGACATGGGATTCTGTAATAGAAATGTTATGGATTAGTTTCTCGTCCTTTTCGCAGCTAACGACGTACGATCCGGGACGAAAAAACAGCGTAAAAGAAGAAAAGTGTTTCGAAACTGATGAAAACGTTCAATTTGGGCCTCGAAAGCAGGTGCAGCCGAGCAAGCTTGCTGCCCCCGTCGTAGAGCTCTCAGAGAGCTTTTCATTAGTATGTTGTGCGCAGCGTTACTCCTTGCAGATCAAAAGTTATGGTCATCGGAATGACGGAGACCTGGTCCCAAGCTCTATGCCCTCGGTTTGCGGGCCCAGCCTCTACGTGTAGCGAAGTTGTCTTGCCCAAGTTACAGTGGGATTCGGTAATAGAAATGTTATGGATTAGGTTGTCACCCTTTTCGCGTCTCACGACGTACGATCCGGGATGAAAAAACTGGCAAAGGAAGAAAAGTGTCTCAAAACTGATGAAAACGTTCAATTTTGGGCTCCAAAAATAGGTGCAGCATAGTAGGCTTGCTGCCCCCGTCGTAGAGCTCTAGGAGAGCATTCCAACGGTATGTTGTGCGCCGTGTAACTCCTTACGAATCAAAAGTTATGGGCACCGGAGCGACAGATACCTGGTCACAAGCCCCACGCCCTCGGTTTTCGGGCCCAGTGTCTACGTGAATTGAAGTTGTCTTGCCCAAGGTGCTGTATGATTCGATAATAGAAATGTGATGGATTAGGTTGTCGTCCTTTTCACGGCTAACGACGTACGATCCGGGACGAAAAAATGGCGTAAAAGAAGAAAAGTGTCCCAAAATTGATGAAAACGTACAATTTTGGGCTCCGAAAATAGGTGCAGCCTAGTAGGCTTGCTGCCCCCGCGTAGAGCTCCCGGAGAGCTTTCCAACGGTATGCTGTGCGCCGCGTAAGTTCTTGCGGATCAAAAGTTATGGGCACCGGAGTGACGGAGACTTGGTCCCAAGCCCCACGTCGTCGGTTTGCGGGCCCAACCTCTACGTGAAGTGAAGTTGTCTTGCCCAAGGTACAATGGGATTCAGTAATATAAATGTGATGGATTTGGTTGCCGTCCTTTTCGCGGCTCACGACGTACGATCCGGGACGAAAAAACTGAGCAAAGGAAGAAAAGTGTCCCGAAAATGATAAAAATGTTCGATTTTGGGCTCCGAAAATAGCTACAGCCGAGCAGGCTTGCTGCCTTCGTTGTAGAGCTCTCGGAGAGATTTCCAACAGTATGCTGTGCGCCGCGTAACTTGTGACAGATCAAAAGTTATGGGCACTGGAGCGACGGTTACCTAGTCACAAGCCCCACGCCCTCGGTTTGTGGGCCCAGCCTCTACATGAAGTGAAGTTGTCTTGCCCAAGGTGTCGTGGGATTCTATAATAGAAATGTGATGGATTACGTTGTCGTACTTTTTGCGACTAACGATGTACTATCTGGGACGAAAAAACAGCGCAAAAGAAGAAAAGTGTCCCAAAACTGATGAAAACGTTCAATTTTAGGTTCCGAAAATAGGTGTAGCCGAGCAGGCTTAATGCTCCCATCGTAGAGCTCTCGGATAGCATTCCAACGGTATGCTGTGCGCCGCGTAACTCTTTACGAATCAAAAGTTATGGTCACCGGAGCAACGGATACCTGGTCACAAGCCCCACGCCCCCAGTTTGCAGGCCCAGCATCTACGTGAATTGATATTGTCTTGCCTAAGGTGCTGTATGATTCGATAATAGAAATGTGATGGATTAAGTTGTCGTCCTTTTTGCGGCTAACGACGAACGATTCAGGACAAAAAAATAGCGCAAAAGATAAAAGGTGTCCCGAAACTGTTGAAAACGTTCAATTTTGGGCTCTGAAAATAGGTTCAGCTGAGAAGGCTTGCTGCCCCCGTTGCAGAGCTCTCAGAGAGCTTTCCAACGGTATGTTGTGCGCCGCGTAACTCCATACGGATCAAAATTTATGGGCACCGGAGCGACGAATACCTGGTCATAAGCCCCACGCTCTCGGTTTGCGGGCCCAGCGTCTACGTTCAGCCGAGTAGGCTTGCTGCCCTCCTCGTAGATCTCTCAGAGAGCTTTCCAACAGTATGTTGTGCGCCGGGTAACTCCATACGAATCAAAAGTTATGGACACCGGAGTAAAGGGGACCTGGTCCCAAACCCCATGCCCTCGGTTTGCGGGCCCAGCCTCTACGTGAAACAAAGTTGTCTTGCCCAAGGTACCGTGGGATTTGGTAATAGAAATGTGATGGATTAGGTTGTCGTGCTTTTCGCGGCTCAAGACGTACAATCCAGGATGAAAAAATTACGAAAATGAAGAAAAGTATCCCGAAATAGATAAAAATATTCAATTTTGGAATCCAAAAATAGGTGTAGCCGAGCAAACTTGATGACTCCGTCGTAGAGTACTCGGAGAGCTTTCCAACGGTATGTTGTGCGCAGCTTAACTCCTTGCGGATCAAAAGTTATGGGCACCGGATTGACGGAGACTTGTTCCCAAGCCCCACGCCCTCGGTTTGCAGGCCCAGCCTCTACGTGAAGCGAAGTTGTTTTGCCCAAGGTACAGTGGGATTCAATAATAGAACTGTGATTGATTAGGTTGCCGTCCTCTTCGCGGCTCACGACGTATGATCCGGGATGAAAAAACTGCACAAAGGAAGAAGAGTATCCCGAAACTGATAAAACCGTTCGATTTTCGGCTCCAAAAATAGGTACAGCCGAGCAGGCTTGCTACCCCTATCGTAGAGCTCTCGTAGAGCTTTCCAACGGTATGTTGTGCGCAACATAACTCCTTACAGATCAAAAGTTATAGGCACAGGAGTGACGGAGACCTAGTCCCAAGCCTTACGCCCTCGGTTTGCCGGCCCAGCCTCTACGTGAAGTGAAGTTGTCTTGCCTAAGGTGACGTGGGATTCTGTAATAGAAATGTGATGGATTAGGTTGTCGTCCTTTTCACGGCTAACGACGTACGATCCGGGATGGAAAAACAGCTCAAAAGAAGAAAAGTGTTCTGAAACTGATGAAAACGTTCAATTTTGGGCTCCGAAAGCAGGTGCAGCCGAGCAAGCTTGCTGCCCCCGTTGTAGAGCTCTCGGAGAGCTTTTCAACGGTATGTTGTATGCAGCGTAACTCATTGCGGATCAAAAGTAATGGGCACCGGAGTGACGGAGACCTGGTCCCAAGCCCTACGTCCTCGGTTTGCGAGCCCGGTCTCTACGTGAAGCGAAGTTGTCTTGCCCAAGGTACAGTGGGATTTGGTAATAGAAATGTTATGGATTAGGTTGTCGTCCTTTTCGCGGCTCACGACGTACGATCCAGGATGAAAAAACTGTGCAAAGGAAGAAAAGTGTCTCGAAACTGATGAAAATGTTCAATTTTGGCCTCCGAAAATAGGTGTAGCCAAGCAAGCTTGCTGTCCCCGTCGTAGAGCTCTCGGAGGGCATTCCAACGATATGCTGTGCGCCGTGTAACTCCTTACGAATCAAAAGTTATGGGCACCAGAGCGATAGATACCTGGTCCCAAGACCTACGCCTTTGGTTTGCGGGCCCAGCGTCTACGTGAATTGAAGTTGTCTTGCCCAAGGTGCTGTATGATTCGGTAATAGAAATGTGATGGATTAGGTTGTCGTCCTTTTCGCGGCTAACAACGTACGATCCGGGATGAAAAAATTTTGCAAAGGAAGAAAAGTGTCTCGAAACTGATGAAAAAGTTCAATTTTGGCTTCCGAAAATAGGTGTAGCCGAGCAGGCTTATTGCCGCTGTCGTAGAGTTCTTGGAGAGCTTTCCAACGGTATGCTGTGCGCCGCGTAACTCCTTACGAATCAAAAGTTATGGGCACCAGAGCGACAGATAGCTGGTCACAAGCCCCACGTCCTCGGTTTGCGGGCCCAACGTCTACATAAATTGAAGTTATCTTGCCAAAGGTGCTGTGTGATTCGGTAATAGAAATGTGATGGATTAGGTTGTCGTCCTTTTTGCGGCTCACAATGTAAGATCTAGGACGGAAAAACAGTGCAAAAGAAGAAAAGTATCCCGAAAATGATGAAAACGTTTGATTTTGCTCTGAAAATAGGTGCAGCCAAGCAGGCTTGCTGCCCCCGTCGTAGAGCTCTCGGAGAGCATTCCAACAGTATGTTGTGCGCCGCGTAAGTCCTTGCGGATCAAAAGTTATGGGCACTAGAGTGACGGAGACCTGGTCCCAAGCCCCACACCGTCGGTTTGCGGGTCCAGCCTCTATGTTAATCGAAGTTGTCTTGCCCAAGGTACAGTGGGATTCGGTCATAGAAATGTGATGGATTAAGTTGTCATCCTTTTCGCGGCTCACGGCGTACGATCCGTGACGAAAAAATTGAGCAAAGGAAGAAAAGTGTCCTAAAACTTATGAAAATGTTCGATTTTGGGCTCCAAAAATAGCTGCAGCCGAGCAGGCTTGCTACCTTCGTCGTAGAGCTCTCGGAGAGATTTCCAACGGTATGCTGTGTGCCGCGTAACTTGTGACGGATCAAAAGTTATAGGAACTGGAGCGACGGATACCTGGTCACAAGCCTCACGCCCTCGGTTTGTGGGCCCAGCCTCTATATGAAGTGAAGTTGTCTTGCCCAAGGTACAGTGGGATTCGGTAATAGAAATGTGATGGATTAAGTTGTCATCCTTTTCTCGGCTAACGACGTACGATCCGGGACGACAAAACAGTGCAACATAAGAAAAGTGTCCCAAAACTGATGAAAACATTCGATTTTGGGCTACGAAAACAGGTTCAGCAGGGAAGGCTTGATGCCCCCGTTGTAGAGCTCTCGGAGAGCTTTCCAACGGTATGCTGTGTGCCACGTAACTCCATACGGATCAAAAGTTACTGGCACCGGAGCGACAGATACCTGGTCATAAGCCCCACGCCCTCGGTTTGCGGACCCAGTGTCTACGTGAAGTGAAGTTGTCTTGCCCAAGGTGCCGTGTGATTCGGTAATAGAAATGTGATGGATTAGGTTGTCGTCTTTTTCGCCGCTCACGACGTACGATCCGGGATCGAAAAATAGCGCAAAAGTAGAAAAGTGTCCCAAAACAGACAAAAATGTTCAATTTTAATCTCTGAAAATAGGTGCAAATGATCAGGCTTGCTACCCTCGTCGTAGAGCTCTCGGAGAGCTTTCTAACAGTATGCTGTGCGCCGCGTAAGTCCTTATGGACCAAAAGTTATGGGCACCAGATTGACGGAGACCTAGTCCCAAGCCCCATGCCGTCGGTTTGCGGGCCCAGCCTCTACGTGAAGCGAAGTTGTCTTGCCCAAGGTGCAGTGGGTTTCAGTAATAGAAATGTGATGGATTAGGTTGTCGTTCTTTTCTAGGCTCACGACATACGATTCGGAACGAAAAAACTGCGCAAAGGAAGAAAAGTGTCCCGAAGTTGATGAAAAGGTTATATTTTGGACTCTAAAAATATGCGCAGTCGAGCAGGCTTGCTGCCCTCGTCGTAGAGCTCTCGGAGAGCTTTCCAATGGTATGCTCTGCACCGCATAACTCCTTACGAATCAAAAGTTATGGACACCGGAGTAACGAAGATTTGGTCACAAATCCCACGCCCTCGGTTTGCGGGCCCAGCCTCTACATGAAGTGAAGTTGCCTTGCCTAAGGTACCATGGGATTTGGTAATAGAAATGCGATGAATTTGGTTGTCATCTTTTTTGCGGCTCACGACGTACGATCCGAGACGAAAAAACTGCGAAAAGGAAGAAAAGTGTCCCAAAATAGATGAAAACGTTCAATTTTGGCCTCCGAAAAGAGGTACAGCCGAGCAATCTTGCTGCCCCTGTCGTAGAGCTCTAGGAGAGCTTTCCAACGGTATGCAGTGCACAGTGTAACTCCTTACGGATCAAAAGTTATGGGCATCGGAGTGATGGAGACCTGGTCCCAAGCCCCATGCCCTCGATTTGCGAGCCCAGCCTCTACGTGAAGCGAAGTTGTCTTGCCCAATGTACAGTGGGATTTGGTAATAGAAATGTGATGGATTAGGTCGTCGTCCTTTTCGAGTCTCACGACATACGATCCGGGATGAAAAAACTGCGTAAAGGAAGAAAAGTGTCCCGAAATTAATGAAAATGTTAGATTTTGGACTCTGAAAATAGGTGCAGCCGAGCAGGCTTACTGCCCTCGTCGTAGAGCTCCCGGAGAGCTTTCCAACAGTATGTTGTGCGCCGCGTAACTCCTTACGAATCAAAAGTTATGGACACTGGAATAACGAAGACCTGGTCCAAAACCCCACGCCCTTGGTTAGTGGGCCCAGCCTCTACGTGAAGCGAAGTTGTCTTGCGCAAGGTACCGTGGGATTTGGTAATAGAAATGTGATGCATTAGGTTGTCGTCCTTTTTGCGGCTCACGACGTACGATCCGGGACGAAAAAACTGCAGAAAGGAAGAAAAGTGTTCTGAAATAGATGAAAACGTTCAATTTTGGCCTCTGAAAATAGGTGCAGCCTAGCAAGCTGGCTGCCACCGTCGTAGACCTCTTGGAGAGCTTTCCAACAGTATGTTGTGCACAGCTTAACTCCTTACGGATCAAAAGTTATGGGGACCGGAGTGACGGAGACCTGGTCCCAAGCCCCACGCCCTCGGTTTGCAGCCCAGCCACTACGTGAAGCGAAGTTGTCTTGCCCAAGGTACAGTGGGATTCGATAATAGAAATGTGATGGATTACATTGACGTGCTTTTTGCGGCTCACGACGTACGATCCGGGACGAAAAAACTGCACAAAAGAAGAAAAGTATCCCAAAACTGAAGAAACCGTTCAATTTTGGGCTCCGAAAATAGGTGTAGCCGCGCAGGCTTGCTACCCCCGTCATAGACCTCTTGGAGAGCATTCCAACGGTATGCTGTGCGCAGCGTAACTCCTAACGGATCAAAAGTTATGGGCACCGGAGTGACGGAGACCTGGTCCCAAGCCCTACGCCCTCGGTTTGCGGGCCCAGCCTCTACGTGAAATGAAGTTGTCTTGCCCAAGGTGACATGGGATTCTGTAATAGAAATGTGATGGATTAGGTTGTCGTCCTTTTCGTGGCTAACGACGTACGATCCGGGACGGAAAAACAGCGCAAAAGAAGAAAAGTGTTCTGAAACTGATGAAAACGTTCAATTTTGGGCTTCGAAAGCAGGTGCAGCCAAGCAAGATTGTTGCCTTCGTCATAGAGCTCTCGGAAAGCTTTTCAACGGTATGCTGTGCTCAGCATAACTCCTTACGGATCAAAAGTTATGGGCACCAGAGTGACGGTGACTTGGTCCCAAGCCCTACGCCCTCGGTTTGCGGACCCAACTTCTACGTGAAGCGAAATTGTTTTGCCCAAGGTACTGTGGGATTCGGTAATAGAAATGTTATGGATTAGGTTGTTGCCCTTTTAGCGGCTCACGGCATACGATCCGGGACGAAAAAATATCACAAAAGAAGAAAGTTGTCCCAAAACTGATGAAAACGTTTGATTTTGGGCACCAAAAACAGGTGCAGCTGAGAAGGCTTGCTACCCCTGTCGTTGAACTCCCGGAGAGCATTCCAACAGTATGCTATGCGTCGCGTAACTCCTTACGAATCAAAAGTTATGGGCACCGGAGCGACAAATACTAGGTCACAAGCCCCACGCCCTCGGTTTGCGGGCCTAGCGTCTATGTGAATTGAAGTTGTCTTGCCCAAGGTACTGTGTGATTCGGTAATAGATATGTGATGGATTAGGTTGTCGCCTTTTTCGCGGCTCACGACGTACGATCCATGACAAAAAAACAGTGCAAAAGAAGAAAAGTGTCCCGAAACTGATGAAAACATTCGATTTTGGTCTCTGAAAATAGGTGCAGCTGAGGAGGCTTGCTGCCCCCGTCGTAGAGCTCTCGGAGAGCTTTCCAACGGTATGTTGTGCGCCACGAATGTCCTTGCGGATCAAAAGTTATGGGCACCGGAGTGACGGAGACTTGGTCCCAAGCCCCACATCGTCGGTTTGCGGGCCCAGCCTCTACGTGAAGCGAAGTTGTCTTGCCCAAGGTACAGTGGGATTCGGTAATATAAATATGATGGATTAGGTTGTCGTCCTTTTCGCGACTCATGACATACGATCCGGGACGAAAAAACTGAGCAATGGAAGAAAAGTATCCTAAAACTGATGAAAATGTTCGGTTTTGGGCTCCAAAAATAGCTGCAGCTGAGCAGGTTTTCTGCCTTTGTCGTAGAGCTCTTGGAGAGATTTCCAACGGTATGCTGTGCGCCACGTAACTTTTGATGGATCGAAAGTTATGGGCACTGGAGCGACGGATACCTAGTCACAAGCCCCTCGCCCTCGGTTTGTGGGCTAAGCCTCTACGTGAAGTGAAGTTGTCTTGCCCAAGGTACTGTAGAATTCTGTAATAGAAATGTGATGGATTAGGTTGTCGTCCTTTTCACGGCTAATGATGTACAATCCAGGACAAAAAAATAACGCAAAATAAGAAAAATGTCACGAAACTGATGAAAACGTTCAATTTTGGATTCTGAAAATAGGTACAGCCTAGCAGGCTTGCTTCCCCCATCGTAGAGCTCTCAGATAGCATTCCAAAGGTATGCTATGCGCCGCGTAACTCCTTACGAATCAAAAGTTATAGTCACCGGAGCGACGGATACTTGGTCACAAGCCCCACGCCGTCGGTTTGCAAGCCCAGCATCTACGTGAATTGAAGTTGTCTTTCCCAAGGTGCTGTGTGATTTGATAATAGAAATGTGATGGATTAAGTTGTCGTCCTTTTCGCGGCTAACAACGTACGATCCGGGACGAAAAAACATCGCAAAAGAAGAAAAGTGTCCTGAAACTGAAGAAACCGTTCGATTTTGGGCTCCGAAAATAGGTGTAGCTGAGCAGGCTTGCTACTCCCGTCGTAGAGCTCTCAGAGTGCTTTCCAACGGAATGCTGTGCGCAGCGTAACTCCATACGGATCAAAAGTTACGGGCACCGGAGTGATGGAGACCTGGTCCCAAGCCCACGCTCTCGGTTTGCGGGCCCAGCCTCTACGTGAAGCGAAGTTGTCTTGCCCAAGGTGACGTGGGATTCTGTAATAGAAATGTGATGGATTAGGTTGTCGTCCTTTTCGCGGCTAACGACGTACGATCCGGGACGGAAAAATAGCGCAAAAGAAGAAAAGTGTTCCGAAACTAATTAAAATGTTCAATTTTGGGCTCCGAAAGCAGGAGCAGCTGAGTAAGCTTACTTCCCCCGTCGTAGAGCTCTCAGAGAGCTTTGCAACGTTATGCTGTACGCAGCGTAACTCCTTACGGATCAAAAGTTATGGGCACCGGAATGACGGAGACCTGGTCCCAAGCCCTACGCCCTCGGTTTGCAGGCCCAGCCTCTACGTGAAGCGAAGTTTTCTTGCCCAAGGTACAGTGGGATTTGGTAATAGAAATGTTATGGATTAGGTTGTCGCCTTTTTCGCGGCTCACGACGTACGATCCGGGACGAAAAAACTGCGCAAAGGAATAAAAGTGTCTCGAAACTAATGAAAATGTTAAATTTTGGGCTCCAAAAATAGGTGCAGCCGAGCAGGCTTTTTGCCCCCGTCATAGAGCTCTCGGATAGCATTCCAACGGTATGCTGTGAGCCGCGTAACTCCTTACGAATCAAAAGTTATGGGCACCGGAGCGACAGATACCTGGTCACAAGCCCTACGCCCTCGTTTGTGGCCCAGCGTCTACGTGAATTGAAATTGTCTGTCCCAAGGTGCTGCATGATTCAGTAATAAAAATGTGATGGATTAGGTTGTCATCCTTTTCGCGGCTAACGACGTACGATCCGGGATGAAAAAACAGCGCAAAAGAAGAAAAGTGTCCCGAAACTAATGAAAACGTACAATTTTGGGCTCCAAAAATAGATGTAGTCGAGAAGGCTTGATGCCCACATCGTAGTGCTCTCAGAGAGCTTTCCAACGGTATGCTGTGCAACGCGTAACTCCTTACAAATCAAAAGTTATGGGCACCGAAGCGACGAATACCTGGTCACAAGCCCCACGCCCTTGGTTTGCGGGCCCAACGTCTATGTGAATTGAAGTTGTCTTGCCCAAGCTGCTGTGTGATTCGGTAATGGAAATGTGATGGATTAGGTTGTCGTCCTTTTCGCGGCTCACGACGTACGATCTAGGACGAAAAAACAGTGCAAAAGAAGAAAAATGTCCCAAAACTGATGAAAACGTTCAATTTTGGGCTCTGAAAATAGGCACCCCCCCTCCCCCCCCCCCGTCGTAGAGCTCTCGGAGAGCTTTCCAACGGTATGCTGTGCGCCATGTAAGTCCTCGCGGATCAAAAGTTATGGGCACCAGAGTGACGGAGACCTGGTCCCAAGCCCTATATCGTTGGTTTGCGGGCCCAGCCTCTACGTGAAGTGAAGTTGTCTTGCCGAAGGTACAGTGGGATTTGGTAATAGAAATGTGATGGATTAGGTTGTCGTCCTTTTCGTGGCTAACGACGTACGATCCGGGACAGAAAAACAGCGCAAAAGAAGAAAAGTGTTGCGAAACTAATTAAAACGTTCAATTTTGGGCTCCAAAAGCAGGAGCAGCTGAGTAAGCTTACTGCCCCCGTCGTATAGCTCTCGGAGAGCTTTCCAACGGTATGTTGTGCGTCGCGTAACTCCTTACGGATCAAAAGTTATGGGCACCGGAGTGACGGAGACCTGGTCCCAAGCCCCACGCCCTCGGTTTGCAGGCTAGCCTGTACGTGAAGCGAAGTTGTCTTGCCCAACGTACATTGGGATTTGGTAATAGAAATGTGATGGATTAGGTTGTCGTCCTTTTCGCGGCTCGCGACGTACTATCCGGGACGAAAAAACTGCACAAACAAAGAAAAGTATCCCGAAACTTATGAAAATGTTCAATTTTGGGCTCTGAAAATAGGTACAGTCGAGCAGGCTTGCTGCCCTCGTCGTAGAGCTCTTAGAGAGCTTTCCAACGGTATGTTGTGCGCCGCGTAACTTCTTACGAATCAAAAGTTATGGGCACCGGAGTGACGAAGACCTGGTCCCAAGCCCCACGCCCTTGGTTTGCAGGCCCAGCCTCTACGTGAAGCGAAGTTGTCTTGCCCAAGGTAAAGTGGGATTCGGTAATAGAAATGTGATGGATTAGGTTGTCGTCCTTTTCGCGGCTCCGGACGTACTATCCGGGACGAAAAAACTGTGCAAAGGAAGAAAAGTGTCCCGAAACTGATGAAAACGTTTAATTTTGGGCTCCCAAAAAATGTGGAGCTGAGTAGGCTTGCTGCCCCCGTCGTAGAGCTCTCGGATAGCATTTCAACGATATGTTGTGCGCCGCGTAACTCCTTACAAATCAAAAGTTATGGTCACCGGAGCGACGGATACCTGGTCACATGACCCACACCCTCGGTTTGCTAGCCCAGCGTCTACGTGAATTGAAGTTGTCTTGTCCAAAGTGCTGTGTGATTCGATAATAGAAATGTGATGGATTAGGTTGTCGTCCTTTTCACGGCTAACGATGTACGATCCGGGATGAAAAAACAGCGCAAAAGATGAAAAATGTACTGAAACTTATGAAAATGTTCGATTTTGGGCTCCAAAAATAGGTGCAGCCGAGCAGGCTTGCTGCCCCCGTCGTAGAGCTCTCGTAGAGCTTTCCAACGGTATGCTGTGCGCTGCGTAACGCCTTACGGATCAAAAGTTATGGGCACCACAGTGACGGAGACCTGGGCCCAAGCCGCACGCCCTCGATTTGCGGGATGTGAGGACCGACCTCGAATAACGTGTCCTACCTCGATTTGCACGCCTTAGACCTAAAATTAAATGACTGACCTTGGATTACGTGTCCTATCTTGGTTTTCGTGCATACCTCGTCATATGTGTCTTGACCTAGAATAGTATGCCCTAATCCCCGACTCACGTGTGCTACCTAGAAATACGTGCCCTGACGTTGATGTACGTGCGTTACCTAGTTTCGTGTGCCCTAACCTTGAACTGCGTACCTTAACCTAGATATAGAGTCATGCCTTGATTTGCGTGCATTTGCATTAGAATCTGTGCATTTATCTTGAAGTACATGCATTAGTCTTGCAGTTCGTGTCTTACCTCGTAGTTCGTGTCTACCTCGTAATTCGTGCCCTAGACCTAGGAATCCGTGCCACCACGTTGATCAAGAAAGAATCCTACACAAAGCACTAGACACTAAAATAATCCTACACAATCCACTAACCAATATTATATTCCTAATTCAAATTTTCTACAATCTCCACTAACAATAAAATAATACTAAACTATTCCTACATATTCCACTAACTATTATTATATTCATAATTTAACTCATCAACAAACATTCCTATATTTTATTATACCTAGATTCCCTAATTTCCTAACATTCCTATGACAATTCTAATGACACAAATGCATAAAGAATTATTCCTAGACAAACTATGACAAACACTTAGCACAATGCATAAAAAAATGCTCAAAACCACCTAAATCATCTACCTTGCTCAACCAAACCACCCTTGCCCATGCTAAACATTTTAAAATCACACATTGAAGACACAAAAATCAGAATTTAATGGCCCAAGGCCGACCAAGTGCTTGAATAATGCAAAAGCCTTCATTTTTTTGTCATTTCTTCTTTCCTCTCACATTTTCTCTCTCTCCCTCTCATTCTCTCTCTCCATTTCGGTTTTGGCTGAGTTCTCTCCACCTCTTAGCTCATCTTCATCATCCTAAGGTGCATCAAGACAAACCACAAGCAAAGAAACTCACCCAAGCAAGCTAGGATGCAAGAAACACACATGCAAGCATTTTGAGTCACCATTTTCGGCCTAGGTAAGTTTTCTTGGCTTCCATTTCTTTTCTTCTTGTTCTAACCTCATGCATGTGCTAAGAGATTGATCACTAGGCTAGGAAAAATAGATAAACCAAGTTGGAATCTCGGCTAAGCAAGAAGAAGAAGAGATTTGAAGCTTCAACAAGTTTTTTGTGCATCTTTGTGGTTGATTGCTAAGGTGAGGGTTAAAACCTTTTGAAAAGTCTTCAAAAATTCACATGCATGCTCATAAATGTGTGTATTTGCTTCTGTACTTGAGCTATATGGTCGTTCATAAGCTTAAACAACCATGCATGGCAAGATCTTGGCTTGAAAATGATGCTAGGTGAAGTCGAAATTGTTGACAGCTCTCTGACCAGTCTGTTCGAGGTAAGTTTAGCTAGGAAAATGATGTTGAAAATGCTTGAAAATTGGTAGGTGAATAGTTTGGACAGTTTTGAACATTTTTTCCAGAAATATGCCGAAGCTAATCTTGAATCTAAGGTCCTCAAAATGGCAAATCTTTAAAATGTGACCAAATCTGGAAATCTGGAAATCTGGAAAAAATGAAGCAGGTTTTGGCAGATGCACTGACCTTGTGGACTGAACCATATTTGACTTAGTAAATGATGTCCAAAATTAGTGAAATTTGGTGTGCTACTATATTTTTCAGTTCTGGACAATTTTGTCAGAAATGGACCAAGGCTAAAACTGACCCTAAGGACCTCAAAAACGTCAACTTCTGAAAAGTGTGCAAATCTGGACAGTTTTATGCTACCTCACTATTTCGGCTATAACTAATGATTCCGAACTCCAATTGATGCAAGGTTTGTTTCTGATTTTAGATAACTTCTTAAGATTTAATTTGACATCTTATTCACCGGATTTGGAGATTTTTTGGTTATCCTATTGATTGTGAGAAAATAGCCTATTGCAGTAAGGGTTTCACTTAATGTTGTACTTAGAAAAATTGTTGTGACTCCTCTTGTTGAATTAAATGCTTGGGATTGTAGCTTTGGGATGTTGTGTGGACTGTTTTGAATGTTTGAAGATGTTGAATTAAATGATACATGGTTTGAGATTGACTTTGAGTTGGGTTGAGGCTCAAATTGCATGAATATATACGAAATGGAAACCCTAATGACTAGGTAGTTTTGCTAAGTATTGATCATTTGTATATTGTGTGGAAATTATATGCTTAGTGGGCTTCCTGTAAATGTCTTATAACTTCAAATGTGATCTTGACCATTGCATGTTGTCAAATAAGCTTCTCTTGCAACCGAACCCACGTAAATGTTGTTGCATGTTGAATATTCGTATCACTTGATTACGTAAACTTCAAAATGAGTTATATGGCTTGACTTGCATGTGTTACATGGCTGCCCGTTTAATGTTCATATGACTCCATATGCTTTTCAAGTGAAATTATTTGTCTTATCGTGCCTTGTTTGATTACTTGACAACGTGCGATCTTATAACAGCCCGGAGGCGACCTACTTTATTGTCCTCGTAATGTGATATGATAAATGTTATAAATGTGCATTGCATACGAGGTTGCAACCTTTCATTGTGACATGGTAGCATTTCACGAACGCCGGCCGGCATAGGGCTTGCCTGTGCTCCCGTGACTACCATGGTCCAATTCCCTCTCTCGCTTGGCATTCCACCCTCGGAGAGTTGGGTCGTAGGTTTCGGGGTACATCCGGAGTACACCCAATTGGGAGCGATAAGGGGATTATTGAAGTCGATCGCAACAATTGTATCGAAATTGAAATTGAGAACAACTACTCACCGTGTCCTTGAAATGATTGGTAAATGTATCTGTTACTCGATTTGTTTCATATATTTGCGTACCTTATTATTTGTAATACGTGACATGTTTTCAAAAGAGTTTTCATAAATTGAACCCAAAAAAAAAAATAAGTTTCAAAACGTATTTCTCGTTTCCCCCTCGCTGAGTTCATAAGGACTCACCCTCTTTTTCATCACAGGTGAAGAAGAACAGGTACAGGTACCCGAGAACGATGATTCCTTGGAGTGATTGCATGTCCCTATGTGCTTTTGTGCCTTGCCTGAAAGTGGTTGCTATATGGATGTTGTGTTTGATTGCAACTATTCATTTTATTGATGTAAATGACCCCGTTGTAATTTGGGTCTAATTCTGGGACTGTACTATCTATAACCGGATGAACTTTTATTCGGTTGTTTGCTTTCGTTTTCTTAATTAGTAGTTATCGTAGGCCTTCAAACCACTAGATGAACAATCAACTAAGTTAATTCTATCTAATTTCACTTAGGTGCTCACTTGCAAACTAAAGGATAATAGGTACTTGCATGATAGGAAATTGACAAATAAACGGGACATAGTTATCATGTTAGCCTCATTAACCAAACAAGACCTTCAAGATAAACTAGTAGGCAAATCGGTTGGTGACAAATAGGAGTCCTTAATGGAATTGGGTTAATGATTGGAATAATTGAGGCGTTTAGAGAATTAGGTCAAACCAAAGAGCCCAATTACAGTCATTATGCTGCCGATTTTCTGGAAAATTTAGGAGTTTAGGCCAAAACATTAAGTGTTAAATCTTTATAAACAGTTAAGTATGTGATATTACCTGAATGTTTAGTTCACACCCTAGTCTAACCTTATAGGTCGGGTTGGGGCGTGACACGGGCCCAGCCTCCACGTGAAGTGAAGTTATCTTGCCCAAGGTACAGAGGGATTCGGTAATAGAAATGTGATGGATTAGGTTGTCGTCCTTTTTGCGGCTCACAACGTACGATCCGGGACGAAAAAAATGCGTAAAGGAAGAAAAGTGTCCCGAAACTGATGAGAACGTTCAATTTTGGGCTCCCAAAATAGGTGGAGCAGAGCAGGCTTACTGCCCCCGTCGTAGAGCTCTCGGATAGCATTCCAACGATATGTTGTGCGCCGCGTAACTCCTTATGAATCAAAAGTTATGGTCATCGGAGCGACGGATACCTGGTCACATGACCCACGCCCTCGGTTTACAGGCCCAGCGTCTACGTGAATTGAAGTTGTCTTGCCCAAAGTGCTGTGTGATTCAAGAATAGAAATGTGATGGATTAGGTTGTCGTCCTTTTTACGGCTAACGACGTACGATCCAGGACGAAAAAATAGCGCATAAGAAGGTAAGTGTACCGAAACTGATGAAAACGTTTGATTTTGGGCTCCGAAAATAGGTGCAGCTGAGCAAGCTTGCTGCCCCCGTCGTAGAGCTCTCGTAGAGCTTTCCAACGGTATGTTGTGCGCTGCGTAACGCCTTACGGATCAAAAGTTATGGGCACTAGAGTGACGGAGACCTAGGCCCAAGCCCCACGCCCTCGATTTGTGGGCCCAGCCTCTATGTGAAGTGAAGTTTTCTTGCCCAAGGTACAGAGGGATTCAGTAATAGAAATGTGATGGATTAGGTTGTCGTCCTTTTCACGGCTCATGACATACAATTTGGGACGAAAAAACTACGCAAAAGAAGAAAAATATCCTAAAATAGATGAAAGCGTTCAATTTTGGGCACCAAAAATAGGTGCAGCCGAGCAGGCTTGTTTCCCCAGTCGTATAGCTCTCGGAGAGCTTTCCAACGGTATGTTGTGCGCCTCATAACTCCTTACGAATCAAAAGTTATGGGCATCTCAGCGACGGATACTTGGTCACAAGCCCTATGCCCTCGGTTTGCTGGCCTAGCGTCTACATGAAGTGAAGCTGTCTTGCCCAAGGTACTGTGGGATTCGGTAATAGAAATGTGATGGATCTGGTTGTCGTCCTTTTCTCAGCTCACGACGTACGATCCAGGATGAAAAAACTGCGCTAAGGAAGAAAAGTACCCCGAAACTGATGAGAACGTTCGATTTTGGGATCCGATAATAGGTGTAGCTGAGCAAGCTTGCAGCCCCCATCGTAGAGCACTCGGAGAGCTTTCTAACTGTATGATATGCGCTGCATAACTCCTTACGAATCAAAAGTTATGGGCACCTGAGTGACGGAGACCTGGTCCCAAGCCCCACGCCCTTGGTTTGTGGGCCCAGCATCTACATGAAGCGAAGTTGTCTTGCCCAAGGTACAGAGGGACTCGGTAATAGAAATGTGATGGATTAGGTCGTCGTCCTTTTCGCGGCTCACGACGTACGATCCGGGATGAAAAAACTGAGCAAAATAAGAAAAGTATTCTGAAACAGATGAAAACGTTCGATTTTGGGCTCCAAAAATAGGTGCAGCCGAGCAAGCTTGATGCCTCCACCGTAAAGCTCTCGAAAATATTTCCAACGGTATGTTGTGCGCCGCGTAACTCGTGACGTATCAAAAGTTTTGGGCACTGGAACGACGGATACCTGGTCACAAGCCCTACGTCCTCGGTTTACGGACCCAGCCTCTACATGAAGTGAAGTTGCCTTGCCCAAGGTGCCGTGGGATTCTATAATAGAAATGTGATGGATTAGGTTGTCGTCCTTTTCACGGTTAACGACGTACTATACGGGACGAAAAAATAGCGTAAAAGAATAAAAGTGTCCCAAAACTGATGAAAAGGTTTGATTTTGGGCTCTGAAAATACGTGCAGCCGAGCAGGCTTGCTGCCTCCGCCGTAGAGCTCACGGAGAGCTTTCCAGCAGTATGCTGTTCGCTGCGTAACTCCTTAAGAATCAAAAGTTATGGGCACCGGGGCGACGGATACCTGGTCACAAGCCCCACGCCCTCGGTTTGCAGGCCCAACCTCTACGCGAAGTGAAGTTGTGTTGCCCAAGGTGATGTGTGATTCGATAATAGAAATGTGATGGATCAGGTTGTCGTCCTTTTCGCGGCTCACGACGTACGATCCGGGATGAAAAAACTACACAAAGGAAGAAAAGTATTCCGAAACTTATGAAAATGTTCGATTTTGGGATTTGAAAATAGGTGCATCTGAGCAGGCTTGCTACCCTCGTCGTAGAGCTCTCAGAGAGCTTTCCAACGGTATGCTGTGTGCCGTATAACTCCTTACGAATCAAAAGTTATGGGCACCGGAGTGATGGAGACCTGGTCCCAAGCCCGACGCCCTCGGTTTGCTGGCCCAGCCTCTACGTGAAGCGAATTTGTCTTGACCAAGGTATAGTGGTATTCGGTAATAGAAATGTGATGGATTAGGTTGTCATCCCTTTCGAGGCTCACGACGTACGAACCGGGACAAAAAAACTGCGCAAAGGACGAAAAATGTCCCGAATTTGATGAAAACGTTCGATTTTGGGCTTTGAAAATAGGTGCAGCAAAGCAGGCTTGCTTCTGCAATCATAGAGCTCTCGGAGAGCCTTCCAACGATATGTTGTGCACCGCGTAACTCGTGACGGATCAAAAGTTATGGGCACTAGAGCGAAGGATACCTGGTCACAATCCCCACACCCTCAGTTTGCGGGCCCAACCTCTATGTGAAGTGAAGTTATCTTGCCCAAGCTGCCATGGGATTCAGTAATAGAAATGTGATGGATTAAGTTGTCATCCTTGTCGCGGCTAGAGACGTATAATCCGGCACGAAAAACAACGCGAAAGATGAAAACTTTCCCGATACTGAAGAAAACATTCGATTTTCGGCTCCGAAAACAGGTGCAGCCAAGCAAGCTTGCTACCCCTGTCGTAGAACTCTCGTAAAGCTTTCCAAAGGTATGTTGTGCGCCACGTAACGCCTTACGGATCAAAAGTTATGGGCACTAGAGTGACGGAGACCTGGTCACAAGCCTCACGCCCTTGGTTTGCGGGCCCAGCCTCTACGTGAAGCGAAGTTGTCCTGCCCAAGGTATAAAGGGATTCGATAATATAAATGTGATGGATTAGGTTGTCGTCCTTTTCGAGGCTCACGACATACGATTCGAGACGAAAAAACTGCGCAAAGGAAGAAAAGTATCCCGAAACAAAAGAAAACGTTCGATTTTGGGCTCCAAAAATAGGTGCATCCGAGCAGGCTTGTTACCCCCGTCGTAGAGCTCTCGGAGAGCTTTCCAACGGTATGTTGTGCGCCTTGTAACTCCTTACGAATCAAAAGTTAAGGGCACCTCAGTGACGGATACTTGGTCACAAGCCCCACGCCCTCGGTTTGTAGGCCCAGCATCTACGTGAAGTGAAGTTGTCTTGCCCAAGGTGCTGTGTGATTCGGTAATAGAAATGTGATGGATTAGGTTGTCGTCCTTTTCACGGCTCACGACGTACGATCCGAGATGAAAAAACTGCGCTAAGGAAGAAAAGTATCCCAAAACTGATGAGAACGTTCAATTTTGGGATCCAAAAATAGGCACAGCTGAGCAAGCTTGCTGCCCCCATCGTAGAGCACTTGGAGAGATTTCTAACGGTATGCTATGCACCGCATAACTCCTTACGAATCAAAAGTTATGGGCACCTGAGTGACAGAGACCTAGCCCCAAGCCCCACGCCCTCGGTTTGCGGGCCCAGCCTCTACGTGAGGCGAAGTTGTCTTCCCCAAGGTATAGAGGGATTCGGTAATAGAAATGTGATGGATTAGGTTGTCGTCCTTTTCGCGGCTAACGACGTACGATCCGGGACGAAAAAACAGCGCAAAAGAAGAAAAGTGTCCCAAAACTAATAAAAATGTTCGATTTTAGGCTCCAAAAATAGGTGCAGCTGAACAAGCTTACTGCCCTTGCCGTAGAGCTCTCGAAGAGCTTTCCAACGGTATGCTGTGCGCCGCGTAACTCCTTAAGAATCAAAAGTTATGGGCACTAGAGCGACGGATACCTGGTCACAAGCCCCACGCCCTCGGTTTGCAGGCCCAGCGTCTACGCGGAGTGAAGTTGTGTTGCCCAATGTGCTGTGTGATTTGGTAATAGAAATGTGATGGATCAGGTTGTTGTCCTTTTCGCGGCTCACGACGTACAATCCGGGACGAAAACATTGCACAAAGGAAGAAAAATGTGCCGAATCTGATGAAAACATTCGATTTTTGGCTCCGAAAATAAGTGCAGCCGAGCAGGCTTGCTTCCGCCGTCATAGAGCTCTCGGAGAGCCTTCCAACGATATGCTGTGCGCCGCGTAACTCGTGAAGGATCAAAAGTTATGGGCACAGGAGTGACGGATACCTGGTCACAAACCCCACGCCCTCAGTTTACGGGCCCAGCCTCTACGTGAAGTGAAGTTGTCTTGCCCAAGGTGTCGTGGGATTCAGAAATAGAAATGTGATGGATTAAGCTGTCGTCCTTTTCTCCTCTAACGACGTACGATCCGGGAAGAAAAAACAGCGCAAAAGAAGAAAAGTTTCCCAAAACTGAAGAAAACATTTGAATTTTGGCTCTAAAAATAGGTATAGCTGAGCAAGTTTGCTGCCCCCGTCGTAGAGCTCTTGGAGAGCTTTCCAACGGTATGCTGTACGCCGCGTAACTCCTTACAAATCAAAAGTTATGGGCACCAGAATGACGGAGACCTGGTCACAAGCCCCACGCCCTCGGTTTGCGGGCCCAACCTCTACGTGAAGCGAAGTTGTCTTGCCTAAGGTACAGTGGGATTCGGTAATAGAAATGTGATAGATTAGGTTATAGTCCTTTTCGCGGCTCACGACGTATGATCCGAGATGAAAAAACTGCACAAAGGAAGAAAAGTGCCCAAAACTGATAAAAACGTTCGATTTTTGGCTCCGAAAATAGGTGCAGCCGAGCTTGCTTGCTGCCCCCATCCTAGAGCTCTCGGAGTGCTTTCCAACGGTATGTTGTGCGCCGCATAACTCCTTACGGATCAAATGCTATGGGCACCGAAGCGACAGATACCTGGTCACAAGCCCCACGCCCTCGGGTTACGGGCCCAGCGTCTACGTGAAGTAAAATTGTCTTGCCAAAGGTGCTGTGTGATTCGGTAATAGAAATGTGATGGATTAGATTGTCGTCCTTTTCGGGGCTCACGACGTACGATCCGGGACGAAAAAACAGCATAAAAGAAGAAAAGTTTCCTAAAACTGACGAAAATGTTTAATTTTGGACTCTGAAAATAGGTGCAGTCAAGCAGGCTAGCTGCCCCCATCGTAGAGCTCTCAGAGAGCTTTCCAACTGTATGTTGTGCGCCGCATAACTCCTTACGGATCAAAAGTTATAGGCACCGGAGTGATGGAGGCCTGTTCCCAAGCCCCACGCCCTTGATTTGCGGGCCCAGCCTCTACGTGAAGCGAAGTTATATTGCCCAAGGTACAGTGGATTAGGTAATAGAAATGCGATGGATTAGGTTTTCGTCCTTTTCGCGGTTCACGACGTACGATCGGCCGAAAAAATTGCGCAAAGGAAGAAAAGTGTCTCAAAACTGATGAAAATGTTCGATTTTGGGCTCTGAAAAAAGGTGCAGGCGAGCAAGCTTGCTAGCCGCGTCGTAGAACTCTCAGAGAGCTTTCCAACGGTATGCTGTGCGTCGCGTAACTCCTTACGAATCTAAAGTTATGGGCACCGGTGTGACGAAGATCCGGTCCCAAGCCCCACGCCCTCGGTTTGCAGGCCTAGTCTCTACGTGAAGCAAAGTTGTCTTGCCCAAGGTACAATAGGATTCGGTAATAAAAATGTGATGGATTAGGTTGTCGTCCTTTTTTAGGCTCACGACGTACGATCCGGGACGAAAAAACTGCGCAAAGGAATAAATGTGTCCTGAAATTGATGAAAATATTCAATTGTGGGCTCCGAAAGTAGGTGCAGCCGAGCAGGCTTGCTACCCCCGTCGTAGAGCTCCGAGAGAGCTTTCCAACGGTATGCTGTGCGCCGCGTAACTCCTTACGGATTAAAAGTTATGGGCACCGGAGTGATGGAGACTTGGTCCCAAGCCCCACGCCCTCAGTTTGCGGGCCCAACCTCTACATGAAGCGAAGTTATCTTGCCCAAGGTACAGTGGGATTCGATAATAGAAATGTGATGGATTAGGTTGTCGTCCTTTTTGCGGCACATGACGTACGATCGCAGACGAAAAAACTGTGCAAATGAAGAAAAATTTCCCAAAACTGATGAAAACGTTAGATTTTGGACATAGAAAATAGGTACAGCTGAGCAAGCTTGCTACCCACGTCGTAGAGCTCTTGGAGAGCTTTCCAATGGTATGCTGTGCACCGCGTAACTCCTTACGAATCTAAAGTTATGGGCACCAGAGTAACAGAGACCTAGTCCCAAGCCCCACGCCCTAGGCTTGTAGGCCCAGCCTCTACGTAAAGCGAAGTTGTCTTGCCAAGGTACAGTGGGATTCGTTAAAAGAAATGTGATGGATTAGGTTGTCGTCCTTTTCGAGGTTCATGACGTACGATCCGGGCTAAAAATACTACGCGAAGGGAGAAAACTGTCCTGAAACATATGATAACGTTCGATTTTGGGCTTTGAAAATAGGTGCAGCTGAGCAAGCTTGCTACCCCCATCATAGATCTCTCGAAGAGCTTTCCAACGGTATGCTGTGCACTGCGTAACTCATTACGGATCAAAAGTTATGGGCATCGGAGTGACAAAAACCTGGTCCTGAGCCCCAAGCCCTCGGTTTGCGGGTCCAGCCTCTACATGAAGTGAAGTTGTCTTGCCCAATATACCGTGGGATTCGGTAATAGAAATGTGATGGATTAGGTTGTCGTCCTTTTCGCGGCTCACGACGTACGATCCGGGACAAAAAAATTGCGCTAAAGAAGTAAAGCGTCCCGAAACGGATGTGAACGTTTGATTTTGGGATCCGAAAAGAGGTGCAGCCGAGCAAGCTTGCTGCCCTTATCGTAGGGCTCTCGGAGAGCTTTCGAACGGTATGTTGTGCGCCGCGTAACTCCTTATGAATCAAAAGTTATGGGCACCAGAGTGACGGAGACTTGGTCCTAAGCCCCACGCCCTTGGTTTGGGGGCCCTGCCTCTACGTGAAGCGAAATTGTATTGCCCAAGGTACAGTGGGATTCGGTAATAGATATGTGATGGATTAGCTTATCATCCTTTTCGCGGCTCACGACGTACGATCCGGGACTTAAAAACTGAGCAAAGGAAGAAAAGTGTCCCGAAACTAAAGAAAACGTTCGATTTTGGGCTCTGAAAATAGGCGCAGCCTAGATGGCTTACTGCCCCAGTCGTAGAGCTCTCGGAGAGTTGTCCAACGGTATGTTGTGCGCCGCGTAACTCCTTACGAATCAAATGCTATGGGCACCGGAGGGACGGATACCTGGGCACAAGCCCCACGCCCTCGGGTTGCGGGCCAAGCGTCTACGTGAAGTGAAGTTGTCTTGCCTAAGGTGCTGTGTGATTCTATAATATAAATGTGATGGATTAGGTCGTCGTCCTTTTCAGGGCTCACGACGTACGATCCGGGACGAAAAAAAAGCGCAAAAGAAGAAAAGTGTCCCAAAACTTACGAAAATGTTCAATTTTGGGTTCTAAAAATAGGTGCAGCCGATCAGGCTTGTTGCCCCCGTCGTAGAGCTCTCGGAGAGCATTCCAATGGTATGTTGTGCACCGCGTAACCCATTATGGATCAAAAGTTATGGTCACCGGAGTGATAGAAACCTGGTCCCAAGCCCTACGCCCTCGGTTTGCGGGCCCAGCCTCTACGTGAAGTGAAGTTTTCTTTCCCAAGGTACTGTGGGATTCGGTAATAGAAATGTGATGGATTAGGTTGTTGTCCTTTTCGCGGCTCACGACGTACGATCCGGGACGAAAAAACTGCGCTAAGGAAGAAAAGTGTCCCGAAACTGATGAAAATGTTTGATTTTGGGATCTGAAAAGACGTATAGCCGAGCAAGCTTGCTACCCTTGTCGTAGAGCTCTCGGAGAGCTTTCCAACGGTATGTTGTGCGCTGCGTAACTCCTCACGAATCAAAAGTTATGGGCATCGGAGCAACGGATACCTTGTCACAAGCCCCACGCCCTCGGGTTGCGGGCCCAGCGTCTACATGAAGTGAAGTTGTCTTGCCTAAGGTGCTGTGTGATTCAGTAATAGAAATGTGATGGATTAGGTTGTCGTCCTTTTCGGGGCTCATGATGTACAATCCGGGATGAAAAAAAAGCGCAAAAGAAGAAAAGTGTCCCGAAACTGATGAAAAAGTTCAATTTTTGGCTCCGAAAATAGGTGCTGCTGAGCAAGCTTGCTGCCCCCGTCGTAGAGCTCTCGGAGAGCTTTCCAACGGTATGCTGTGCGCCGTGTAACTTCTTACGAATCAAAAGTTATGGGCATCGGAGTGCCGAAAACCTGGTCCCAAGTCCCATGCCCTCGGTTTGCGGGCCCAGCCTCTATGTGAAGCAAAGTTGTATTGCCCAAGGTACCATGGGATTCGTTAATAGAAATGTGAAGGATTAGGTTGTCGTCCTTTTCGCGGCTCTTGACGTACGATCCGGGATGAAAAAACAGCGCAGAGGAAGAAAAGTATCCCAAAACTGTTGAAAACGTTCAATTTTAGGTTCAAAAAATAGGTACAGCCGAACAAGCTTGCTACCCCTGTCGTAGAGTTCTCAGAAAGCCTTCCAACGGTATGCTGTGCGCCGCGTAACACCTTACGGATCAAAAGTTATGGGCACCGGAGTGACAGAGACCTGGTGCCAAGCTCAACGCCCTCAATTCGCCGGCCTAGCGTCTACGTGAAGCAATGTTGTCTTGCCCAATGTACTGTGGGATTCGGTAATAGAAATGTGATGGATTAGGTTATCTTCCTTTTCGCGGCTCACGACGTACGATTCGGTATGAAAAAACTGCGCAAAGGAAGAAAAGTGTCTCAAAACTGATAAAAACGTTCGATTTTGAGATCCGAAAAGAGGTACAGCCGAGCAAGCTTGCTGCCTCTGTCGTAGAGCTCTCTGAGAGCTTTCGAACGGTATGTTGTGCGCTGCGTAACTCCTTACGAATCAAAAGTTATGGGCATCAGAGTGACGGAGACCTAGTCCCATGCCCCACGCCCTCGGTTTGCTTGCCCAGCCTCTACGTGAAGCGAAGTTGTCCTGCCCAAGGTATAGTGGGATTTGGTAATAAAAATGTGATGGATTAGGTTATCATTCTTTTCGCGGCTCACGACGTACGATTCGGCACGAAAAAACTGCGCAAAGGAAGAAAAGTGTCCAAAAATTGATGAAAACGTTCGATTTTGGTCTCCGAAAATAGGTGCAACCGAGCAAGCTTGCTACCCTCGTCGTAGAGCTGTTGGAGATCTTTCCAAAGGTATGCTATGCACCGCGTAACTCCTTACGAATCAAAAGTTATAGGCACCGAAGCCACGGAGACCTTGTCCCAAGCCCCACACCCTCGGTTTACGAGCCCAGCCTCTACGTGAAGTGAAGTTGTCTTGCCCAAGGTACAGTGGGATTCGGTAATAAAAATGTGATAGATTAGGTTGTCGTCCTTTTCATGGCTCACGACGTATGATACGAGCCAAAAAAACTGCGCAAAGGAAGAAAAGTGTCTCGAAATTGATGAAAACGTTCGATTTTGGGCTCCGAAAACAGGTGCAGCCGAGCAAGCTTGATGCCCCCATCGTAGAGCTCTTAGAGAGCTTTCCAACAGTATGCTGTGCACTACGTAACTCGTTACGGATCAAAAGTTATAGGCACCGGAGTGATAGAAACCCGGTCCTGAGCCCCACGCCCTCGGTTTACTGGCCCAGCCTCTACGTGAAGTGAAGTTGTCTTGCCCAAGGTACCGTGGGATTCGATAATAGAAATGTGATGGAATAGGTTGTTGTCCTTTTCGTGGCTCACTACGTACGATCCAGGATGAAAAAACTGCGCAAAGGAAGTAAAGTATCCCGAAACTGATGAAAACGTTCGATTTTGGGATCTAAAAAAAGGTGCAGCCGAGCAAGTTTGCTGCCCCTATCGTAGAGCTCTCGGAGAGCTTTCCAACTGTATGTTGTGCATCGCGTAACTCCTTATGAATCAAAAGTTGTGGGCATCGGAGTGACGGAGACTTTGTCCCAAGCCCCACGCCATCGGTTTGGGGGCCCAGCCTCTACGTGAAGCGAAATTGTCTTGCCCAAGGTACAGTGGGATTCGGTAATAGATATGTGATGGATTAGGTTATCGTCTTTTTCGCGGCTCACGACGTACGATCCGGGACTTAAAAACTGAGCAAAAGAAGAAAAGTGTCCCGAAACTAAAGAAAACGTTCGATTTTGGGCTCCGAAAATAGGTGCAGCCCAACAGGCTTGCTGCCTTAGTCGTAGAGCTCTCGGAGAGCTTTCCAACGGTATATTGTGCGACGCGTAACTCCTTACGGATCAAATGCTATAGGCACTGGAGCGACGGATACCTGGTCACATACCCCAAGCCCTCGGGTTGCGGGCCCAGCGTCTACCTGAAGTGAAGTTGTCTTGCCTAAGGTGCTGTGTGATTCGGTAATAGAAATGTAATGGATTAGGTCATCGTCTTTTTCGGGGTTCACGACGTACGATCCGGGATGAAAAAAAAGCGCAAAAGTAGAAAAGTGTCGCAAAACTGATGAAAATGTTCAATTCTGGGCTCTGAAAATAGGTGCAACCGATCAGGGTTGTTGCCCCCATCGTAGAACTCTCGAAGAGCTTTCCAACGGTATGCTGTGCGCTGCGTAACTCGTTCCGGATCAAAAGTTATGGTCACCGGAGTGATAGAAACCTGGTCCCAAGTCCCACGCCTTCGGTTTGCGGGCCCAGCCTCTACGTGAAGTGAAGTTGTCTTGCCCAAGGTACCGTGGGATTCGGTAATAGAAATGTGATAGATTAGGTTGTCGTCCTTTTCGTGGCTCACGACGTACGATCCGGGATGAAAAAACAGCGCTAAGGAAGAAAAGTGACCCGAAACTAATGAAAACGTTCGATTTTGGGATCTGAAAAGAGGTATAGCCGAGTAAGCTTGCTGCCCCTGTCGTAGAGCTCTCGGAGAGCTTTCCAACGGTATGTTGTGCGCCGCGTAACTCCTCACGAATAAAAAGTTATGGGCACCGGAGCAACGGATACCTGGTCACAAGCCCCACGCCCTCAGGTTGCGGGCCCAGCGTCTACGTGAAGTGAAGTTGTCTTGCCTAAGGTGCTGTGTGATTTAGTAATAGAAATGGGATGGATCAGGTTGTCGTCCTTTTCGCCGCTCACGACATACGATCCGGGACGAAAAAAAAGTGCAGAGGAAGAAAAGTGTCCGAAAACTGATTAAACGTTCGATTTTAGGTTCAAAAAATAGGTACAGCCGAACAAGCTTGCTGCCCCCGTCGTAGATTTCTCGGAGAGCTTTCCAACGGTATGTTGTGCACCGCGTAACACCTTACAGATCAAAAATTATGGGCACCGGAGTGACAGAGACCTGGTGCCAAGCCCCACGCCCTCGGTTCGCCAGCCCTGCGTCTATGTGAAGCGATGTTGTCTTGCCCAAGGTACCATGGGATTCGGTAATAGAAATGTGATGGATTAGGTTATCGTCCTTTTCGCTGCTCACGACGTACGATTCGGTACGAAAAAACTGCGCAAAGGAAGAAAAGTGTCCCAAAAGTGATGAAAATGTTCAATTTTGGGATCCGAAAAGAGGTACAGCAGAGCAAGCTTGCTGCCCTTGTCGTAGAGCTCTCGGAGAGCTTTCAAACGGTATGTTGTGCGCCGCGTAACCCCTTACGAATCAAAAGTTATGGGCACAAGAGTGACGGAGACCTGGTCCCAAACCCCACGCCCTTGGTTTGCGTGCCCAGCCTCTACGTGAAGCGAAGTTGTCTTGCCCAAGGTATAGTGGGATTCGGTAATTGAAATGTGATGGATTAGGTTATATTCCTTTTCGCGGCTCACGACGTATGATTCGGTACGAATAAACTGCCCAAAGGAAGAAAAGTGTCCCAAAACTGATGAAAACGTTCAATTTTGGGCACCGAAAATAGGTGCAGCCGAGCAAGCTTGCTACCCTCGTCGTAGAGCACTCGGAGATCTTTCCAAAGGTATGCTATGCGCCGCGTAACTCCTTACGAATCAAAAGTTATTGGCACCGGAGTAACGGAGACCTTGTCCCAAGCCCCACATCCAGGGTTTGCGGGCCCAGCCTCTACATGAAACGAAGTTGTCTTGCCCAATGTACAGTGGGATTCGGTAATAGAAATGTGATGGAATAGGTTGTTGTCCTTATCGCGGCTTATGACGTACGATCCAGGATGAAAAAACTGTCCAAAGGAAGAAAAGTGTCCCAAAACTGATAAAAACATTCGATTTTGAGCTCCGAAAATAGGTACAGCCGAGCAGGCTTGCTGCCCTGGTCGTAGAGCTCTCGGAGAGCTTTCCAACGTTATGTTGTGCGCCACGTAACTCCTTTCGAATTAAAAGTTATGGGCGCCGGAGTGACGGAGACCAGGTCCCAGGCCCCACACCCTCGGTTTGCGGGCCCAACCTCTACGTGAAGCGAAGCTGTCTTGCCAAAGGTACCATGGGATTCGGTAATAGAAATGTGATGGATTAGGTTGTTGTCCTTTTCGCCGCTCACGACGTACGATCCGGGACGAAAAAACTATGAAAAGGAAGAAAAGTGTCCCAAAACTGATGAAAACGTTGGATTTTGGGCTCCAAAAATAGGTGTAGCCGAGCAAGCTTGCTGCCCCCGTCGTAGAGCTCTCAGAGAGCTTTCCAACGGTATGTTGTACGCCGCGTAACTCCTTACAGATCAAAAGTCATGGGCACTGGAGTGATGGAGACTTGGTCCCAAGCCCAACGCCCTCGGTTTCTGGGCAGTTATAAGATCGCACGTTGTCAAGTAATCAAACAAGGCACGATAAGACAATTAATTTTACTTGAAAGGCGTATAGTGTCATATGAACGTCAAACGGGCAGCCATGTAACACATGTAAAACAGGCCATATAACTCCTTAAGAAGCTCATATAATCAAGTGATACGAATTATTCAACATGCAACAACATTTACGTGGGTTCAGTAGCAAGAAAAGCTTATTTGACAACATGCAATGGTCAAAACCATAATTGAAGTTATAAGACATTTACGGGCAGCCCACGCAACGTACAGTTTCCACACAATATCCAATGATTAACACTTAGTAAGACTACTTAGCCATTAGGGTTTCCATTTCATGCATAATCGTGTGTTCAAATCCTAAGTCAACTCAACATCATTCCCAAGTCATGCATCATTCATTTCAAACATCCTCAAGTACTCAAAACAATCCACGCAATATTCCAACATCACAATTCCAAGCAATTAGTACCACAAGAGAGGTTACAATAGTTTTCCATGCATATAGCTAAGTGAAACACTCACTGAAATAGGCTGTTTTCTCACAATCAATCGGGTAAGCAAACAATCTCCAAATTCAGAGAATAAGATGTCCAATTAAAGCTTAAGAAGTTAAATAAACTCAGAAACCAACCTTGCATCAATTGGAGTTCAAAATCATTAGTTATAGCCGAAACAGTGAGGTAGCACAAAACTGTTCAGATTTGCATACTTTCCAGAAAATGACGTTTTTGAGGTCCTTAGAGTCAGTTTTTGCTTTGGTCTATTTCTGACAAAATTGTCCAGAACTGAAAAATATAGCAGTACACCAATTTTTATGTATTTTTAACATTTACTAGGTCAAATATGGTACGTTCTACAAGGTCAGTGCATCTGCCAAAACCTGATTCATTTCTCCAGATTTCCAGATTTTGTCACATTTCAAATATCTGCTATTTTTAGGATCTTAGAGTCAAAATTAGCTTCGGCCTATTTCTGGGAAAAATGTTCAAAACTGTCCAAAATAGTCACCCACCAATTTTCAAGCATTTTCAACATCAGTTGCTTAGCTAAACGTACCTCGAACAGACTGGTCAGAGAGCTGTCATCCATTTCGACTTCACCTAGCATCATTTTCAAGCCAAGATCTTGCCATGCATGGTTGCTTAAGCTCATGACCGACCATATAACTCAAGTACAGAAGCAAATACACATATTTATGAGCATGCATGTGAAATTTTAAAGAGTTTTCAAAAGGTTTTAACCCTCACCTTTGCAATCAACCACAAAATGCTCAAGACCCTTTGTTGAAGCTCAAATCTTCTCCTTTCCCTTGCTTAGCCGAAATCCTACCAGCTTTTCTCTATTTTTCCTAGCTTAATGATCAATCTCTTAGTGCATGCATGTAGTTAGAACTTGAAGAAAAGAAATGGATGCTTAGTAACTCACCTAGGCCGAAAATGAAGCTTCAATGCGCATGCATGAGTGATTTCGAACTCTAGCTTGCTCGGTTGTAGTTCATTACTTGTAGCTTGCTATACTTAGCTATGGTGTGAAGAAGAGAAGTTGAGAAGATGGAGATTTCAGCCAAGGCCGAGAATGAGAGAGAAAGTGAGAGGATGAGAGAAATGAATGAAAAAGAAATGAAGAAGATGACAAACAATGAAGCCTTTTGCAAGACCAAGGAGAATGTCGGCCTTGGGCTTCCAAATTCAGCATTTTGTGTCTTCAATGAGCTATTTTGAAATTCCTAGGATGGGCATGGATGATATGGCTGAAAATAATATGCAAGTGGTAGGGTTTTTGATAATTTTTTTATGCATTTTGGTGTCATAGTTTGTCTAGCATGCATATTTAATTGTGTTGTTCAAATTTTCTTGCTCAAAACATGGTATGGCCGACTATGACATGTGCAAAATTCTGAATTCTTGTCATCTTTTGGGTGTTAATTGTTGTGTGTTAAGAATGCAAAAAGAACAAAGAATAAAGAATAAGGAATGTCTAGTGTTTGGTGCATTTTTTGTCTTCTAGTGAATGGAATTTGGATTATTATATTGTTAGTGGATTTTGTAGGATTGTTTAATAGTCTAGTGCTTCATGAAAGATGCTTTCTTGATTAGCGTGAAGGCACGCTTACCTAGGTCTAAGACACGCACTACGAGGTAGGACACGAACTACGAGACAAATGCATGTTTTTCAAGTAAATGCACGCAATCCTAAATGAATGCATGTAATTCAATGCATGGCACATAAAATGAACTCATTTCTTAAACCTAGGTCATGGCACGCAAATCTAGATTATGGCACACAAAGCTAGGTTTCGCACACAAATCGGGGTCGAGCCTCACATATCTTGCCCAAGGTACAGTGGGATTCAGTAATAGAAATGTGATGGATTAAGTTGCTGTCCTTTTCGCGGCTCACAATGTACGATCCGGGGCGAAAAAACTGCGCAAAGGAATAAAGTGTCCCAAAACTGATGAAAACGTTCGATTTTGGGCTCCGAAAATAGGTGCAGCCTAGCAGGCTTGATTCCATCGTCGTAGAGCTCTCAGAGAGCTTTCCAACGATATGCTGTGAGTCGCGTAACTCCTTATGAATCAAAAGTTATGGGCACCGGAGTGACGGAGACCTTGTCCTAAGCCCCACGCCCTCGGTTTGCGGGCCCAACCTCTACGTGAAGCGAAGTTTTCTTGCCCAAGGTACCATGGGATTCGGTAATAGAAATGTGTTGGATTAGGTTGTCGTCCTTTTCGCGGCTTACGACGTACGATCCGGGACGAAAAAATTGCGCAAAGGAAGAAAAGTATCCCAAAACTATTGAAAACGTTTGATTTTGAGCTCTGAAAATAGGTGCAGCCGAGTAGGCTTGTTTCCCCCATCGTAGACCTCTTGGAGAGCTTTCCAACGGTATGCTGTGCGCCGCGTAACTCCTTACGGGTCAAAAGTTATGGGCACTGGAGCGACAGATACCGTGTCACAAGCCCCACGCCCTCAGTTTACAGGCCTAGCGTTTACGTGAAGTGAAGTGGTCTTCCCCAAGGTGCCGTGTGATTCAGTAATAGAAATGTGATGGATTAGGGTGTCATTCTTTTCGCGGCTCATGACGTACGATCCGGGACGGAAAAGTAGCGCAAAATAAGAAAAGTGTCCCGAAACTGACGAAAATGTTCGATTTTCAGCTCTGAAAAAAGGTGCAGCCAAGCAAGCTTGCTGCCCCGGTCGTAGAGCTTTCGGAGAGGTTTCCAACGGTATGCTGTGCACCGCGTAACTCCTTACGGATCAAAAGTTATGGGCACCGGAGCATCGGATACCTGGTCACAAGCTCCACGCCCCCAGTTTGCGGGCCAAGCGTCTGCGTGAAGTGAAGTTTTCTTGCCCAAAGTGCCGTGTGATTCGGTAATAGAAATGTGATGGATTAGGTTGTCGTCCTTTTCGCGGCTCACGAAGTACGATTCGAGACGGAAAAATAGAGCAAAAGAAGAAAAGTGTCCCGAAACTGATGAAAATGTTCGATTTTGGCTCTGAAAATAGGTGTAGCCGAGTAGGCTTGCTGCCCTTGTTGTAGAGCTCACGGAGAGCTTTCCAACGGTATGCTATGCGTCACGTAACTCCTTATGAATCAAAAGTTATGGGCACCGGAGTGACGGAGACCTGGTCCCAAGCCCCACGCCCTCATTTTGCGGGCCCATCCTCTACGTGAAGCGAAGTTGTGTTGCCCAAGGTACTGTGGGATTCGGTAATAGAAATGTGTTGGATTAGGTTGTCGTCCTTTTCGCGGCTCACGACGTATGATTCGGGGCGAAAGAACTGCGCAAAGGAAAAAAGGTGTCCCGAAACTGATGAAAACGTTTGATTTTGAGCTCCGAAAATAGGTGCAGTCGAGTAGGCTTGCTGCCCTCGTCGTAGAGCTCTCGAAGAGCTTTCCAACGGTATGATGTGCATCGCGTAACTCCTTACGAATCAAAAGTTATGGGCACCGGAGTGATGGAGACCTGGTCTCAAGCCCCACGCCCTCGGTTTGCGGGCCCAGCCTCTACGTGAAATGAAGTTGTCTTGCCCAAGGTACAATGGGATTCGGTAATAGAAATGTGATGGATTAGTTTATCGTCCTTTTCGTGACTCACGACGTTCGATCCGGGACGAAAAAACTGCACAAAGGAAGAAAAGTGTCTCGAAACTGATGAAAAGCATTTGATTTTGGGCTCCGAAAATAGGTGCAGCTGAGCAGGCTTGCTGCCCCCATCGTAGAGCTCTCAGAGAGCTTTCCAATGGTATGCTGTGTGCCGCGTAACTCCTTACGGATCAAAAGTTATGGGCACCGGAGCGCCAAATACCTAGACACTAGCCCCATGCCCTCGGTATGCGGGCCCAGCATCCACGTGAAGTGAAGTTATCTTGCCCAATGTGCTATGTGATTCGGTAATAGAAATGTGATGGATTAGGTTGTTGTCCTTTTCGCGGCTCACGACGTACGATCCGGGATGTAAAAACTACGCAAAGGAAGAACAGTGTCCCGAAACTGATGAAAACATTCGATTTTGGTCTCCGAAAGCAGGTGCTATGTCACGTCCCAACCCGACCTATAGAGGTTTGACTAGGGAGTGATCTAATCATTCAAGTCCTTTCACGTATTTAATCGTTCAAGAAGGTTTAACACTTAACGTTTAGCCTAAACTCCACAAATTTTTTGGAAAACCGGCAGCATAACGGCTGTAATTGGGCTCTTCAGTTTGACCTAGTTTTCAAAAGGCCTCAAAATTTTCAATCTCAATTTCATTTCTAGCTAAGATTACTATTTATCACCAATCGAAATGCCTGCTAGTTATCTCGAAGTCTCGTTTGATTGACAGCCTAGCATGATACTATGTCTCGTTTGTTTGTGAATCCTTATTACAAAGGTACCTGTTGATCTTAGCTTAATAATGAGTACCTGCTTAAGATTGGATAGATTCATTTTACTTAATCCTTACCTGATACTTCATAATCCTATGATAGATACTAGTCAATAGCGATAGCAAAAACGACCATAGTAGTGACTATTTAGTTATGATCAGTACAAGCCAAAATTAGACCCCAAATTACAACGGGGGTCATTTACAATACAATAACAAGCAACATACGAAATAGTCTTCAAGCAACATATCGTTCACAAAATGTCCATAGTCACGTAAGGCATGTAGGGCAAGCAATCATTCCAAGGAATCATCAATAGACACGTTGTCCTCGGGTACCTGTTCCTGGTCTTCTTCACCTAAGATGATAAAAGAGGGTGAGTCCTTATGAACTCAGCGAGGGGGAACGAGAAATAAGTTTTGAAACTCATTTTCCGGTTCAACTTATGAAAACTCTTTGCAAGCATCATATATATCACAATTAAGTTCATAATGTAATGTAAAAGTAAAAGAACACAATTACCCGTCTTTCCTCCCCGAGGTCCTCTAGGAACCAAGCGAGAGTACTTATACACATAGTGGAAAGGATACGGTGAACTTTTGCTCTCAGTTCATTTTCAGTATCAGTTGTTGTGGCCGACTTCAAATCATCCCCTTATCATGCCAAATGGGTGTACTCCGGATGTACCCTGAAATCCTACGACCCAACTCTCTGAGGAAGTCTAGCCCTCAAGCGAGAGAGGGAATTGGACAATGGTAGTCACGGTTGCACCGGCAAGCCCGATGCCGCCCGGTGTGCGTGAACGTTACCACGCCAGAATGAAAGGTTGCAACCTTGTATGCAATGCACATTTATGACATTTAATATATCACATTAGAAGGACAACAAGGTAGGTTGCCTCCGAGCAGTCATAAGATTGCACATTGACAAGCAAACACGCGAGGCATGATATAACAGGTAATTTCACTTGTAAAGCACATAGAGTTATATGAGTATTAAACGGGCAGCCATGTAACGCATGTAGATCAAGTCATATAACTCATTTCGAAGTTCACGTAATTAAATAATAAGATTATTCAACATGCAACGACATCTACGTGGGACCGGGTGCAAGAAAGGCCTACTTATACTTGTCAACATGTAATCATCAAAATCACATTTAGGGCTATAAGGGCAACTACGGGCAGCCTACTAATCACATAATTAAACACGATATCCATAGGATCAACACTTAGTGAGTTTACCTAGTCACTAGGGTTTCAATTCGTGCTTACCCGTGCGATTAAGTCCCAAGTCATCTCGTAATTAAACTCAAGCCATGCATTGATTAATTCAAACACCCTCAAGCATTCAAAATAGTCTACACAACATCCAAATGCCACAATCCCAAGCATTTAATACAACAAGAGAAGCTACAATAATTTTTCTAAGCATATCACTAGATGAAAACCTCACTGCAATGGTCTGTTTTCTCACAATCATTGAGACAAGCAAACAATTTCCAATTCCAGTGAACAAAATTTCAAATTAAAGCTTAACAAGTGAACTAAATTCAGGAACAAACCTCGCATTATTTGGAGTTCGGGTTCAAGAGTTATAGCCAAAACCGTGAGACTACGCAAAACTGTCCAGATTTGCACACATTTCAATACTTGTCATTTTTTAGGGCCTTAGGGTCAGATTTAGCCTTAGTCCATTTCTGACAAAAATGTCCATAACTGAAAAATATAGCATAATACCAAATTTCATGCATTTTGGATATCATTTACTAAGTCAAAACTGGTTTGTTCTACAAGGATAGTGAATCTGCCAAAACCTGCTTCATTTTCCCAGATTTTCCAGATTTGGACACATTTTGATATTTTGCCATTTTGAGGACCTTAGATTCACAATTAGCTTTGGCCTATTTCTATGAAAAATGCTGCTAACTGGCATAACTAGTCACCTACCAATTTTCACGCATTTACAGCATCATTTACCTGGTCAAAGTCACTTCGTTCCAACAGAACAGAAAGCTGCCAAATACGTGATTTCACCTATCTTCACATTCTAGCCAAATATCTTGCCATGCATGCTTACAAAAGCTCATGTACACACATATATCACAAGTACAGAGGTAAAAATAGACATTCAAAGGCATGCGTGTGGTTTTTAAAAGCTTTTCAAAAAGTTTTAGCCCTCACCTTAGCAAGACAACAAAGAAGATGCACAACTCTTGATGAAGCAAAATGTCGACTCTTCTCCTTGCTTAGCCAAGAGACAACTTGAAATTTCTCTAATTTCCTAGCTAAGTTACCATGTTCTTAGTAGGTGCATGTGGTTAGAAGACAAAGAAAATGAAATGGGAGCTTATCAAACATACCTAGGCCGAATGAAGGTTCTAAGGGCTTGCATGTGTGTTTCTATGCATTCTAGCTTGCTTGGTCGAGCTTCCTAGTTTCTTGCATGTCTTGATGAACCATTGAGTGATGAACTTAAGCTATAGAGAGTAGGATTTCAGCCAAGGGCCGAGAGAGAGAGAGAAGGAATGAGAGAGTGAGAGAAAATGTTAGAAAGAAAGAATGAATGAAAGAAAAATGAAAAGCATTGAAGAATATGATGCTTGTGTCGGCCTAGGGCCTTGAAAAATTCAGAATTGTGTCTTCAAGGAGCATAATTTGAATCATCCTAGCATGGGCAAGGGAATGGGTCGAGATTTGGTGCATTGGGGAGGGTTTTTGAGCCATTTTTTTATTGCTTTGTGTCATAGTTGTCATAGAATGTCTAGGTTTAGATTTGAAATTGAAATGCATGCACAAAGGCTCCATGTGGTCGGCCAAGCATGTGTTCAAATCTGAATTTTTGTCTTGTTTGAGCATTATTTAATTGAGTGCTTGGAATATGCAAAAGAATAAAGAATAAAGAATAAGAATGTCTAACTTTTGGTGCAATTTCGCCTTCTAGTGAGTTGAATTAACAATTTAATATTAGTTAGTGGAGTTTGTAGAATTAATTAATGATCTAGTGCTTCGTGTAAGATGCTTCATTGATTAGCGTGAGGGCATGCTTTCCTAAGTTTTAGGCACGCACTACGAGGTAAAGCACAAACTACGAGACGAATGCACATTTTTCAAGTAAATGCATGCAACCCTAAATGAATGCACGTAATTCAATGCAAGGTACACAAGACGAAACACAATTCTTAAACCTAGGTCAAGGCACGCAAATCTAGGTTAGAGCACACGAAATAAGGTATCGCAAGCAAATCGAGGTCGGGCCTCACATGCTGCCTAGCAGGCTTGATGCCCCCGTCGTAGAGCTCTCGAAGAGCTTTCCAACGGTATGCTGTGCGCCACATAACTCCTTACGGATCAAAAGTTATGGGCACCGGAGTGACGGAGACTTGGTCCCGAGCCCCACGCCCTCGGTTTATAGGCCCAACAATACATGAAGTGAAGTTGTCTCGCCTAAGGTACCGTGGGATTCGGTAATAAAAATGTGATGGATTAGGTTGTCATCATTTTTGCGGCTCACGACGTATGATCCGGGATGAAAACACTGCGCAAAGGAAGAAAAGTGTCCCAGAACTAATGAAAACATTCGATTTTGGGCTCTGAAAATAGGTACAGCTGAGCAGGCTTGCTACCCCTGTCGTAGAGCTCTCGGAGAGCTTTCCAACGATATGCTGTGTGCCGCGTAACTCCTAACAGATCAAAAGTTATGGGCACCGGAGCGACGGATACCTGGTCACAAGCCCCACGCCCTCGGTTTGCGGGCCCAACATCTACGTGAAGTGAAGTTATCTTGCCCAAGGTGCCAAGTGATTCGGTAATAGAAATGTGATGGATTAGGTTGTCGTCCTTTTCACGGCTCACGACGTACGATCCGGGACCAAAAAACTGCGCAAAGGAAGAAAAGTGTCCCGAAATTGATGAAAATGTTCGATTTTGGACACGAAAAATACGTGCAGCCGAGCATGCTTGCTACGCCCGTCGTAGAGTTCTCGGAGAGATTTCCAATGGTATGCTGTGCATCGTGTAACTCCTTACGGATCAAAAGTTATGGTCACCGGAGTGACAAAGACCTGGTCCCAAGCCCCACGCCCTCGGTTTGCGGGCCCAGCCTCTACGTGAAGCAAAGTCGTCTTGCCCAAGGTACCATGGGATTTGGTAATAGAAATGTGATGGATTAGGTTGTCGTCCTTTTTGCGGCTCACAACGTATGATCCCTGACGAAAAAACAGTGCAAAATAAGAAAACTGTCCCGAAACTGACGAAAATGTTTGATTTTGGGCTCTGAAAACTGGTACAGCTGAGCAGGCTTGCTGCCCCATCGTAGAGCTCTCGAAGAGCTTTCCAACGGTATGATGTGCGCCGCGTAACTCCTTACGGATCAAAAGTTATGGGCACCGGAGTTACAGAAACCTATTCCCAAGCCCCACGCCCTTGGTTTGTGGGCCCAGCCTCTACGTGAAGCGAAGTTATCTTGCCCAAGGTACAGTGGGATTCGGTAATTGAAATGTGATGGATTAGGTTGTCGTCCTTTTCGCTGCTCACGACGTACGATTCATGATGAAAAAACTGCGCAAAGGAAGAAAAATGTCCCAAAACTGATGAAAACATTCGATTTTGGACTCAAAAAATAGGTACAACCGAACAAGCTTGCTGCCCCCGTCGTAGAGCTCTCGGAGAGCTTTCCAATGGTATGCTGTGCGTTATGTAACTCCTTACGGATCAAAAGTTATGGGCACCGGAGTGACGGAGACCTGGTCCCAAGCCCCACGCCCTCGGTTTGCAGGCCCAGCCTCTACGTGAAACGAAGTTGTCTTGCCTGAGGTACAATGGGATTTGGTAATAGAAATGTGATGGATTAGGTTGTCGTCCTTTTCCCGGCTCACGACGTACGATCCGGGATGAAAAAACTGCACAAAGGAAGAAAAGTGTCCAAAACTGATAAAAACGTTCAATTTTGGGCTCCGAAAATAGGTGCAGCCAAGCCTACTTGCTGCCCCCATCCTAGAGCTCTCGGAGTGCTTTCCAACGGTATGCTATGCGCCGTGTAGCTCCTTACGCGTCAAAAGTTATGGGCACCGGAGCAACGGATACCTGGTCACAAGCCCTACGCCCTCGGTTTGCGGGCCCAGCGTTTACGTGAAGTGAAGTGGTCTTTTCCAAGGTGCCATGTGATTCAGTAATATAAATGTGATGGATTAGGCTGTCGTCCTTTTTGCGGCTCACGACGTACGATCTGGGATGGAAAAATAGTGCAAAAGAAGAAAAGTGTCCCGAAACTAACGAAAATGTTCAATTTTCGGCTCTGAAAATAGGTGCAGCTGAGCAGGCTTGCTGCCCCCATCGTAGAGCTTTCAGAGAGGTTTCCAACGGTAGGCTGTGCGCCGCGTAACTCTTTACGGATCAAAAGTTATGGGCACTAGAGCATCGGATACCTAGTTCCAAGCTCCACACCCTCGGTTTGCGGGCCCAGCCTCTATGTGAAGCAAAGTTGTCTTGCCCAAGGTATCGTGGGATTCGGTAACAGAAATGTGATGGATTAGGTTGTCGTCCTTTTCGCGGCTCACGACGCACGACCCGGGACGAAAAAACTATGCAAAGGAAGAAAAGTGTCCCGAAACTTATTAAAACATTCGCTTTTGGGCTTGGAAAATAGGTACAGCCGAGCAAGCTTGCTGCCCTCATCGTAGAGCTCTCGGAGAGATTTCCAACTGTATGCTGTGTGCCGCGTAACTCCTTGCGGATCAAAAGTTATAGGCACCAGAGTGACGGAGAGCTGGTCCCAAGCCCCACGACCTCGGTTTGCGGGCCCAGCATTTACGTGAAGTGAAGTGGTCTTCCCCAAGGTGTCGTGTGATTCAGTAATAGAAATGTGATAGATTGTCGTCCTTTCTGCGGCTCACGACGTACGATCCGGGAAGAAAAAACTGTGCAAAGGAAGAAAAGTGCCCTGAAATTGATAAAAACGTTCGATTTTGGGATCTGAAAATAGGTGCAGTTGAGCCTGCTTGCTGCCCCCATCCTAGAGCTTTCGAAGTGCTATCCAACGGTATGCTGTGCGCCGTGTAGCTCCTTACGGATAAAAAGTTATGGGCACCGGAGCGACGGATACTTGGACACAAGCCCCACGTCCTCGGTTTGCAGGCCTAGCGTTTACGTGAAGTGAAGTGGCCTTCCTCAAATTGCCATGTGATTCAGTAATAGAAATGTGATGGAATATGTTGTCGTCCTTTTCGCGGCTCACGACGTACGATCCGGGACGGAAAAACAGTGCAAAAGAAGAAAAGTGTCCCGAAACTGACGAAAACGTTCAATTTTTGGCTCTTAAAATAGGTGCAGCCTAACAGGCATGCTACCCCCGTCATAGAGCTTTCGAAGAGGTTTCCAACGGTATGTTGTGCGTCGCGTAACTCTTTACGGATCAAAAGTTATGGGCACCAGAGCGTCGAATACCTAGTCACAAGCTCTACGCCCTCGGTTTGCGGGCCAAGCGTCTACGTGAAGTGAAGTTGTCTTGCCCAAGGTGTCGTGTGATTCGGTAATAGAAATGTGATGGATTAGGTTGTCATCCTTTTTGCGGCTCACGACGTATGATCCGGGATGAAAACACTGCGCAAAGGAAGAAAAATGTCCCGGAACTGATGAAAACGTTCGATTTTGGGCTCCGAAAACAAGTGCAGCCGAGGAGACTTGCTGCCCCTGTCGTAGAGCTCTCGGAGAGCTTTGATCGCTACTTGGTGTGTGTTATAAATATGTGCAAAATAACCAAGTTTTAATAACCCGCAAGTGCACGGATCTTGTAGTATTGTGTGCAAAGAGTGCGGAATCGTATCCACAGGGAAGCTCGTTAGTTAGTTAGTGTAATGTGTGAAAGTGTTTAAAGCGGTAAGTGACAGTTTGAAATGACGTTTGAGTAACGAGTAAAAAAATGTAAACTAAAAGCTAAGGTTTTGGTTTAGCTAAGTATGGAAGAATATCTAGGGATCAAATATGTAAATAAGGCAATTAATGTAGGCTCGGCATCTGGATTCTCAAATTCTATACAAGAGGTTAAGCTACAAGCATTAACCTGGTCAATTATCTTAGTCTATTAAAATCCCGATTACTAACTCTGATGTAGGTGCTGTTCCATCTACGAGCGTATAGCCATAGTATGGATCTGTCCTTGCAACCTGGTGTAAAAGGTCTGTTTCAACATAAGTAATCAACATCTCCTTACTAGTCTAGAAACTATAGTCTACTTAAAAGCATTACCTATAATTTCTTGGAATCTTTAAGGTTGTCAAGCTATTGATTCACTATTAAAGCATGGATATATGACACGAAAATAAAGCAATCATATCATCTACTTAAAAGAATTATGTATGAAAGATAATACTTAATTAATACAAGTCATATATTGCATTAAAACTAAATTATCCGAATCCGAGACCATATATTAAAAGACCATTATTTACAATATCCTACCCTAGATAAGAATTCTACTTAGACATAATAAATACGAGTTTATACAAATAAAAGAGAGTCAAGAAAGGCTCCCCCGTATTGACGAACGCGTATTTCTGAACTCCAGGTCTGAATAGAAATTCTATAGCTATTTGGACATAACTTCCCCCCGAATAAGAGCTATTTTTGAGCAAAGGCTCAAAAATAAACATTAGGATGTTCGCTGTACAGTAGCTATTCGGGCAGAATGCCTCGGAATAAGAACCACTAAGCAGGACTTCCTCCGTATATAGCTGTTTAGGCAAAATCCTAAATAAGAACTATAAAATTAACTTGACAAAAATTGAAAATATTGGAAAAATATTCCAAAGCTCTCAAAAATTGTGAAAAAATATGAAGAGGGGTGATGTCTATTTATAGGAAAATTTAGCTACTATTCACGCGATTACTATTCACGCAGCTACTATTCACGCAGCTACTATTCACGCAGTTACTATTCAAGCAGCTACTATTCACGTAGTTACTATTCACTCAACTACTATTCATGCAATTACTATTCACGTATTCTGCATGCAGTTTTACTGTTCACGCATTGACCATCACTATTTACGCGTTGACCGATACTATTCACGCGTTGACCAAAAAGTTGACCAATGCTATTCCAAGTTTATTCGGCGTTCTGAGTCCGTTTCTGCACTTCGTTTGACCAAATTCTCCCTCTAGGGGCTTCAATTCTTGGTCAACACTTGAGTTTGTCTTTGACTTTGACCGGTTCATTGACCGCAGCATCTTTGGGCATTTTTCACTGTTTTGACCCTCTAAATGATAGAATTTGGCTAAAATCACTGTTTTCACATTTTTCATTGTTTTGCTCAGATTGTTGTTTCTACCCGAAAAACGGATATGGTTTGCCAAAAACGGACATGGGTTACTATTTGAGATCATTTGGGTCAATGCTCTGAGTCCAATTTCGTGCTAGTTTCAGCCAAATTTCTTCTCTATGAGCTTCATTCTTCAACCACTTCTCGTGCTTCCCCATTCTTGACTTATTGACTTGTAATTTGGATCATTTTGAGTCTGATTTTTCACTTTTCGGTATCATCCTACATTGCATCGAAAATATCAAAGTATTGCAATAATTTCCAAATAAAGATGCAAATATAGAACAAATACCAAGGTTTGAGTGCTGTAAATACAGTCATATCAAGCTTTCCAACGGTATGCTGTGTGCCGCGTGACTCCCTACGGATCAAAACTTATGGGCACCGGAGCGACAGATACCTGGTCACAAGCCCCACGTCCTCGGTTTGCAGACCCAGCGTCTACGTGAAGTGAAGTTGTCTTGCCTAAGGTGCCGAGTGATTCGAAAATAGTAATGTGATGGATTAGGTTGTCGTCATTTTCGCGGCTCACGACGTACGATCCGGGACGAAAAAATTGCGCAAAGGAAGAAAAGTGTCCCGAAACTGATGAAAACGTTAGATTTTGGGCTCCAAATATAGATGCAGCTGAGCATTCTTGGTGCTCCCGTCGTAGAGCTCTCGGAGAGATTTCCAACCGTATGCTGTGCGTCGCGTAACTCCTTACGGATCAAAAGTTATGGTCACCGGAGCGACGGAGACCTGGCCCAAGCCCCATGCCCTCGGTTTGCAGGCCCAGCCTCTACGTGAAGCGAAGTCGTCTTGCCCAAGGTACCGTGGGATTCGGTAATAGAAATGTGATGGATTAGGTTTTCGTCCTTTTCGCGGCTCACGACGAACGATCCTGGACGAAAAAACAGTGCAAAATAAGAAAAGTGTCCCGAAACTGACGAAAATGCTTGATTTTGGGCTCTGAAAATAGGTACAACCGAGTAGGCTATCTGCCCCCGTCGTAGAGTTCTTGAAGAGCTTTCCAACGGTATGCTGTGCGCAGCGTAACTCCTTACGGATCAAAAGTTATGGGCACCGGTAGGACGGAGACTTGGTCCCAAGCCCCACGCCCTCAGTTTGCGGGCCCAACCACTATGTGAAGCGAAGTTGTCTTGCCCAAGGTACAGTGGAATTCGGTAATATAAATGTGATGGATTAGGTTGTCGTCCTTTTTGCTGCTCACGACGTACGATCCGAGACGAAAAAACTGCGCAAAGGAAGAAAAGTGTCCCGAAATTGATGAAAATGTTAGATTTTGGGCTCCAAAAATAGGTGCAGCCGAGCATGCCTGCTGCCCCCGTCGTAGAGCTCTCGGAGAGATTTCCAATGGTATGCTGTGCGTCGCGTAACTCCTTACGGATCAAAAGTTATGGTCACTGGAGTGACGGAGACCTGGTCCCAAGCCCCGCGCCCTCGGTTTGCGGGCTTAGCCTCTACGTGAAGCGAAGTCATCTTGCCCAAGGTACTGCGGGATTCGGTAATAGAAATGTGATGGATTAGGTTGTCATCTTTTTCGCGGCTCACGACGTACGATCCGGGACGAAAAAACTGCGCAAAGGAAGAAAAGTATCCCAAAATTGATGAAAACATTTGATTTTGGGCTCCGAAAATAGGGCCAGCCGAGCAAGCTTGCTGCCCTCGTCGTAGAGCTCACGAAGAGCTTTCCAACGGTATGCTGTGCGCCGCGTAACTCCTCACGGATCAAAAGTTATGGGGAGTGGAGTGACCGAGACCTGGTCCCAAGCCCCACGCCCTCGGTTTGCAGGCCCAGGCTCTACATGAAGCGAAGTTGTCTTGCCCAAGGTACAGTGGGATTCGGTAATAGAAATATGGTGGATTAGGTTATCGTCCTTTTCGTGGCTCAAGACATACGATTCGGGACGGAAAAACAGTGCAAAAGAAGAAAAGTGCCCCAAAACTGATGAAAACGTTCGATTTTGGGCTCTAAAAATAGGTGCAGCAAAACAGGCTTGCTGCCCCCGTTGTAGAGCTCTTGGAGAGCTTTCCAACGGTATGCTTTGCGCCGCGTAACTCCTTACAGATCAAAAGTTATGGACATTGGTGTGATGGAGACTTGGTCCCACGCCCCACACCTTCATTTTGTGGGCCCTGCCTCTACGTGAAGCGAAGTTGTCTTGGCTAAGGTACTATAGGATTCGGTAATAGAAATATGATGGATTAGGTTGTCGTCCTTTTTGCAGCTCACGACGTACGATCCGGGATGTAAAAACTGCGCAAAGGAAGAAAAGCGTCCCGTAACTAATGAAAACATTCAATTTTGGTCTCCGAAAGTAGGTGTTGCCTAGCAGGCTTGATGCCCCCGTTGTAGAGCTCTCAAAGAGCTTTCCAACGGTATGGTGTGCGTCACGTAACTCCTTACAGATCAAAAGTTATGGGCACCGAAGTGACGGAGACTTGGTCCCGAGCCCCACGCCCTTGGTTTGTGGGCCCAACAATACATGAAGCGAAGTTGTCTTGCCCAAGGTACAGTGGAATTCGGTAATAGAAATGTGATGGATTAGGTTGTCATCATTTTTGCAGCTCACGACGTATGATCTGGTATGAAAATACTGCGCAAAGGAAGAAAAATGTCTCAGAACTGATGAAAACGTTCGATTTTGGGCTCCAAAAGTAAGTGCAACCGAGCAGGCATGCTGCCCCCGTCGTAGAGCTCTCGGAGAGCTTTCCAACGGTATGCTGTGTGCCGCGTAACTCCTTACGGATCAAAACTTATGGGCACCGGAGCGACGGATACCTGGTCACAAGCCCCACCTCCTCGGTTTGCAAGCCCAGTGTCTACGTGAAATGAAGTTGTCTTGCCTAAGGTGCTGAGTGATTCGATAATAGAAATGTGAAGGATTAGGTTGTCCACCTTTTCGCGGCTCACGACGTACGATCCGGGACGAAAAAACTACGCAAAGGAAGAAAAGTGTCCCGAAACTGATGAAAACGTTAGATTTTGGGCACCAAATATAGGTGCAGCTGAGCATGCTTTTTGCCTCCGTCGTAGAGCTCTTGGAGAGATTTCCAACGGTATGCTGTGCGTCGCGTAACTCTTTACAGATCAAAAGTTATGGTCACCGGAGTAACAGAGACCTGGTCGCAAGCCCCATGCCCTCGGTTTAAGGGCCCAGCCTCTACGTGAAGCGAAGTCATCTTGCCCAAGGTACCGTGGGATTCGGTAATAGAAATGTGATGGATTAGGTTTTCGTCCTTTTCGCAGCTCACGACGAACGATCCCGGACGAAAAAATAGTGCAAAATAAGAAAAGTGTCCCGAAACTGACGAAAATGTTTGATTTTGGGCTCTGAAATTAGGTACAGCTGAGCAAGCTTGCTACCCCTGTCGTAGAGCTCTCGAAGAGCTTTCCAACGGTATGTTGTATGCAGCGTAACTTCTTACAGATCAAAAGTTATGGGCACTGGAGTGACGAAGACCTGGTCCCAAGCCCCACGCCCTCAGTTTGCGGGCCCAGCCTCTACGTGAAGCGAAGTTGTCTTGCCCAAGGTACAGTGGGATTCGGTAATGTAAATGTGATGGATTAGGTTGTCGTCCTTTTCGCGGCTCATGACGTACGATCCGGGACGAAAAAACTGCGCAAAGAAAGAAGTGTCCCAAAATAGATGAAAATGTTCAATTTTAGGTTATGAAAATAGGTGCAGCCAAGCATGCTTGCTGCCCACGATGTAGAGCTCTCGGAGTGATTTCCAACGGTATGCTGTGGGTCGCGTAACTCCTTACGGATCAAAAATTATGGTCACCGAAGTGGCAGAGACCTGGTCCCAAGCCTGCGTCCTCGGTTTGCGGGCCCAGCCTCTACGTGAAGCGAAGTCGTCTTCTCCAAGGTACCGTGGGATTCGGTAATAGAAATGTGATGGATTAGGTTGTCGTCCTTTTCGCGGCTCACGACATAGGATTCGGGACGGAAAAACAACACAAAAGAAGAAAAGTGTCCCGAAACTGATGAAAACATTCGATTTTGGGCTCTGAAAATAGGTGCAGCTGAGCAAGCTTACTGTCCCAGTCGTAGAGCTCTCGAAGAGCTTTCCAACGGTATGTTGTGCGCAGCGTAACTCCTTACGGTTCAAAAGTTATGGGCACCGGAGTAACGGAGACCTGGTCCTAAGCCCCACGCCCTTAGTTTGCGGGCCCAGCCTCTACGTGAAGCGAAGTTGTCTTGCCCAAGGTACGATGGGATTCGGTAATAGAAATTTGATGGATTAGGTTGTCGTCCTTTTCGCGGCTAACGACATACAATTCGGGACGAAAAACCTGCGGAAAAGAAGAAAAGTGTCCCGAAACTGATGAAAACATTCGATTTTGGGCTCTAAAAATAGGTGCAGCCGAGCAGGCTTGCTGCCCCCGTCGTAGAGCTCTTGAAGAACTTTCCAACTGTATGTTGTGCGCACCGTAACTGCTTACGGTTCAAAAGTTATGGGCACCGGAGTGACGGAGACCTGGTCCCAAGCTCCACGCCCTCAGTTTGCAGGCCCAGCCTCTACGTGAAGTGAAGTTGTCTTGCCCAAGGTACAGTGGGATTCGGTAATAGAAATGTGATGGATTTAGTTGTCCTTCTCGCGGCTCACGACGTACGATCCGGGAAGAAAAAACTGCGCAAAGGAAGAAAAGTGTCCCGAAACTATTGAAAACGTTCGATTTTGGGCTATGAAAATAGGTACAGCCAAGCATGCTTGCTGCCCACGATGTAGAGCTCTCGGAGAGATTTCCAACGGTATGCTGTAGGTCTCGTAACTCCTTACGGATCAAAAATTATGGTCACCGGAGTGACGGAGACCTGGTCCCAAGCCCCACACCCTCGGTTTATGGGCCCAGCCTCTACGTGAAGCGAAGTCTTCTTGCCCAAGGTACCGTGGGATTTGGTAATAGAAATGTGATGGATTAGGTTGTCTTCCTTTCCACGGCTACTGACGTACGATTCGGGAAGAAAAAACTGTGGAAAAGAAGAAAAGTGTCCCAAAACTGATGAAAACATTCGCTTTTGGGCTCTGAAAATAGGTGTAGCCAAGCAGGCATGCTGCCCCCGTCGTAGAGCTCTCGAAGAGCTTTCCAACGGTATGTTGTGCGCAGCGTAACTCCTTACGGTTCAAACGTTATGGGCACTGGAGTGACGGAGACCTGGTCCCAAGCTCCACGCTCTTAGTTTGCGGGTCCAGCCTCTACATGAAGCGAAGTTGTCTTGCCCAAGGTACAGTGGGATTCGGTAATAGAAATGTGATGGATTTGGTTGTCCTTCTCGCGACTCACGACGTACGATCCGGGAAGAAAAAACTGCGCAAAGGAAGAAAAGTGTCCCGAAACTGTTGAAAACGTTCGATTTTGGGCTATGAAAATAGGTGCAGCCAAGCATGCTTACTGCCCACGACGTAGAGCTCTCGGAGAGATTTCCAACGGTATGCTGTGGGTCTCGTAACTCCATACGGATCAAAAATTATGGTCACCGGAGTGACAGAGACCTGGTCCCAAGCCCTACGCCCTCGGTTTGCGGGCCCAGCCTCTACGTGAAGCGAAGTCTTCTTGCCCAAGGTACCGTGGGATTTGGTAATAGAAATATGATGGATTAGGTTGTCGTCCTTTTCACGGCTACTGACGTACGATTCGGGACAAAAAAACTGCGGAAAAGAAGAAAAGTGTCCCGAAACTGATGAAAACATTCGCTTTTGGGCTCTAAAAATAGGTGCATCCAAGCAGGCATGCTGCCCCCGTCGTAGAGCTCTCGAAGAGCTTTCCAACGGTATGTTGTGCGCAGCGTAACTCCTTACGGTTCAAAAGTTATGGGCACCGGAGTGACGGAGACCTGGTCCTAAGCCCCACGCCCTCAGTTTGCGGGTCCAGCCTCTACATGAAGCGAAGTTGTCTTGCCCAAGGTACAGTGGGATTCGGTAATAGAAATGTGATGGATTAGGTTGTCGTCCTTTTCGCGGCTCACGACGTACGATCCGAGATGAAAAAACTGCGCAAAGGAAGAAAAGTGCCCCGAAATTGATGAAAATGTTCGATTTTGGGCTATGAAAATAGGTTCAGCCAAGCATGCTTGCTGCCCACGACGTAGAGCTCTCGGAGAGATTTCCAACGGTATGCTGTGGGTCTCGTAACACCTTACGGATCAAAAATTATGGTCACCGGAGTGACGGAGACCTGGTCCCAAGCCCCACGCTCTCGGTTTGCAGGCCCAGCCTCTACGTGAAACGAAGTCTTCTTACCCAAGGTACGGTGGGATTCAGTAATAGAAATGTGATGGATTAGGTTGTCGTCCTTTTCGCGGCTCACGACGTACGATCCGAGACGAAAAAACTGCGCAAAGGAAGAAAAATATCCCGAAACTGATGAAAACGTTCGATTTTGGACTCCAAAAATAGGTCTAGCCGAGCAAGCTTGCTGCCCCGTAGTAGAGCTCTCGGAGAGCTTTCCAACAGTATGCTGTGCGCCGCGTAACTCCTTACGAATCAAAAGTTGTAGGCACTAGAGTGACGGAGACCTGTTCCCAAGCCCCACGCCCTCAGTTTGTGGGCCCAGCCTCTACGTGAAGCGAAGTTGTCTTGCCCAAGGTACAGTGGGATTCAGTAATAGAAATGTGATGGATTACATAGTCGTCCTTTTCGCGGCTCACGACGTACGATCCAGGATGAAAAAACTGCGCAAAGAAAGAAAAGTGTCCCGAAACTGATGAAAATGTTCGATATTGTTCACTGAAAATAGGTGCAACCGAGCAGGCTTGCTGCCCCCATCGTAGAGATCTTGGAAAGCTTTCCAACAGTATGATGTGTGCCGTGTAACTTCTTACGGATCAAAAGTAATAGGCATTGGAGTGACGGATACCTGGTCATAAGGCCCACGCCCTCGATTTTTGGGCCCAGCGTCTACGTGAAGTGAAGTTGTCTTGCCCAAGGTGCCGTGTAATTCGGTAATAGAAATGTAATGGATTAGGTTGTCGTCCTTTTTGCGGCTCACGACGTACGATCCGGGACGGAAAAACAGTGCAAAAGAAGAAAAGTGTCCCGAAATTGACGAAAATGTTCGATTTTGGGCTCTGAAAATAGGTGCAGCCGAGCAGCCTTGCTTCCCACGTCGAAGAGCTCTCGAAGGGATTTCCAACGGTATGTTGTGCGCAGCGTAACTCCTTACGGATCAAAAGTTATGGGCACCAGAGTGACGGAGACCTGGTCCCAAGCCCCACGCCCACGGTTTGTGGGCCCAACCTCTACGTGGCGCGAAGTGTTCTTGCCCAAGGTACAGTGGGATTCGGTAATTGAAATGTGATGGATTACATAATCGTCCTTTTCGCTGCTCACGACGTACGATCCAGGACAAAAAAGTTGCGCAAAGGAGGAAAAGTGTCCCGAAATTGATGAAAACGTTTGATATTATTCTCCGAAAATAGGTGCAGCCGAGCAGGCTTGCTACCCCCATCGTAGAGCTCTCGGAGAGCTTTTCAACGGTATGTTGTGTGCCGCGTAACTCCTTACGGATCAAAAGTAATGGGCATTGGAGCGACAAATACCTGGTCACAAGCCCCACGCCCTCGGTTTGCGGGCCCAGCGTCTACGTGAAGTGAAGTTGTCTTGCCCAAGGTGCCGTGGGATTCGATAATAGAAATGTGATGGATTAGGTTATCGTCCTTTTCACAGCTAACGGCGTATGATCCGGGATGAAAAAATAGCGCAAAAGAAGAAAATTGTCCCAAAATTGATGAAAACGTTCGATTTTGGGCTTCGAAAATAGGTGCAGCCGAGTAGGCTTGCTATCCTCGTCGTAGAGCTCCAGTAGAGCTTTCCAACGGTATGTTGTGCACCGCGAAACTCCTTACGGATCAAAAGTTATGGGCACCGGAGTGACGGAGACATGGTCCCAAGCTCCACGCCTTCGGTTTGCGGGCCCAGCCCCTACGTGAAGCGAAGTTGTCTTGCCCAATGTACAGTGGAATTCGGTAATAGAAATGTTATAGATTAGGTTGTCATCATTTTTGCGGCTCACGACGTACTATCCGGGATGAAAAAACTGCGCAAAGGAAGAAAAGTGTCCTGTTACTGATGAAAACGTTCGATTTTGAGGTCCAAAAATAGGTGCAGCCAAGCAGGCTTGTTGCCCCCAGCGTAGAGCTCTCGGAGAGATTTCTAACGGTATGTTGTGCGCCGCATAACTCGTGACGGATCAAAAGTTATGGGCAGTGGAGCGACGGATACCTAGTCACAAGCCCCACGCCCTCGGTTTGCGGGCCCAGCCTCTACGTGAAGTGAAGTTGTCTTGCCCAAGGTGCCGTTGGATTCTGTAATAGAAATGTGGTTGTCACGCCCCCAACCAGACCTATAAAGGTTAGACTAGGGTGTGATCTAAACATTCATGTTCTTTTGTGACTATAACTGATTAACGAAGATTAAGCTTATCCGTTAGACTAGAACTCCAAAAATTCTTCGGAAAACCGGCAGCATGACGGCTGTAATTGGCTCTTTAGTTTGACCTAATTTTCTAAACGCCTCAAAACTTTCAATTTCAAATTCGATTCTAACTAAAATTACTATTTATCACCAATTGATATGTCTACCATTTATCTCAAGTCTCGTTTGTTGAACACCTAGCATGACAACTACGTCTGGTTTATGTGTCAATTCCTGTTACGCAAGTACTTGTTGGTCTTAGCTTACAAATGAGTACCTGCTTAAGATTGAATAGCTTCATTTTACTTAGCCCTTTGCCTAATACTTCATAAGCCTGTAGTAGTTACTAATCAAAGTAGCAAAACGGGCAAATAGAGTGTCTGTCTAGTTAATATCGGTACAAATCAAAATTAGACCCCAAATTACAACGGGGGTCATTTACAATAACGACAACAAGCAACATAAGGAATAGTCTTCAAAACAACATATCGTTCATAAAAAAGCCACAGTCAAGTAAGGCATGTAGGGCAGGCAATCACTCCAAGGAGTCATTGATAGGCACGTTATCCTCAGGTACCTGTTCTTGATCTTCTTCACCTGAGATGATAAAAGAAGGTGAGTCCTTATGAACTCAGCGAGGGGGAACGAGAAATACGTTTTGAAACTCTTTTTCCAGTTCAACTTATGAAAAACCCTTTTTGAAAGCATGACATATAACACAAGTAAGTTCATAATGTAATATAAAAGTAAAAGAATACAATTACCCGTCTTTCCTCCCCGAGGTCCTCTGGGAACCAAGCGAGAGTACTTATACACATAGTGAAAAGGATACAGTGAGCTTCTGCTCTCAATTCATTTCCAATATCAGTTGTTGTGGCCGACTTCAAATCATCTACTTATCACGCTAAATGGGTGTACTCCGGATATACTCCGAAATCCTATGACCCAACTCTCCGAGGAAGTCTAGCCCCCAAGCGAGAGAGGGAATTGGACAATGGTAGTCACGATTGCACTGACAAGCCCGATGCCGCCCGATGTGCGTGAAACGCTACCACGCCAGAATGAAAGGTTGCAACCTTGTATGCAATGCACATTTATAACATTTAACATATCACATTAGGAGGACAACAAAGTAGGTTGCCTCCGAGCAGTTATAAGACCGCACATTGGCAAGTAAACACACGAGGAATGCTTTGATATTTAATTTCACTTGTAATATGCATGGAGTTATTAGAATATTAAATGGGCAGCCATGTAACACATGTAAATCAAGTCATATAACTCATTTCGGGGTTCACGTAATCAAGTAATAAGTTTATGCAAGCATGCAACGACGTCTACATAGGACCAAGTGCAAGAAAAGTCTTCTTATCAACATGTATCATTGGGAATCACATTTCAAGCATACTTAACATTTATTAGGCAGCCCACTAATCGCACAATTAGACACAATAACCATAGGATCAACACTTAGCGAGTTTTCATAGTCAATAGGGTTTCAATTCATGCTTATACATGCGATTAAGCCGCAAGTTGTCACGTAATTAAACCCAAGCCATGCATCGATTAATTAAAAAATCCTCAATCTTCCAAAACATTCCATACAACATCCAAGTGCCACAATCCCAAGCATTCGTTACCACAAGAGAAGTTACAGCATTTTTCAAAGCATATCACTAGACAAAGACCTCACTGCAATGGTCTGTTTTCTCACAATCATTTAGACAAGCAAAAAATCTCCAATTCTAGTGAATAAAATTTCAAATTAAATATTATTGAGTGAACTAAATCCAGAAACAAACCTCGCATCATTTGGAGTTCGGATTCAAGAGTTATAGCTAAAACCGTGAGACTACGCAAAACTGTCCAGATTCATACATATTTCAATACTTTCCATTTTGGAGGGTCTTAGGGTCAAATTTAGATTTCGTCTATTTCTGAAAAAAATGTCCAGAACTGAAAAATATAGTAACCTACCAAATTTCATGAATTTTAGATATTATTTACTAAGTCAAAACTGTTTCGTTCTACAAGGGCAGTGAACTGCCAAAAACCTGCTCCATTTTCCCAGATTTTCCAGATTTAGACACCCTTCGATGTTTTGCCATTTTGGAGACTTTAGAATCAAAATTGGCCTTGGCCTATTTCTATGAAAAATGTTCAGAACTGGCAAAAATAGTCACCTATATATTTTCATGCATTTTTAACATCATCTACCAGGCCAAATTCACTTCGCTCTAACAAGTCAGAAATCTACCATTTTCGCGATTTTACCTATCTCCAAGTTCTAGCTAAATATCTTGTCATGCATGGTTACAAAAGCTCATGTACACACATATACCACAAGTACAGAGGTAAAAATAGACATATGAAGGCATGCATGTGGTTTTTGAAAGCTTTTAAAAAAGATTAACCCTCACCTTAGCCTATTGACAACAAATGATGCTCAAAACTCTTGAAGATGCACAAATGGTCTTCTCTCCTTGTTTGGCCAAGAGATATTGCTTGATTTCCTTAATTTCTAGTTGAGTTACCATGTCCTTAGTATGTGCATGTTGTTAGAACAAAAGGGAGATGAAAGAAAAGCTATATACCTAGGGCCAAAATGGGTGTTCTATGAGCTTGCATGCAAATCTCCTTGCTTCTTGCTTGCTTGGTCGAGCTTCCTAGAGTTATTGAATGTCTAGGAGAGCCTTAGAATGAGAGCTTAAGCTATGGAGCCTAAGGTTGCAGCCAAGGCCGAGAGAAAGAGAGTGTAAATGAGAGAATGAGAAGTTTGAAAAGAATGAAATGTTTGTGTGAGCATGTGTCGGCCTTGAGCTTCTAAAATTTCTGATTTTGTGTCATCTAAAGCATGTTTTGAATTGTCTTAGCATGGGCATTTGAGTGGGCCGAGAATGTGGAGCATTGGGTAGGGTTTTAGGACATTTTTTTAATGCATTGTTTGAAGTAATTGTCATAGTTTGTCTAGGCTTAGATTAATTTATGCAAATGTTGTTCAAAAGCAAGGTATGGTCGGCCAAGGCAAGTGGAAATTCTGAATTTTTGTCTTGTTTTGAGCTTTATTTTATTGTGTGTGCTTGGGATATGCAAAAGAATAAAGAATAAAGAATAAGAATGTTTAGCTTTTGGTGAAATTTCGTCTTCTAGTGAGTTGAATTAGGATTATAATATTAGTTAGTAGAATTTGTAGGATTAATTAATGATCTAGTGCTTCGTGTAAGATGCTTTCTTGATTAGCATGCGGGCACGCTTTCCTAGGTTTAGGGCACGCACTACTAGGTAAAGCATGAACTACAAGATGAATGCACGTTTCCCATACAAATGCACGCAATCCTAAATGAATGCATGTAGTTCGATGCAAGGCACATAAAACGAGACACAACTCTTAAACCTAGGTCAAGGCACGCAATTATAGGTTAGGGCACATGAAATGACATATTGCATGCAAATCGAGGTCAGGCCTCACATCCTCCCCTCATTAAAAGAATTTTGTCCTGAAATTCAATATTAACTTTGAAATAATGCTGGATACTGTTGCTCCATCTGGTCTTGCCTTTTCCACGTTGCTTCTTCTACTCCATGGTGATCCAACAACACTTTCACCATTGGTATCGATGCGTAATTCCCGATCTTGCTCGTCCAGGATCCGAATAGGCTTTTCTTCATAAGACAAGTTTTCCCAAAGCTGCAACGGCACTGGCTCCAAGATATGCGATGGATCAGGGTGATATTTATGTAGCATTGAAACATGGAAGACATCATGGATATTGGAGAGGTTTTGAGGTAGTTCCAGACGATACGCCAATTTGCCAACCTTCTCAATTATCCCAAATGGTCCTACAAACCTCGGGCTCAACTTTCCACCCTTGCCATGTTTAATCGGTCCCCTCCGAGGTGATAACTTCAAGAACACCTTGTTGCCGATCTCAAACTCTAGATTCCGTCTCTGTCGGTCTGCATAACTTTTCTGCCTGCTTTGGGCGGTAAGCATCCGCTTCCGGATGAGATGGACATTTTCAACAGTCTTCATAAGTTCTGGTAGCAGGGTCGGCTCGAAAGTCTTCGTCTCACCTACTTCATCCTAGTAAATTGGGGATCGACACTTCGTCCATACAATGCCTCAAATGGGGCTATCCCGATAGTGGCCTGATAACTGTTATTATAAGCGAACTCCGCTAGAGGAAGATATTTCTCCCAACCTTTTCTGAAATCTAGAACACACGCCCTTAGCATATCCTCCAGAATATGAATAGTTCTCTCAGATTGTCCATCAGTCTGAGGGTGATAAGTTGTACTAAAACTCAACTTCGTTCCCAAAGCTTCTTGTAATCGCTTCCAAAATCGGGAAGTAAAAGGAGGATCCCTATTCGACACAATACTCACAGGCATCCCATGCAACCTTACAATATCCGCCACATACATATCTCCTAGTTTCTCAGGACTATCCTCCTTGTTCATTGGTAAGAAGTGTGCTGACTTAGTCAATATATCCACTATGACCCAAACGGCGTCATGACCCTTTTGTGACCTGGGCAGGTCCATGACAAAGTCCATAGTAATATGTTCCCATTTTCATCGGGGAATTTCCAACGATTGAAGCAAACTTGCCGGTCGTTGATGTTCTGCTTTGACTCTCTGGCAAGTCAAACATCGTGCCACAAACTCTGCGATCTCCCTCTTCATGTTATTCCACCAATAGTGTTGCTTCAAATCCCGGTACATCTTTGTTCCGCAGGGGTGAATAGTATATCTTGAGTATGGGCTTCTTCAAGAATCTTCTTTTTCAACTCTGGGTTATTAGGAACACAAATTCAACTCCTGAACCTCCAAATAGCATCATCATGAAACTTAAAATCTGTGTTGCTTTCTTTAATCTTCTGAAACTGTTGGTCCTTCTGTTGAGCCTCTCGTAATTCAGACAACAAGATCGACTGAACTTGTGTAGTGGCAAAAAGTAACCCTTTTTGAGTCAATTGTGGATTCTACAAAAATGTTTCCTCTAACAATTCCTGCACCTTAACTTCCAGATTTGCCATGCTCGCCTTCCGGCTTAAGGCATCTGCAACTACATTTGCTTTACCGGGCACATAATTGATTGTGCAGTTGTAATTATCCAAGAGCTCCATCCACCATCTTTGCCTCATGTTCAACTGTCAGAACAAGTATTTCAAGCTTTTGTGATCAGTAAACACCTCAAACTTGTTACCCCACAGATAGTGTCTCTATTTCTTGAGTGCAAACACAATAGCCACTAACTCCAAATCATGCGTCGGGTAATTCAATTCATACGACTTGGGCTTCTTAGCGGCATACGCAATCACTCTACCATTCTGTATTAACACACAACCCAGTCCTTCCTTCGAAGCATCGCTAAAGATTACAATGCCTTGACTCCCTTCAGGCAATGCAAGAACAGGTGCGATTGTCAATCTTTTCTTCAATTCTTGAAAGTTGTTCTCACACTTGTCATCCCACACGAATTTTGTTTTCTTTTGAGTGAGCTTCGTAAGCGGTCCTGCAATCTTTGAGAAATCCTTCACGAATCTCCGATAATAGCCGGCTAAACCAAGAAAACTCCGAACCTCTGTAACATTTTCCGGCTTCTTCCAAGACATCACCGCTTCTATCTTTGCAGGGTCCACTGCTATTCCCTCTTGGGATATAATGTGCCCCAAGAATGCAATCTGCCGTAACCAAAATTCGCATTTGCTAAACTTTGCATACAATTGATGCTCTCGAAGTTTCTGCAATACCAATTGTAGATGTTGTTCATGCTCAGCCTCGGATTTCGAGTATACCAAAATATAATCAATAAAGATCACCACAAATTGGTCCAAGTAGGGTTGAAACACCCTGTGCATCAAGTCCATAAAAGCTGCAGGGGCATTAGTTAGCCCAAATGGCATCACCACAAATTCATAATGCCCATATCTCGTCCTGAAAGCCGATTTAGGCACATCCTCCTTTTTGATCCGCAACTGATAGTACCCTTGCCTCAAGTCGAGCTTCGAATACACTTTAGCTCCTTGAAGTTGATCAAACAACTCGTCAATCAGTGGAAGTGGGTATTTATTCTTGACGGTTACTTGATGCAATCCTCGGTAATCGATGCATAGCCTCAACGTTCCGTCTTTCTTCTTTACAAATAGGAGTGGAGCACCCCACGGAGAAGACCTTGGCTGAACAAACCCTTTCTTCAACAATCCTTGCAATTGGTCCTTCAATTCTTGTAGCTCGACTGGTTCCATACGATAGGGAGCTTTAGATATTGGCTGGGTGCCAGGTAGTACTTCTATTACAAACTCGATTTCCCGATCCGGGGGTAAACTCGACAATTCTTCTGGAAACACATCTGCATATTCTTTAATCACTGGCATCTCCTCCAACTTAGCTTTGTTCGATGGCTTGTTGATGAGGTAAGCTAAGTATCCACTATACCCTTTTCTCAAGGATTTCACTGCTTTCGTAGATGAGATTATGGAACTCCTGGTGAAATCCCTTCGACCCATTACCTCCAATATTGGTTGACCAGGTATCTGGATTGTTACAATATTCGTCTGGCAATCTAGTTGGGCATGATGCTTTTCCAACCAGTCCATCCCTAAGATGACTTCATAGTCTCGAAAGGGTAACACTATAAGATTGGCTGAGAATTCCCTATCCTTAATTTGGATTTTACGTGCTTTACAAGCCGAGCTAGTAACAAGTTTAGAACCCATCGGAGTACCAACTTCTACTTCATAAGGCAAACATACAACTCATAATTTCACACGTTGCACACATAAGGGAGTAATAAATGAATGAGTAGCACATGGATCAATTAGCACCCTAACAGGTTGATTCAGTATCAAGAATGTACCTTCAACAACAACAGTCTCCTCAAGAAGCTCCTCGCACTGAATAGCATAAGCTCGAGCCTGAACTCTAGGAACTGGAGCCTTGCCTCTACCAATTGGTTTAATCTGATTTTGTCCTCCTTGCCATTTAGGGCAATCCTTGATCTGATGCTGATCACTACCACACCGCACGCATCGTCCTGATTTCTTCCAGCACTGGGCCTCGGTGTGACCCTTCTTGTCACAGTAAGAACAGTTGATAGACTGAGTAGCAGGTGAACTACCTGTGGATCTGCGGGTGGAAGAGGCTGTGGTGCTTTAGTCGGGCCACAGTTATTGACTGATCTGTTTTGGCTCTGGCCCTGACCGCGACTCTGAGTCTAGAATTTCCTCTGTTATCGTGGATGCTGATATGGTTTCTTGTTCGGCTGGTTGGAACCGGCTTTATCAAGTTTCCTCTTCTCAACTCGGGAGGCAGGAGCAAGGAAAGCAGAATAGGTAGTGAAGTCATGCGAAGCCAACTGATCCTGAATTTCTGGCCTCAACCCATTCGTAAATTTCAACATCTTCGCCTCAGGAGTACTGACCATGTATTGAGCATAACGGGACAGTCTGTCAAAACAAGCCTCATACTGGGCTACCGTCATGTTACCCTGTTCAAATGCATGAATTCTTCAATCTGCCTTTGCCTGGAAACTACAGGAACGTATTTCTCCTTGAATGCCTTAACAAAATTACCCCACAAGCGAGGTGTATGATCAGTTTCCCAAAGTGCATCCATAGTGTGCCACCAATGCTCAGCATCCCTGTGTAACAGAAACACAACGAACTCAACCTTTTTTCATCAGTATAGTCAAGTGGCCTAAAAATCCTTTCAATCTCAGACAGCCGAGCCTCTGTCTTTTCATCATCAGCTTCCCCGTAGAATTTTGATGGGTGAAAGTCAAGGAACTCCCGCATTCTGCTATTTCTCCCATTGTTACCACCATTCCTGTTGTTGTTATTGTTATTGTTCGCTTCACGTACATCTTGACGTTCCATCATTCACGACACGCGATCCATAGCATTCGCCATCATGTTAAACATGGCCATGCTGGGATTAGTTTGACGAGCATCTCCGGCTTCTTGAGGCTCATCGCTCCTATTGGTATTGTAGGTACTAGGGCCAGCCATCTATAGGCACAGATTATGATGCACAATTTATTAGAATATGACAAGACAAGAATTTAATGTATAAGGTATGCAACATACAATTTTACATAGACATACCATTCTCGAAACAGTTAAAACATGTTAGTCACATAAGCACATAGAAACAGAGAAGGAACAATTGATATTGTCACACATTAACACACATAAACAAGTCATCCCAATAACCTTAGGGCTTCTACCCATGGTCCGAGAGTTAAACCCGGCTTAAGCAATCTAAGCTCTGATACCATTAATATAAGGTGTCACGCCCCCAACCAGACCTATAGAGGTTAAACTAGGGTGTGATCTAAATATTCACGTTCTTTTATGACTATAACTGATTAACGAAGATTAAGCTTATCCGTTAGACTAGAACTCCAAAAATTCTTCGAAAAACCGGCAGCATAACGTCTGTAATTGGCTTTTTAGTTTGACCTAATTTTCTAAACTCCTCAAAACTTTCAATCTCAAATTCGATTCCAACTAAGATTACTATTTATCACCAATTGATATGTCCACCATTTATCTCAAGTCTCGTTTGATGAACACCTAGCATGGCAACTATGTCTTGTTTATGTGTCAATTCCTATTACGCAAGTACCTGTTGGTCTTAGCTTACAAATGAGTATCTGCTTAAGATTGGATAGATTCATTTTACTTAGCCCTTTGCCTAATACTTCATAAGCCTGTAGTAGTTACTAATCAAACTAACAAAATGAGCAAATAGAGTGTCTGTCTAGTTAATATCGGTACAAATCAAAATTAGACCCCAAATTACAACGGAGGTCATTTACAATAACGACAACAAGCAACATAAGGAATAGTCTTCAATACAACATATCGTTCACAAAATAGCCACAGTCAAGTAAGGCACGTAGGGCAGGCAATCACTCCAAGGAGTTATCGATAGGCACGTTATCCTCAGGTACCTGATCTTAATCTTCTTCACCTGAGATGATAAAAGAAGGTGAGTCCTTATGAACTCAACAAGGGGGAACGAGAAATACGTTTTGAAACTCTTTTTCCGGTTCAACTTATGAAAAACCCTTTTTGAAAGCATGACATATAACACAAGTAAGTTCATAATGTAATATAAAAGTAAAAGAATACAATTACCCGTCTTTCCTCCCCGAGGTCCTCTGGGAACCAAACGAGAGTACTTATACACATAGTGAAAATGATACGGTGAGCTTTTGCTCTCAATTCATTTCCAATATCAGTTGTTGTGGCCGACTTCAAATCATCCACTTATCATGCCAAATGGGTGTACTCCGGATGTACCCCGAAATCCTACTACCCAACTATCTGAGGAAGTCTAGCCCCTAAATGAGAGAGGGAATTGGACAATAGTAGTCACGGTTGCACCGGCAAGCCCGATGCCGCCCGGTGTGCGTGAAACTCTACCATGCTAGAATGAAAGGTTGCAACCTTGTATGCAATGCACATTTATAACATTTAACATATCACATTAGGAGGACAACAAAGTAGGTTGCCTCCGAGCAGTTATAAGACCGCACGTTGGCAAGTAAACACACGAGGCATGCTTTGATATTTAATTTCACTTGTAATACGCATGGAGTTATTAGAATATTAAACGGGCAGCCATGTAACACATGTAAATCAAGTCATATAACTCATTTCGGGGTTCACGTAATCAAGTAATAAGTTTATGCAAGCATGCAACGACGTCTACATAGGACCGGGTGCAAGAAAAGTCTTCTTATCAAAATGTAATCATTGGGAATCACATTTCAAGCATACCTAACATTTATTAGGCAGCCCACTAATCGCAGAATTAGACACAAAAACCATAGGATCAACACTTAGCGAGTTTTCATAGTCAATAGGGTTTCAATTCATGCTTATACGTGCGATTAAGCCGCAAGTTGTCACGTAATTAAACCCAAGCCATGCATCGGTTAATTAAAACATCCTCAATCATCCAAAACAGTCCATACAACATCCAAGTTCCACAATCCCAAGCATTCGATACCACAAGAGAAGTTACAACATTTTTCAAAGCATATCACTAGACAAAGACCTCACTGCAATGGTCTGTTTTCCCACAATCATTTAGACAATACAAAAATCTCCAATTCTAGTGAATAAAATTTCAAATTAAATCTTATTGAGTGAACTGAATCCAGAAACAAACCTCGCAACATTTGGAGTTCGGATTCAACAGTTATAGCTAAAACCGTGATACTACGCAAAATTGTCCAAATTCATACATATTTCAAAAATTGCCATTTTTGAGGGTCTTAGGGTCAAATTTAGCTTTAGTCTATTTCTGACAAAAATGTCAAGAACTAAAAAATATAGAAACCTACCAAATTTAATGCATTTTAGATATCATTTACTAAGTCAAAACCGTTTCGTTCTACAAGGGGAGTGAACTGCCAAAAACCTGCTCCATTTTCCCAGATTTTCCAGATTTAGACACCCTTCGATGTTTTGCCATTTTGGAGACCTTAGAGTCAAAATTGGCCTTGGCCTCTTTCTACAAAAAATGCTCAGAACTGGAAAAACTAGTTACCTACCAATTTTCATAGATTTTGAACATCATCTACCAGGCCAAATTCACTTCGCTCTAACAAGTCAGAAATCTGCCATTTTCGCGATTGTAATATCTCCAAGTTCTAGCTAAATATATTGCCATGCATGGTTACAAAAGCTCATGTACACACATATACCACAAGTACAGAGGTAAAAATAGACATATGAAGGCATGCATGTGGTTTTTGAAAGCTTTTAAAAAAGATTAACCCTCACCTTAGCCTATTGACAACAAATGATGCTCAAAACTCTTGAAGATGCACAAATGGTCTTCTCTCCTTGTTTGGCCAAGAGATATTGCTTGATTTCCTTAATTTCTAGCTGAGTTACCATGTCCTTAGTATGTGCATGTTGTTAGAACAAAAGGGAGATGAAAGAAAAGCTATATACCTAGGGCCAAAATGGGTGTTCTATGAGTTTGCATGCAAATCTCCTTGCTTCTTGCTTGCTTGGTCGAGCTTCCTAGAGTTATTGAATGTCTAGGAGAGCCTTAGAATGAGAGCTTAAGCTATGGAGCCTAAGGTTGCAGCCAAGGCCGAGAGAAAGAGAGTGTAAATGAGAGAATGAGAAGTTTGAAAAGAATGAAATGTTTGTGTGAGCATGTGTCGGCCTTGAGCTTCTAAAATTTTTGATTTTGTGTCATCTAAAGCATGTTTTGAATTGTCTTAGCATGGGCATTTGAGTGGGCCGAGAATGTGGAGCATTGGGTAGGGTTTTAGGTCATTTTTTTAATGCATTGTTTGAAGTAATTGTCATAGTTTGTCTAGGCTTAGTTTAATTTATGCAAATGTAGTTCAAAAGCAAGGTATGGCTGGCCAAGGCAAGTGGAAATTCTGAATTTTTGTCTTGTTTTGAGCTTTATTTTATTGTGTGTGCGTGGGATATACAAAAGAATAAAGAATAAGAATGTTTAGCTTTTCATGAAATTTCGTATTCTAGTGAATTGAATTAGAATTATAATATTAGTTAATGGAATTTGTAGGATTAATTAATGATCTAGTGCTTTGTGTAAGATGCTTTCTTGATTAATGCACTACGAGGTAAGGCACGAACTACGAGACGAATGCACGTTTCCCAAGCAAATACACACAACCCTAAATGAATGCACGTAATTCAATGCAAGGCACATAAAACGAGACATGACTCTTAAACCTAGGTCAAGGCATGCAATTCTAGGTTAGGGCACACGAAACGACATATCACACGTAAATCGAGGTCGAGTCTCACAGTGATGGTTTAGGTTGTTGTCCTTTTCGCGGCTAACAACGTACGATCCGGGATGGAAAAGCAGTGCAAAAGAAGAAAAGTGTCCCGAAACTGATGAAAATGTTCAATTTTGGGCTCTGAAAATAAGTGTAGCCGAGCAGGCTTGATGCCCCAGTCGTAGAGTTCTTGGAGAGCTTTTCAACGGTATGTTGTGCGCCACGTAACTCTTTACGAATCAAAAGTTACGGGCACCAGAGCGACGGATACCTGGTCACAAGCCCCACGCCCTCGGTTTGTGGGCCCAGCCTCTATGTGAAGCGAAGTCGGTACAGTGGGATTTGGTAATAGAAATGTGATGGATTAGGTTGTCGTCCTTTTCGCGGCTCATGACGTACGATCCGGGACGAAAAAACTGTGCAAAGGAAGAAAAGTGTCCCGAAATTGATGAAAACGTTCGATTTTGGGCTCCAAAAATAGGTACAGCCGAGTAGGCTTGTTGTTCTCGTCGTAGAGGTCTTAGAGAGCTTTCCAATAGTATGCCATGCGCCGCGTAACTCGTGACGGATCAAAAGTTATGGGCACCGGAGCGACGGATACCTGGTCACAAGTCCCACGACCTCGGTTTGCGCGCCCAGCCTCTACGTGAAATGAAGTTGTCTTGCCCAAGGTGTCGTGGGATTCGGTAATAGAAAGGTGATGGATTAGGTTGTCGTCCTTTAAGCTGCTAACGACGTACAATCCGGGACGAAAAAACAGCACAAAAGAAGAAAAGTGTCCCAAAACTAATTAAAAAGTTTGATTTTAGGCTTCGAAAATAGGTACAGCAAGGCAGGCTTGTTGCCCCCTTCGTAGAGCTCTCGGAGAGCTTTCCAACGGTATGTTGTGCGCCGCGTAACTCCTTACGGATCAAAAGTTATGGGCACCGGAGTGACGGAGACCTGGTCTTAAGCCCCATGCCCTCGGTTTGCGGGCCCAACCTCTACGTGAAGCGAAGTTGTCTTGCCCAAGGTACAGTGGGATTCGGTAATAGAAATGTGATGGATTAGGTTTTCGTCCTTTTCGCGGCTCACGACGTACGATCCGGGACGAAAAACCTGCGCAAAGGAAGGAAAGTGTCCTGAAACTGATGAAAACGTTCGATTTTGTGCTCTAAAAATAGGAGCAGCCGAGCAGGCTTGCTACCCCAGTCGTAGAGCTCTTGGGCGGCTTTCCAACTGTATGCTGTGCGCCGCGTAACTCGTGACAGATCAAAAGTTAAGGGCGCTGGAGCGACAAATACTTGGTCACAAGACCTACGCCCTCGGTTTACGGGCCATGCCTCTATGTGAAGTGAAATTGTCTTGCCCAAGGTACCGTGGGATTCTGTAATAGAAATGTGATGGATTAGATTGTCGCCCTTTCGCGGCTAACGACGTATGATCCGTGATGAAAAAATAGCGCAAAAGAATAAAAGTGTCCCGAAACTAATGAAAACGTTTGATTTTACCCTCCGAAAATAGGTGCAGCCAAGCAGGCTTGCTGCCCCCATCGTAGAACTCTTGCAGAGCTTTCCAACGGTATGTTGTGCGCCGCGTAAATCCTTACGGATCAAAAGTTATGGGCACCGGAATGACGGAGACATGGTCCCAAGGCCCACACCCTCGGTTTGCGGGCCTAGCCTCTAAGTGAAGCGAAGTTGTCTTGCCCAAGGTACAGTGGGATTCGGTAATAGAAATGTGATAGATTAGGTTGTCGTACTTTTCGTGGGACGAAAAGACTTTGCAAAGGAAGAAAAGTGTCCCGAAATTGATGAAAACGTTCGATTTTGTGCTCCAAAAATAGGTGCAGCCGAGCAGGCTTGTTGCCCCTGTCATAGAGCTCTCGTAGAGATTTCCAACGGTATGCTATGCGCCGCGTAACTTGTGACGGATCAAAAGTTATGGGCACTGGAGCGATGGATACCTGGTCACAAGCCTCACACCCTCGGTTTGTGGGCCCAACCTCCACGTGAAGTGAAGTTGTCTTGCCCAAGGTGCCGTGAGATTCTGTATTAGAAATGTGATAGATTAGGCTGTCGTTCTTTTCACGACTAACGACGTACGATCCAGGACGGAAAAATAGCGCAAAAGAAAAAAAATATCCCGAAACTGATGAAAATGTTCAATTTTGAGATCAGAAAATAGGTGCAGCCTAGAAAGCTTGCTGCCCCCGTCGTAGAGCTCTCGGAGAGCTTTCCAACGGTACGCTGTGCGCAGCGTAAGTCCTTACGGATCAAAAGTTATGGGCACCGAAGTGACGAAAACGTGGTCCCAAGCCCCACGCCCTCGGTTTGCGGGCCCAGCATCTACGTGAAGTGAAGTTGTCTTGCCCAAGGTACAGTGGCATTCGGTATTGGAAATGTTACAAATTAGGTTGTCGTCTTTTTCGCAACTCACGACGTACGATCTGGGACGAAAAAACTTTGCAAAGGAAGAAAAGTGTCCCGAAACTGATGAAAACGTTCAATTTTGGACTCCAAAAATAGGAACAGCAGAGCAGGCTTGCTGCCCGCGTCGTAGAGCTCTCGGAGATATTTCCAACGGTATGCTGTGCGCCGCGTAACTCGTGACGGATCAAAAGTTATGGGCACTGGAGCGATGGATACCTGGTCACAAGCCTCACACCCTCGATTCGTGGGCCCAGCCTCAACGTGAAGTGAAATTGTCTTGCCCAAGATACCGTGAGATTCTGTAATAGAAATGTGATGGATTAGGTTGTCGTCCTTTTCGCTGCTAACGACGTACGATCTGGGACGGAAAGATAGCGCAAAAGAAGAAAAGTGTCCCGAAACTGATGAAAACGTTCAATTTTGGGATTAGAAAATAGGTGCAGCCGAGAAAGCTTGCTACCTCGGTCGTAGAGCTCTCAGAGAGCTTTCCAACGGTATGCTGTGCGCCGCGTAACTCCTTACGAATCAAAAGTTATAGGCACTAGAGTGACGGAGACCTGGTCTCAAGCCCCACGCCCTCGGTTTGCGGGCCTAGCCTCTATGTGAAGCGAAGTTGTCTTGCCCAAGGTACAATGGGATTCGGTAACAGAAATGTGATCGATTAGGTTGTCGTCCTTATCGCGGCTTACGACGTACAATATGAGACGGAAAAATAGCGCAAAAGAAGAAAACTAGCCCGAAACTGATGAAAATTTTAGATTTTGGGCTCTGAAAATATGAGCAGCCAAGCTGGCTTGCTGCCCCCGTCGTAGATCACCCGGAGAGCTTCCCAACGGTATGTTGTGTGCCGCGTAACTCCTTACGGATCAAAAGTTATGGGCACCGGAGTGATGGAGACCTGGTCCCAAGCCCCACGCCCTCGGTTTGTGGGCCCAGCCTCTACGTGAAGCGAAGTTGTTTTGCCCAAGGTACAGTGGGATTCAGTAATAGAAATGTTACAGATTAGGTTGTCGTCCTTTTCGCAGCTCACGACGTACGATCCGAGACGAAAAAACTGCGCAAAGGAAGAAAAGTGTCTCGAAGCTGATTAAAACGTTCAATTTCGGGATCCGAAAACAGGTGCTGCCGAGAAAGCTTGCGGCCCCTATCGTAGAGCTCTCGGAGATATTTCCAATAGTATGCTGTGCGCCGCGCAACTCTTGACAAATCAAAAGTTATGTGCACCGGAATGACAGATATCTGGTTACAAGCCCCACACCCTCGATTTACGGGCCCAGCCTCTACGTGAAACGAAGTTGCCTTGCCCAAGGTACAGTGGGACTCGGTAATAGAAATGTGATGGATTAGGTTGTCGTCCTTTTCGCGGCTCACGACGTACGATCAGGGATAAAAAAACTGCGCAAAGGAAGAAAAGTGTACCGAAACTGATGAAAACGTTCAATTTTGGGCTCCAAAAATAGGTGCAGCCGAGCAGGCCTGTTGCCCCCGTATTAGAGCTCTCGGAGAGCTTTCTAACGGTATGCAGTGTGCCGCGTAACTCGTGACGAATCAAAAGTTATGGGCACCGGAGCGACGGATACCTGGTCACAAGCCCCACGCCCTCGGTTTGCTGGCACAGCCTCTACGTGAAGTGAAGTTGTCTTGCCCAAGGTGTCGTGGGATTCAGTCATAGAAATGTGATGGAATAGGCTGTCGTCATTTTCGCGGCTAACGACGTACAATCCGAGACGGCAAAATAGCTCAAAAGTAGAAAACTATCCCGAAACTGATGAAAACATTCAATTTTGGGATCCAAAAATAGGTCCAGCCGAGATAGCTTGCTGCCTCCGTCGCAGATCTCTCGGAGAGCTCTCCAACGGTATGATGTGCGCTGCGTAACTCCTTACGAATCAAAAGATATGGGCACCAGAGTGACGGAGACCTGGTACCAAGCCCCACGCCCTCGGTTTGCGGGCCCAGCCTCTACGTGAAGTGAAGTTGTCTTGCCTAAGGTACAGTGGGATTCGGTAATAGAAATGTGATGGACTAGGTTGTCCTTTTCGCGGCTCACGACGTACGATTCGGGACGATAAAACTGCGCAAATGAAGGAAAGTGTCCCGAAACTAATGGAAAAGTTCAATTTTGGGCTCCAAAAATAGGTACTGCCAAGCAGGCTGTCTGCACCCATCGTAGAGCTCTCGCAGAGCTTTCCAACGGTATGCTGTGTGCAGCGTAACTCCTTACGGATCAAAAGTTATGGCACCGGAGTGACAGAGACATGGTCCCAAGCCCTACGCCCTCAGTTTGCGGGCCCAGCCTCTACGTGAAGCGAAGTTGTCTTGCCCAAGGTACAGTGGGATTTGGTAATAGAAATGTTATAGATTAGGTTGTCGTCCTTTTTGCGGCACACGACGTACAATTCGGGACGAAAAAACTTCGGAAAAAAAGAAAAGTGTCCCAAAATTGATGAAAATGTTCGATTTTAGGCTCCAAAAATAGGTGCAGCCGAGCATGCTTGCTGCCCCCGTCGTAGAGCTCTCGGAGAGGTTTCCAACTGTATGCTGTGCGCCGCGTAACTTATGACGGATCAAAAGTTTTGGGCACTAGAGCAACGGATAGCTGGTCACAAGCCCCACGCCCTCGGTTTGCGGACCCAACCCTTACATGAAGCGAAGTTGCCTTGCCTAACGTACAATGGGATTTAGTAATAGAAATGTGATGGATTAGGTTGTCGTCCTTTTTGCGACTCACGACGTACGATCTGGGATAAAAAAATTGTACAAAGGAAGAAAAGTGTCCCGAAACTGATGAAAACATTTGATTTTGGGCTCCAAAAATAGGTACAGCTGAGCAGGCTTGTTGCCCCCTTCGTAGAGCTCTTAGAGAGCTTTCCAACGGTATGTTGTGCGCCGCGTAATTAGTGACGGATCAAAAGTTATGGGCACCGGAGCGACGGATACCTGGCTACAAGCCCGACGCCCTCGGTTTGTGGGCCCAGCCTCTACGTGAAGTGAAGTTGTCTTGCCCAAGGTGTCATGTGATTCGGTAATAGAAATGTGATGGATTAGGTCGTCGTCCTTTTCGCGGCCAACGACGTACGATCCGAGGAAGAAAAACAGTGCAAAAGAAGAAAAGTGTTCCAAAACTGATGAAAACGTTCTATTTTGGGCTTCGAAAATAGGTGAAGCCAAGCAAGCTTGCTACCCCCGTCGTAGAGCGCTTAGAGAGCTTTTCAACGGTATGTTGTGCGCCACGTAACTCTTTACGGATCAAAAGTTATGGGCACCGGAGTGACGAAGACCTGGTCCCAAGCCCCACGCCCTCGGTTTGCGGGCCCAGCCTCTACGTGAAACAAAGTTGTCTTGCCCAACGTACCGTGGGATTCGCTAATAGAAATGTGATGGATTAGGTTGTCTTCCTTTTCGCGGCTCACGACGTGTGATCCAGGATAAAAAAAACTGCGCAAAAGAAGGAAAGTGTCCTGAAACTGATGAAAACGTTCGATTTTGCGCTATGAAAATAGGAGCAGCCAAGCAGGCTTGCCGCCTCCATCGTAGAGCTCTTGGAGAGCTTTCCAACTGTATGTTGTGCGCCGCGTAACTCGTGACGGATCAAAAGTTATGAGCAACGGAGCGACGGATACTTGGTTACAAGACCTACGCCCTCGGTTTGTGGGCCATGCCTCTATGGGAAGTGAAGTTGTCTTGCCCAAGGTGTCATGGGATTCGATAATAGAAATGTGATGGATTAGGTTGTCTCCCTTTTCGCGGCTAACGACGTATGATCCCGAAAGTAATGAAAACGTTCTATTTTGGGCTCCGAAAATAGGTGCAGCCTAGCAGGCTTGCTGCCCCCGTCGTAGAGCTCTCACAGAGCTTTCCAACGGTATGCTGTGCGCCGCGTAACTCCTTACCGATCAAAAGTTATGGGCACCGGAGTGATGAAGACATGGTCCCAAGCCCCACGCCCTCAGTTTGCGGGCCCAGCCTCTACATGAATCGAAGTTGTCTTCCCCAAGGAATAGTGGGATTTGGTAATATAAATGTGATAGATTAGGTTGCCGTCCTTTTTGCAGCTCATGACGTACGATTTGGGACGAAAAAACTTTGCAAAAGAAGAAAAGTGTCCCGAAACTGATGAAAACGTTCGATTTTAGGCTCCAAAAATAGGTGCAGCCGTGCAGGCTTGCTGCCCCCGTCATAGAGCTCTCGGAGAGATTTCCAATGGTATGTTGTGCGCCGCGTAACTCATGACCGATCAAAAGTTATGGGCACTGGAACGACGGATACCTAGTCATAAGCCCCACGCCCTCGGTTTGCGGGCCCAGCCTCTATGTGAAGTGAAGTTGTCTTGCCCAAGGTGCAGTGAGATTCTATAATAGAAATGCGATGGATTAGGTTGTCATCCTTTTCGCCGCTAACGACGTACGATCCGAGACGGAGAAACAGCACAAAAGAAGAAAAGTGTCCCAAAACTGATTAAAATGTTCAATTTTGGGATCCAAAAATAGGTGCAGCCGAGGCAGCTTGCTGCCCCCGTCGCAGAGCTTTGGGAGAGCTCTTCAACGGTATGCTGTGCGCCGCGTAACTCCTTACGAATCAAAAGTTATGGGCACCAGAGTGACAGAGACCTGGTACCAAGCCCTACGCCCTCGGTTTGCGGGCCCAGCCTCTACGTGAAGCAAAGTTGTCTTGCTCAAGGTACAGTGGGATTCGATAATAGAAATGTGATCGATTAGGTTGTCGTCCTTCTCGCGGCTCATGACGTACGATCCGGGACGATAAAACTCCGCAAATGAAGGAAAGTGTCCCAAAACTGATGAAAACGTTTAATTTTGGGCTCTGAAAATAGGTACATCCGAGCAGGCTAGCTACCCCCGTCGTAGAGCTCTCGCAAAGCTTTCCAACGGTATGCTGTACGCAGTGTAACTCCTTACGGATCAAAAGTTATGGGCACCGGAGTGACAGAGACATGGTCCCAAGCCCCACGCGCTCTGTTTGCAGGCCCCGCCTCTATAAGAAGTGAAGTTGTCTAGCCCAAGGTACCATGGGATTCGGTAATAGGAATGTGATGGATTAGGTTGTCGTTCTTTTTGCGGCTCTCGACGTACGATCTGGGACGGAGAAACAGCGCAAAAGAAGAAAAGTGTCTCAAAACTGATGAAAACTTTCAATTTTGGGATCCAAAAATAGGTGCAGCCGAGACAGCTTGCTGCCCCCGTAACAGAGCTCTGGGAGAGCTCTTCAACGGTATGTTGTGCGCTGCGTAACTCCTTACGAATCAAAAGTTATGGGTACTAGACTGACGGAGACTTGGTACCAAGCCCCTCGCCCTCGGTTTACGGGCCCAGCCTCTACGTAAAGCGAAGTTGTCTTGCCCAAGGTATAGTGGGATTCGGTAATAGAAATATGATCGATTAGGTTGTCGTCCTTCTCGCGGCTCACGACGTACGATCCGGGACGATAAAACTGCGCAAATGAAGTAAAGTGTCCCAAAACTGATGAAAACATTCAATTTTGGGCTCTGAAAATAGGTACAGCCGAGCAGGCTGGCTACCCCAGACGTAGAGCTCTCGTAGAGCTTTCCAACGGTATGCTGTACGTAGCGTAACTCCTTACGGATCAAAAGTTATGGGCACCGGAGTGATAGAGACATGGTCCCAAGCCCCATGCACTCGGTTTGCGGGCCCAGCCTCTACATGAAGCCAAGTTGTCTTGCCCAAGGTACAGTGGGATTCGGTAATAGAAATGTTATAGATTAGGTTGTCGTCCTTTTCGCGGCTCACGACGTACGATCCGGGACGAAAAAACTGCGCAAAGAAAGAAAAGTGTCCCAAAACTGAAGAAAATATTCGATTTTGGGCTCCAAAAATAGGTGCAACCGAGCAGGCTTGCTGCCCCTATCGTAGAGCTCTCGGAGAGGTTTCCAACGGTATGTTGTGCGCCGTGTAGCTCGTGATGGATCAAAAGTTTTGGGCACTGGAGCGACAGATAGCTGGTCACAATCCCCACGCCCTCGGTTTGCCGGCCCAACCTCAACGTGAAGCGAAGTTGCCTTGCCTTATGTACAGTGGGATTCAGTAATAGAAATGTGTTGGATTAGGTTGTGGTCCTTTTCGCGGCTCACGACGTACGATTTGGGGCAAAAAAACTACGCAAAGGAAGAAAAGTGTCCCGAAATTGATGAAAATATTCGATTTTGGGCTCCAAAAATAGGTGCAGCCGAGCAGGCTTGTTGTCCCTGTCGTAGAGCTCTCGGAGTGCTTTCCAACGGTATGCGGTGTGCCGCGTAACTCGTGATGGATCAAAAGTTATGGGCACCGGAGTGACGGATACCTGGTCACATACCCCACGCCCTCGGTTTGCGGGCCTAGCCTCTATGTGAAGTGAAGTTGTCTTGCCCAAGGTGTCGTTGGATTCGGTAATAGAAATGTGATGGATTAGATTGTCGTCCTTTTTGCGGCTAACGATGTACGATCTAGGACAGAAAAACAGCGCAAAAGAAGAAAAGTGTCCCAAAATTGATGAAAATGTTCGATTTTGGGCTTCGAAAATAGGTACAGCCAAGCAAGGTTGCTGCCCCCGTCGTAGAACTCTCGGAGAGCTTTCCAACGGTATGTTGTGCGCCGTGTAACTCCTTACGGATCAAAAGTTATGGGCACCGGAGTGACGGAGACCTGGTCCCAAGCCCCACGCCCTCGGTTTGCAGGCCTAGCCTCTACATGAAGCGAAGTTGTCTTGCCCAAGGTACCGTGGGATTCAGTAATAGAAATGTGATGGATTAGGTTGTCGTCCTTTTCGCGGCTCACGACGTACGATCCGGGACGAAAAAAATCCGCGAAGGAAGCAAAATGTCTCGAAACTGATGAAAACGTTCGATTTTGGGCTCCGAAAATAGATGTAGCCAAGCAGGCTTGCTACCCCTATCGTAGAGCTCTTGGAGAGCTTTTCAACGGTATGCTGTGCGCCACGTAACTCGTGACGGATCAGAAGTTATGGGTACCAGAGCGACAGATACCAGGTTACAAGCCCTACGCCATCGGTTTACAGGCCCAACCTCTACATGAAGAGAAGTTGTCTTGCCCAAGGTGCTGTGGGATTTGGTAATAGAAATATGATGGATTAGGTTGTCGTCCTTTTTGCGGCTAACGATGTATGATCCGGGACGGAAAAACAACGCAAAAGAAGAAAAGTGTTCCGAAACTGATGAAAACGTTCAATTTCGGGATCTGAAAATAGGTGCAGCCTAGCAGGTTTGCTGCCCCCGTCGTAGAGCTCTGGCGGAGCTTTCCAACGGTATGTTGTGCGTCATGTAACTCCTTAGGGATCAAAAGTTATGGGCAGCGGAGTGACAGTGACATGGTCCCAAGCCCCACGCCCTTGGTTTGCGGGCCCAGCCTCTACATGAAGCGAAGTTCTCTTGCCCAAGGTACAGTGGGATTCGGTAATAGAAATGTGATAGATTAGGTTATCATCCTTTTCGTGGCTCACGACGTACGATCAGGGATGAAAAAATTGCGCAAAGGAAGAAAAGTGTCCTGAAACTATTGAAAACGTTCGATTTTGGGCTCCAAAAATAGGTGCAGCCGAGTTGGCTTGCTGCCTCCGTCGTAGAGGTCTCGGAGAGATTTCCAACGGTATGTTGTGCACCGCGTAACTCATGACGGATCAAAAGTTATGGGCACTGGAGTGATGGATACCTAGTCACAAGCCCCACGCCCTCGATTTGCGGGCCCAGCATCTACGTTCAGTGAAGTTGTCTTGCCCAAAGTGCCATGGGATTCTGTAATAGAAATGTGATGGATTAGGTTGTCGTCCTTTTCACGGCTAACGACTTACGATCTGGGACGGAAAAACAGCGGAAAAGAAGAAAAGTGTACCAAAACTGATTAAAAAGTTTGATTTTGGGCTCCGAAAACTGGTGCAGCCAAGCAGGCTTGATGCCCCCTTCGTAGAGGTCTCCGAGAGCTTTCCAACGGTATGTTGTGTGCCACGTAACTCCTTACGAATCAAAAGTTATGGGCACCGGAACGACAGATACTTGGTCACAAGCCCCACAACGTTGGTATGCGGGCCCAGCCTCTACGTGAAGCGAAGTTGTCTTGCCCATGGTATAGTGGGATTTGGTAATAGAAATGTGTGGATTAGGTTGTCGTCCTTTTTACGGCTCACGACGTACGATCCGGGATGAAAAAACTCCGCAAAGGAAGAAAAATGTCCCAAAACTGATGAAAATGTTCAATTTTGGGCACTGAAAATAAGTGCAGCAAAGCAGGCTTGCTGCCTCTGTCATAGAGCTCTCAAAGAGCTTTCCTACGATATGCTGTGCGCCACGTAACTCGTGACGGATCAAAAGTTATGGGCACCGGAGCGACGGATACCTGGTCATAAGCCCCACGCCCTCAGTTTGTGGGCCCAGCCTCTATGTTAAATGAAGTTGTCTTGCCCAAGGTGTCGTGGTTTACGTAATAGAAATGTGATGGATTAGGTTGTCGTCCTTTTCGGGGAAAATGACATACGATCCGGGGCGAAAAAACAGCGCAAAAGAAGAAAAGTGTCCAGAAACTGATGAAAATGTTCTATTTTGGGCTTTGAAAAGAGGTGCAGCCAAGCAGGCTTGCTGCCCCCGTCGTAGAGCTCTCGGAGAGCTTTCCAACTATATGTTGTGCGCCGCGTAACTCCTTATGGATAAAAAGTTATGGGCACCGAAGTGACGGAGACATGGTCCCAAGCCCCACGCCCTCGGTTTGTGGGCTCAGCCACTACGTGAAGTGAAGTTGTCTTGCCCAAGGTACCGTGGGATTCGGTAATAGATATGTGATGGATTAGGTTGTCATCCTTTTCGCGGCTCACGATGTATGATCCGGGATGAAAAAACTGCGCAAAGGAAGGAAAGTATCTCAAAACTGATGAAAACGTTCGATTTTGCGCTCCGAAAATAGGTACAGCTGCGCAGGCTTGCTATCCCCGTCGTAGAACTCTCGGAGAGCTTTCGAACGGTATGCTATGCGTCGCGTAACTCATGGCGGATCAAAAGTTATGGGCATCAGAGCGACGGATACTTGGTCACAAGCCCTACGCCCTCAGTTTGCGGGCCATGCCTCTACGTGAAGTGAAGTTGTCTTGTCCAAGGTGCCGTGGGATTTAGTAATAGAAATGTGATGGATTAGGTTGTCATCCTTTTCGGGGAAAATGACATACGATCCGGGGCGAAAAAATAGCGCAAAAGAAGAAAAGTATCCTAAAACTGATGAAAATGTTTGATTTTGGGCTTCGAAAACAGGTGCAGCTGAGCAGGAATACTGCCCTAGTCATAGAGCTCTCGCAGAGCTTTTCAACGGTATGCTGTGCACCGCGTAACTCCTTATGGATCAAAAGTTATGGGTACCGGAGTGACGGAGACATGGTCCCAAGCCCCACGCCCTCGTTTTGTGGGCTCAGCCACTACATGAAGTGAAGTTGTCTTGCCCAAGGTACTGTGGGATTCGGTAATAGATATGTGATGGATTAGGTTGTCGTCCTTTTCGCGGCTCACAACGTACGATCCGGGATGAAAAAACTACGCAAAGAAAGGAAAGTGTCTCAAAACTGATGAAAACGTTCGATTTTGAGCTCCGAAAATAGGTACAGCCGAGCAGGCTAGCTATCCCAGTCGTAGAGCCCTCGGAGAGCTTTCGAACGGTATGCTGTGCGTCGCGTAACTCATGACGGATCAAAAGTTATGGGCACCAGAGCGACAGATACTTGGTCACAAGCCCTACGCCCTCAGTTTGCGGGCCATGCCTCTACGTGAAGTGAAGTTGTCTTGTCCAAGGTGCCGTGGGATTTAGTAATAGAAATGTGATGGATTAGGTTGTCGTCCTTTTCGCAGCTAACGACGTATGATCTGGGACAAAAAAAAAGCGCAAAAGAAGAAAAGTATCCTAAAACTGATGAAAATGTTTGATTTTGGGCTTTGAAAACAGGTGCAGCTGAGCAGGAATGTTGCCCTAGTCATAGAGCTCTCGCAGAGCTCTTCAACGGTATGCTGTGCCCCGCGTAACTCCTTACGGATCAAAAGTTATGGGCACCGGAGTGACGGTGACATGGTCCCAAGCCCCACGCCCTCGGTTTGAGGGCCCGGCCTCTACGTGAAGTGAAGTTGTCTTGCCCAAGGTACAGTAGGATTCGGTAATAGAAATGTGATAGATTAGGTTGTCGTCCTTTTCGTGGATCACGACGTACGATCCGGGATGAAAAAACTACGCAAAGGAAGAAAAGTGTCCCGAAAGTGATGAAAATGCTCGATTTTGGGGTCCAAAAATAGGTGCAGCCAAGCAAGCTTGCTGCCCCTATCGTAGAGCTTTTGGAGAGGTTTTCAACGATATGCTGTGCGCCGCGTAACTCGTGACGGATCAAAAGTTTTGGGCACTGGAGCGACGGATACCTGATCACAAGCCCCACGTCCTCGGTTTGCGGGTGCAGCCTCTACGTGAAGTGAAGTTATCTTGCCCAAGGTGCCTTGGGATTCTGTAATTGAAATGTGATGGATTAGGTTGTCGTCCTTTTCGCGGCTAACGACTTACGATCTTGGACGAAAAAACAGTGCAAAAGAAGAAAGGTGTCCCGAAACTAATGAAAATGAATAATTTTGAGATTCGAAAATAGGTGCAGGCAGAAAGCTTGCAGCCCCCGTTGTAGAGCTCTCGGAGAGCTTTCCAACGGTATGCTGTGCGCTGCGTAACTCCTTACGAATCAAAAGTTATGGGCACCAGAGTGACGGAGACCTGGTCCTAAGCCCCATGCCTCGGTTTGCGGGCCCAGCCTCTAACTGAAACGAAGTTGTCTTTCCCAAGGTACAGTGAGATTTGGTAATAGAAATGTGATGGATTAGGTTGTCGTCCTTTTCGCGGCTCACGACGTACTATCCGTGATGAAAAAACTAATAAAGAAAGAAAAGTGTCCCAAAACTAATGAAAACGTTCAATTTTGGGCTCCGAAAATAGGTACAGCCGAGCAGACTTGCTGCCCCCGTCGTAGAGCTTTCGCAGAGCTTTCCAACGGTATGCTGTGCCCCGCGTAACTCCTTACGGATCAAAAGTTATGGGCACCTGAGTGACAGAGACATGGTCCTGAGCCCCACGCCCTCGATTTGCGGGCCCAGCCTCTACATGAAGCGAAGATGTCTTGTCCAAGGTACAGTGGGATTCGGTAATAGAAATGTTATAGATTAGGTTGTCGTCCTTTTCGCGGCTCACGACGTACGATCCGGGATGAAAAAATTGCGCAAAAGAATGAAAGTGTCATGAAACTGATGAAAATGTTCGATTTTGGGCTCCAAAAATAGGTACAGCTGAGCAAGCTTGCTGCCCCTATCGTAGAGCTCTTGGAGAGGTTTCCAACGATATGCTGTGCGCTGCGTAACTCGTGACAGATCAAAAGTTTTGGGCATTGGAGCGACGGATACCTGGTCACAAGCCCCACTCCCTCGGTTTGCGGGCGCAGCCTCTACGTGAAGTGAAGTTATCTTGCCCAAGGTGCCGTGGGATTCTGTAATAGAAATGTGACGGATTAGGTTGTTGTCCTTTTCGCGGCTCACGACGTATGATCTGGGACGAAAAAACTGTGCAAAAGAAGAAAAGTGTCTCGAAACTGATGAAAACGTTCAATTTTGGGATCCCAAAATAGGTGCAGCCGAGCAGGTTTGCTGCCCCGTCATAGAGCTCTCGGAGAGCTTTCCAACGGTATGCTGTACGCCGCGTAACTCGTGACGGATCAAAAGTTATGGGCACCGGAGCGACGGATACCTGGTCATAAACCCCACGCCCTCAGTTTGCGGGCCTAGCCTCTACGTGAAGTCTTGCCTAAGGTGTCGTGGGATTCAGTAATAGAAATGTGATGGATTAGGTTGTCGTCCTTTTCGCTGCTAACGACGTACGATCCGGGACGAAAAAACAGCGCAAAAGAAGAAAAGTGTCCCGAAACTGATGAAAACGTTTGATTTTGGGATCTAAAACTAGGTGCAACCGAGTAGGTTTGCTGCCCCCGTCATAGAGCTCTCGGAGAGCTTTCCAACGGTATGTTGTACGCCGCGTAACTCGTGACGGATCAAAAGTTATGGGCACTAGAGCGATGGATACCTGGTCATAAACCCCATGCCCTCAGTTTGCGGGCCTAGCCTCTACGTGAAGTCTTGCCTAAGGTGCCGTGGGATTCAGTAATAGAAATGTGATGGATTAGGTTGTCGTCCTTTTTGCGGCTAACGACGTACGATCCGGGACGGAAAAACAGAGCAAAAGAAGAAAAGTGTCCCGAAACTGATGAAAACATTGGATTTTGGGCTCCAAAAATAGGTGCTGTGTAGCAGTCTTGCTGCCCCCGTCATAGACATCTCGGAGAGCTTTCCAACGGTATGCTGTGCGCCACGTAGCGCCTTGCGGATCAAAAGTTATAGGCACCGGAGTGACGGATACCTGGTCCCAAGCCCCACGCCGTCGGTTTGCGGGCCCAGCCACTACGTGAAGCGAAGTTGTCTTGCCCAAGGTACTGTGGGATTCGGTAATAGAAATGTGATGGATTAGGTTGTCGTCCTTTTCCCAGCTCGCGACGTACGATCCAGGACGAAAAAACTGCGCTAAGGAAGAAAAGTGTTCCGAAACTGATGAAAACATTCGATTTCGAGATGCGAAAATAGGTGCAACCGAGAAAGCTTGCTGCCCCTGTCGTAGAGCTCACGGAGAGCTTTCCAACGGTATGCTGTGCGCCGCGTAATTCCTTACAGATCAAAAGTTATGGGCACCGGAGCGACGGATACCTGGTCAGAAGCCCCACGCCCTCGGTTTGCGGGCTCAGCCTCTACGTGAAGCGAAGTTGTCTTGCCCAAGGTATAATGGGATTTGGTAAGAGAAATGTGATGGATTAGGTTGTCGTCCTTTTTGGGGCTCACGACGTACGATCTGTGATGAAAAAACTGTGCAAAGGAAGAAAAGTGTCCCAAAATTGATGATAACATTGAATTTTGGGCTCCAAAAATTGGTGCAGCCAAGCAAGCTTGCTGCCCCCGTTGTAGAGCTCTCGGAGAGCTTTTCAACGGTATGCTGTGCGCTGCGTAACTCGTGATGGATCAAAAGTTATGGGCACCGGAACGACGGATACCTGGTCACAAGCCCCACGCCCTCGGTTTGCGGGCCCAACCTCTATGTGAAGTGAAGTTGTCTTGCCCAAGGTGCCTTGGGATTTGATAATAGAAATGTGATGGATTAGGTTATCATCCTTTTCGCGGCTAACGACGTACGATCCGGGACAGAAAAATAGCGCAAAAGAAGAAAAGTGTCTAGAAACTAATGAAAACGTTCGATTTTGGGCTCTGTAAACAGGTGTACCCAAGCAAGCGTGCTGCCCTCGTCGTAGAGATCTCAGAGAGCTTTCCAACGGTATGCTGTGCACCGCGTAACTCCTTGCGGATCAAAAGTTATGAGCACCGGAGTGACGGAGACCTGGTCCCAAGCCCCACGCCGTCAGTTTGCAGGCCCAGCCTCTACGTGAAGCGAAGTTATGTTGCCCAAGGTACTGTGGGATTCGGTAATAGAAATGTGATTGATTAGGTTGTCATCCTTTTCGCGGCTCGCGACGTACGATCCAGGACGAAAAAACTGCGCTAAGGAAGAAAAGTGTCCTAAAACTGATGAAAACATTCGATTTTGGGATGCGAAAACAGTTGCAGCCGAGAAAGCTTGCTGCCCCCGTCGTAGAGCTCTTAGAGAGCTTTCCAACGATATGCTGTGCGCCGCGTAACTCCTTACGAATCAAAAGTTATGGGCACCGGAGTGACGGAGACCTGGTCCCAAGCCCCACACCCTCGATTTGCGGGCCTAGCCTCTACTTGAAGCGAAGTTGTCTTGCCTAAGGTATAGTGGGATTCGGTAATAAAAATGTGATGGATTAGGTTGTCATCTTTTTTGCGGCTCACGACATACGATCCAGGACGAAAAAACTGCGCAAAGGAAGGAAAGTATCCCGAAATTGATGAAAACATTCGATTTTGGGCTCCGAAAATAGGTGTTGCTGAGTAGGCTTGTTGCTCGCATCGTAGAGCTCTCAGAGAGCTTTCCAACGGTATGCTTTGCGCCGGTAACTCGTGACAGATCAAAAGTTATGGGCACCGGAGCGACGGATATCTGGTCACAAGCCCTACGCCATCGGTTTGCGGGCCCAGCCTCTACGTGAAGTAAAGTTGTCTTGTCTAAGGTGCCATGGGATTCGGTTATAGAAATGTGATGGATTAGGTTGTCGTCCTTTTCGCGGCTAACGACGTACGATCCGGGACGGAAAAACAGCGCAAAAGAAGAAAAGTATCCCGAAACTAATGAAAACATTCGATTTTGGGTTTCGAAACAGGTGCAGCCTAGCAAGCTTGCTACCCCCGTCGTAGAGCTCTCGGATAGCTTTCCAACAGTATGTTGTGTGCCGCGTAACTCCCTACGGATCAAAAGTTATGGGCACCGGAGTGACGGAGACATGGTCCTAAGCCCCATGCCCTCGGTTTGCGGGCCCAGCCTCTACGTGAAGCAAAGTTGTCTTGCCCAAATTTGTCACGCCCCAACCCGACCTATAGAGGTTAGACTAGGATGTGATCTAAACATTCATATCATTTCACGTAATTATTCGTTCATTAAAGTTTAACACTTAACGTCAACCTAAACTCCAAAAATTTTCCTGAAAACTGGTAGCATAACGGCTGCAATTGGGCTCTTTAGTTTGACCTAATTTCCTAAACGCCTCAAAACTTTCAGTCTCAAATTTGATTCCAACTAAGATTACTATTTATCACCAATTGAAATGTCTACTATTTATCTCAAGTCTCGTTTGATTAACACCTAGCATAGCAACTATGTCTCGTTTATGTGTCAATCATTGTTACAAAAGTACCTGTTGATCTTAGCTTACCAATGAGTACCTGCTTAAGATTGGATATATTCATTTTACTTATCCCTTTACCTAATACTTCATAAGCCTATGATAGACACTGAACCAAAGTAGCGATAGCAAAACGACCAGAAGAGTGTCTATCTAGTTATGATCAGTACAAACCAAAATTTGACCCCAAATTACAACGGGGGTCATTTACAATAGCAATGACAAACAACAAAAGAGATGACCTTCAAACAACATATCGTTCACAAAACAGCCACAAATACGTAAGGCACATAAGGCATGCAATAACTCCAAGGAGTCATCAATAGGCACGTTATCCTCAGGTACCTGTTCCTGATCTTCTTCGCCTGAGATGATAAAAAAGGGTGAGTCCTTATGAACTCAGCGAGGGGGAACGAGAAATAAGTTTTGAAACTCTTCCGGTTCAACTTATGAAAACCCTTTTTGCAAGCATGACATATATCACAAGTAAGTTCATAATGTAATATAAAAGTAAAAGAACACAATTACCCGTCTTTCCTCCCCGAGGTCCTCTAGGAACCAAGCGAGAGTACTTATACACATAGTGAAAAAGATACGGTGAGCTTTTTCTCTCAGTTTATTTCTAGTATCAGTTGTTGCGGCCGACTTCAAATCATCCACTTATCACGCCAAATGGGTGTACTCTGGATGTACCCCGAAATCCTACGACCCAACTCTCCGAAGAAGTCTAGCCCCCAAGCGAGAGAGGGAATTGGACAATGGTAGTCACAGTTGCATCGGCAAGCCCGATGCCGCCCGGTGTGCGTGAAATGCTAGCACGCCAGAATGAAAGGTTGCAACCTTGTATGCAATGCACATTTATGATATTTAATATATCACATTAGGAGGACAACAAGGTAGGTTGCCTCCGAGAAGTCATAAGATTGCACAATGACAAGTAAACACGCGAGGCATGCTATGACAGGAAATTTCACTTGTAAGACACATGGAGTTATATGAATATTAAACGGGCAGCCATGTAACACATGTAAATCAAGTCATATAACTCATTTAGGGGTTCACGTAATCAAATAATAAGGTCATACAACATGCAATGACATCTACATGGGACCGGGTGCAAGAAAAGTCTACTTATCAATATGTAATCATTGGAATCAAATTTCAAGTATACTTAACATTTCTTTGGCAGCCCACTAATCACACAATTAAACACATTAATCATATGATCATCCCTTAGCGAGATTTCATAGTTAATAGGGTTTCAATTCATGCTTACACGTGCGATTAAGTCTCATTTTGTCACGTAATTAAACCCAAGCCATGCATCGATTAATTAAAACACCCTCAATCATCCAAAACAGTCCACACAACATCCAAGTGCCACAATCCCAAGCATTTAATACCACAAGAGAAGTTACAACAATTTTCAAGGCATATTACTAGATAAAAATCTCACTGCAATGGTCTGTTTTCCCACAATCATTTAGACAAGCAAATAATCTCCAATTCCAGTGACAAAAATGTCAAATTAAATATGATTAAGTGAACTAAATTAAGAAACAAACCTCGCATCATTTGGAGTTCGGATTCAAGAGTTACAGCCAAAACCGTGAGACTACGCAAAACTGTCCACATTTGTACACATTTCAATACTTATCATTTTTGGGGGCCTTAGTGTCAGATTTATCCTTAGTCTATTTCTGACAAAAATTTCCAGAACTGAAAAATATAGAAACCTACCAAATTTCATACATTTTAGATATCATTTGCTAAGTCAAAACTGGTTCGTTCTACAAGGACAATGAACTGCCAAAAACCTGCTCCATTTTCTCAGAGTTTCCAGATTTGGACACCTTTCGATGTTTTGCCATTTTGAAGACCTTAGATTCAAAATTGGCCTTGGCCTATTTCTACAAAAAATTCTCAGAACTGGAAAAACTAGTCACCTACCAATTTCCATGCATTTTAAACATCATCTACCAGGCCAAATTCACTTTGTTATAACAAGTCAGAAATCTACCATTTTCGCGATTTCACCTATCTTCAAATTCCAGCTAAATATCTTGCCATGCATGGTTACAAAAGCTCATGTACACACACATACCACAAGTACAGAGGTAAAAATAGACATATGAAGGCATGCATGTGGTTTTCGAAAGCTTTTAAAAAAGGATTAACCCTCACCTTAGCCTATTGACAACAAATGATGCTCAAAATTCTTGAAGATGCACAAATGGTCTTCTCTCCACGTTTGGCCGAGAGATATTGCTTGATTTCTTTAATTCCTAGCTGAGTTACCATGTCATTAGTATGTGCATGTGGTTAGAACAAAAGGGAGATGAAGGAAAAGCTATCAAACATACCTAGGGCCGAATGAGTGTTCTATGAGCTTGCATGCATGTTTCATTGCTTCTAGCTTGCTTGGTCGAGCTTCCTAGGGCCTTGAGTGTCTTGAGGAACCTTAGGATGATGAGCTTAAGCTATGGAGAGGTGATGAAGCAGCCTAGGCCGAGAGAGAGAGTGTGTAAATGAGAGAATGAGACGTTGAAATGAATAAAGTGTTGGTGTTTGTGAGTGTGTCAGCCTAAGGCTTCAAAATTCCTGATTTTTGTGTCTTCAAGAGCATATTTTGAATCATCTTAGCATGGGCAATTGAGTGGGCCGAGGGTGTGGTGCATTGGGTAGGGTTTTAGGTTTTTTTTTATGCTTTGTGTCATAGGTTGTCTAGGTATGATTTTTGAATTATGCAAATCCTTGTCAAATGCATCATGTGGTCGGCCAAGCTAGTGTTCCAATCTGAAATTTTGTTATGTTTTGAGCATTATTATATTGTGTGTTTGGGATGTGCAAAAGAATAAAGAATAAAGAATAAGAATGTTTAGCTTTTGGTGAAATTTCGTCTTCTAGTGAGTTGAATTAGCATTTTAATATTTGTTAGTAGAGTTTATAGGATTAATTAATGATCTAGTGCTTCGTGTAAGATGCTTGCTTGATTAGCGTGCGGGCATGCTTTCCTAGATTTAGGGCACGCACTACGAGATAAGACATGAACTACGAGACGAATACACGTTTTCCAAGCAAATGCACGCAACCCTAAATGAATGCACGTAATTCAATGCAAGACACATAAAACGAAACACAACTCTTAAACCTAGGTCAAGGCACGCAAATCTAGGTTAGGGCACACGAAGTGACATATCGCATGCAAATCTAGGTTAGGGCACACGAAGCGAAATATCGCACCCAAATTGAGGTCGGGCCTCACATCCTCCCCTCCTTAAAAGAATTTTGTCCCGAAATTCAATATTACCTTGAAAAAATGCCAAATACTGTTGCTCCATCTGGTCTCGTCTTTCCCACGTTGCTTCTTCAACTCCATGGTGATCCCACAACACTTTCACCATCGGTATAGATTTTTTGCGCAACTCCTGATCTTGCTGGTCTAGGATCCGAATGGGCTTCTCTTCATAGGACAAGTTCTCCCAAAGCTGCAACGGCTCTGGCTCCAAGATATGCGATGGATCAGGGTGATACTTTCGTAGCATTGAAACATGAAAGACATCGTGAATATTGGAGAGGTTTTGGGTAGTTCCAGGCGATATGCCAATTTGCCAACCTTCTCAATTATCCCAAATGGTCCTACAAACCTCGGGCTCAACTTTTGACCCTTGGCATGTTTAATCAGTCCCCTCCGAGGTGATATCTTCAAGAACACCTTGTCGTCGACCTCAAACTCTAGACTCCGTCTCCATCGGTCTGCATAACTTTTCTGCCTACTTTGGGCGGTAAGCATCTGTTTTCGGATGAGGTGGACATTATCAACAGTCTTCATAAGTTCAGGTAGAAGGGTCGGGTCAAAAGTCTTCGTCTCACCTACTTTATCCCAGTAAATTGGGGATCGACACTTACGTCCATACAATGCCTCAAATAGGGCCATCCCCGATAGTAGCCTGATAACTGTTATTATAAGCGAACTCCACTAGGGACATATATTTCTCCCAACCTTTTCTGAAGTCTAAAACACACGCCCTTAGCATATCCTCCAGAATCTGAATAGTTCTCTCAGACTGTCCGTCCGTTTGAGGGTGATAAGTTGTACTAAAACTCAACTTAATTCCCAAAGCTTCTTGCAATCTCTTCCAAAATCGAGAAGTAAAACGAGGATCTCTATCCGATACAATACTCACAGGCATCCCGTGAAACCTTACAATATCCGCCATGTACATATCTCCCAGTTTCTCAGGACTATCCTCCTTGTTCATCGATAAGAAGTGCGCTGACTTAATCAATCTATGCACTATGACCCAAACGGCGTCATGACCCTTTTGTGACCTGGGCAGGTCCATGACAAAGTCTATAGTTATATGTTCCCATTTCCATCGGGGAATTTCCAATGGTTGAAGTAAACCTACCGGTCGTTGATGTTCTGCTTTGACTCTCTGGCAAGTCAAACATCGTGCCACAAACTCCATGATCTCCCTCTTCATGTTATTCCACCAATGGTGTTACTTCAAATCCCGGTACATCTTTGTTCCACCAGGGTGAATAGTGTATCTTGAGTTATGGGCTTCTTCAAGAATCTTCTTTTTCAACTCTGGATCATTAGGAACACAAATTCGATTCCTGAACCTCCAAATACCATCACCATGAAACTTGAAATCTATGTTGCTTTCTTTAATCTTCTGAAACTATTGGTCCTTCTGTTGAGCCTCTCGTAATTTAGACAACAAGGTCGATTGAATTTGTGTAGTGGCAAATAATAACCCTTTTTGAGTCAATTGTGGATTCCACGAAAATGCTTCCTCTAACAACTCCTGCACCTTAACTTCCAGTTTTGCCATGCTCGCTTTCCGACTTAAGGCATCTGCAACTACATTTGCTTTACCGGGCACATAATTGATTGTGCAGTTATAATCATCCAAAAGCTCCATCCACCGCCTTTGCCTCATGTTTAACTCTTTTTGTGAGAACAAGTATTTCAAGCTCTTGTGATCAGTAAACACCTCAAACTTGTTACCCCACAGATAGTGCCTCCATTTCTTAAGTGCAAACACAATAGCCACTAACTCCAAATCATGCGTCGGGTAATTCAATTCATATGGCTTGGGCTTCCTAGAGGCATACGCAATCACTCTACCTTTTTGCATCAACACACACCCCAGTCCTTCTTTGGATGCATCGCTATAGATTACAAATCCTTGACTCCCTTCAAGCAACGCAAGAACAGGTGCCGTAGTCAATCTTTTCTTCAGTTCTTGAAAGTTGTTCTCACACTTGTCATCCCACACGAACTTTGTTTTCTTTTGAGTGAGCTTTGTAAGCGGTCCTGCAATCTTTGAGAAATCTTTTACGAACCTCTGATAATAGCCGGCCAGACCGAGAAAACTCCGTACTTCCGTAACATTTTTTGGCTTCTTCCAAGACATCACCGCTTCTATCTTTGCTGGGTCCACCGCTATTCCATCTTGGGATATAATGTGCCCCAAGAATGCAATCTGCCGCAACCAAAATTCGCATTTGCTAAACTTCGCATACAATTGATGCTCTCGAAGTTTCTGCAATACCAATCGCAGATATTGTTCATGCTTAGCCTCGGATTTCGAGTATACCAAAATATCATCAATAAAGATCACCACAAATTGGTCCAAGTAGGGTTGAAACACCCTGTGCATCAAATCCATAAAAGCTGCAGGGGTATTAGTTAGCCCAAATGGCATCACCACAAATTCATAATGCCCATATCTCATCCTGAAAGCCGTTTTAGGCACATCCTCCTTTTTGATCCGCAACTGGTAGTACCCTTGTCTCAAGTCGAGTTTTGAATACACTTTAGCTCCTTGAAGTTGATCAAACAACTTGTCGATCAGTGGAAGTGGGTATTTATTCTTGACGGTCACTTGGTTCAATCCTCGATAATCGATGCATAGCCTCAACATTCCGTCTTTCTTCTTTACAAATAGGACTGGTGCACCCCACGGAGAAGAACTTGGTTGAACGAACCCCTTCTTCAACAATCCTTGCAATTGGTCATTCAATTCTTGTAGCTCGGTTGATGCCATACGATAGGGAGCTTTAGATATCGGCTGGGTGCCAGGCAGTAATTCTATAATGAACTCGATCTCCCGATTTGGGGGTAAACCGGGCAATTCTTCTGGAAACACATCCGCATAATCTTTAATCACTGGCATCTCTTCCAACTTAGCTTTGTCTGATGGCTTGTTGATGAGGTAAGCTAAGTATCCACTACACCCTTTTCTCAAGGACTTCACTGCTTTCGTAGATGAAATGATGGAACTCCCAGTGAAGTCTCTTCGACCCATTACCTCTAATATTGGTTGACTAGGTATCTGGAATGTTACAATCTTCGTTCGACAATCTAGTTGGGCAGGATGCTTTGCTAACCAGTCCATCCTTAAGATGACTTCATAGTCTCGAAAGGGTAACACTATAAGATTGGCTGAGAATTCCCTATCCTTAATTTGGATTTTACATTCTTTACAAGCTGAGCGAGTAACAAGTTTAGAACCCATCGGAGTACTAACTTCTACTTCGTAAGGCAAACATACAACTCGTAATTTCACATATTGCACACATAAGGAAGTAATAAATGAATAAGTAGCACCTGGATCAATTAGCACCCTAACAGGTTGATTCAGTATCAAGAATGTACCCTCAACAACAGTAGTCTCCTCAGGAAGCTCCTCGCACTCAATAGCATAAGCTCGGGCCTGAACTTTAGGAACTGGAGTATTTCCTCTACTAGCTGGTTTAATCTGATTTTGTCCTCCTTTCCATTTAGGGCAATCCTTGATCTGATGCTGATCACTGCCACACTACACACATCGTCCTGACTTCTTCCAGCACTGGGCCTCGGTGTGACCCTTCTTGTCACAGTAAGAACAGTTGATAGATTGAGTAGCAGGTGAACTACCTGTGGATCCGCAGGTGGAAGAGGCTGATGGTGCTTGGTCGGGCCACAGTTATTAACTGGTATGTTCTGGCTCTGGCCCTGATTGCGACTCTGAGTCTAGAATTTCCTCTGTTGTCCTGGAGGCTGATATGGTTTCTTGTTCGGCTGGCTTGAACCGGCTCTATCAAGTTTCCTCTTCTCAACTCGGGAAGCAGCAGCAAGGAAAGCAGAATAGGTAGTGAAGTCATGCGAAGCCAATTGATCCTGAATTTCTAGCCTCAATCCATTCGTAAATTTCCACATCTTCGCCTCAGGAGTACTGACCATGTATTGAGCATAGTGGGACAGTCGGTCAAAACGAGCCTCATACTGGGCCACCATCATGTTACCCTGGTTCAAGTGCATGAATTTCTCAATTCGCCTCTGCCTGGAAACTGCAGGTACTTTTTTCTCCTTGAATGCCTTAATGAAATTACCCCACAAGCGAGGTGTATAATCAGTTTCCCAAAGTGCCTCCACAGTGTGCGACCAATGCTCAGCATCCCCGTGCAATAGAAACACAGCAAACTCAACCTTTTCTTCATCAGTATAGTCAAGTGGTCTGAAAATCCTTTCAATCTCATACAACCAAGTCTCTGCCTTTTCATCATCAGCTTCCCGGAAGAATTTGGATGGGTGAAAGTCAAGGAACTCCCGCATTATGTTGTTTCTCCCATTGTTACCACCATTCTTGTTATTGTTGTTGTTATTTGCTTGACGTGCATCTTGACGTTCAATCACTCGCGACACGTGATCCATAGCATTTGCCATCATGTTAAACATAGCCATGTCGGGATTAGTTTGATGAGCATCTCCGGCCTCTTGGGGCTCACCGCTCCTATTAGTATTGCGGGTACTAGGGCCAGCCATCTATAGGCACAGATTATAATGCACAATTTATTGGCATACGACAAAACAAGAATTTAATGCATAAGGTATGCAACATACAATTTTACATAGACATACGATTCTCGAAATAGTTAAGACATGTTAACCACATAAGCACTTAGAAACAGAGAAGGCACAATTAATATTGTCACACAATAACACACATAAACAAGTCATCCTAATAACCTTAGGGCTTCTACCCATGGTTCGAGAGTTAAACCCGGCTTAAGCAATCTAAGCTCTAATACCATTAATATAAGGTGTCACGCCCCAACCCGACCTATAGAGGTTAGACTAGGATGTGATCTAAACATTCATATCATTTCACGTACTTAATCGTTCATTAAGGTTTAACACTTAACGTCAGCCTAAACTCCAAAAATTCTCCGAAAAACCGGCAACATAACGGCTGCAATTGGGCTCTTTAGTTTGACCTAATTTCCTAAACGCCTCAAAACTTTCAATCTCAAATTTGATTCCAACTAAGATTACTATTTATCACCAATTGAAATGTCTACTATTTATCTCAAGTCTCGTTTGATTAACACCTAGCATAGCAACTATGTCTCGTTTATGTGTCAATCCTTGTTACAAAAGTACCTGTTGATCTTAGCTTACCAATGAGTACCTGCTTAAGATTGGATAGATTCATTTTACTTATCCCTTTACCTAATACTTCATAAGCCTGTGATAGACACTAAACCAAAGTAGCGATAGCAAAACGACCAGAAGAGTGTCTATCTAGTTATGATCAGTACAAACCAAAATTTGACCCCAAATTACAACGGGGGTCATTTACAATAGCAATGACAAACAACAAAAGAGATGATCTTCAAACAACATATCGTTCACAAAACAGCCACAACCACGTAAGGCACGTAAGGCATGCAATCACTCCAAGGAGTCATCAATAGGCACGTTATCCTCAGGTACCTGTTCCTGATCTTCTTCACCTGAGATGATAAAAGATGGTGAGTCCTTATGAACTCAGCGAGGGGGAACGAGAAATAAGTTTTGAAACTCTTTTTCTGGTTCAACTTATGAAAACCCTTTTTGCAAGCATGACATATATCACAAGTAAGTTCATAATGTAATATAAAAGTAAAAGAACACAATTACACGCTTTTCCTCCCCGAGGTCCTCTAGGAACCAAGCGAGAGTACTTATACACATAGTGAAAAGGATACGATGAGCTTTTGCTCTCAGTTTATTTTCAGTATCAGTTGTTGTGGCCGACTTCAAATCATCCACTGATCACGCCAAATGGGTGTACTCCGGATGTACCCCGAAATCCTACGACACAACTCTCCGAGGAAGTCTAGCCCCCAAGCGAGAGAGGGAATTGGACAATGGTAGTCACAGTTGCACCGGCAAGCCCGATGCCTCCCGGTGTGCGTTTCAAGTATACTTAACATTTCTTAGGCAGCCCACTAATCACACAATTAAACACATTAATCATATGATCATCCCTTAGCGAGATTTCATAGTTAATAGGGTTTCAATTCATGCTTACACGTGCGATTAAGTCTCATTTTGTCACGTAATTAAACCCAAGCCATACATCGATTAATTAAAACACCCTCAATCATCCAAAACAGTCCACACAACATCCAAGTGCCACAATCCCAAGCATTTAATACCACAAGAGAAGTTACAACAATTTTCAAGGCATATTATTAGATAAAAATCTCATTGCAATGGTCTGTTTTCCCACAATTATTTAGACAAGCAAATAATCTCCAACTCTGGTGAACAAAATTTCAGATTAAATCTTATTAAGTGAACTAAATCCAGAAACAAACCTCGCATCATTTGGAGTTCGGATTCAAGGGTTATAGCCAAAACCGTGAGACTACGCAAAACTGTCCAGATTTGTACACATTTCAATACTTGTCATTTTTTAGGGCCTTAGGGTCAGATTTAGCCTTAGTCTATTTCTGACAAAAATGTCCAAAACTGAAACATCTAGCAATATACCAAATTTCATGTATTTTGGATATCATTTGCTAAGTCAAAACTGGTTTGCTCTACAAGGACAGTGAACTGCCAAAAACCTGCTCCATTTTTCCAGATTTTCCAGATTTGGACACCTTTCGATGTTTTGCCATTTTGAAGACCTTAGATGCTGAGTTACCATGTCCTTAGTATGTGCATGTGGTTAGAACAAAAGGGAGATGAATGAAAAGCTATCAAACATACCTAGCGCCGAATGAGTGTTCTATGAGCTTGCATGCATGTTTCTTTGCTTTTAGCTTGCTTGGTCGAGCTTCCTAGGGCCTTGAGTGTCTTGAGGAACCTTAGGATGATGAGCTTAAGCTATGGAGAGGTGATGAAGCAGCCTAGGCCGAGACAGAGTGTGTAAATGAAAGAATGAAAAGTTGAAATGAATGAAGTGTTGGTGTTTGTGAGTGTGTCGGCCTAAGGCTTCAAAATTCCTGATTTTTGTGTCTTCAAGAGCATATTTTGAATCATCTTAGCATGGGCAATTGAGTGGGCCGAGGGTGTGGTGCATTGGGTAGGGTTTTAGGTTTTTTTTTTTTTATGCTTTGTGTCATAGGTTGTCTAGGTATGAATTTTGAATTATGCAAATCCTTGTCAAATGCATCATGTGGTCGGCCAAGCTAGTGTTCCAATCTAAAATTTTGTTATGTTTTGAGTTTTGACACCCTTGGTCTGTGAGCCCAGCCTCTACGTGAAGTGAAGTTGTCTTGCCCAAGGTGCCGTGGGATTTGTTAATAGAAATGTGATAGATTAGGATGTCGTCCTTTTCACGGCTAACGACGTACGATCCGGGACGGAAAAACAGTGCAAAAGAAGAAAAGTGTCCCGAAACTGATGAAAAACTTTGATTTTGAGCTGCAAAAACAAGTGCAATCAAGCAAGCTTCATGCCCTCGTCGTAGAGCTCTCGGAGAGCTTTCCAATGGTATGTTGTGCGCCGCGTAACTCTTTACGGATCAAAAGTTATGGGCACCGGAGTGACGGAGACCTGGTCCCAAGCCCCACGCCGTCGGTTTGCGGGCTGTGAGGCCCGACCTCGATTTGCGTGCGATACCTCATTTCGTGTGCCCTAATCTAGAATTGCGTGCCTTGACCTAGGTTTAAGAATTGTGTACGTTTTGTGTACCATGCATTGAATTACGTGCATTCATTTGGGGTTGCGTGCATTTACTTGGAAAACGTGCGTTCGTCTCGTAGTTCGTATCCTACCTCGTAGTGCATGCCCTAGACCTAGGAAAGTGTGCCCTCATGCTAAACAAGAAAGAATCTTACACGAAGCACTAGGTCATTAATTAATCCTACAAAATCCACTAACTATTATTAAATTACTAATTCAACTCACTAGAAGACAAAATTTCACTAAACACTAAGCATTCTTCATTTTTTTATTCCTTATTCTTTTTGCACTTCCAACACACAATTAAATAATACCCCAATAGATGACAAAAATTCAGAATTTTCACATGTCTTGGCCGACCATATCATGCATTTGACAAGCATTGCATAAATTAAAAACATTCCTAGACAAAATATGACAAAAACACTTAACACAATGCATAAAAAATTGCTCAAACCTCCTCAAAACTCCACCTTGCTCGACCAAACACTCCTTGCCCATCCTAGGAATTTCAAATTACACCTTGAAGACACAAAAAGGCAGTAATTTGGCTGCCCAAGGCCGAACATGCTTCATCAAATTGCAAGGCCTTTGTTTTTTTTTTCATTTTCACTCATTTTCCTCTCAACTTCTCTCTCTCCCTCTCATTTCTCTCTCTCTCTCGGCCTTGGCTGAACTTCTTACCTTCATAGCTTATCTTCATCAAACCATAGTTAATCAAGGCAAGCCACAAGCAAAGGAACTCAACCAAGCTAGCTAGGTTGCAAGAAAACTCATACACAAGCTTTTAACTCTTCATTTCGGCCCTAGGTAAGTTTCTTATCTTCCATTTCTTTTTTTTCTTGTTCTAACCACATGCATGTACTAAGAGCTTGGTCACTAAGCTAGGAAAAATAGAGAAAACCAAGTTGGAATCTCGGCTAGGCAAAGAAGAAGAAATTTGTGCTTCAACAAGTTTTTGTGCATTTTCTTGTTGATTTGCTAAGGTGAGGGCTAAAACCTTTTGAAAATCCTTCAAAAATCCACATGCATGCTCTTAAATGTATGTATTTGCTTCTTTACTTGAGTTATATGTGCGTTCATAAGCTTTTTCAACCATGCATGGCAAGATTTTGGCTTGAAAGTGATGATAGGTGAAATCGGATTATGTGACAGCTATCTGACCTATTGTTTCGAGGTGAGTTTGGCTAGTCAAATGATGTTCCAAATGTATGAAAATTGGTAGGTGACTAGTTTTGCCAGTTTTGAACATTTTTCGCAGAAATAGGACAAAGCTAATTTCGACTTTATGGTCCTCAAAATGGCGAATCATTAAAATATGTCCAAATCTGGAAATCTGGAAATCTGGAAAAATGAAGCAGGTTTTGGCAGATGCACTGATTCTGTAGAACGAACCAGATGTGACTTAGTAAATGATGTCCAAAATGCATTAAATTTGGTGTGCTGCTAGATTTTTCAGTTCTGGACATTTTTGTCAGACATGGACTAAGGCTAAATCTGACCCTAAGGACCTCCAAAATATCAATTATCGAAATGTGTGCAAATCTGGACAGTTTTGTGCTATCCCACTATTTCGGCTATAACTAATGATCCCGAACTCCAAATGATGCAAGGTTTGTTTCTGATTTTAGTTCACTACTTAAGATTTAATTTGACATCTTATTCACTGGAATTGGAGATTGTTTTCTTGTCTTAATGATTGTGGGAAAACAGCCTATTGCAGTGAGGGTTTCACTTGGTTATATGCTTAGAAAACTTGTTGTAACTTCTCTTGTGGTGTTAAATGCTGGGTTTGTGGTGTTGGGATGTTGTGTGGACTGTTTTGAGTACTTGTGGATGTTTGAATTAAATGATGCATGACTTGAGGTTGATTTTGAGTTGACTTAGGGTTTAATCACACGGGTAAGCACGAAATGGAAACCCTAACAACTAGGTAGGCTTGCTAGTGTTGATCATTTGGATTTTGTGTGGAATTATATGCTTAGTAGGCTGCCCGTAGATGCCCTTATAGCCCTAAATGTGATTTTGATCATTGCATGTTGACAAATAGGCCTTTCTTGCATTCCGAGCCCACGTAGATGTTGTTGCATGTTGAATAATCTTAATATTTGATTACGTGGACTTTGAAATGAGTTATATGACTTGATTTACATGTGTTACATGGCTGCCCGTTTAATGTTCATATAACTCCATACGCTTTTCAAGTGAAACTACTTGTCTATCCATGCCTCGCTTGTTTGCTTATCAATGTGCAATCTTATGACTGTCCGGAGGCAACCTACTTTGTTGTCCTCCTAATGTGATATATTAAATGTCATGAATGTGCATTGCATACAAGGTTGCAACCTTTCATTCTGGCATGGTAGTGTTCACGCACACCGGGCGGCATCAGGCTTGCCGGTGCAACCGTGACTACCATGGTACCTATTCCCTCTCTCGCTTAGGGGCTAGACTTCCTCAGAGAGTTGGGTCGTAGGATTTCAGGGTACATCCAGAGTACACCCACCTGGCGTGTTAAGGGGATGATTTGAAGTCAGCCGCAACAACTGAGAGCAAAAGCTCACCGTATCCTTTTTCTATATGTGTAAGTACTCTCGCTTGGTTCCTAGAGAACCTCGGGGAGGAAAGACTGGTAATAGTGCTCCTTTACTTTATATTATTGTTATGTACTTAATTGTGTTATATTCATGCTTGCAAAAAGGATTTTCATAAGTTGAACCGAAAAATGAGTTTCAAAACCTATTTCTCGTTCTCCCTCGCTGAGTTCATAAGGACTCACCCTCTTTTATCATCTCAGGTGAAGAAGATCAAGAACAGGTACCCGAGGACGACGTGCCTAACGATGATTCCTTGGAGTGATTGCCTGTCTTATGTGCTTTACGTGATTATGGCTACTTGTGAACTCCATGCTACTTGAAGACTATTTCTTTTATGTTGTTTGATATGTAATGTAAAAGACCCCCGTTGTAATTTGGGGTCTAATTTTGGTTTGTACTGATGATAACTAGACAGACACTAGACACTACTATGATCATTTGCTATTATTACTACTAGTATCTATATTAAGATTATAAGGTATTAGGTAAAGGCTAAGTAAAATGAACCAACCAAATCTTAAGCAGGTACACGTTGTTAAGCTAAGATCAACAAGTACTTTTGTAACGAGGATTAACAAACGAACGAGACATAGTATCATGCTAGGTTATTAATCAACGAGACATCAAGACAACCAGTAGGCATTTCAATTGATGATAAATAGTAATCTTAGTTGGGAATGAATTTGAGATGCTAAATTTTGAGGCGTTTAAAGAATTAGGTCAAACCAAAGAGTCTAATTACAACCGTTATACTACCGGTTTCCCGTAAAATTTTGGAGTTTAGGCCAAAACGTTAAGTGTTAAATCTTCATGAACGGTTAAGTACGAGACGTGACTTGAATGTTTAGATCACACCCTAGTCTAACCTTTATAGGCCGGGTTGGGGCGTGACACCTTATACTAGAATGGTATCAGAGCTTAGATTGCTTAAGCCAGGTTTAACTCTCGAACCATGGGTAGAGCCCTAAGATAATTAGGATGACTTGTTTATATGTTATTGTGTGATAATGTTAAATGTGCCTTCTATGTTTTATGTGTTTAAGTGATTAACATGCCTTAATTGTTTCTAGACTTGTATCTATATTATGTTGCATATCTTATGCATTAAATTCTTAATTGTCATATTTCAATAAATTGTGCATCGTAATCTGTGCCTATAGATGGCTGGCCCTAGCACCCGTACTACTAATAGGAGCGGTGAACCCCAAGAGACTGGAGATGCCTATCAAACTAATCCTGGTATAGCTATGTTTAACATGATGGCAAATGCCATGGATCGCGTATCCCGAGTGATGGAGCGCCAAGATGCACGTGAGGCCAACAACAACAACAACAGGAATGATGGTAACCATGGGAAACATAGCAGAATAAGGGAGTTCCTTGACTTTCGCCCATCCAAATTCCACGGGGAAGCTGATGATGAGAAAGCTGAGGCTTGGCTGTCCGAGATCGAGAGGATTTTCAGGCCACTTGATTATACTGATGAAAAAAAGGTGGAGTTTGCAGTGTTTCTGTTGCACGGGGATGCTGAACATTGGTGGCACACTGTGGAGGCATTGTGGGAAACTGATCAGACACCTCGCTTGTGGGGTAATTTCGTTAAGGCATTCAAGGAGAAATATGTACCTGCAGTTTTCAGGAAGAGGCGGATTGAGGAGTTCATGCACTTGACCCAGGGTAACATGACGGTGGCCCAGTACGAGGCTCGTTTTGACTGACTGTCCCGTTATGCTCAATATATGGTTAGTACTCTAGAGGCGAAGATGTGGAAATTTACTACTGGATTGAGGCCGGAGATTCAGGACCAGTTGGCTTCTCATGACTTCGATACCTATTCTGTTCTCTTTACATCTACTTCTCGAGTTGAAAAGAGGAAACTAGATAGAGCCGGTTCGAGTCAGCTGAACAAGAAACCATACTAGCCTCTAGGTCAGCAGAGGAAATTCTAGAGTCAGAGTCGTAATCAGGGCCAGAGCCAGAATAGACCATTGAATAACCGTGGCCCGACAAAAGCGCCATAAGCCTCTTCCACCCGCAGATCCATGGGTAGTTCACCTGCTACTCAGTCTGTCAACTGTTATTATTATGACAAGAAGGGGCATACCGAGGCCCAGTGTTGGAGGAAGTCAGGATGATGTATGAGATGCGGTAGTGATCAACATCAGATTAAGGATTGCCCTAAACGGCAGGCAGGGCAGAATCAGGGTAAACCAACTGGTAGAGGCAAGACTCCAGTTCCCAGAGTCCAGGCTCGAGCTTGTGCTATTGAGTACGAGGAGATTCCAGATGAGACCGCTGTTGTCGAAGGTACATTCTTCATACTGAATCAACCTGTTAGGGTGCTAATTGATCCAGGTGCTACTCATTCATTTATTACTCCCTTATGTGTGGAACGTGTGAAACTGAAAGTTGTATGTTTGCCATACGAAGTAGAAGTTGGTACTCCAATGGGTTCTAAACTTGTTACTAGCTCAGCTTGTAAAGCATGTAAAATCCAAATTAAGGATAGGGAATTCTCAGCCAATCTTATTGTATTACCTTTTTGAGACTATGAAGTCATTTTAGGGATAGACTGTCTGGCAAAACATCATGTCCAACTAGATTGCCAGGCAAAGATTATAACGTTCCGGGTACCTGGTCAACCAATACTGGAGGTAATGGGTCGAAGAGATTTCATCGGGAGTTCCATCATTTCATCTACGAAAGCAGTGAAATCGTTGAGAAAAGGGTGTAGCGGATGCTTAGCTTACCTTATCAACAAGCCGTCGGTCAAAGCTAAGTTGGAGGAGATGCCAGTGATCAAAGATTATGCGGATGTGTTTCCAGAAGAATTGCCCGGTTTACCCCCAAATCGGGAGATCAAGTTCATTATAGAGCTACTACCTGGCACCCAGCCGATATCTAAAGCTCACTATCATATGGCACCGGCCGAGCTACAAGAATTGAAGGACCAATTGCAAGGATTGTTGAAGAAGGGGTTTGTTCAACCAAGTTCTTCATCGTGGGGTGCACCAGTTCTATTTGTGAAGAAGAAAGACGGAACGTTGAGGCTATGCATCGATTATCGAGGATTGAACCAAGTGACTGTCAAGAATAAATACCCACTTCCTCTGATCGACGAGTTGTTTGATCAACTTCAAGGAGCCAAAGTGTATTTGAAACTCGACTTGAGGCAAGGGTACTATCAGTTACGGATCAAAAAAGAAGATGTGCCTAAAACGGCTTTCAGGACAAGATACTGGCATTATGAATATGTGGTGATGCCATTTGGACTAACCAATGCCCCTGCAGCTTTTATGGATTTGATGCACAGGGTGTTTCAACCCTACTTGGACCAATTTGTGGTAATCTTTATTGATGATATTTTGGTATACTCAAAATCCGAGGCGGAGCATGAGCAACATCTGCGGTTGGTACTGCAGAAACTTCGAGAGCATCAATTGTATGCAAAGTTTAGCAAGTGCGAGTTTTGGTTGTAGCAGATTGCATTTTTGGGGCATATCATATCCCAAGAGGGAATAGCGGTGGATCCAGCAAAGATAGAAGCAGTAATGTCTTGGAAGAAGCCAGAAAACGTTACGGAGGTTCGGAGTTTTCTTGGTCTAGCCGGCTATTATCGGAGATTCGTGAAAGATTTCTCTAAGATTGCAGGACCGCTTACAAAGCTCACTCAAAAGAAAACAAAGTTCGTGTGGGATGATAAGTGTGAGAACAACTTCCAAGAGTTGAAGAAAAGATTGACTACCGCACCTGTTCTTGCATTGCCTGAAGGAAGTCAAGGTTTTGTAATCTATAGCGATGCTTCGAAGGAAGGATTGGGTTGTGTGTTGATGCAAAATGGAAGAGTGATTGCATATGTTTCTAGGAAACCAAAGCCGTATGAATTGAACTACCCGACGCATGATTTGGAGTTAGCGGCTATTGTCTTTGCACTCAAGAAATGGAGGCATTATCTGTGGGGTAACAAGTTTGAGGTATTTACTGATCACAAGAGTTTGAAATACTTGTTCTCTCAAAAAGAGTTGAATATGAGGCAAAGGCGGTGGATGGAGCTTTGGGATGATTATAACTGCACAATCAATTATGTACCTGGTAAAGCAAATGTAGTTGCAGATGCCTCAAGTAGAAAAACAAGCATGGCGAAACTGGAAGTCAAGGTACAGTAGTTGTTGGAGGAAGCATTTTGTAGAAACCACAATTGACTCGAAAATGGTTACTTTTTGTCACTACTCAGGTTCAATCGACCTTGTTGTCTGAATTACGAAAGGCTCAACAGAAGGACCAATAGTTTCAGAAGATTAAAGAAAGCAACGCGGATTTCAAGTTTCATGATGATGGTGTTTGGAGGTTTAGGAATCGGATTTGTGTTCCCAATGAGCCAGAGTTGAAAAAGAAGATTCTTGAAGAAGCCCATAATTCAAGATATACTATTCATCCCGGTGGAACAAAGATGTACCAGGATTTGAAGCAACACTATTGGTGGAATAACATGAAAAGAGAAATTGAGGAGTTTGTGGCTCGGTGCTTGACTTGCTAGAGAGTCAAAGCGGAACATTAACGACCCGCAGGTTTACTTCAGCCGTTGGAGATTGCTCAATGGAAATGGGAACATATAACTATGGACTTTGTTATGGACCTGCCCAGATCACAAAAGGGCCATGACGCTATTTGGGTCATAGTGGATAGATTGACTAAGTCGGCGCACTTTTTACCGATGAACAAGGAGGATAGCCCTGAGAAATTAGGAGACATGTATGTGGCGGAGATTGTAAGACTGCACGGGATGCCTGTGAGTATTGTATCGGATAGGGATCCTCGTTTTACTTCCCGATTTTGGAAGAGATTGCAAGAAGCTTTGGGAACGAAGTTGAGTTTCAGCACGGCTTATCACCCTCAGACTGACGGTATGTTGTGCACCGCGTAACTCCTTACGGATTAAAAGTTATGGGCACCGGAGTTACGGAGACATGGTCCCAAGCCCCACGCCCTCCGTTTGTGGCCCAGCCTCTACGTGAAGCGAAGTTGTCTTGCCCAAGGTACAGTGGGATTTGGTAATATAAATGTTATAGATTAAGTTGTCCTTTTCGCTGCTCACGACGTACGATCCAGGATGAAAAAACTGCGTAAAGGAAGAAAAGTGTCCCGATACTGATGAAAATGTATGATTTTGGGCTCCAAAAATAGGTGCAGCAGAGCAGGATTGCTGCCCCCATCGTAGAGCTCTCGGAGAGATTTCCAATGGTATGTTGTGCACCGCGTAACTCGTGACGGATCAAAAGTTATGGGCACTAGAGCGACGGATACCTAGTCATAAGCCCCACGCCCTCAGTTTGCGGGCCCAACCTGTACGTGAAGTGAAGTTATCTTGCCCAAGGTGTCTTGGGATTCTGTAATAGAAATGTGATGGATTAGGTTGTCGTCCTTTTCGCGGCTAACGACGTACGATCTGGGAGGGAAAAACAGCGCAAAAGAATAAAAGTGTCCCAAAATTGATGAAAACGTTCAATTTTGGGCTCTGAAAATAGGTACAGCTGAGCAGGCTTGCTGCCCCCGTTGTAGACCTCTCGGAGAGCTTTCCAACGGTATGCTGAGCACTGTGTAACTCCTTACGAATCAAAAGTTATAGGCACCGGAACGACAGATACCTGGTCACAAGCCCCACGCTCTCGGTTTGCGGGCCCATCCTCTACGTGAAGTAAAGTTACCTTGCCCAAGGTACAGTTGGATTCGTTAATAGAAATGCGAAGGATTAGGCTGTCTTCCTTTTCGCAGCTCACGACGTACGATCCGGGACAAAAAAACTACGCAAAGGAAGAAAAGTGTCCCGAAACTAATGAAAACGTTTGATTTTTGGCTCTGAAAATAGGTACCGCTGTGAGGCCCAACCCCGAATAACGTGTCATACCTTGATTTGCGTGCCATAGACCCCTAATTATATGACCGACCTTGGATTATGTGCCCTGTCTTGGTTTTCGTGCATACCTCGTCATACGTGCCTTGACCTAGAATAGTGTACTCTAATCCCTGATTGACGTGCGATACCTAGATATACGTGCCCTGACCTCGATGTACGTGCGTTACCTCGTTTCGTGTGCCCTAACCTTGAACTGCGTACCTTAACCTAGATATGGAGTCGTGCCTTGATTTGCGTGCATTGCATTAAATTACGTGCTTTGCATTAGGTTACGTGCATTCACCTAGGATTACGTGCATTAGTCTTGAAGTTCGTGTCTTACCTCATAGTTCGTGTCTACCTCGTGATTCGTGCCCCGTATTGAAATTCGTGCGTGTCTCGTAGTGCGTGCCCTAGACATAGGAAAGCGTGCCCACACGATAATCAATAAAGAATCCTACACAAAGCACAAGACAATAAAATAATCCTACACAATCCACTAACTAATTTTATATTCCTAATTCAAATTCTCTACAAATTCCACTAACAATAAAATAATACTAAATTATTCCTACATTTTCCACTATCTATTATTCTATTCATAATTCAACTCATCAACAAACATTCCTATATTTTATTCTACCTAGATTCCCTAATTTCCCAACATTCCTATGACAATCCTAATGACACAAATGCATAAAAAATTAGTCCTAGACAAATTATGACAAAACACTTAACACAATGCATAAAAAAATTGCTCAAATTCTCCTCAAATCTCCACCATTTTCGACCAAACCACCTATGCCCATGCTAACATTTCAAAATTCCACCTTGAAGACACAAAAAAGTCAGATTTGGAAGCCCAAGGCCGACCAATGCTTGGATGAATGCAAAAGAGTTTTATTCTTGTCATTTCTTCATTTCCTTCTCAATCTTTCTCTCTACCCTCTCATTTTCTCTCTCCATTTCAGTTTTGGCTGAGTTCTCTACCTCCATAGCTTCTCTTCTTCACACCATAGCTAAACCAAGCAAGCCACAAGCAAAGGACCTCAACCAAACAAGCTAGGATGCAAAAATCACTCATGCATGTGCTTTGAAGACTTCTATTCGGCCTAGGTGAGCTTCTTGGCATCCATTTCTTTTCTTCATGTTATAATCTCATGCATGTGCTAAGAGTTTGATCACTAAGCTAGGAAAAATAGAGAAAAGCTAGTTGGGTTTTCGGCTAGACAAAGGAGAAGAAGAGATTTGAGCTTCAACAAGGTTTTGAGCATCTTTTGGTTGATTGCTAAGGTGAGGGTTAAAACCTTTTGAAAACTCTTCAAAATTTCACATGCATGCTCATAAATGTGTGTATTTGCTTCTGTACTTGAGCCATATGGTCGTTCATAAGCTCAAACAACCATGCATGGCAAGATCTTGGCTTGAAAATGATGCTAGGTGAAGTTGAAATTGTTAACAGCTCTCTGACCAGTCTGTTCCAGGTACGTTTAGCTACGCAAATGATATTGAAAATGCTTGAAAATTGGTAGGTGACTAGTTTTGACAGTTTTGAACATTTTTCCCAGAACTATGCCGAAGCTAATTTTGACTCTAAAGTCCTCAAAATGACAAATCTTTAAAATGTGACCAAATCTGGAAATCTGGAAAAATGAAGCAGGTTTTGGCAGATGCACTGACCTTGTGGAACGAACCATATTTGACTTAGTAAATGATGTCCAAAATGCATGAAATTTCGTTTGCTGCTATATTTTTCAGTTCTGGACAATTTTGTCAGAAATGGACTAAGGCTAAATCTGACCCTAAGGACCTCAAAAACGTCAATTATCGAAAAGTGTGCAAATCTGGACAGTTTTGTGCTATTCCACTGTTTCGGCTATATCTAATGATCCCGAACTCCAATTGATGCAAGATTTGTTTCTGATTTTAGTTAACTTCTTAAGCTTTCATTTGACATCTTATTCACTGGATTTGAATATTGTTTGATTATCCTATTGATTGTGAGAAAACAGCCTATTGCAGTAAAGGTTTCACTTAGCTATATGCTTGGAAAATTGTTGTAACCTCTCTTGTGGTGCTAATTGCTTGGAATTGTGGTGTTGGGATGTTGTGTGGACTGTTTTGAGTACTTGAGGATGTTTGAATTGAATGATGCATGACTTGTGAATGAACTTGAGTTGACTTAGTGTTTAATCACATGGTTAAGCATGAAACGGAAACCCTAATGACTAGATAGTCTTGTTAAGTGTTGATCATTTAGATATTTTGTGGAAATTATATGCTTAGTGGGCTGCCCGTAAATGTCTTATAAGCTTAAATGTAATTTTGATCATTGCATGTTGACAAATAGGCTTTTCTTGCATCCGAACCCACGTAGATGTTGTTGCATGTTGAATAATCGTATCACTTGATTACGTGGACTTCGAAATGAGTTATATGGCTTGACTTGCATGTGTTACATGGCTGCCTGTTTAATGTTCATATGACTCTCTGTGTTCTACAAAGTGAAATTTCATGTCAAGCATGCCTCGTTCGTTTACTTGGCAATATGTGATCTTGAAATTGCTCGGAGGCAACCTACTTTGTTGTCCTCCTAATGTGAATTGTTAAAAGATATTCAATGGTTTATTTGAACATGATTACTTGGCTGCCCGTTAAAGTTTAATTTCTTTCAAATGGATATATGAAATGATTATATGTTCTTACAACGCCTTATATGCCAATATGTCAAAATGTGATCATATACTTGCTCGGAGGCAACCTACTTTGTTGTCCTCCTAATGTGATATGTTAAATGTTATAAATGTGTATTGCATACGAGGTTGCAACCTTTCATTGTGGCATGGTAGCGTTTCACGAACGCCGGGCGGCATAGGGCTTGCCGGTGCTCCCGTGACTACCATGGTCCAATTTCCTCTCTCGCTTGGCATTCCACCCTCGGAGAGTCGGGTTGTAGGTTTTGGGGTACATCCGGAGTACACCCAATTGGGAGCGATAAGTGGATTATTGAAGTTGGCCGCACCAAATGAATCGAAATTGATATTGAGAGCAAATGCTCACCGTATCCTTGAAATGATTGGTAAGTGTATCTGTTACTCGATTTGTTTCATATATTTGCATACCTTATTATTTGTAATACGTGACATGTTTTCAAAAAGAGTTTCATAATTGAACCGAAAAATGAGTTTCAAAACTTATTTCTCGTTTCCCCCTCGCTGAGTTCATAAGGACTCATCCTCTTTTATCATCTCAGGTGAAGAAGATCAGGAACAGGTACCCGAGGACGATGTGCCTAACGATGATTCCTTGGAGTGATTTCCTATCTTGTGTGCTTTGCATGATTATGGCTATTTTTGAACTATGCCACTTGAAGGCTATTTCTTTTATGTTGCTCGTTGTTTATTGATGTAAATGACCCCGTTGTAATTTGGGTCTAATTCTGGGATTGTACTATCTATAACCGGATGAACTTTTATTTGGTTGTTTGCTTTCGTTTTCTTAATTAGGAGTTATCGTAGGCAGTCAAACCACTAGATGAATAATCAACTAAGTTAATTCTATCTAATTTCACTTAGGTGCTCATTTGCAAACTAAAGGATAATAGGTACTTGCATGATATGAAATTGACAAATAAACGGGATATAGTTATCATGTTAGGCTTATTAACCAAACGAGACTTTCAAGATAAACTAGTAGGCAAATCGGTTGGTGACAAATAGGAGTCCTTAATGGAATTAGATTAATGATTGGAATAATTGAGGCGTTTAGAGAATTAAGTCAAACCAAAGAGCCCAATTACAGCCGTTATGCTGCCGGTTTTCCAGAAAATTTTGGAGTCTAGGATTAAATATTAAGTGCTAAACCTCCTTGACCGATTAAGTACGTGAAAGGACTTGAATGTTTAGATCACACCCTAGTCTAACCTTTATAGGCCGGGTTGGGGCGTGACAGCCGTCGAGCAAGCTTGTTGCAGCCATCGAAGAGCTCTCGGAGAGCTTTCCAACGGTATGCTATGTACCGCGTAACTCGTGACGGGTCAAAAGTTATGGGCACCGGAGCGATGGATAACTAATCACAAGCCCCACGCCCTCGGTTTTCGGGCCCAGTCTCTACGTGAAGTGAAGTTGTCTTGCCCAAGGTGTCGTGGGATTCGATAATAGAAATGTGATGGATTAGGTTGTCGTTCTTTTCGCGGCTCACGACGTACGATCCGGGACGGAAAAACAGCATAAAAGAATAAAAGTATCCCAAAACTAATGAAAATGTTCAATTTTGGGCTCCAAAAATAGGTGCAGCCAAGCAGGCTTGCTGCCCCCATCGTAGAGCTCTCAGAGAGCTTTCCAACGGTATGTTGTTAGCCGCGTAACTCCTTACGGATCAAAAGTTATGGGCATCGAGGTGACGGAGACCTAGTCCCAAGCCCCACTCCCTCGGTTTGCGGGCCCAGCCTCTACGTGAAGTGAAGTTGTCTTGCCCAAGGTACAGTAGGATTTGGTAATAGAAATGTGATAGATTAGGTTGTCATCCTTTTCGCAGCTCACGATGTACGATCCGGGATGAAAAAACTGTGCAAAGGAAGAAAAATGTCCCGAAATAGATGAAAACGTTTAATTTTGGGCTCAGAAAATAGGTGCAGCCGAGCAGGCTTGCTGCCCCCGTCGTAGAGCTCTCAAAGAGCATTCTAACGGTATGCTGTATGCCGCGTAACTCGTGATGGATCAAAAGTTATGGGCACCGGAGGGACGGATACCTGGTCACAAGCCCCACGCCCTTGGTTTGCGAGCCCAACCTCTACGTGAAGTGAAGTTGTCTTGCCCAAGTTGCCGTGGGATTCAGTAATAGAAATGTGATGGATTAGGTTGTCTTCCTTTTCGCGGCTAACGACGTACGATCCGGGACGGAAAAACAGCGCAAAAGAAGAAAAGTGTCCTGAAATTGATGAAAATATTTGATTTTGGGCTCTGAAAACTGGTGCAGCCATGCAGGCTTGCTACCCCTGTCGTAGAGCTCTTGGAGAGCTTTCCAACGGTATGCTATGCACCGCGTAACTCCTTACAAATAAAAATTTATGGGCACTGGAGTGACGGAGACATGGTCCCAAGCCCCACGCCCTCGGTTTGCGGGCCCAGCCTCTACGTGAAGCAAAGTTGTCTTACCCAAGGTATAGTGGGATTTGGTAATAGAAATATGATAGACTAGGTTGTCATGCTTTTCGTAGCTCACGACGTACGATCCGGGATGAAAAAACTTCACAAAGGAAGAAAAGTATCCCAAAACTGATGAAAACGTTCGATTTTGGGCTCTGAAAATAGGTGCAGCTGAGCATCCTTGCTTTCCTCATCGTAGAGCTCTCGCAGAGCTTTCCAACGGTATGCAACTCCTTACGAATAAAAAGTTATGGGCACCGGAGTGACGGAGACATGGTCCCAAGCCCCACGTCGTCGGTTTGCGGGCCCAGCCTCTACGTGAAACGAAGTTGTCTTGCCCAAGGTACAGTGGGATTCGGTAATAGAAATGTGATAGATTAGGCTGTCGTCCTTTTCACAGCTCACGACGTACGATCCGGGACAAAAAACCTGCGCAAAGGGAGAAAAATGTCTTGAAATTATTGAAAACGTTCGATTTTGGGCTCCAAAATTAGGTACAACCAAGCAGGCTTGCTGCCTCCATCGTAGAGCTCTCAGAGAGATTTCCAACGCTATGCTGTGCGCCGCGTAACTCGTGACGGATTAAAACTTATGGGTACTAGAGCGACAGATACCTGGTCAGAAGCCCCACGCCCTTGGTTTGCTGGCCCAGCCTCTACGTGAAGTGAAGTTGTCTTGCCCAAGGTGGCGTGGGATTCTGTAATAGAAATGTGATGGATTAGGTTGTCGTCCTTTTCGCAGCTAACGACGTATGATCCGGGACGAAAAAACAGCGCAAAAGAAGAAAAGTGTCCCGAAACTGATGAAAACGTTCGATTTTGGGCTTTGAAACTGGTGCAGCGGAGGAAGCTTACTGGCCTCGTCATACAGCTCTCGGAGAGCTTTCCAATGGTATGATGTGTGCCGCGTAACTCCTTACGAATCAAAAGTTATGGGCACCGGAGTTACGGAGACATGGTCCCAAGCCCTACGCCCTCGTTTTTCGGGCCCAGCCTCTACATGAAGAGAAGCTGTCTTGCCCAAGGTACAATGAGATTCGGTATTTGAAATGTGATAGATTAGGTTGTCGTCCTTTTCGCGGCTCACGACGTACGATCCGGGATAAAAAAACTGCACAAAGGAAAAAATGTGTCCCGAAACTGATGAAAACGTTTGATTTTGGGCTCCAAAAATTGGTCCAGCCGAGCAGGCTTGCTGCCCCTGTCGTAGAGATCTCGGAGAGATTTCCAACGGTATGTTGTGCGCCGCGTAACTCCTTATGGATCAAAAGTTATGGGTACCGAAGCGATGGATACATGGTCACAAGCCCCACGCCCTCGGTTTGCAGGCCCCGCCTCTACGTGAAGTGAAGTTGTCTTGCCTAAGGTGCCATGGGATTCAGTAATAGAAACGTGATGAATTAGGTTGTCGTCCTTGTCGCGGCTAACGACGTACGATTCGGGACAGAAAAACAGCGCAAAAGAAGAAAAGTGTCCCGACCCTGATGAAAATGTTCGATTTTGATCTCCGAAAATAGGTACAATCAAGCAGGCTTGCTATCCCCATCGTAGAGCTCTTGGAGAGCTTTCCAACGGGATGCTGTGCGCTGTGTAACTCCTTACAGATCAAAAGTTATCGGCACCATAGTGACGTAGACCAGGTCCCAAGCCCCATACATTCGGTTTTGCGGGCCCAGCCTCTACGTGAAGCGAAGTTGTCTTGCCCAATGTACCGTGGGATTTGGTAATAGAAATGTGATGGATTAGGTTGTTGACCTTTTCACGGCTCATGACATACGATTCGGGATGAAAAAACTGCGCAGAGGAAGAAAAGTATCCAAAAACTGATGAAAACATTCGATTTTGGGCTCCAAAAATAGGTGCAGCCGAGCAAGCTTGCTACCCCCGTCGTAGAGCTCTCGGAGAGATTTTCAACGGTATACTGTGCGCCGCGTAACTCCTTACGGATCAAAAGTTATGGGTATCGGAGCGACGGATACTTGGTCACAAGCCCCACGCCCTCGGTTTGCGGGCCCAGCCTCTACGTGATGAAAAGTTGTCTTGCCCAAGGTGCCGTGGGATTTGATAATAGAAATGTGATGGATTAGGTTGTCGTCCTTTTCGAGGCTAACGATGTACGATCCGGGACGAAAAAACAACGCAAAAGAAGAAAAGTTTCCTAAAACTAATGAAAACGTTCGATTTTGAGCATTGAAAAAACTGCAATCAAGCAGGATTGATGCCCTCGTCGTAGAGCTCTCAGAGAGCTTTCCAACGGTATGTTGTGCGCCACGTAACTCCTTACGAATCCAAAGTTATGGGCACCGGAGTGACGGAGACCTGGTCCGAAGCCCCACACACTCGGTTTGCGAGCCCAGCCTCTACGTGAAGCGAAGTTGTATTGTCGAAGGTACAGTGGGAGTCGGTAATAGAAATATGATGGATTAGGTTGTCGTCCTTTTCGCGGCTCACGACGTACGCTCCGGGACGAAAAAACTGCGCAAAGGAAGAAAAGTGTCCTAAAATTGATGAAAACGTTCGAGTTTGGGCTCCGAAAATAGGTACAGCCAAGCAGGCTTGCTGTCCCCATCGTAGAGCTCTCGCAGAGCTTTCCAACGGTATACTGTGCACCGCGTAACTCCTTACGGATCAAAAGTTATGGTCACCGGAGTAACGGAGACATGGTCCCAAGCCCCACACCCTCGGTTTGCGGGCCTAGCCTCTACGTGACACGAAGTTGTGTTGCCCAAGGTACAATGGGATTCGATAACAGAAATGTTATTGATTAGGTTGTCGTCCTTTTTTAGGCTCACGACGTACGATCCGGGACGAAAAAACTGCGCAAAGGAAGAAAAGTGTCCTAAAACTGATGAAAACATTCAATTTTGGGCTCCGAAAATAGGTGCAGCCGAGTATGCTTGCTGCCCTCGTCGTAGAGCTCTTGGAGAGCTTTCCAAAGGTATGCTTTGCGCCGCGTAACTCGTGACGAATCAAAAGTTATGGGCACCGGAGCGACGGATACTTTGTCACAAGCCCTACGCCCTCGGTTTACGGGCCAGCCTCCACATGAAGTGAAGTTGTCTTGCCCAAGGTGCCATGGGATTTGGTAATAGAAATGTGATGGATTAGGTTGTCGTTGTTTTCGCGACTAACTACGTATGATCCGGGACGGAAAAACAGCGCAAAAGAAGAAAAATGTCTCAAAACTGATGAAAACGTTCAATTTTGGGCTTTGAAAATAGGTGCAACTGAGCAGGTTTGCTGCCCCCGTTGTAGAGCTCTCGCAGAGCTTTCCAACGGTATGCTGTGCGCCGCGTAACTCCTTACGGATCAAAAGTTATGGGCACCGGAGTGACGGAGACACGGTCTCAAGCCCCGCGCCGTCGGTTTGCAGTCGCAGCCTCTACGTGAAACGAAGTTGTCTTACCCAACGTACATTGGGATTCGGTAATAGAAATGTGATAGATTAGGTTGTCATCCTTTTCGCGGCTCACCACGTACGATCCGGGATGAAAAACCTACGCAAAGGAAGAAAAGTATCCCGAAACTGATGAAAATGTTCGATTATGGGTTCCAAAAATTGGTGCAACCGAGCAGGCTTGATGCCCCCATCTTAGAGCTCTCTGAGTGATTTCCAACGGTATGCTGTGCGCCGCGTAACTCGTGACGGATCAAGAGTTATGGGTACTGGAGCGACGGATACCTGGTTGCAAGCCCCACGCCCTCGGTTTGCGTGCCCAGCCTCTACGTGAGGAGAAGTCTTCTTGCCCAATGTGGCATGGGATTCTGTAATAGAAATGTTGTGGATTAAGTTGTCGTCCTTTTCGCGGCTAACAACGTACGATCCGGGACGTAAAAACAGCGCAAAAGAAGAAAAGTGTCCCGAAACTGATGAAAACATTCGATTTTGGGCTCCTAAATAGGTGCAGCCGAGCAAGATTGCTGTCCTCATCGTAGAGCTCTCGGAGAGCTTTCCAACGGTATGCTGTGTCCTGCGTAACTCCTTACGGATCAAAAGTTATGGGCACCGGAGTGATGGAGACCTGGTCCCAAGCCCCACGCCTTCGGTTTGCTGGCCCAGCCTCTACGTGAAGGGAAGTTGTCTTGCCCAATGTACCGTGGGATTCGGTAATAGAAATGTAATGGATTAGGTTGTCGTCCTTTTCACGGCTCACGACGTACGATCCGGGACGAAAAAACTATGCAGAGGAAGAAAAGTGTCCCGAAACTGATGAAAACGTTCGATTGTGTGATACAAAAATAGCTGCAGCCAAGCAGGCTTGATGCCCCCGTCGTAGCGCTCACAGAGAGATTTCCAACGGTATGCTTTGCGCTGCGTAACTTTTTTTGGATCAAAAGTTATGGCTACTGGAGCGACAGATACCTGGTCACAAGCCCCAGGCCCTCGGTTTGTGGGCCCAGCCTCTACGTGATGTGAAGTTGTCTTGCCCAAGTTTCCATGGGATTCGGTAATAGAAATGTGATAGATTAGGTTGTCGTTCTTTTCGCGGCTCACGACGTACGATCCGGGTCAGAAAAAAAGCGCAAAAGAAGAAAAATTTTTAGAAACTGATGAAAACGTTCGATTTTGAGCTGTGAAAATAGGTGCAATCAAGCAAGATTGCTGCCCCCGTCGTAGAGCTCTCGGAGAGCTCAACGATATACTGTGCGCCGCGTAACTCCTTACGAATCAAAAGTTTTGGGCATCGGAGTGACGGAGACCTGGTCCTAAGCCCTACGCCCTCGGTTTGCGGGCCCAGCCTCTACGTGAAGTGAAGTTTTCTTGCCCAAGGTACAGTGGGATTCGGTAATAGAAATATGATGGATTAGGTTGTCGTCCTTTTCGCGGCTCACGACGTACGATCCGGGACGAAAAAACTACGCAAAGGAAGGAAAATGTCCTAAAACTGATGAAAACGTTCGATTTTGGGCTCCGAAAATAGGTACAGCCAAGCAGGATTGCTGCCCCCATCGTAGAGCTCTCGCAGATCTTTCCAACGGTATGCTGTGCGCTGCGTAACTCCTTACGGGTCCAAAGTTATGGTCACCGGAGTAACGGAGACATAGTCCCAAGCCCCACACCCACGGTTTGCGGGCCCAGCCTCTACGTGAAACGAAGTTGTCTTGCCTAAGGTACAGTGGGGTTCGATAATAGAAATGTTATAGATTAGGTTGTCGTCCTTTTCGAGGCTCACGACGTACGATCCGGGATGAAAAAATTGCGCAAAGGAAGAAAAGTATCCATAAACTGATGAAATTGATCGATTTTGGGCTCCAAAAATAGGTGCAGCTGAGCAGGCTTGCTGCCCTTGTCGTAGAGCTCTCGGAGAGATTTCCAACGGTACGTTGTGCCCCGCGTAACTCGTGACAGATCAAATGTTATGGGCACTAGAGCGACGGATACATGGTCAGAAGCCCCATGCCCTCGGTTTGCGGGCCCTGCCTCTACATGAAGCGAAGTTGCCTTGCCCAAGGTATAGTGGGATTCGATAATAGAAATGTGATGGATTAAGTTGTCGTCCTTTTCGCGGCTCACGACGTACGATCCGGGATGAAAAAACTGCGCAAAGGAAGAAAAGTGTCCTGAAATTGATCGATTTTGGGCTCCAAAAATAGGTGCAGCCGAGCAGGCTTGCTACCCTTGTCGTAGAGCTCTCGGAGTGCTTCCCAACGATATGTTGTGCGCCGCGTAACTCATTACAGATCAAAAGTTATGGGCACCGGAGCGACGGATACCTGGTCACAAGCCCCACGGCCTCGGTTTGCGGGCCCAGCCTCTACGTGAAGTGAAGTTGTCTTGCCCAAGGTATCGTGGGATTCGGTAATAGAAATGTGATGGATTAGGTTGTCGTCCTTTTTGCGGCTCACGACGTACGATTTGAGAAGAAAAAACTGCGCAAATGAAGAAAAGTGTCCCGAAATTGATGAAAACGTTCGATTTTGGGCTCCAAAAATAGGTGCAGCCGAGCAGGCTTGTTACTTCTGTCGTAGAGCTCTCGGAGAGCTTTCCAACGGTATGCTGTGCACCGCGTAACTCGTGACGGATCAAAAGTTATGGACACCGGAGCAACAGATACCTAGTCACAAGCCCCACGCCCTCGGTTTGCGGGCCCAGCCTCTACGTGAAGTGAATTTGTTTTGCCCAAGGTGCATTGGGATTCGGTAATACAAATGTGATGGATTAGGTTGTCGTCCTTTTCGCAGCTAACGACATACGATCCGGGATGAAAAAATAGCGCAAAAGAAGAAAAGTATCCCGAAACTAATGAAAACGCTTGATTTTGAGCTCCGAAAACAGGTGCAATCAAGCAAGCTTGCTGATCCCGTCGTAGAGATCTCGGAGAGCTTTCCAATGGTATGTTGTGCGTCGCATAACTCATTACGAATCAAAAGTTATGGGCACCGGAGTGACGTAGACCTGGTCCCAAGCCCCACGCCCCCACGCCCTCGGTTTGCGGGCCCAACCTCTACGTGAAGCGAAGTTGTCTTGCCCATGGTACAGTGGGATTCGGTAATAGAAATATGATGGATTAGGTTGTCGTCCTTTTTCGCAGCTCATGACGTACGATCCGAGACAAAAAAAACTACGAAAAGGAGGGAAAGTGTCCCAAAACTGATGAAAATATTCGATTTTGGGCTCCAAAAATAGTAAAGCTGAGCAGGCTTGCTGCACCCGTCGTAGAGCTCTTGGAGAGCTTTCCAACGGTATGTTGTGCGCTGCATGACTTCTTCTGAATCAAAAGTTATGGGCACCGGAGTGACGGAGACCTGGTCCCAAGCCCTACGCCCTCGGTTTGCGGGCCAAGCCTCTACGTGAAGTGAAGTTGTCTTGCCTAAGGTACAGTAGGATTCGGTAATAGAAATATGATGGATTAGGTTGTCGTCCTTTTCGCGGCTCACGACGTACGATCCGGGATGAAAAAATTGTGCAAAGGAAGGAAAGTATCCCAAAATTGATGAAAACGTTCGATTTTGGGCTCTGAAAATAGGTACAGCCATGCAGGATTGCTTCCCCCGTCGTAGAGCTCTCATAGAGCTTTCCAACGGTATGCTGTGTGCAATGTAACTCTTTACGGATCAAAAGTTATGGGCACTGGAGTGACGGAGACATGGTCCTAAGCCCCACGCCCTTGGTTTGAGGGCCCAGCCTCTACGTGAAGCGAAGTTGTCTTGCCCAAGGTACAGTAGGATTCGGTAATAGAAATGTTACGGATTAGGTTGTCGTCCTTTTTGCGGTTCACGACGTACGATCCAGGATGAAAAACTGCGCAAAGGAAGAAAAGTGTCCCGAAACTAATGAAAATGTTCGATTTTGGGCTCCAAAAATAGGTCCAGTCGAGCAGGCTTGCTGCCCCCATCGTAGAGCTCTCGGAGAGATTTCAAACGGTACACTTTGCCCCGCGCAACTCATGACTGATCAAAAGTTATGGGCACATGAGCGAAGGATACCTGGTCACAAGCCCCACACCCTCGGTTTGCGGTCCCAGCCTCTACGTGAAGTGAAGTTATCTTGCCCAAGGTGCCGTGGGATTCTACAATAGAAATGTGATGGATTAGGTTGTCGTCCTTTTCGCCGCTAACGACGTACGATCCGGGATGGAAAAACATCACAAAAGAAGAAAAGTGTCCCGAAACTGATGAAAACGTTAGATTTTGGACTTTGAAAACTGGTGCAGCTGAGCAGGCTTGCTGCCCCCGTCGTAGAGCTGTCGGAGAGCTTTCCAACGGTATGCTTAGCGCCGCGTAACTCCTTACGAATCAAAAGTTATGGGCACTGGAGCAACAGATACATGGTCACAAGCCCCACGCCCTTGATTTGCGGGGCCAGCCTCTACGTGAAACAAAGTTTCCTTGCCTAAGGTACAGTGGGAATCGGTAATAGAAATGTGATGGATTAGGTTGTCCTCCTTTTCGCGGCTCACGACGTACGTTCTGGGATGAAAAAACTGCGCAAAGGAAGAAAAGTGACCCAAAACTGATGAAAATATTCGATTTTGGGCTCTGAAAATAGGTACAACCAAGCAGGCTTGTTACCCCAGTCGTAGAGCTCTCGGAAAGCTTTCCAACGGTATGCTGTGCGCCGCGTAACTCGTTACAGATCAAAAGTTATGGGCATCGGAGCGACGGATACCTGCTCACAATCCCTACGACCTCAGTTTGCAGGCCCAGCCTCTATGTGAAGTGAAGTTGTCTTGCCCAAGGTGTCTGGGGATTCGGTAATAGAAATGTGATGGATTACGTTGTTGTCCTTTTCGCGGCTAATGACGTACAATTCGGGACGGAAAAACAGTGCCAAAAAAAAGAAAATTGTCCCAAAACAAATGAAAATGTTCAATTTTGGGTTCCGAAAATAGGTGCAGCCAAGCAGGCTTGTTGTTCCCCTCGTAAAGCTCTCGGAGAGCTTTCCAACGGTATGTTGTGCGCCGCATAACTCCTTACGGATCAAAAGTTCACCGGAGTGACGGAGACCTGGTCCCAATCCCCATACCCTCAGTTTACGGGCCCAGCCTTTACTTGAAACGAAGTTGTCTTGCCCAAGGTATCATGGGATTTGGTAATAGAAATGTGATGGATTAGGTTGTCGTCCTTTTCACAGCTTATGACGTACGATCCGGGAAGAAAAAAATGCGCAAAAGAATGAAAGTCTCCCGAAACTGATGAAAACGTTTGATTTTGGGCTCCAAAAAGAGGTGCAGCTGAGCAGGCTTGCAGCCCCAGTCGTAGGGCTCTCGGAGAGCTTTCCAACGGTATGCTGTGTGCCGCGTAACTCGAGACGGATCAAAAGTTATGGGCACCGGAGCAACGGATACCTGGTCACAAGCCCTACGTCCTCGGTTTACGGGCCCAGTCTCTACGTGAAGTGAAGTTGTCTTGCCTAAGGTGCCGTGGGATTCGGTAATAGAAATGTGATAGATTAGGTTGTCGTCCTTTTTGCGGCTAACGACGTATGTTCCGGGACAGAAAAATAGTGTAGAAGAAGAAAATTGTCCCGAAACTGATGAAAACGTTCTATTTTGGGCACCGAAAATAGGTATAGCCAAGCTGGATTGTTGCCCCCGTCCTAGAGCTCTCGCAGAGCTTTCCAACGGTATGCTGTGCACCGCGTAACTCCTTACGGATCAAAAGTTATGGGCACCGGAGTGACGGAGACATGGTCCCAAGCCCCACGCCCTAGGTTTGCGGGCCCAGCCTCTACGTGAAACAAAGTTGTCTTGCCCATGGTACAGTGGGATTCAGTAATAGAAATATGATAGATTAGGTTGTCGTCCTTTTCGCGGCTCACGATGTACGATCCGGGATGAAAAAACTACGCAAAGGAAGAAAAGTATTCCGAAACTGATGAAAACGTTCAATTTTGGGTTACAAAAATAGGCAGAGCCGAGCAGGCTTGCTGCCCCCGTTGTAGAGCTCTCAGAGAGATTTCCAACGGTATACTGTGCGTTGCGTAACTCATGACGGATCAAAAGTTATGGGCACTGTAGCAACGGATACCTGGTCACAAGCCCCATGCCCTTGGTTTGCGAGCCCAGCCTCTACGTGAAATGAAGTTGTCTTGCCCAAGGTGCCATGGGATTCTATAATAGAAATGTGATGGATTAGGTTGTCGTCCTTTTCACGGCTAACGACGTATGATCCGGGACGGAAAAACAGCGCAAAAGAAGAAAAGTGTACTGAATCTGATGCAAATGTTCGATTTTGGGCTCTGAAAATAGGTACAGCCGAGCAGGCTTGCTGCCCTCGTCGTCGAGCTCTCGAAGAGTTTTTGAACGGTATGCTGTGTGCCATGTAACTCCTTACGAATCAAAAGTTATGGGCACCAGAGTGACGGATACCTGGTCACAAGCCCCACGCCCTCGGTTTGCGGGCCCAGCCTCTACGTGAACGAAGTTGTGTTGCCCAAGGTACAGTGAGATTTGGTAATGAAAATGTGATGGATTAGGTTGTCGTCCTTTTTGCGGCTCACGACGTACGATCCGGGACGAAAAAATTGCGCAAAGGAAGAAAAGTGTCCCAAAACGAAAGAAAACGTTCGATTTTGGGCTAGGAAAATAGGTACAGTCGAGCAGGCTTGCTGCCCTTTTCGTAGAGCTCTCAGAGAGCTTTCCAACGGTATGTTGTGCGCCGCGTAACTCATAACGGATCAAAATTTATGGCCACCGGAGCGACGGATACCTGCTCACAAGCCCTACGCCCTTGGTTTGCAGCCCCAGCCTCTACGTGAAATGAAGTTGTGTTGCCCAAGGTGCCGTGGGATTCGGTAATAATTTGAATCATCCTAGCATAGGCATTTGATTGTGTCGAGATTGGGGTGCATTGGGTAGGGTTTTGAGCCATTTTTGTTTTTGTTTTGTGTCATAACTTGTCATAGAATGTCTAGGAATGTTAATAAATTATGCAATGCTAGTTCAATATGCAAATAGTGGTCGGCCAAGCTTGTGCAAGAATCTGAATTTTTGTCTTGGTTGAGCAATATAATATTGTGTGTTTGGGATGTGCAAAAGAATAAGGAATAATGAATAAAGAATGCTTAGCTTTTGGTGCAATTTCGTCTTCTAGTGAGTTGAATTAGCAATTTAATATTAGTTAGTGGAGTTTGTAGGATTAATTAATGATCTAGTGCTTCGTGTAAGATGCCTTCTTGATTAGCGTGTGGGCACGCTTACCTAGGTCTAGGGCACGCACTATTAGGTAAGGCACGAACTACGAGATGAATACACATTTTTCAAGTAAAATGCATGCAACCCAAAATGTATGCACATAATTCAATGCAAGGCACACAAAATGAAACACGACTCTTAAACCTAGGCCAAGGCACGCAAATCTAGGTTAGGGCCCCACAGAAAAACAGCGCAAAAGAAGAAAAGTGTCCCAAAATTGATGAAAATGTTCAATTTGGGGCAGCGAAAATAGGTGCAGCCGAGCAGACATGGTGCACACGTCGTAGAGCTCTCGAAGTGCTTTCCAATGGTATGTTGTACGTCGCGTAACTCTTTACGGATCAAAAGTTATGGGCACCGGAGCGACGGGTACATGGTCACAAGCCCCACGCCCTCTGTTTGTGGGCCCAGCCTCTACGTGAGGTGAAGTTGTCTTGCCCAAGGGGCCATAGGATTCGGTAATAGAAATGTGATGGATTAGGTAGTCGTCCTTTTCGCGGCTCACAACGTACGATCCGGGATAGAAAAACAGCGCAAAAGAAGAAAAGTTTCCCAAAACAGATGAAAATGTTCGATTTTGGGCTCTGAAAATAGGCACAGCCAAGCAAGCTTGGTGCCCTCGTCTTAGAGCTCTCGGAGAGCTTTCCAACGGTATGCTGTGCGCTGCGTAACTCCTGCCGGATCAAAAGTTATGAGCACCGGAGCAATGGATACCTAGTCACAAGCCCCACGCCCTTTGTTTGCGGGCCCAGCCTCTACGTGAAGTGAAGTTGTCTTGCCTAAGGTGCCGTGTGATTTGGGAATATAAATGTGATGGATTAGGTTGTCGTCCTTTTCGCGGCTCATAACGTAAGATTCGAGACTGAAAAACAACGCAAAAGATGAAAAGTGTCCCAAAACTTATGAAAATGTTAGATTTTGGGCTCCGAAAATAGGTGCAACTGAGCCGGCTAGGTGCCCCCATCGTAGAGCTCTCAGAGTACTTTCCAACGGTATGTTGTGCGCTGCATAACTACTTACGGATCAAAAGTTATGGGCACTGGATCAACGGATACCTGGTCACAAGACCCACGACCTCGGTTTGAGGTCCCAGCCTCTACGTGAAGTGAAGTTGCCTTGCCCAAGGTGCCTTAGGAATCGGTAATAAAAATGTGATGGATTAGGTTGTCGTCCTTTTCGCAGCTCACGACGTGTGATCCGGGATGGAAAAACAGCACAAAAGAAGAAAAGTGTCCCAAAATTGATAAAAACGTTTGATTTTGGGCTGCGAAAATAGGTGCAGCCCAGCAGACTTGGTGCCCACGTCGTATAGCTCTCAGAGAGCTTTCCAACGGTATGCTGTGCGCCGTGTAACTCTTTACGGATCAAAAGTTATGGGCACCGGAGCGACGGATACCTGGTCACAAGGCCCACGCCCTCTGTTTGTGGGCCCAACCTCTACGTGAGGTGAAGTTGTCTTGCCCAAGGTACCGTGGAATTCGGTAATAGAAATGTGATGGATTAGGTTGTCATCCTTTTTGCGGCTCACGACGTACGATCCTGGACGAAAAAACAGCGCTAAAGAAGAAAAGTTTTCCAAAATTGATGAAAACGTTCGATTTTTGGCTCTAAAAATAGGAATAGTCGAGCAAGCTTGGCACCCCCATCGTAGAGCTCTTGGAGAGCTTTCCAACAGTATTCTATGCGCTGCATAACTCCTTACGGATCAAAAGTTATGAGCACCGAAGCGACGGAGACCTGGGCACAAGCCCAACGCCCTCTGTTTGCGGGCCCAGCCTGTACGTGAAGTGAAGTTGTCTTGCCCAAGGTACCGTGTGATTTGGGAATAGAAATGTGATGGATTAGGTTGTCGTCCTTTTCGCGGCTCACAATGTACGATCCGGGACGAAAAAACAGCGCAAAAGAAGAAAAGTGTCCCAAAACTTGTGAAAATATTCGATTTTGGGCTCCGAAAATAGGTGCAACCGAGCAGGCTAGGTGCCCCCATTGTAGAGCTCTCAGAGTGATTTCCAACGGTATGATGTACACCACGTAACAGCTTACGGATCAAAAGTTATGGACACCAGAGCAACGGATACCTAGTCACAAGACCCACGACCTCGGTTTTGAAGGCCAAGCCTCTATGTGAAGTGAAGTTGTCTTGCCCAAGGTGCCGTGGGATTCGGTAATAAAAATATGATGGATTAGGTTGTCGTCCTTTTCGCCATTCACGACGTACGATCCGGGACGAAAAAACTGGGCAAAAGAAGAAAATTGTCCCAAAACTTATGAAAACGTTTGATTTTGGGCTGTGAAAACTGGTACAGCTGAGCAGACTTACTGCCCACGTCGTAGAGCTCTCGGAGAGCTTTCCAACGGTATGCTAGCGCCGTGTAACTCTTTACGGATCAAAAGTTATGGGCACTGGAGCAACGGATACTTGGTCACAAGCCCCACGCCCTCTGTTTGTGGGCCCAGCCTCTACGTGACGTGAAGTTGTCTTGCCCAAGGTACCATGGGATTTGGTAATAGAAATGTGATGGATTAGGTTGTCGTCCTTTTCACAGCTTATGACGTACGATCCGGGAAGAAAAAAATGCGCAAAAGAATGAAAGTCTCCCGAAACTGATGAAAACGTTTGATTTTGGGCTCCAAAAAGAGGTGCAGCTGAGCAGGCTTGCAGCCCCAGTCGTAGGGCTCTCGGAGAGCTTTCCAACGGTATGCTGTGTGCCGCGTAACTCGAGACGGATCAAAAGTTATGGGCACCGGAGCAACGGATACCTGGTCACAAGCCCTACGTCCTCGGTTTACGGGCCCAGTCTCTACGTGAAGTGAAGTTGTCTTGCCTAAGGTGCCGTGGGATTCGGTAATAGAAATGTGATAGATTAGGTTGTCGTCCTTTTTGCGGCTAACGACGTATGTTCCGGGACAGAAAAATAGTGTAGAAGAAGAAAATTGTCCCGAAACTGATGAAAACGTTCTATTTTGGGCACCGAAAATAGGTATAGCCAAGCTGGATTGTTGCCCCCGTCCTAGAGCTCTCGCAGAGCTTTCCAACGGTATGCTGTGCACCGCGTAACTCCTTACGGATCAAAAGTTATGGGCACCGGAGTGACGGAGACATGGTCCCAAGCCCCACGCCCTAGGTTTGCGGGCCCAGCCTCTACGTGAAACAAAGTTGTCTTGCCCATGGTACAGTGGGATTCAGTAATAGAAATATGATAGATTAGGTTGTCGTCCTTTTCGCGGCTCACGATGTACGATCTGGGATGAAAAAACTACGCAAAGGAAGAAAAGTATCCCGAAACTGATGAAAACGTTCAATTTTGGGTTACAAAAATAGGCAGAGCCGAGCAGGCTTGCTGCCCCCGTTGTAGAGCTCTCAGAGAGATTTCCAACGGTATACTGTGCGTTGCGTAACTCATGACGGATCAAAAGTTATGGGCACTGTAGCAACGGATACCTGGTCACAAGCCCCATGCCCTTGGTTTGCGAGCCCAGCCTCTACGTGAAATGAAGTTGTCTTGCCCAAGGTGCCATGGGATTCTATAATAGAAATGTGATGGATTAGGTTGTCGTCCTTTTCACGGCTAACGACGTATGATCCGGGACGGAAAAACAGCGCAAAAGAAGAAAAGTGTACTGAATCTGATGCAAACGTTCGATTTTGGGCTCTGAAAATAGGTACAGCCGAGCAGGCTTGCTGCCCTCGTCGTCGAGCTCTCGAAGAGTTTTTGAACGGTATGCTGTGTGCCATGTAACTCCTTACGAATCAAAAGTTATGGGCACCAGAGTGACGGATACCTGGTCACAAGCCCCACGCCCTCGGTTTGCGGGCCCAGTCTCTACGTGAACGAAGTTGTGTTGCCCAAGGTACAGTGAGATTTGGTAATGAAAATGTGATGGATTAGGTTGTCGTCCTTTTTGCGGCTCACGACGTACGATCCGGGACGAAAAAATTGCGCAAAGGAAGAAAAGTGTCCCAAAACGAAAGAAAACGTTCGATTTTGGGCTAGGAAAATAGGTACAGTCGAGCAGGCTTGCTGCCCTTTTCGTAGAGCTCTCAGAGAGCTTTCCAACGGTATGTTGTGCGCCGCGTAACTCATAACGGATCAAAATTTATGGCCACCGGAGCGACGGATACCTGCTCACAAGCCCTACGCCCTTGGTTTGCAGCCCCAGCCTCTACGTGAAATGAAGTTGTGTTGCCCAAGGTGCCGTGGGATTCGGTAATAATTTGAATCATCCTAGCATAGGCATTTGATTGTGTCGAGATTGGGGTGCATTGGGTAGGGTTTTGAGCCATTTTTGTTTTTGTTTTGTGTCATAACTTGTCATAGAATGTCTAGGAATGTTAATAAATTATGCAATGCTAGTTCAATATGCAAATAGTGGTCGGCCAAGCTTGTGCAAGAATCTGAATTTTTGTCTTGGTTGAGCAATATAATATTGTGTGTTTGGGATGTGCAAAAGAATAAGGAATAATGAATAAAGAATGCTTAGCTTTTGGTGCAATTTCGTCTTCTAGTGAGTTGAATTAGCAATTTAATATTAGTTAGTGGAGTTTGTAGGATTAATTAATGATCTAGTGCTTCGTGTAAGATGCCTTCTTGATTAGCGTGTGGGCACGCTTACCTAGGTCTAGGGCACGCACTATTAGGTAAGGCACGAACTACGAGATGAATACACATTTTTCAAGTAAAATGCATGCAACCCAAAATGTATGCACATAATTCAATGCAAGGCACACAAAATGAAACACGACTCTTAAACCTAGGCCAAGGCACGCAAATCTAGGTTAGGGCCCCACAGAAAAACAGCGCAAAAGAAGAAAAGTGTCCCAAAATTGATGAAAATGTTCAATTTGGGGCAGCGAAAATAGGTGCAGCCGAGCAGACATGGTGCACACGTCGTAGAGCTCTCGAAGTGCTTTCCAATGGTATGTTGTACGTCGCGTAACTCTTTACGGATCAAAAGTTATGGGCACCGGAGCGACGGGTACATGGTCACAAGCCCCACGCCCTCTGTTTGTGGGCCCAGCCTCTACGTGAGGTGAAGTTGTCTTGCCCAAGGGGCCATAGGATTCGGTAATAGAAATGTGATGGATTAGGTAGTCGTCCTTTTCGCGGCTCACAACGTACGATCCGGGATAGAAAAACAGCGCAAAAGAAGAAAAGTTTCCCAAAACAGATGAAAATGTTCGATTTTGGGCTCTGAAAATAGGCACAGCCAAGCAAGCTTGGTGCCCTCGTCTTAGAGCTCTCGGAGAGCTTTCCAACGGTATGCTGTGCGCTGCGTAACTCCTGCCGGATCAAAAGTTATGAGCACCGGAGCAACGGATACCTAGTCACAAGCCCCACGCCCTTTGTTTGCGGGCCCAGCCTCTACGTGAAGTGAAGTTGTCTTGCCTAAGGTGCCGTGTGATTTGGGAATATAAATGTGATGGATTAGGTTGTCGTCCTTTTCGCGGCTCATAACGTAAGATTCGAGACTGAAAAACAACGCAAAAGATGAAAAGTGTCCCAAAACTTATGAAAATGTTAGATTTTGGGCTCCGAAAATAGGTGCAACTGAGCCGGCTAGGTGCCCCCATCGTAGAGCTCTCAGAGTACTTTCCAACGGTATGTTGTGCGCTGCATAACTACTTACGGATCAAAAGTTATGGGCACTGGATCAACGGATACCTGGTCACAAGACCCACGACCTCGGTTTGAGGTCCCAGCCTCTACGTGAAGTGAAGTTGCCTTGCCCAAGGTGCCCTAGGAATCGGTAATAAAAATGTGATGGATTAGGTTGTCGTCCTTTTCGCAGCTCACGACGTGTGATCCGGGATGGAAAAACAGCACAAAAGAAGAAAAGTGTCCCAAAATTGATAAAAACGTTTGATTTTGGGCTGCGAAAATAGGTGCAGCCCAGCAGACTTGGTGCCCACGTCGTATAGCTCTCAGAGAGCTTTCCAACGGTATGCTGTGCGCCGTGTAACTCTTTACGGATCAAAAGTTATGGGCACCGGAGGCACGGAGACCTGGTCACAAGGCCCACGCCCTCTGTTTGTGGGCGCAACGTCTACGTGAGGTGAAGTTGTCTTGCCCAAGGTACCGTGGAATTCGGTAATAGAAATGTGATGGATTAGGTTGTCATCCTTTTTGCGGCTCACGACGTACGATCCTGGACGAAAAAACAGCGCTAAAGAAGAAAAGTTTTCCAAAATTGATGAAAACGTTCGATTTTTGGCTCTAAAAATAGGAATAGTCGAGCAAGCTTGGCACCCCCATCGTAGAGCTCTTGGAGAGCTTTCCAACAGTATTCTATGCGCTGCATAACTCCTTACGGATCAAAAGTTATGAGCACCGAAGCGACGGAGACCTGGGCACAAGCCCAACGCCCTCTGTTTGCGGGCCCAGCCTGTACGTGAAGTGAAGTTGTCTTGCCCAAGGTACCGTGTGATTTGGGAATAGAAATGTGATGGATTAGGTTGTCGTCCTTTTCGCGGCTCACAATGTACGATCCGGGACGAAAAAACAGCGCAAAAGAAGAAAAGTGTCCCAAAACTTGTGAAAATATTCGATTTTGGGCTCCGAAAATAGGTGCAACCGAGCAGGCTAGGTGCCCCCATTGTAGAGCTCTCAGAGTGATTTCCAACGGTATGATGTACACCACGTAACAGCTTACGGATCAAAAGTTATGGGCACCAGAGCAACGGATACCTAGTCACAAGACCCACGACCTCGGTTTTGAAGGCCAAGCCTCTATGTGAAGTGAAGTTGTCTTGCCCAAGGTGCCGTGGGATTCGGTAATAAAAATATGATGGATTAGGTTGTCGTCCTTTTCGCCATTCACGACGTACGATCCGGGACGAAAAAACTGGGCAAAAGAAGAAAATTGTCCCAAAACTTATGAAAACGTTTGATTTTGGGCTGCGAAAACTGGTACAGCTGAGCAGACTTACTGCCCACGTCGTAGAGCTCTCGGAGAGCTTTCCAACGGTATGCTAGCGCCGTGTAACTCTTTACAGATCAAAAGTTATGGGCACTGGAGCAACGGATACTTGGTCACAAGCCCCACGCCCTCTGTTTGTGGGCCCAGCCTCTACGTGACGTGAAGTTGTCTTGCCCAAGGTACCATGGGATTTGGTAATAGAAATGTGATGGATTAGGTTGTCGTCCTTTTCGTGGCTCATGACGTACGTTCTGGGATGGAAAAACAGCGTAAAAGAAGAAAAGTTTCCCGAAACTGATAAAAACATTCGATTTTGGGCTCCGAAAATAGGCACAGTCGAGCAAGGTTGGTGCCCCCGTCGTAGAGCTGTCGTAGAGCTTTCCAACGGTATGTTGTGCGCTTCTTAACTCCTTACGGATCAAAAGTTATGAGCATTGGATCGACGGATACCTGGTCACAAGCCCTACGCCCTATGTTTACCAGCCCAGCCTCTACGTGAAGTGAAGTTGTCTTGCCCAAGGTGCCGTGTGATTTAGGAATAGGAATGTGATGGATTAGGTTGTCGTCCTTTTCGCGACTCATAGTGTACGATCCGGGACGGAAAAACAGCACAAAAGAAGAAAAGTATCCCAAAACTAATGAAAATATTCAATTTTGGGCTGCGAAAACAGCCACAACCGAGCAAGCTAGGTGCCACATCGTAGAGCTCTCAAAGTGCTTTCCAACGGTATGCTGTGCGCCGCGTAACTACTTACGGATCGAAAGTTATGGGCGTCGGAGCAATGGATACCTGGTCACAAGACCCACGACCTCGGTTTGAGGGCCCAGCCTCTACGTGAAGTGAAGTTGCCTTGCCCAAGGTGCAGTGGGATTCGGTAATAAAAATGTGATGGATTAGGTTGTCGTCGTTTTCGCGGCTCACGACGTACGATCCGGGATGAAAAAACAGCGCAAAAGAAGAAAATTATCCCAAAACTTATGAAAATGTTCGATTTTGGGCTCCGAAAACTAGCGCAACCGAGCAGGCTCGGTACCCCCATCGTAGAGCTCTCATAGTGCTTTCCAACGGTATGTTGTGCACTGCGTACCTTCTTACGGATCAAAAGTTATGGGCACCGAAGCGATGGATACTTGGTCACAACCCGCAGGCCCTCTGTTTGTGGGCCCAGACTCTACGTGAAGTGAAGTTGTCTTGCCCAAGGTGCCATGTGATTCTGTAATAGAAATGTGATAGATTAGGTTGTCCTTTTCGTGGCTCACGATGTACGATCTGGGACGGAAAAATAGTGCAAAAGAAGAAAAGTGTTCCAAAATTGATGAAAACGTTCAATTTTGGGCTCCGAAAATAGGTGCAGTCGAGCATGCTTGGAGCCCACGTCGTAGAGCTCTCGGAGAGCTTTCCAACGGTATGCTGTGCGTCGTTTAACTCTTTACGGATCAAAAGTTATGGGCACCGGAGCGACGGATACCTGGTCACAAGCCCCACGCCCTCTGTTTGCGGGCCCAGCCTCTACGTGAGGTGAAGTTGTCTTGCCCAAGGTGCCGTGGGATTCGGTAAGAGAAATGTGATGCATTAGGTTGTTGTCCTTTTCGCGGCTCACGACGTACGATCCGAGACGAAAAAATAGAGCAAAAGAAGCAAAGTATCCCAAAACTGATGAAAACGTTCGATTTTGGGCTCTGAAAATAGGTTCAGCCGAGCAAGGTTGGTGCCCCCATCGTAGAACTGTCGTAGAGCTTTCCAATGGTATGCTGTGCGCTACATAACTCCTTGCGGATCAAGAGTTATAAGCACCGGAGCGACGGATACCTGGGCACAAGCTCCACGCCCTCTGTTTGCGGGCCCAGCCTCTATGTGAAGTGAAGTTGTCTTGCCCAAGGTCCCGTGTGATTTGGGAATATAAATGTGATGGATTATGTTGTCATCCTTTTCGCGGCTCACAACGTACGATCCGGGACGAAAAAACAGCGCAAAAGAAGAAAAGTGTCCCAAAACTTAAGAAAATGTTCAATTTTGGGCTCTGAAAATAGGAGCAACCGAACAGGCTAGGCGCCCCCATCGTAGAGCTCTCAGAGTGCTTTCCAACGGTATGCTGTGCGCCGCGTAACTACTTACGGATCAAAAGTTATGGGTACTAGAGCAACGGATACTTGGTCACAAGACCTACGACCTCGGTTTAAGGCCCCAGCCTCTACGTGAAGTGAAGTTGTCTTGCCCAAGGTGCCATGGGATTCGGTAATAAAAATGTGATGGATTAGGTTGTCGTCCTTTTCGCAGCTCACGACGTGCGATCCGGGATGGAAAAACATCGCAAAAGAAGAAAAGTGTCCCAAAACTCATGAAAACGTTCGATTTGGGCTGCGAAAACAGGTGCAGCCTTGTAGACTTGGTGCCCAAGTCGTAGAGCTCTCGTAGAGTTTTCCAACAATATGCTGTGCGCCGCGTAACTCTGTACGGATCTAAAGTTATGGGCATCGGAGCGACGGATACCTGGTCATAAGCCCTACACCCTCTGTTTGTGGGCCCAACCTCTACGTGAGGTGAAGTCGTCTTGTCCAAGGTGTCGTGGGATTCGGTAATAGAAATGTGATAGATTAGGTTGTCATCCTTTTCGTGGCTTACGTCGTACGATCCGGGACGAAAAAACAGCGCTAAAGAAGAAAAGTTTCCCGAAACTGATGAAAACGTTAGATTTTTGGCTCTGAAAATAGGCACAATAGAGCAAGCTTGGCGCCCCCATCGTAGAGCTCTCGGAGAGCTTTCCAACGGTATGCTGTGCACTGCGTAACTCCTTACGAATCAAAAGTTATAAGCACTGGAGCGACGAATACCTGGTCCCAAGCCACACGCCCTCTGTTTGCGGGCCCAGCCTCTATGTGAAGTGAAGTTGTCTTGCCCAAGGTGCCGTGTGATTTGGAAATAGAAATGTGATGGATTAGGTTGTCGTCCTTTTCGCGGCTCACAACGTACCATCCAGGACGAAAAAATAGCGCAAAAGAAGAAAAGTGTCCCAAAACATATGAAAATGTTCCATTTTGGGCTCGAAAAATCGGTACAACCGAGCAGGCTAGGTGCCCCTATTGTAGAGCTCTTAGAGTTCTTTCCAAGGTATGATGTGCGCCGTGTAACTAATTACGGATCAAAAGTTATGGGCACCGGAGCAACGGATACCTGGTCACAAGACCCACGACCTCGGTTTGAAGGCCAAGCCTCTACGTGAAGTGAAGTTGTCATGTCACGCCCCAACCCAGCCTATAAAGGTTAGACTAGGGTGTGATCTAAACATTCAAGTCCTTTCACATTCTTAATCATTCTAGGAGGTTTAACACTTAACCTTTTATTCTGGAATTCAAAATTTTTCCGGAAATCCGGCAGCATAACGGCTGTAACTGGGCTCTTTGTTTTGACCTAAATTTTCTAACAGCCTCAAAATTTACCATCTCAAATTCAATCCCAACTAAGATTACTATCATTCCATCAATTGAATTGCCTATTGGTTAATTCGACGTTCCGTTTGATTTATAATCTAGCATGATACTATGTCTCGTTTTGTCCATTTATCCTCGTTTCAAAATATACCTGTTGATCTTAACTTATTAGTGAGTACCTGTTGAGATTGGATAAGTTCATTTGCCTATTCCTTAACTAGCATCATAACCTATGATAGATACTAATGATAACAAAAACAAAAATGATCATAGTATGTCTAGTATCAGTCTACTTAATATAAGTACAAACCAAAATTAGACCCCAAATTACAACGGGGGTCTTTTACATCACAAGCAACAAATAACATAAGGGAAATAGTCTTCAAGTAGCAAAAGTTCACAAGTAGTCACGTTCAAGCAAAACAACAGTAACAGGCAATCACTCCAGGGGTTCATCATTAGGTACATTATCCTCGGGTTCCTGTGCCTGTTCTTCTTCACCTGAGATGATGAAAGAGGGTGAGTCCTTATGAACTCAGCGAGGGGGAACGAGAAATAAGTTTTGAAACTCGTTTTCCGGTTCAATTTATGAAAACCCCTTTTTAAAACATGTCACATATTACAAATAATATGGTAAGCAATTATAAGAAACAAATCGAGAAACGGATACAATTACCAATCATTTCAAGGATACGGTGAGCATTTGCTCTCAATTTCAATTTCGAATCAATTGTTGCGGCCGACTTCAATAATCCACTTATCACTCCCAATTGGGTGTACTCCGGACGTACCCCGAAACCTACGACCCAACTCTCCAAGGGTGAATACCAAGCGAGAGAGGGAATTGGATCATGGTAGTCACGGTAACACCGGCAAGCCCGATGCCGCCCGGCGGATGTGAAACTCTACCATGCCACACGAAAGGTTGCAACCTTGTATGCAATGCACATTTATAACATTTAACATATCACATTAGGAGGACAACAAAGTAGGTTGCCTCCGAACAGTTATAAGGTCGCACGTTGTCAAGTGGTCAAACAAGGCACGATAAGACAAGTAATTTCACTTGAAAGGCATATAGAGTCATATGAACATCAAACGGGCAGCCATGTAACACATGTAAAACAGGCCATATAACTCATCAAGAAGCTCATATAATCAAGTGATACGAATTATTCGACATGCAACAACATTTACGTGGGTTCGGTAGCAAGACAAGCTTATTTGACAACATGCAATGGTCAAAACCATAATTGAAGTTATAACACATTTATGGGCAGCCCACGCAACGTACAGTTTCCACACAATATTCAATGATTACGCTTAGTAAGATTACTTAGCCATTAGGGTTTCCGTTTCATGCATAATCGTGTGTTCAAACCCTAAGTCAACTCAACATCATTCCCGAGTCATACATCATTCAATTCAAACATCCTCAAGTACTCAAAACAGTCCACGCAATATTCCAACATCACAATTCCAAGCAATTAGTACCACAAGAGAGGTTACAATAGTTTTCCATGCATATAGCTAAGTGAAACACTCACTGCAATAGGCTGTATTCTCACAATCAATCGGGTAAGCAATATTCTCCAAATTCAGTGAATAAGATGTCAAATTAAAGCTTAAGAAGTTAACTAAACTCAGAAACAAACCTTTCATCAATTGGAGTTCAGAATCATTAGTTATGGCCGAAACAGTGAGGTAGCACAAAACTGTCCAGATTTGTACACTTTTCATAAATTGACGTTTTTGAGGTCCTTAGAGTCAGTTTTGGCTTTGGTCCATTTCTGACAAAATTGTCCAGAACTGAAAAATATAGCAGTACACCAAATTTCATGAATTTTGGACAACATTTACTAAGTTAAAAATGGTTCGTTCCACAAGGTCAGTGCATCTGCCAAAACCTGATTCATTTTTCCAGATTTCCAGATTTGGTCACATTTTAATGATTTGCCATTTTGAGGATCTTAGAGTCAGAATTAGCTTCGTCCTATTTCTGGGAAAAATGTTCAAAACTGTCCAAAATAGTCACCCACCAATTTTCAAGAATTTTCAACATCATTTTCTTAGCTAAACTTACCTCGAACAGACTGGTCAGAGAGCTGTCACATAAATTCGACTTCACCTAGCATCATTTTCAAGCCAAGATCTTGCCATGCATGGTTATTTAAGCTTATGAACGACCATATATCTCAAGTACAGAAGCAAATACACACATCTATGAGCATGCATGTGAGTTTTTAAAGAGTTTTCAAAAGGTTTTAACCCTCACCTTAGCAATCAACCACAAAATGCTCAAGACCCTTTATTGAAGCTCAAATCTTCTCCTTTCCTTTGCTTAGCCGAGAACCTCACTAGTTTTTCTCTATTTTTCCTAGCTTAATGATCAATCTCTTAGTGCATGCACATAGCTAGAACTTGAAGAAAAGAAATGAATGTCAAGAAGCTTACCTAAGGCCGAAATGAAGCTTCAATGCACATGCATGAGTGTTTTTCGAACTCTAGCTTGTTTGCTTGGTTTTCTTGATGATTTGCTTGCCTTGTTCGACCAAGTTGTGATGAAGATGAGCAAGGGTGGAGAGAGTTCAGCCAAGGACCGAAATGGAGAGAGGAAATGAGAGTGAGAGAGAGATGTTGAGAGGAAATGAGAGAAATGACAACCAAATGAAGGTCTTGGCAATTTTTGAGGAGCATGTCGGCATTGGGCAGTCCATTTTCAGCTTTGTGTCTTCAAAATGCTTTAATTTGAAATGTTAAGCATGTGCAAAATGCTATGGCCGAGAATGGTGAAGAAATTGGGAGCAATTTGAGCAATTTTTTAATGCCTTATGTCATATTTTGTCTTTGCATGCAATAGAATAAAAAAAAATGCTCAAACCTTGTGCAAAACCATGGTATGGTCGGCCAAGGCTAATGAAATGGCTGAATTCTTGTCATCTTTTGGGTGTTAATTGTTGTGTGTTGAAAATGCAAAAAGGACAAAGAATAAAGAATAAGGAATGTCTAGTGTTTGGTGCATTTTTGTCTTCTAGTGAATGGAATTTGGATTATTATATTGATAGTGGATTTTGTAGGATTGTTTAATAGTCTAGTGCTTCGTGAAAGATATTTCCTTGATTAGCGTGAAGGCACGCTTTCCTAGGTCTAGGACACGCACTACGAGATAGGACATGAACTACGAGACAGACGCACGTTTTTCAAGTAAATGCACGCAATCCTAAATGAATGCACGTAATTCAATGCATGACACATAAAATGAACTAATTTCTTAAATCTAGGTCATGGCACGCAAATCTAGGTTAGGGCACCCGAAGCTAGGTTTCGCACTCAAATCTGGGTCGGGCCTCACATGTCATACCTAAGGTGCCGTGCGATTCGATAATAAAAATGTGATGGATTAGGTTGTCGTCCTTTTTGCAGTTCATGACGTACGATCCACGACGAAAAAATAGTGCAAAAGAAGAAAAGTGTCACAAAACTGATGAAAACATTCAACTTTGGGCTGCCAAAATAGGTTCAGCCGAGCAGACTTGGTGCCCATGTCGTAGAGCTCTCAGAGAGCTTTCCAACGGTATGTTGTGCGCCGCGTAACTCTTTACGGATCGAAAGTTATGGGTACCGGAGCGACGGATACCTGGTCACAAGCCCCACGCCCTCTGTTTGTGGGCCAAGCCTCTACGTGAGGTGAAGTTGTCTTGCCCAAGGTACTGTGGGATTCGGTAATAGAAAACTGATGGTTTAAGTTGTCGTCCTTTTCGCTGCTCACGACGTACGATCCGGGATGAAAAAATAGCGCAAAAGAAGAAAAGTTTCTCGAAACTGATGAAAATGTTCAATTTTGGGCTCTAAAAATAGGCACAGCCTAGCAAGGTTGGTGCCCCTTTCGTAGAGCTGTCGTAGAGCTTTCCAACGGTATGCTGTGCGCTGCTTAACTCCTTACGGATCAAAAGTTATGAGCATCGGATCGACGGATACCTGGTCACAAGCCCTACGCCCTCTGTTTGCGGGTCCAGCCTCTACGTGAAGTGAAGTTGTCTTGCCCAAGGTGCCATGTGATTTGGAAATAGGAATGTGATGGATTAGGTTGTTGTCCTTTCCGCGGCTCACAACGTACGATCCGGGACGAAAAAACAGCGCAAAAGAAGAAAAGTGCACCAAAACTAATGAAAATGTTCTATTTTGGGCTGCGAAAATAGGCTCAACCGAGCAGGCTAGGTGCCACATCGTAGAGCTCTCAAAGTGCTTTCCAACGGTATGCTGTGCGCTGCTTAACTCCTTACGGATCAAAAATTATGAGCAACGGAGGGACGGATACCTGGTCACAAGCCCCGCGCCCTCTGTTTGCGGGCCCAGCCTCTAAGTGAAGTGAAGTTGTCTTGCCCAAGGTACTATGTGATTTGGGAATAGAAATGTGATGGATTAGATTGTCGTCCTTTTCGCAGCTCACAACGTACGATCCGTGACGAAAAAACAGTGCAAAAGAATAAAAGTGTCCCAAAACTTGTGAAAATGTTCCATTTTGGGCTTCGAAAATAGGTGCAGCCGAGTAGAGTAGGTGCCCCTATCGTAGAGCTCTTAGAGTGCTTTCCAACAGTATGTTGTGTGCCGCGTAACTACTGACGGATCAAAAGTTATGGGCACCGGAACAACGGATACCTGGTCACAAAACCCACGACCTTGGTTTGAAGGCCAAGACTCTACGTGAAGTGAAGTTGTCTTGCCCAAGGTGCTGTGTGATTCGGTAATAGAAATGTGATGCATTAGGTTGTCATCCTTTTCGCGGCTCACGACATACGATCCGAGACGGAAAAACAGAGCAAACGAACAAAGTGTCCAAAAACTGATGAAAACGTTCGATTTTGGGCTCTGAAAATAGGTTCAGCCGAGCAAGGTTAGTGTCCCCGTCGTAGAGCTGTCGTAGAGCTTTCCAACGGTATGTTGTGCACTGCATAACTCCTTGCGGATCAAGAGTTATGAGCACCGGAGCGACAGATACCTGGGCACAAGCCCCACGCCCTCTCTTTGCGGGCCCAGCCTCTACGTGAAGTGAAGTTGTCTTGCCCAAGGTGCCGTGTGATTTAGGAATAGAAATGTGATGGATTAGGTTGTCGTCCTTTTCGTGGCTCACAACGTACGATCCGGGACGGAAAAACATCGAAAAAGAAGAAAAATGTCCCAAAACTTATGAAAATGTTCAATTTTGGGCTCTGAAAATAGGAGCAACCGAACAGGCTAGGTTCCCCCATCGAAGAGCTCTGAGAGTGTTTTCCAACGGTATGCTGTGCACCGCGTAACAACTTACGGATCAAAAGTTATGGGCACCGGAGCAACAGATACCTGGTCACAAGACCCACGACCTCGGTTTGAGGCCCCAGCCTCTACGTGAAGTGAAGTTGTCTTGCCTAAGGTGTCGTGGGATTCGGTAATAAAAATGTGATGGATTAGGTTGTCGTCCTTTTCGCAGCTCACTACGTGCGATCAGGGACGGAAAAACATCGCAAAAGAAGAAAAGTATCCCAAAATTGATGAAAACGTTCGATTTTGGGTTGTAAAAATAGGTTCTGCCTTGGTACCCAAGTCGTAGTGCTCTCGTAGAGCTTTCCAACAGTATGCTGTGTGCCGCGTAACTCTTTACGGATCAAAAGTTATGGGTACCGGAGTGATGGATACCTGGTCATAAGCCCTACGCCCTCTGTTTGTGGGCCCAGCCTCTACGTGAGGTGAAGTCGTCTTGCCCAAGGTGCAGTGGGATTCGGTAATAGAAATGTGATGGATTAGGTTGTCGTCCTTTTCGCGGCTCACGTCGTACAATCCGGGACGAAAAAACAGCGCTAAAAAAGAAAAGATTCCCAAAACTGATGAAAACGTTAGATTTTTGGCTCTGAAAATAGGCACAGTAGAGCAAGCTTGGTGCCCCCATCTTAGAGCTCTTGGAGAGCTTTCCAACGGTATGTTGTACGCTGCGTAACTCCTTACGGATCAATTGTTATGAGCACCGGAGTGACGGATACCTGGTCACACGCCACACGCCCTCTGCTTGCGGGCCCAGCCTCTACATGAAGTGAAGTTGTCTTGCCCAAGGTGCCTTGTGATTTGGGAATAGAAATATGATAGATTAGGTTGTCGTCCTTTTCGCGGCTCACAACGTACATCCAGGACGAAAAAATAGCTCAAAAGAAGAAAATTGTCCCAAAACTTATGAAAATGTTCAATTTTGGGCTCCGAAAATAGGTGCAACCGAGCAAGCTAGGTGCCCCTATTGTAGAGCTCTTAGAGTGCCTTCCAACGGTATGATGTGCGCCCCGTAACTACTTACGGATCAAAAGTTATGGGCACCGGAGCAACGGATACCTAGTTACAAGACCCACGACCTCGGTTAGAAGGCCAAGCCTTTACGTGAAGTGAAGTTGTCTTGCCCAAGGTGCTATGGGATTCGATAATAAAAATGTGATGGATTAGTTTGTTGTCCTTTTCGCGGTTCACGACGTACGATCTAGGACGAAAAAACAGCGCAAAAGAAGAAAAGTGTCACAAAATTGATGGAAACGTTCAATTTTGGGCAGCCAAAATAGGTTCAGCCGACCAGACTTGGTGCCCACGTCGTAGAGCTCTCGGAGAGCTTTCCAACGGTATGCTGTGCGCCGTGTAACTTTATACGGATCAAAAGTTATGGGTACCGGAGCGACGGATACCTGGTCACAAGCCCCACGCCCTCTGTTTGTGGGCCCAGCCTCTACGTGAGGTGAAGTTGTCTTGCCCAAGGCACTATGGGATTCGGTAATAGAAATGTGACGGATTAGGTTGTCGTCCTTTTCGCGGCTCACGACGTACGATCTGGGACGAAAAAAAAGTGCAAAAGAAGAAAAGTTTCCCGAAATTGATGAAAATGTTCGATTTTGGGCTCTGAAAATAGGCACAGCCTAGCATGGTTGGTGCCTCTGTCGTAGAACTGTCGTAGAGCTTTCCAACGGTATGTTGTGCGCTGCTTAACTCCTTATGGATCAAAAGTTATGAGCACCGGATCGACGGATACCTGGTCACAAGCCCAACGCCCTCTGTTTGCGGGCCCAGCCTCTACGTGAAGTGAAGTTGTCTTGCCCAAGGTGCCGTGTGATTTGGGAATAGGAATGTGATGGATTAGGTTGTTGTCCTTTTTCGCGGCTCACAACGTACGTTCTGGGACGGAAAAACAGCGCAAAAGAAGAAAAGTGTGCCAAAACTAATGAAAATGTTCTATTTTGGGCTGCGAAAACAGGCTCAACCGAGTAGGCTAGGTGCCACATCATAGAGCTCTCAAAGTGCTTTCCAACAGTATGCTGTACGCTGCTTAACTCCTTACGGATCAAAAGTTATGAGCAACGGAGGGACGGATACTTGGTCACAAGCCCCGCGCCCTCTATTTGCGGGCCCAACCTCTACGTGAAGTGAAGTTGTCTTGCCCAAGGTACTGTGTGATTTGGGAATAGAAATGTGATGGATTAGGTCGTCGTCCTTTTCGCAACTCCCAACGTACGATCCGGGATGAAAAAATAATGCAAAAGAAGAAAAGTGTCTCAAAACTTATGAAAATGTTCCATTTTGGGCTTCGAAAATAGGTGCAACCGAGCAGACTAGGTGCCCCATCGTAGAGCTCTCAGAGTGCTTTCCAACGGTATGCTGTGCGCCGCGTAACTACTGACGGATCAAAAGTTATGGGCACCGGAACAACGGATACCTGGTCACAAGACCCATGACCTCGGTTTGAAGGCCAAGCCTCTACGTGAAGTGAAGTTGTCTTGACCAAGGTTCTGTGGGATTCGGTAATAAAAATGTGATGGATTAGGTTGTCGTCCTTTTCGCGGTTCACGTCGTACGATCCGGGACGGAAAAACAGCGCAAAAGAAGAAAAGTGTCCCAAAACTTATGAAAATGTTTGATTTTGGGCTGCGAAAACAGGTGCAGCCGAGCAGACATGGTGCCCACGTCGTAGAGCTCTCGGAGAGCTTTCCAACGGTATGCTGTGCTCCGCGTAACTCTTTAAGGCTCAAAAGTTATGGGCAGCGGAGCGACGGATACCTGGTCACAAGCCCCACGCCCTCTGTTTGTGGGCCCAGCCTCTACGTGAGGTGGAGTTGTCTTGCCCAAGGTGCCATGGGATTCGGTAAAAGAAATGTGATGCATTAGGTTGTCGTCCTTTTTGCGGCCCACGACGTACGATCCGGGACGAGAAAATAGCGCAAAAGAAGAAAAGTGTCCCGACACTGATGAAAACGTTCGATTTTGGGCTCTGAAAATAGGTTCAGCCGAACAAGCTTGGTACCCCCGTTGTAGAGCTCTCGGAGTGCTTTCCAACGGTATACTGTGCGCTGCGTAACTCCTTGCGGATCAAGAGTTATGGGTACCGGAGCGACGGATACCTGGTCACAAGCCCCACTCCCTCTGTTTGCGGGGCCCAACCTCTACGTGAAGTGAAGTTGTCTTGCCCAAGGTCCTGTTGGATTTGGTAAAAGAAATGTGATGGATTAGGTTGTTGTCCTTTTCGCTGCTTATGACGTACGATCCGGGACGAAAAAACTGCGAAAACCAAGAAAAGTGTCCCAAAACTTATAAAAATGTTCGATTTTAGGCTCTGAAAATAGGCGCAACCAAGCAGGCTAGGTGCCCCCATCGTAGAGCTCTTAAAGTGCTTTCCAACTGTATGTTGTGCGCTGCGTAACTCCTTATGGATCAAAAGTTATGGGCACTGAAGCGACGGATACCTGGTCACAAGCCCCACGCCCTCTGTTTGCGGGCCCAGCGTCTACGTGAAGTGAACTTGTCTTGCCCAATGTACCGTGTGATTCGGTAATAGAAATGTGATGGATAAGGTTGTCGTCCTTTTCGCGGCTCACGACGTACGATTTGGGATGAAAAAACAGTGCAAAAGAATTAAAGTATCCCAAAACTTATAAAAGTATTCCATTTGGGCTCCGAAAATAGGCGCAACCAAGCAGGCTAGGTGCCCTCATCGTAGAGCTCTTAGAGTGCTTTCCAACGGTATGCTGTGCGCTGCGTAACTCGTTATGGATCAAAATTTATGGGCACCGGAGCGACAGATACCTGGTCACAAGCCCCACGCCTTCTGTTTGCTGGCCCAGCCTCTACGTGAAGTGATGTTGTCTTGCCCAAGGTGCCGTGTCATTCAGTAATAGAAATGTGATGGATTAGGTTGTCGTCCTTTTCGCGGCCCACGACGTACAATCCGAGACGAAAAAACAGTGCAAAAGAAGAAAAGTATCCCAAAACTTATGAAAATATTCAATTTTGGGCTCCGAAAACAGGTGCAGCCGAGAAGGCTAGGTGCCCCCATCGTAGAACTCTTAGAGAGCTTTCCTACGGTATGCTGTGCGCCGCGTAACTCCTTACGGATAAAATGTTATGGGCACCGGAGCGACGGATACCTGGTCACAAGCCCCACGCCCTCTGTTTGCGCACTCAGCCTCTACGTGAAGTGATGTTGTCTTGCCTAAGGTTCCGTGTGATTCGGTAATAGAAATGTGATGGATTAGGTTGTCGTCCTTTTCGCGGCTCACGACGTACGATCCGAGACGGAAAAACAGCGTAAAAGAAGAAAAGTATCCCAAAACTTATGAAAATGTTCAATTTTGGTCTCTGAAAATAGGCGCAGCCGAGCAGGCTAGGTGCCCCCATCGTAGAGCTCTCAGAGAGCTTTCCTACGATATGTTGTGCGCCGCATAACTCCTTACGGATAAAATGTTATGGGCACCGGAGCGACGGATACCTGGTCACAAGCCCCACGCCCTCTGTTTGCGAGCCCAGCATCTATGTGAAGTGATGTTGTCTTGCCTAAGGTGCCGTGTGATTCGGTAATAGAAATGTGATGGATTACGTTGTCGTCCTTCATGCGGCTCACGACGTACGATCCGGGACGGAAAAACAATGTAAAAAAAGAAAAGTATCCCAAAACTTATGAAATTGTTCAATTTTGGGCCCCGAAAACAGGCGCAGCCGAGCAGGATAGGTGCCCCCATCGTAGAGCTCTCAGAGAGCTTCCCTACGGTATGTTGTGAGCCGCGTAACTCCTTACGGATAAAAAGTTATTGGCACCGGAGCGACGGATACCTGGTCACAAGCCCCACGCCCTCTGTTTGCGGGCCCAGCCTCTATGTGAAGTGAAGTTGTCTTGCCCAAGGTGCCATGGGATTCGATAATACAAATGTGATGGATTAGGTTGTCGTCCTTTTCGCGGCTCACGACATACGATTCGGGGCGAAAAAACAGCGCAAAAGAAGAAAAGTGTCCCGAAACTAATGAAAACATTCGATTTTGGGCTCAGAAAATAGGCGCAGCCGAGCAAGCTTTATGCCCCCATCGTAGAGCTCTCGGAGAGCTTTTCAATGCTATGCTGTGCGCCGCATAACTCTTTACAGATCAAAAGTTATGTGCACCAGAGCGACGGATAACTGGTCACAAGCCCCACGCCCTTTTTTTGCGGGCCCAGCCTCTACATGAAGTGAATTTGTCTTCCACAATGTGTCATGTGATTCGGTAATAGAAATGTGATGGATTAGCTTGTCGTCCTTTTCGCGGCTCACTACATACAATCCGGGATGAAAAAAGTGCGTAAAAGAAGAAAAGTGTCCCAAAACTTATGAAAATGTTTGATTTTGGTCTCCAAAAATAGGCACAACCGAGCAGGCTAGGTGCCCCCATCGTAGAGCTCTGAGAGTACTTTCCAACGGTATGTTGTGCGCTGCGTAACTACTTACAAATCAAAAGTTATGGGCACCGGAGCAACGGATACCTAGTCACAAGACCCACGACCTCGGTTTGAGGGCCCAGCCTCTACGTGAAGTGAAGTTGTCTTGCCCAAGGTGTCGTGGAATTCAGTAATAAAAATGTGATGGATTAGGTTGTTGTCCTTTTCGCGGCTCACGACGTGCGATCCGGGATGAAAAAATAACGCAAAAGAAGAAAAATGTCCTAAAACATATGAAAATGTTCAATTTTGGGCTACGAAAATAGGTGCAGCCGAGTAGACTTGGTGCCCATGTCGTAGAGCTCTTGGAGAGCTTTCCAACAGTATGCTGTGCGCCGCGTAACTCTTTATGGATCAAAAGTTATGGGCACCGGAGCGACAGATAACTGGTCACAAGCCCCACGCCCTTTGTTTGTGGGCCCAGCCTCTACGTGAGGTGAAGTTGTCTTGCCCAAGGTTCTGTGGGCTTCGGTAACAGAAATGTGATGGATTTGGTTGTCGTCCCTTTTGCGGGTCACAACGTATGATCCGGAACAGAAAAACAGCGCAAAAGAAGAAAGGTTTCTTGAAATTGATGAAAATGTTTAATTTTGGGCTCTGAAAATAGGAATAGCCGGGCAAGCTTGGTTCCCCCGTCATAGAACTCTCGGAGAGCTTTCCAACGGTATGCTGTGCGCTGCTTAACTCCTTACGGATGAAAAGTTATGAGCACTGGAGCGACGGATACATTGTCACAAGCCGCACACCCTCTGTTTGTGGGCCCAGCCTCTACGCGAAGTAAAGTTGTCTTTCCCAAGGTGTCTTGTGATTTGGGAACAGAAATGTGATGAATTAGGTTGTCGTCCTTTTCGCGGCTCACAACGTACGATCCAGGACGGAAAAACAGCGCAAAAGAAGAAAAGTGTCCCAAAACTTATGAAAATGTTCAATTTTTGGCTCCGAAAATAGGTGCAACCAAACAGGCTAGGTACCCCCATCGTAGAGCTCTCAGAGTGCTTTCCAACGGTATGCTGTGCGCCGCGTAACTACTTACGGATCAAAAGTTATGGGCACCGGAGCAACGGATACCTGGTTACAAGACCCACGACCTCGGTTTGAGGGCCCAACCTCTGCATGAAGTGAAGTTGTCTTGCCCAAGGTGCCGTGGGATTCGGTAATAAAAATGTGATGGATTATGTTGTCGTCCTTTTCGCCATTCACAACGTACGATCCGAGATGGAAAAACAGCGCAAAAGAAGAAAAGTATCCCAAAACTGAAGAAAACATTCAATTTTGGGCTGCGAAAATAGGTACAGCCGAGCAGAGTTGGTGCCAACGTCGTAGAGCTCTCGGAGAGCTTTCTAACGGTATGTTGTGCGCCGCGTAACTCTTCGCGGATCAAAAGTTATGGGCACCGGAGCGACGGATACCTGCTCACAAGCCCCACGCCGTCTGTTTGCGAGCCCAGCCTCTACGTGAAGTGATATTGTCTTGCCTAAGGTGACGTGTGATTCGGTAATAGAAATGTGATGGATTAGGTTGTCGTCCTTTTTGCGGCTCACGGCGTACGATCCGGGACGAAAAAACAGTGTAAAAGAAGAAAAGTATCACAAAACTTATGAAAATGTTCAATTTTTTGCTCCGAAAATAGGCGCAGCCGAGCAGGATAGGTGCCCCCATCGTAAAGCTCTGAGAGAGCTTTCCTACGGTATGCTGTGAGCTGCGTAACTCCTTACGGATAAAAAGTGATGGGCACCGGAGCGATGAATACCTGGTCACAAGCCCCACGCCCTCTGTTTGCGGGCCCAGCCTCTACGTGAAGTGAAGTTGTCTTGTCCAAGGTGCCATGGGATTCGATAATACAAATGTGATGGATTAGGTTGTCGTCCTTTTTGCGGCTCACGACATACGATCCGGGACAAAAAAACAACGTAAAAGAAGGAAATTGTCCCAAAATTGATGAAAACATTCGATTTTGGGCTCAGAAAACAGGTGCAGCCGAGCAAGCTTTATGCCCCCATCGTAGAGCTCTCGGAGAACTTTTCAACGCTATGTTGTGCGCTGCATAACTCCTTACGGATCAAAAGTTATGTGCACCAGAGCGACGGATAACTGGTCACAAGCCCTACGCCCTCTTTTTGCAGGACCAGCCTTTACATGAAGTGAATTTGTCTTCCCCAAAGTGTCGTGTGATTCGGTAATAGAAATGTGATGGATGAGCTTGTCGTCCTTTTCGCGGCTCACGACATACAATTCGGGACGGAAAAACTGCGCAAAAGAAAAAAAGTGTCCTAAAACTTATGAAAATGTTTGATTTTGGGCTCTGAAAATTGGCACAACTGAGAAGGCTAGGTGCCCCCATCGTAGAGCTCTGAGAGTGCTTTCCAACGGTATGCTGTGCACCACGTAACTACTTACGGATCAAAAGTTATGGGCACCAGAGCAATGGATACCTGGTCACAAGACCCATGACCTCGGTTTGAGGGCCCAGCCTCTACGTGAAGTGAAGTTGTCTTGTCCAAGGTGTCGTGGGATTCGGTAATAAAAAGGTGATGGATTAGGTTGTCCTCCTTTTCGCGGCTCACGACGTGCGATCCGGGACGAAAAAATAGCGCAAAAGAAGAAAAGTGTCCCAAAACATATGAAAACGTTGGATTTTGGGCTACGAAAACAGGTGCAGCCGAGCAGACTTGGTGCCTACATCGTAGAGCTCTCGGAGAGCTTTCCAACAGTATGTTGTGCGCCGCGTAACTCTTTACGGATCAAAAGTTATGGGCATCGGAGTGACAGATAACTGGTCACAAGCCCCACGCCTCTGTTTGCGGGCCCAGCCTCTACGTGAAGTAAATTTGTCTTCCCCAAGGTATCGTGTGATTCGGTAATAGAAATGTGATGGATTAGAATATCGTCCTTTTCGCGGCTTATGACATACAATCTGGGATGGAAAAACTGCGCAAAAGAAGAAAAGTGTCCCAAAACTTATAAAAATGTTTGATTTTGGTCTCCGAAAATAGGCGCAACCGAGCAGGCTAGGTGCCCCCATCGTAGAGCTCTGAGAGTGCTTTCCAACGGTATGCTGTGCGCCGCGTAACTACTTACGGATCAAAAGTTATGGGCACCAGAGCAACGGATACCTGGTCACAAGACCCACGACCTCGGTTTGAGGACCCAGCCTCTACGTGAAGTGAAGTTGTCTTGCCCAAGGTGTTGTGGGATTCGGCAATAAAAATGTGATAGATTAGGTTGTTGTCCTTTTCGCAGCTCACGACGTGCGATCCGAGACAGAAAAACAACGCAAAAGAAGAAAAGTGTCCCAAAACATATGAAAATGTTCAATTTTGGGCCACGAAAATAGGTGCAGCCGAGCAGACTTGGTGCCCATGTCGTAGAGCTCTTGGAGAGCTTTCCAACAGTATGCTGTGCACCGCGTAACTCTTTATGGATCAAAAGTTATGGTCACCGGAGCGACGGATACCTGGTCACAAGCCCCACGCCCTCTGTTTGTGGGCCCAGCCTCTACCTAATCTATGTGATGGATTAGGTTGTCGTCCCTTTCGCGGGTCACGACGTACGATTCGGGACGAAAAAACAGCACAAAAGAAGAAAGATTTCTTAAAACTGATGAAAATGTTCGATTTTGGATTCTAAAAATAGGCATAGCCGAGCAAGCTTGGTGCCCCCGTTGTAGAGCTCTCGGAGAGCTTTCCAACGGTATGCTGTGCGCTGCTTAACTCCTTACAGATCAAAAGTTATGAGCATCGGAGCGACGGATACATGGTCACAAGCCGCACACCCTCTGTTTGTGGGCCCAGCCTCTACGTGAAGTGAAGTTGTCTTTCCCAAGGTGCCGTGTGATTTGGGAACAGAAATGTGATGGATTAGGTTGTCGTCCTTTTCGCGGCTCACAACGTACGATCCGGGATGGAAAAACAGTGCAAAAGAAGAAAAGTATCCCAAAACTTGTGAAAATGTTCAATTTTTGGCTCCGAAAATAGGTGCAACCGAGCATGATAGGTGCCCCCATCGTAGAGCTCTCAGAGTGCTTTCCAACGGTATGTTGTGCGCCGCGTAACTACTTACGGATCAAAAGTTATGGGCATCGGAGCAACGGATACCTGGTCACAAGACCCACGACCTCGGTTTGAGGGCCCAGCCTCTACATAAAATGAAGTTGTCTTGCCCAAGGGACCGTGGGTTTCGGTAATAAAAATGTGATGGATTATGCTGTCGTCCTTTTCACCGTTCACGACGTATGATCCGGGATGGAAAAATAGCGCAAAAGAAGAAAAGTGTCACAAAATTGATAAAAACATTCTATTTTGGGCTGCGAAAACAGGTACAGCCGAGCAGAGTTGGTGCCAACATCGTAGAGCTCTCGGAGAGCTTTCCAACGGTATGCTGTGCGCCGCATAACTCTTTACGCATTAAAGTTATGGGCACCGGAGCGACGGATACCTGGTAACATGCCCCACGCCCTCTGTTTGTGGGCCCAGCCTCTACGTGAGGTGAAGTTGTCTTGCCCAAGGTACCGTGGGATTCGGTAATAGAAATGTGATGGATTATGTTGTCGTCCTTTTCGCTGCTCGCGACGTACGATATGGGACGGAAAAACAGCATAAAAGAAGAAAAGTTTCTCAAAACTGATGAAATCGTTCGATTTTGGGCTCTGAAAATAGGCACAACCGAGCAAGCTTGGTGCCCCCATCGTAGAGCTCTCGGAGAGCTTTCCAACGGTATGCTGTACGTTGTTTAACTCCTTACGGATCAGAAGTTATGCGCACCGGAGCGACAGATACCTGGTCACAAGCCCCACGCCCTCTGTTTGCGGGCCTTGCCTCTACGTGAAGTGAAGTTGTCTTGCCCAAGGTGCCGTGTGATTTGGGAATAGAAATGTGATGGATTAGGTTGTCGTCCTTTTCGCGGCTCACAACGTACGATCCTGGACAGAAAAACAGCGCAAAAGAAGAAAAGTGTCCCAAAACTTATGAAAATGTTCGATTTTGGGCAACGAAAACAGGCGCAACCGAGCAGGATAGGTGCCCACATTGTAGAGCTCTCAGAGTGCTTTCCAACGGTATGCTACACGCCACATAACTACTTACAGATCGAAAGTTATAGGCACCGGAGCAACGGATACCTGGTCACAAGACCCACGACCTCGGTTTGAGGGCCCAGCCTCTACGTGAAGTGAAGTTGTCTTGCCCAAGGTATCGTGGGATTTGGTAATAAAAATGTGATGGATTAGGTTGTCGTCTTTTTCACGGCTCATGACGTACGATCCGGGACGAAAAAACAACGCAAAAGAAGAAAATTATCCCAAAACTTATGAAAATGTTCGATTTTGGGCTCCGAAAACTAGCGCAACTGTCACGCCCCAACCCGATCTATAAAGGTTAGACTAGGGTGTGATCTAAACATTCAAGTCATATAACGTACTTAATCGTTCATGAAAGTTTAACTCTTAATGTTTTGGCCTAAACTCCACAAATTCTCCGGAAAACCGGCAGTATAACGGCTGTAATTGGGCTCCTTAGTTTGACCTAATTTTCTAAAGGCCTCAAAACTTTCAATCTCAAATTCATTTCCAACTAAGATTACTATTTATCATCAATTGAAACGCCAACTAGTTATCTTAAAGTCTCGTTTGATTAATAACCTAGCATGATACTATGTCTCGTTTGTTTGTTAATCCTTGTTACAAAAGTTCCTGTTGATCTTAGCTTAACAATGAGTACCTGTTTAAGATTGGATAGATTCATTTTACTTAATCCTTACCTGATACTTCATAATCCTATGATAGATACTAGCCAATAACGATAGCAAAAATGACTTTAGTAGTGTCTATCTAGTTATAATCAGTACAAGCCAAAATTAGACCCCAAATTACAACGAGGATCATTTACAATACAATAACAAGCAACATAAGAAATAGTCTTCAAGCAACATATCGTTCACAAAATGGCCATAGTCAAGTAAGGCACGTAGGGCAAGCAATCATTCCAAGGAATCATCATTAGGCACGTTTTCCTCGGGTACCTGTTCCTGGTCTTCTTCACCTGAGATGATAAAAGAAGGTTAGTCCTTATAAACTCAGCAAGGGGGAACGAGAAATAAGTTTTGAAACTCTTTTTCCGGTTCAATTATGAAAACCCTTTGCAAGCATGACATATATCACAAGTAAGTACATCATGTAATATAAAGGTAAAGGAACACAATTACCCGTCTTTCCTCCCCGAGGTCCTCTAGGAACCAAGCAAGAGTACTTATACACATAGTGGAAAGGATACGGTAAGCTTTTGCTCTCAGTTCATTTCCAGTATCGGTTGTTGCGGCCAACTTCAAATTATCTCCTTATCACGCCAAATGGGTGTACTCTGGATGTACCCCGAAATCCTACGACCCAACTCTTTGAGGAAGTCTAGCCCCAAAGCGAGAGAGGGAATTGGATAATGGTAGTCACGGTTGCGCCGGCAAGCCCGATGCCGCCCGGTGTGCATGAACGCTACCACGCCAGAATGAAAGGTTGCAACCTTGTATGCAATGCACATTTATGACATTTAATATATCACATTAGGAGGACAATAAAGTAGGTTGCCTCCGAGCAGTCATAAGATTGCACATTGACAAGTAAACACGCGAGGCACGATATGACAAGTAATTTCACTTGAAAAGCACATGGAGTTATATGAATATTAAACGGGCAGCCATGTAACGCATGTAAATCAAGTCATATAACTCATTTCGAAGTTCACGTAATCAAATAATAAGATTATTCAACATGCAACGACATCTACATGAGACCGGGTGCTAAAAAGGCCTACTTGTCAACATGTAATCATCAAAATCATGTTTAGGGCTATGAGGGCAACTACGGGCAGCCTACTAATTACATAATTAAACACGATATTCATAGGATCAACACTTAGCGAGTTTTCCTAGTCATTGGGGTTCCAATTCATGCTTACCCGTGCGATTAAGCCCTAAGTTGTCACGTAATTAAACTCAAGCCATGCATTGATTAATTCAAACACCCTCAAGCATTCAAAATAGTCTACACAACATCCCAATGCCACAATCCCAAGCATTTAATACAACAAGAGAAGTTACAATAATTTTCAAGGCAAATCACTAGATGAAAACCTCACTGCAATGGTCTGTATTCTCACAATCATTGAGACAAGCAAATAATCTACAATTCCAGTGAACAAAATGTCAAATTAAATCTTAAGGAGTGAACTAAATCTAGAAACAAACCTCGCATCATTTGGAGTTCGGGTTCAAGAGTTATAGCCAAAACCGTGAGACTACGCAAAACTGTCCAGATTTGCACACATTTCCATACTTGTCATTTTTGAGGACCTTAGGGTCAGATTTAGTCTTAGTCTATTTCTGATAAAAATGTCCAGAACTGAAAAATATAGCATCACACCATATTTCATGTATTTTGGATTTCATTTACTAAGTGAAAACTGGTTCGTTCTACAAGGACAGTGAATCTGCCAAAACCTGCTTCATTTTCCCAGATTTTCCAGATTTGGACACAGTTTGATATTTTGCCATTTTGAGGACCTTCGAGTCAAAATTAGCTTTGGCCTATTTGAAAAATTCTCAAAACTGGAAAAACTAGTCACCTACCAATTTTCACGCATTTTCAACATCATTTACCCAGTCAAAATCACTTCGTTCCAACAGAACAGAAAGCTGCCAAATACGCGATTTCACCTATCTTCACATTCTAAAAAAATATCTTGCCATGCATGCTTACAAAAGTTCATGTACACACATATATCACAAGTACAGAGGTAAAAATAGACATTTAAAGGCATGCATGTGGTTTTTGAAAGCTTTTCAAGAAGTTTAGCCCTCACCTTAGCAAGACAACAAAGAAGATGCACAAACTCTTGATGAAGCACAATGTCGACCTTTTTCCTTGCTTAGCCGAGAGACCACTTGAGATTTCTCTAATTCCTAGCTTAGTAACCATGTTCTTAGTATGTGCAAGTGGCTAGAACAAAAGAAAATGAAATGGAAGCTAACAAACTTACCTAAGCCGAAATGAATGTGCCATGAGCTTGCATGTGCGTTTCTTTGCTCCTAGCTTTGCTTGGTCGAGCTCCTAAGTAACTTGCATGACTTGATGAACCATTGAGTGATGAACTTAAGCTATGGAGAGTAGGATTTCAGCTAGGGCCGAGAGAGAGAGAGAAGAAATGAGAGAGTGAGAGAAAATGAGAGAAATGAGGAAAGAATGAAAGAAAAATGAAAAGCTTGATGGGTTTGATGCTTGTGTCGGCCTAGGGCCTTGAAATTTCAGATTTTTGTGTCTTCAAGGAGCATAATTTTGATTCACCTAGCATGGGCACTTGCATATGTCTAGAATGGGTGCATTGGGTAGGATTTTTGAGCCATTTTTTTTTGTTTTGTGTCATAACATGTCATAGAATGTCTAGGAATAAATTTTGAATTATGCAAAGCTAGTTCAATATGCAATAGTGGTCGGCCAAGCTTGTGCAAGAATCTGAATTTTTGTCTTGGTTGAGCAATATATTATTGTGTGTTTGTGATGTGCAAAAGAATAAGGAATAAGGAATAAAGAATAAAGAATGTCTAGCTTTTGGTGCAATTTCGTCTTCTAGTGGGTTGAATTAGCAATTTAATATTAGTTAGTGGAGTTTGTAGGATTAATTAATGATTTAGTGCTTCGTGTAAGATGTTTTCTTGATTAGCGTGTAGGCACGCTTACCTAGGTCTAGGGCATGCACTACGAGGTAAGGCACAAACTACGAGATGAAAGCACATTTCCCAAGTAAATGCACTCAACCCTAAATGAATGCACGTAATTCAATGCAAGGCACACAAAACGAAACACGACTCTTAAACCTAGGTCAAGGCACGCAAATCGAGGTCAGACCTCACATCCTCCCCTCCTTAAAAGAATTTCATCCCGAAATTCAATATTTACCTTTGAAATAATGCTGGATACTGTTGCTCCATCTGGTCTCGCCTTTCCCACGTTGCTTCTTCAACTCCATGGTGATCCCACAACACTTTCACAATCGGTATAGATTTGTTGCGCAACTCCCGATCTTACTGGTCTAGGATCCGAATGGGCTTCTCTTCATAAAACAAGTTCTCCCAAAGCTACAACGGCTCTGGCTCCAAGATATACGATGGATCAGGGTGATACTTTCGTAGCATTGAAACATGAAAAACGTCGTAGATATTGGAGAGGTTTTGGGGTAGTGCTAGACGATACGCCAATTTGCCAACCTTCTCAATTATCTCAAATGGTCCTACAAATCTCAGGCTCAACTTTCCACCCTTGCCGTATTTAATCAATCCCCTCCGAGGTGATATCTTCAAGAACACCTTGTCGCCGACCTCAAACTCTAGGCCCCGTCTCCGTCGGTCTGCATAACTTTTCTGCCTGCTTTGGGCGGTAAGCATCCGTTTCCAGATGAGGTGGATATTATCAACAGTCTTCATAAGTTCAGGTAGAAGGGTCGGGTCAAAAGTCTTCGTCTCACCTACTTCATCCCAGTAAATTAGGGATCGACACTTACGCCCATACAATGCCTCAAATGGGGTCATCCCGATAGTGGCCTGATAACTGTTATTGTAAGCGAACTCTGCTAGAGACATATATTTCTCCCAACCTTTTCCGAAGTCTAAAACACACGCCCTCAGCATATCCTTCAGAATCTGGATAGTTCTCTCAGATTGTCCATCAGTCTGAGGGTGATAAGTCGTGCTGAAACTCAACTTCGTTCCCAAAGCTTCTTGCAATCTCCTCCAAAATCGGGAAGTAAAACGAGGATCCCTATCTGATACAATACTCACAGGCATCCCGTGCAACCTTACAATATCCGCCACATACATATCTCCCAATTTCTCAGCACTATCCTCCTTGTTCATCGGTAAGAAGTGCGTTGACTTAGTCAATCTATCCACTATGACCCAAACGGCGTCATGACTCTTTTGTGACCTGGGCAGGTCCATGACAAAGTCCATAGTTATGTGTTCCCATTTCCATTGAGGAATTTCCAACGACTGAAGTAAACCTACTGGTCATTGATGTTCTGCTTTGACTCTCTGGCAAGTCAAACACCGTGCCACAAACTCCGCAATCTCTCTCTTCATGTTATTCCACCAATAGTGTTGCTTCAAATCCCGGTACGTCTTTGTTCTGCCAGGGTGAATAGTATATCTTGAATTATGGGCTTCTTCAAGAATCTTCTTTTTCAGCTCTGGCTCATTAGGAACACAAATCCGATTCCTAAACCTCCAAATACCATCATCATGAAACTTGAAATCTGTGTTGCTTTCTTTAATCTTCTAAAACTAATGGTCCTTCTGTTGAGCCTCTCGTAATTCAGACAACAAGGTCGATTGAACTTGTGTAGTGGCAAAAAGTAACCCTTTTTGAGTCAATTGTGGTTTCCACAAGAATGCTTCCTCCAACAACTCCTGCACGTTAACTTCCAGTTTTGCCATGCTCGCCTTCCGACTTAAGGCATTTGTAACTACATTTGCTTTATCGGGCACATAATTGATTGTGCAGTTATAATCATCCAAAAGCTCCATCCACCGCCTTTGTCTCATGTTCAACTCTTTTTGTGAGAACAAGTATTTCAAGCTCTTGTGATCAGTAAACACCTCAAACTTGTTACCCCACAGATAGTGCCTCTATTTCTTGAGTGCAAACACAATAGCCGCTAACTCCAAATCATGCGTCGGGTAGTTCAATTCATACGGCTTCGGTTTCCTAGAAGCATACGCAATCACTCTACCATTTTGCATCAACACACAACCCAGTCCTTCATTCGAAGCATCGCTATAGATTACAAAACCTTGACTCCCTTCAGGCAATGCAAGAACGGGTACGGTAGTCAATCTTCTCTTCAATTCTTGGAAACTGTTCTCACACTTGTCATCCCATATAAACTTCGTTTTCTTTTGAGTGAGCTTTGTAAGCGGTCTTGCGATCTTTGAGAAATCCTTCACAAACCTCTGATAATAGCCGGCTAGACCAAGAAAACTCCGAACTTCCGTAACATTTTCCGGCTTCTTCCAAGACATCACCGCTTCTATCTTTGCTGGGTCCACTGCTATTCTCTCTTGGGATATGTTGTGCCCCAAAAATGCAATCTGCTACAACCAAAATTCGCATTTGCTAAACTTTGCATACAATTGATGCTCTTGAAGTTTCTGCAATACCAATCGCAGATGTTGTTCATGCTCAGCCTCAGATTTCGAGTATACCAAAATATCATCAATGAAGATCACCACAAATTGGTCCAAGTAAGGTTGAAACACCCTGTGCATCAAGTCCATAAAAGCTGCAGGGGCATTAGTTAGCCCAAACGGCATCACCACATATTCATAATTCTCATATCTCGTCCTGAAAGCCGTTTTAGGCACATCCTCCTTTTTGATCCGCAACTAATAGTACCCTTGCCTCAAGTCAAGCTTTGAATACACTTTGGCTCCTTGAAGTTGATCAAATAACTCGTCGATCAGTGGAAGTAGGTATTTATTCTTGGCAGTCACTTGGTTCAACCCTCAGTAATCGATGCATAGCCTCAACGTTCTGTCTTTCTTCTTTACAAATAGGACTGGAGCTCCCCACAGAGAAAAACTTGGTTGAACAAACCCCTTCTTCAATAATCCTTGCAATTGGTCCTTCAGTTCTTGTAGCTCAGCTGGTGCCATACGATAGGGAGCTTTAGATATCGGCTGGGTGCCAGACAGTAATTCTATAATGAACTCGATCTCCCGATTTGGGGGTAAACCGGGCAATTCTTCTGGAAATACATCCGCGTAATCTTTAATCACTGACATCTCCTCCAACTTAGCTTTGCCGACGGCTTGTTGATAAGGTAAGCTAAGTATCCGCTACATCCTTTCCTTAAGGACTTCACTGCTTTCGTAGATGAAATAATGGAACTCCCGGTGAAGTCTCTTCGACCCATGACCTCCAATATTGGTTGACCAGGTATCTGGTACGTTAAATCTTCGTCCGGCAATCTAGTTGGGCATGATGTTTTGCCAACCAGTCTATCCCTAAGATGACTTCATAGTCTCGAAAAGGTAATACAATAAGATTGGCTGAGAATTCCCTATCTTTAATTTGGATTTTACATGCTTTACAAGCTGAGCAAGTAACAAGTTTAGAACCTATCGGAGTACCAACTTCTACTTCGTAAGGCAAACATACAACTCTCAGTTTCACACGTTGCACACATAAGGGAGTAATAAATGAATGAGTAGCACCTGGATCAATTAGCACCCTAACAGGTTGATTCAGTATCAAGAATGTACATTCAACAACAGCGGTCTCCTTTGGAAGCTCCTCGCACTCAATAGCATAAGCTCGGGCCTGAACTCTAGGAACTGGAGTCTTGCCTCTACTAGCTGGTTTAATTTGATTTTGTCTTCCTTGCCATTTAAGGCAATCCTTGATCTGATGCTGATCACTGCCACACCGCACACATCGTCCTGACTTCTTCCAGCACTGGGCCTCGGTGTGACCCTTCTTGTCACAGTAAGAGCAATTGATAGACTGAGTAGCAGGTGAACTACTTGTGGATCCACGAGTAGAAGAGGCTGATGGTGCTTTAGTCGGGCCACGGTTATTAACTGGTCTGTTCTGGCTCTGGCCCTGACTACGACTCTAGCTCTGGAATTTCCTTTGTTGACTTGGAGGCTGATATGGTTTCTTGTTCGACTGGCTCGAACCGGCTCTATCGAGTTTCCTCTTCTCAACTCGGGAAGCAGCAGCAAGGAGAGCAGAATAGGTAGTGAAGTGATGCGAAGCCAACTGGTCCTGAATTTCTGGCCTCAATCCAGTCGTAAATTTCCACATCTTCGCCTCAGGGGTACTGACCATGTATTGAGCATAACGGGACAGTCGGTCAAAATGAACCTCGTACTGGGCCACCATCATGTTAACTTGATTCAAGTGCATGAATTCCTTGATCCGTTGCCTGGAAACTGCAGGTACGTATTTCTCCTTGAATGCCTTAACGAAATTACCCCACAAGCGAGGTGTATGATCAGTTTCCCAAAGCGCCTCTACAATGTGCCACCAATGCTCAGCATCCCTGTGCAATAGAAACACAGCGAACTCCATCTTTTCTTCATCAGTATAGTCAAGTGGCCTGAAAATCCTCACGATCTCAAACAGCCAAGCCTCTGCTTTTTCATCATCAGCTTCCCCGTGGAATTTGGACGGGCGAAAGTCAAGGAACTCCCTCATTCTGCTATGTCTCCCATGGTTAACATCATTCATGTTGTTGTTGTTGTTTGCTTCACGTGCATCTTGACATTCCATCACTCGTGACACGCGATCCATGGCATTCGCCATCATGTTAAACATAGCCATGTCGGGATTAGTTTGATAAGCATCTCCGGTCTCTTGGGACTCACCGCTCCTATTAGTATTGCGGGTACTAGGGCCAGCCATCTATAGGCACAAATTACGATGCACAATTTATTGGAATACGACAAGCAAGAATTTAATGCATAAAATATGCAACATATAATTTTATATAGATACACAATTCTAGAAATAATTAAGACATGTTAATCACATAAGCACATAGAACATAGACGACACAATTAACATTATCACACATAAACAAGTCATCCTAATAACCTTAGGGCTTCTACCCATGGTCCGAGAGTTAAACCCGGCTTAAGCAATCTAAGCTCTGATACCATTAAGATAAGGTGTCACGCCCCAACCCGACCTATAAATGTTAGACTAGGGTGTGATCTAAACATTCAAGTCATATCACGTACTTAATCGTTCATGAAAGTTTAACACTTAACGTTTTAGCCTAAACTCCACAAATTCTCTGGAAAACCTGCAGCATAACGGCTGTAATTGGGCTCCTTAGTTTGACCTAATTTTCTAAAGGCCTCAAAACTTTCAATCTCAAATTCATTTCCAACTAAGATTACTATTTATCATCAATTGAAACGCCTACTAGTTATCTCGAAGTCTCGTTTGATTAATAACCTAGCATGATACTATGTCTCGTTTTTTTGTTAATCCTTGTTACAAAAGTACTTGTTGATCTTAGCTTAATAATGAGTACCTGCTTAAGATTGGATAGATTCATTTTACTTAATGCTTACCTGATACTTCATAATCCTATGATAGATACTAGCCAATAACGATAACAAAAACGACCATAGTAGTGTCTATCTAGTTATGATCAGTACAAGCCAAAATTAGACCCCAAATTACAACGGGGGTCATTTACAATACAATAACAAACAACGTAAGAAATAGTCTTCAAGCAACATATTGTTCACAAAATGGCCATAGTCAAGTAAGGCACGTAGGGCAAGCAATCATTCCAAGGAATCATCATTAGGCACGTCCTCGGGTACCTGTTCCTGGTCTTCTTCACTTGAGATGATAAAAGAAGGTGAGTCCTTATGAACTTAGCAAGGGGGAATGAGAAATAAGTTTTGAAACTCTTTTTCCTGTTCAATTATGAAAACCCTTTGCAAGCATGACATATATCACAAGTAAGTACATCATGTAATATAAAGGTAAAGGAACACAATTACCCGTCTTTCCTCCCCGAGGTCCTCTAGGAACCAAGCGAGAGTACTTATACACATAGTGAAAAGGATACGGTGAGTTTTTGCTCTCAGTTCATTTCCAGTATCGGTTGTTGCGGACGACTTCAAATCATCCCCTTATCACGCCAAATGGGTGTACTCCGGATGTACCCCGAAATCCTACGACCCAACTCTTCGAGGAAGTCTAGCCCCAAAGCGAGAGAGGGAATTGGACAATGGTAGTCACGGTTGCACCGGCAAGCCCGATGCCACCCGGTGTGCGTGAACGCTACCATGCCAGAATGAAAGGTTGCAACCTTGTATGCAATGCACATTTATGACATTTAATATATCACATTAGGAGGACAACAAAGTAGGTTGCCTCCGAGCAGTCATAAGATTGCACATTGACAAGTAAACACGCGAGGCACGATATGACAAGTAATTTCACTTCAAAAGCACATGGAGTTTTATGAATATTAAACGGGCAGCCATATAACGCATGTAAATCAAGTCATATAACTCATTTTGAAGTTCACGTAATCAAATAATAAGATTATTCAACATGCAACGATATCTACGTGGGACCGGGTACAAGAAAGGCCTACTTATCAACATGTAATCATCGAAATCATGTTTAGGGCTATGAGGGAAACTACGGGCAGCCTACTAATTACATAATTAAACACGATATTCATAGGATCAACACTTAGCGAGTTTTCCTAGTCATTGGGGTTCCAATTCATGCTTACCCGTGCAATTAAGCCCTAAGTTGTCACATAATTAAACTCAAGCCATGCATTAATTAATTCAAACACCCTCAAGCATTCAAAATAGTCTACACAACATCCCAATGCCACAATCCTAAGCATTTAATACAACAAAAGAAGTTACAATAATTTTCAAGGCAAATCACTAGATGAAAACCTCACTGCAATGGTCTGTTTTCTCACAATCATTGAGACAAGAAAAAAACACTAATTCTAGTGAAAAAAATGTCAAATTAAATCTTAATGAGTGAACTAAATCCAGAAATAAACCTCGCATCATTTGGAGTTCGGGTTCAAGAGTTATAGCCAAAACCGTGAGACTACGCAAAACTGTCCAAATTTGCACATATTTCCATACTTGTCATTTTTTAGGACCTTAGGGTCAGATTTAGTCTTAGTCTATTTCTGACAAAAATGTCCAAAACTGGAAAATACAGCAGCACACCAAATTTCATGCATTTTGGATATCCTTTACTAAGTCAAAACGGGTTCGTTCTACAAGGACAGTGAATCTGCCAAAACCTGCTTCATTTTCCCAGATTTTCCAGATTTGGACATAGTTTGATATTTTGCCATTTTGAGGACCTTCGAGTCAAAATTAGCTTTGGCCTATTTCTACGAAAAATTCTCAGAACTGGACAAAACTAGTCACCTACCAATTTTCACGCATTTTCAACATCATTTACCTGGTCAAAATCACTTCGTTCCAATAGAACAGAAAGCTGCCAAATACGCAATTTCACCTATCTTCACATTCTAGCCAAATATCTTGCCATGCATGCTTACAAAAGTTCATGTACACACATATATCACAAGTATAGAGGTAAAAATAGACATTTAAAGGCATGCATGTGGTTTTTGAAAGCTTTTCAAGAAGTTTAGCCCTCACCTTAGCAAGACAACAAAGAAGATGCACAAACTCTTGATGAAGCACAATGTCGACCTTTTTCCTTGCTTAGCCGAGAGACCACTTGAGATTTCTCTATTTCCTAGCTTAGTAACCATGTTCTTAGTATGTGCAAGTGGCTAGAACAAAAGAAAATGAAATGGAAGCTAACAAACTTACCTAAGCCGAAATGAATGTGCTATGAGCTTGCATGTGCGTTTCTTTGCTCCTAGCTTTGCTTGGTCGAGCTCCTAAGTAACTTGCATGACTTGATGAACCATTGAGTGATGAACTTAAGCTATGGAGAGTAGGATTTCAGCTAGGGCCGAGAGAGAGAGAAGAAATGAGAGAGTGAGAGAAAATGAGAGAAAGAAAGAAAGAATGAAAGAAAAATGAAAAGCTTGATGGGTTTGATGCTTGTGTCGGCCTACGGCCTTGAAATTTCAGATTTTTGTGTCTTCAAGGAGCATAATTTTGAATCATCTAGCATGGGCACTTGCATATGTCGAGAATGGGTGCATTGGGTAGGGTTTTTGAGCCTTTTTTTTTGTTTTGTGTCATAACATGTCATAGAATGCCTAGGAATAAATTTTGAATTATGCAAAGCTAGTTCAATATGCAATAGTGGTCGGCCAAGCTTGTGCAAGAATCTGAATTTTTGTCTTGGTTGAACAATATGATATTGTGTGTTTGGGATGTGCAAAAGAATAAGGAATAAAGAATAAAGAATGTCTAGCTTTTGGTACAATTTCGTCTTCTAGTAGGTTGAATTAGCAATTTAATATTAGTTAGTGGAGTTTGTAGGATTAATTAATGATCTAGTGCTTCGTGTAAAATGCTTTCTTGATTAGCGTGTGGGTACGCTTACCTAGGTCTAGGGCACGCACTACGAGGTAAGGCACGAACTACGAGATAAAAGCACGCTTCCCAAGTAAATGCACTCAACACTAAATGAATACACGTAATTCAATGCAAGGCACACAAAACGAAACACGACTCTTAAACCTTGGTCATGGCACGCAAATCGAGGTCGGGCCTTATAGCAACCGAGAAGTCTAGGTACCTCCATCGTAGAGCTCTCAGAGTGCTTTCCAACAGTATGCTGTGCACTGCGTAACTCCTTACGGATCAAAAGTTATGGGCACCAGAGCGATGGATACTTGGTCACAAGTCCCGCACCCTCTGTTTGCAGGCCCAGCCTCTACGTGAAGTGAAGTTGTCTTGCCCAAGGTGCCATGTGATTCTGTAATAGAAATGTGATGGATTAGGTTGTCCTTTTCGCTGCTCACGACATACGAATTGGGATGGAAAAACAGTGCAAAAGAAGAAAAGTATCTCAAAACTGATGAAAACATTCAATTTTGGGCTCCGAAAATAGGTGCAGCCGAGCAGGCTTGGTGACCACGTTGTAGAGCTCTCAGAGAGCTTTCCAACGATATGTTGTGCGCCGCATAAGTCTTTACGGATCAAAAGTTATGGGCACCGAAGCGACGGATGCCTGGTCACAAGCCCCACGCCCTCTGTTTGCAGGCCCAGCCTCTACGTGAGGTGAAGTTGTCTTGCCCAAGGTGCTGTGGGATTCAGTAAAAGAAATGTGATGGAATAGATTGTTGTCCTTTTCGCTGCTCACGACGTACGATCCGGGACGGAAAAACAGAGCCAAAGAAGAAATGTGTCTCGAAACTGATGAAAACGTTCGATTTTGGGCTCTGAAAATAGGTTTAGCCTAGTAAGCTTGGTGCCGCCGTTGTAGAGCTCTCGGAGAGCTTTCCAACAGTATGATGTGCGCTGCGTAACTCCTTGCGGATCAAGAGTTATGAGCATTGGAGCGACGGATACCTGGTCACAAACCCCACTTCCTCTGTTTGCGGGCCCAGCTTCTACGTGAAGTGAAGTTGTCTTGCCCAAGGTGCCGTGGGATTCAGTAAAATAAATTTATTGGATTAGGTTGTCGTCCTTTTCGCGGCTCACGACATACAATTCGGGATCGAAAAACAGCGCAAAAGAAGAAAGGTTTCTCGAAACTGATGAAAACATTCGATTTTGGGCTCTGAAAATAGGCATAGCCGAGCAAGATTGGTGCCCCCGTCGTAGAGCTCTCGGAGAGCTTTCCAACGGTATGCTGTGCGCTGTATAACTCTTTATGGATCAAAAGTTATGAGCACCGGAGCGACGGATACCTGGTCACAAGCCCTACACGCTCTGTTTGCGGGCCAGGCCTCTACGTGAAGTAAAGTTGTCTTGCCTAATGTGCCATGTGATTTGGGAATAGATATGTGATGGATTAGGTTGTCATCCTTTTCGCGGCTCACAACGTACGATCCGGGACAGAAAAATAGCTCAAAAGAAGAAAAGTGTCCCAAAACTGATGAAAACGTTCGATTTTGGGCTACGAAAACAGGTGCAACCGAGCAGACTTGGTGCCCACGTCGTAGAGCTCTCGGAGAGCTTTCCAATGGTATGTTGTGCGCCGCGTAACTCTTTACGGATCAAAAGTTATGGGCACCGGAGCAACAGATACCTGGTCACAAGCCCCACGCCCTCTGTTTGTGGGCCCAGCCTCTACGTGAGGTGAAGTTGCCTTGCCCAAGGTGCCGTGGGATTCGGTAACAAAAATGTGATAGATTAGGTTGTCGTCCTTTTCGCCGCTCACGACGTACGATCCGGGATCGAACAGCAGCGCAAAAGAAGAAAGGTTTCTCGAAACTAATGAAAATGTTCGATTTTGGGCTCTGAAAATAGGCATAGCCGAGCAAGCTTGGTGCCCTCGTTGTAGAGCTCTCGGAGAGCTTTCCAACGGTATGCTGTGCGCTGCGTAACTCCTTACGGATCAAAAGTTATGAGCACCGGAGCGACGGATACCTGGTTTGTGAAACCCCACTTTTCTATCTTATCTCGTTTTGCGTGAATTAACCTGTCTATATGCTATGTGATTTAGAATGTGGTAATTTTGATATCAATACTCCTAGAACATGCTAAATGTGCATTTATGAAATTTTCATAAAAAACGGAGTCAGAAATTTTATCGTCGATTTTTAGTGAATAGTATTTTCGAAACACGTCCGCTAAAATTTTGAAACTGGTCTTTTTAACCCTTCTAGACCTAGTCCACGGACTTTAATAGACCTGTGTTTGATGAAAACAATTTAAAATCGGCTTAAGAATTTATTAGGGTTTTTACCCCGACTTTTGCGAAAATCGAGTTTTAAGCCGACTCGGGTGAAATTGTTTGATTGTAAAACTTCTTGTCACCTAAAAATAATTTACTTGAGCTAGCTTGGGTGTTGAATAATTGTTTTGAACTTTGGTGATCAAGAAAATGCATTTAAAGTCAAGAAAACACAAAAAAATGCTAAGTTTCAACTTTGACTTTCATTTAAATGGTTGACCAATAAGCTTATATCACCAACACACACTCACAAAGCACAAAAACACCCACAATTGCAAACACATTGCCGAGAGGGAGAAGAGAGAAAAGAGAAAAGAGTTTTCAAGGTTTTCAAAGCAATTTTTCAAAGAAAAAGCTAGTTTTTGTCCGTAGAATTTCCTGCCGAGTTGGATTCCGCTTGTTGGGCACGCTTTGTACGCATTCCTAGGCTTATATCGCATCAAAGGTGAGAGAAAAATTCTAGATCTCAAAAGTTGTCTTTTGCATTTTTGCGTATAAATGAAAATTGAACCGTTAGAATTCTAATATGATGTTAGATTATTGCTCCTTGCATGCTAGGGATCATTTAGCTGTAATACTACGAGTTTTTATCGGTTGTAGCATAATTTTTATTTTTCGGGTATTTAAATTTGATTAATTTGTTCAATGTTGATTAAATTGAGTTGTGTTGATCGGAATCGATTGCCGTCGATTTCTAAATGTTTGATAATTACGTGGTAGCGCCGTTGTAATGCCGAATTTTTGATTATGATGTTTGGGTGAAAATCCAGAAATTTCAGCCATGACACACTAGAGTTTTAGGGTTGTTGAGCATGATTTGGATGTGTTTTGGTTGGTTTCCGAGGGGGTTAATGTAGTTGGTTGAATGGGTGAGTGATAGAAACTGATTTGAAGTTGTTTGGATTAGTAGAATGTAAGATATGATTATTTGAAGTTTAGGTTGTCTTTCTTTAAAATGTTAGATCGAGCCTTAGTTGATTGGGTGTGGGTTGAGTGATTGAATTGTGAGTTGTTGACGGGTAAATTAGGGTTTGATTGTGTGTTTAATGCATGTTCGGTTAGATGGCCTACTTTGTCATCTAACTTAGTTATATGTTGTTAAATTGGTTATTGATGTTATTATGATGATAATATGATTATTGATGATTATTGATGATTATTGATTGATGATTGATGCCGGGAGATAAACAGTTCTGCTAGACTGTCCTCATGTGAATGATTGATGTTTATTATTATTGTTGGGTCTCTGGTATGTGTGTGCCACCTCTCGGACAGCATTGGGCTGTCGGGTTGATAACGGCATGACTATCAGAGATTGCCTCCAGCTCGCATGACGGAAGTGTCATGGAGGGCGAGGTTATTGGGGGTACCCCAGGTGCGTGAGTTTATGGGAGTCACAAGAAGGCTGTTATGATCGTGCTGGTGTTTGGAGCTACACCAACTAGAGTATCCTTTATTGGATGGTCATATAGTTATGTGATGATATTATTATTGTTGTTATTGTGTGTTTACTGACTCAAAGGATTATTCCAAGGAGTTTAGTAGACCTTGCTCGAGATCTATCGGATCCTCGCTGGGCTTATTTTATATAAGCTCAGTCTCTATTATTGCATGCATACAGGTGTACTTTCACAAGATTACAGGTACGTGCCTCCTGAAGAGGAGAATGTGGAAAACGTGCCTTACGTGGATGAGTTCTATGTTCCAGAGTCTTATCCGTGATGTCGTACATGTTTTAGTATCTTGTAAATTAACTTAGTAGACTTTTATCTGCTTTGTAGTTTATAATGTATAAGATGTTGATAAGTTAATGAATTAGTTGATGTTGTCTTAGTAGCCTTTCTTTTGTTTATGATTAGGTTGCTAGATTTGCTCAATATGTTTTTGTATTGTATATTAAGGGTTCATGTATTATGTTGGAACGGAGGCATATAACGAGGAATGTTTATTGTATGATATGGTCATGATGTATGTTATTATGTTATTGAGGAGTTGTTTGTTGTATGGTTTATGGAGTTGAGGTATGATGTCCTTTGGAGGTTGGTTTAGAGCCTCAGTATCCTATTTACTGTCGTTATACTGCCAAAATTCCGTTGCGTCCTGACTAATTATAGGAGGGGTCGAGTTGGGGCGTGACATTTAAGTGGTATCAGAGCAAATGTTAGTTGTCAGTCGGGGTATTCTCGGAATGTGGGTAATGGTCTTAGCATGAAAGTATGTATGAATTGAAAGAAAAGTGATCTATGTATTAATATGATTAAATGATTAAGTGATTAAATGATTATGTGATTTAGTACTTATGTGATTATGTGATCAATTTGTTTATGTGTTTTATATGACTTTGTTGTTTATGCGATAATAGTTGCTCATAACCTGTTTACGTGCTATAACTTGTGCTAACTCTTTGATTAATAGAATGACGGGCAGACCGAGAACCAAAGGTAGGCCTGAGATGACTGATGAGACTCCGGGTAACGCAGCACCGGGCCGTGATAGGGATGATGACCGATTGGGGGCAGCTATGGAGAGAATTGCTGAGTTAGTGGCTAGTCAGGCACAGTTACTAGCAGGGAAGGCTGCCCAGAATCAGGCTATGCAGGCTCAGCTACTGAATGTGCAGGGTGGTAACCACGGGCGTGGTACCCTGAAAGAGTTCTTAGGATATCATCCACCGAGATTTCAGGGGAAGCCGGATGATAGGAAGGCGGAGGCATGGATTAGCAAGTTGGAAAAGATTTATGATCCACTTGGCTATACTGATGAGCAGAAAGTCTCTTTTGCCGTGTACTTGTTAGATGATGAGGCAGAGGAGTGGTGGCGCACGGTAAGGACTAGCTGGGTGACACAGGGTATTCCTTATGTTTGGGGTACCTTTTTGATGGCTTTTCGGGCAAAGTATGTCCCGTGGATTGCGAGGGAACGGAGAGAGGCAGAGTTTCTAGCCTTGGTACAGGGAGATGCTACAGTGGCTTAATATGAGGCCACATTTACTCGATTGTCCCGGTATGCACCGGAGTATGTGGCAGACGAGGAGCGGAGGACTCGTAGGTTCATGTTGGGGTTGAGGCCCGAGATTCAGGATGTGATGGCTCTGAATCGGTATGATATTTTCACTGAGGCTTTTGAGGCAGCTTCTAGACTAGAGAAGAGAAAGGGGGATCAGCTTGTGTCTAGTCAGCCCAGTAAGAGGCAGTATCAGCCGCAGTATCAGCAGGGTGTGTATAGGCCTCCCGTACAACAGGTTGGGTTCAGGCCACCAGCACAACAGGGTTTTTTTAGGCCACAGGGGCAGCAGAGTTATTATCGGCCTCAGTTTCAGCAGGGGTCATATCAGGTTTAGTCCCAGTTTAGGCCAGCCCAGTCTCAGGGTCAGAACAGGCCTAGTTTGGTAGGGCCTCAGCAGCAGCAGGCTAGATCAGCTGTTTCTTCAGCTCCTGGTTCTTCTAGGGGCAGTGTTAGTGCATCATCATCGCAGTGTACACACTACAACCGCACGGGGCATGTGGAGGCCGATTGCAGGGTGAAAGCAGGGACGTGTTTGGGTTGCGACAGCAATCAGCACAGGGCGAGGGATTGCCCTAGGTATGCGAGGACTGAGGGTCGGACAGTGACTCAGGGTTATCAGGGCTGACCTGCGGCCAATGTACCTCAGCAGCAGCAGCGGGTTCAGGCTCGGGCCTACGCAGTTGACTTAGAGGAGATGCCTGAGGAGACTGCAGTTGTGGAAGGTAACTTCCTTATACTTGATCAACTTGTTAAAGTGTTGATTGATTCTGGTGCTATACATTCTTTCATTACTCCTGCTTGTGTGCAATGTGTTAATTTGCAACCTGAAAGATTGCCTTATGTGGTTGAGATTAGTACCTCTTTGACTGATAAGTATGTTACTGGCTTAGTATGTAAGGATTGTATAATACATGTTAAGGGGCATAATTTTCCTTCGGACCTTATTTTATTTCCTATCCAGGGGTATGATGTTATCTTGGGTATGGATTGGCTTTCTAAGTATGATGCCCAGTTGAACTGTAGAACCAAGGTAGTACAGTTTCGTTTGCCAGATCAGCCAGTAGTTGAGGTAGTAGGGAACCAGGGTGCAAAGACGAGTTTTGTTATCTTAGTAACTAAAGCCGTTAAGTTGGTGAGTAAGGGGTGTTTGGGTTATCTAGCTTATTTGATCAACAAGCCATCTGATAAGCTACAGCTAGAGGAAGTCCCTATTATTCGGGAATATCCCAATGTATTTCCCGAGGAGTTACCAGGGCTACCGCCAGAGAGAGATGTGGAGTTTGTGATCAATCTTATTCCCGGTACTCAACCTATTTCTAAATCAGCGTACCGGATGGCACCAGCTGAGTTGAAGGAGTTGAAGACTCAGTTGCAGGAGTTATTGGAGAAAGGATTCATTCAGTAGAGTTCTTCACCTTAGGGAGCTCCAGTCTTATTTGTGAAGAAGAAAGATGGTATCTTGAGGTTGTGTATTGATTACCGTGGTTTGAATCAGGTGACTATCAAGAACAAGTATCCTTTGCCACTAATTGACGAGTTGTTTGATCAACTTCAGGGAGCCAAAGTCTATTCTAAATTTGATTTGAGGCAGGGGTATTATCAGCTTCGGATTCGCAAGGAGGATGTTCCGAAGTCTGCCTTCAGGACTCGGTACGGGCATTATGAGTTTGTTGTTATGCCCTTTGGATTAACTAATGCACCGGCAGCATTCATGGATCTTATGCATCGGGTTTTTCAGCCGTATTTAGACCAGTTCGTGGTAATCTTTATTTATGATATCTTGGTCTATTCTAAGTCTGAATCGGAGCACGAGCAACATCTACGGCTTGTATTAGAGAAGCTGCAGGAGCATCAGTTGTTTGCCAAGTTCAGTAAATGTGAATTTTGGCTGCAACGCATATCTTTTCTTGGCCATGTTATTACACAGAGCGGTATTTCTGTAGATCCCACTAAGATTGAATCAGTGATGTCTTGGAAACGGCCAGAGAGTGTTTCTGAGGTCCGTAGCTTTCTTGGCTTGGCGGGTTATTACCGTAGGTATGTCAAGGACTTCTCGAAGATTGTTGGGCCACTTTCTAAGTTGACTCAGAAATGGACTATCTTTAATTGGGATGAGAAGTGTGAGAGTGGGTTTCAGGAGTTGAAAAAGAGGTTGACTACTGCTCCAGTACTTGCTCTACCAGAGGGGACCGATAATATGGTTATTTACAGCGATGCATCCAAGGAGGGCTTGGGATATGTTCTTATGCAGGATGGCCGAGTTATTGCCTATGCTTCCCGGAAGTTGAAGCCTTATGAGGTGAATTATCCGACTCATGATCTTGAGTTGGCAACAGTTTTCTTCGCACTGAAGAAGTGGCGTCATTATTTGTGGGGCAGTAAGTTCAAGATTTTCACTGATCATAAGAGTCTGAAGTACTTGTTCTCACAAAAGGATTTGAATATACGCCAGCGGAGGTGGATGGAGTTTCTTGGAGATTATAATTGTTCTATCAATTATCTGCCTGGCAAGGCAAATATTGTAGCAGGTGCTCTCAGCCGGAAGGCGAGTGTTGCTTGTTTGGCTGTCAAGAAATGGGAGATTCTTGAGGAATTCACTTATTGGAGACCGGAGTTGACTCAGGTTGGGGTGATGTGTTCACATCTCCTTATTCAGCCTTTATTGTTGTCTCAGATCAGAGAAGCTCAGCAACTTGATGTTAAACTTCAGAAGATCAAGGATCAGATCACGGATGATCAGTCTGACTTTAAACTGCATGAGGATGGTATTCTTCGGTTTCAGAACAGGGTTTGTGTTCCCGATGAACTGGGCTTGAGGCGAGGTATTCTGGAGGAAGCTCATAATTCTAAGTACACTATTCATCCCGGTGGAACCAAGATGTATCGGGATTTGAAGCAACATTACTGGTGGAATAATATGAAGAGGGAGATTGCTCAGTTTGTATCTAGATGTTTGACTTGTCAGAGGGTGAAAGCCGAGCATCAACGACCAGCAGGTTTGCTTCAGCCGTTGGCTATACCAGAGTGGAAATGGGAGCATATTACGATGGACTTCGTCACTGGTTTGCCTAGAACTCCGAGGGGTAATGATGCAGTTTGGGTTGTCGTGGATCGTTTGACGAAGACAGCTCATTTTATTGCGATGAGGATGGGAGATGAGGTTACAAAGTTGACGGGTCTTTATTTGGATCAGATTGTTAGACTTCACGGTATTCCATCTAGTATTGTCTCAGATCGAGATCCTCGATTTACTTCTCGTTTGTGGGAAAAACTTCAGGAGACCTTGGGTACTCAATTGAACTTCAGTACCGCGTATCATCCACAGACCGACGGTCAGTCTGAGCGGACTATTCAGATTCTGGAAGATATGCTTAGGGCTTGTGTTTCGGACTTCGGGAAGAACTGGGAGAAACATCTACCACTTGCCGAGTTTGCCTATAACAATAGTTATCAAGCTACTATTGGGATAGCACCTTTCGCAGCTCTTTATGGTCGTAAGTGCCGTTCACTTTTATATTGGGACGAGGTAGGAGAGATGAAGACTATTGATCCGACTATCATGCCAGAGCTTCTGGAAAAGATCGATAATGTTCAGTTGATCAGGCAGAGAATGCTTACGGCGCAGAGTAGATTCAAGAGTTATGCTGATAAGCGTCGTCGGGATTTGGAGTTTGCAGTCGGAGATCGGGTTTTCTTGAGATTGCCTCCTCGTAAGGGGTTTGTTCGTTATGGTAAAGGTGGAAAGCTGAGTCCGAGATTTGTTGGGCAGTTTGAGATTATCGGCAGGGTTGGTAAGTTGGCATATCGGTTGGCTTTACCGGAGAACTTCTCTAATGTCCACGATGTATTTCTCGTGTCTAATTTGCGAAAATATAATCCAGAACCTTCTCATATTCTTGAGCCAGAGCCGTTACAGCTTCGTGAGAATCTGACTTATGAAGAGCATCCGATTCGTATTCTTGATCAGATGGAGCGAGAGTTGAGGTCGAAGAAGATTCCGATAGTTAAGGTGTTGTGGAAGCATCACGGTATCGAGGAAGCTACTTGGGAGAGATGGGATCAGATGCAGTAGCAGTACCCAGATCTGTTCAGTACATCAAGTAAGAATTTCGAGGGCGAAATTTCTTTAAGGGGAGGGAGAATGTGAAACCCTACTTTTTTATCTTATCTCGTTTTGCATGAATTAACCTGTCTATGTGCTATGTAACTTAGAATGTAGTAATTTTGATATCAATACTCCTAGAACATGCAAAATGTGCATTCATGAAATTTTTATAAAAAACGGAGTCAGAAATTTTATCGTCGATTTTTAGTGAATAGTATTTTCAAAACACGTCAGCTAAAATTTTGAAACTGGTCTTTTTAACCCTTCTAGACCTAGTCCACAGACATTAATAGACCCGTGTTTGATGAAAACGGTTTTAAAATCGGCTTAAGAATTTATTAGGGTTTTTACACAGACTTTTGCGAAAATCGAGTTTTAAGCCGACTCGGGTGAAATTGTTTGATTGTAAAACTTCTTGTCACCTAAAAATAATTTACTTGAGCTAGCTTGGGTGTTGAATAATTGTTTTGAACTTTGGTGATCAAGAAAATGCATTTAAAGTCAAGAAAACACAAAAAAATGCTAAGTTCCAACTTTGACTTTCATTTAAATGGTTGACCAACAAGCTTATATCACCAACACACACTCACAAAGCACAAAAACACCCACAATTGCAAACACATTGCCGAGAGGGAGAAGAGAGAAAAGAGAAAAGAGTTTTCAAAGTTTTCAAAGCAATTTTTCAAAGAAAAAGCTAGTTTTTATCCGTAGAATTTCGTGTCGAGTTGGATTCCGCTTGTTGGGCATGCTTTGCACGCATTACTAGGCATATATCGCATCAAAGGTGAGAGAAAAATTCTAGATCTCAAAAGTTGTCTTTTGCATTTTTGCGTATAAATGAAAATTGAACCGTTAGAATTCTAATCTGATGTTAGATTATTGCTCATTGCATGCTAGGGATCATTTAGCTGTAATACTTTATCGATTGTATCATAATTTTTATTTTTTGGGTATTTAAATTTGATTAATTTGTTCAATGTTGATTAAATTGAGTTGTGTTGATCAGAATCGATTGCCGTCAATTTCTAAATGTTTGATAATTACGTGGTAGCGCCATTGTAATGCCGAATTTTCGATTATGATGTTTGGGTGAAAATCCGGAAATTTCAGCCATGACACACTAGAGTTTTAGGGTTGTTGAGCATGATTTGGATGTGTTTTGGTTGGTTTTCGAGGGGGTCAATGTAGTTGGTTGAATGGGTGAGTGATAGAAACTGATTTGGAGTTGTTTGGATTAGTAGAATGTAAGATATGATTATTTGAAGTTTAGGTTGTCTTTCTTTAAAATGTTAGATCGAGCCTTAGTTGATTGGGTGTGGGTTGAGTGATTGAATTGTGAGTTGTTGACGAGTAAATTAGGGTTTGATTGTGTGTTTAATGCATGTTCGGTTAGATGGCCTACTTTGTCATCTAACTTAGTTATATGTTGTTAAATTAGTTATTGATGTTATTATGATGATAATATGATTATTGATGATTATTGATTGATGATTGATGCCGGGAGATAAACAGTTCTGCTAGACTGTCCTCCTATGAATGATTGATGTTTATTATTATTGCTGGGTCTCTGGTATGTGTGTGCCACCTCTCGGGCAGCATTGGGCTGTCGAGTTGATAACGGCATGACTATCAGAGATTGCCTCCAGCTCGCATGACGGAGGTGTCATGGAGGGCGAGGTTATTGGGGGTACCCCGGGTGCATGAGTTTATGGGAGTCACAAGAAGGCTGTTATGATCGTGATGGTGTTTGGAGCTACACCAACTAGAGTATCCTTTATTGAATAGTCATATAGTTATGTGATCATATTATTATTGTTGTTATTGTGTGTTTACTGACTCAAAGGATTATTCCAAGGAGTTTAGTAGACCTTGCTTGAGATCTATCGGATCCTTGCTGGGCTTATTTTATATAAGCTCACTCTCTATTATTGCATGCATACAAGTGTACTTTCGCAGGATTACGAGTACGTGCCTCCTGAAGAGGAGAATGTGGAAAACGTGCCTTACGTGGATGAGTCCTATGTTTCAGAGTCTTATCCGTGATGTCGTACATGTTTTATTATCTTGTAAATTAACTTAGTAGAATTTTATCTGCTTTGTAGTTTATAATGTATAAGATGTTGATAAGTTAATGAATTAGTTGATGTTGTCATAGTAGCCTTTCTTTTGTTTATGATTAGGTTGCTAGATTGGCTCAATATGTTTTTGTATTGTATATTAAGGGTTCATGTATTATGTTGGAACGGAGGCATATAACGAGGAATGTTTATTGTATGATATGGTCATGATGTATGTTATTATGTTATTGAGGAGTTGTTTGTTGTATGGTTTATGGAGTTGAGATATGATGTCATTTGGAGGTTGGTTTAGAGCCTCGGTATCCTATTTACTGTCGTTATACTGTCGAAATTCCGTTGCGTCCTGACAGATTATAGGAGGGGTCGAGTTGGGGCGTGACATGGTCACAAGCCCCACGCCCTCTGTTTGCGGGCCCAGCCTCTACGTGAAGTGAAGATGTCTTGCCCAAGGTGCCGTGTGATTTGGGAATAGAAATATGATGAATTAGGTTGTCATCCTTTTCGCGGCTCAAAAGAAGAAAAGTGTCCCAAAACTGATGAAAATGTTCGATTTTTGGCTTCGAAAATTGGCGCAACCGATCAGGCTAGGTGCCCCCATCGTAGAGATCTCAATGTGCTTTCCAACGGTATGTTGTACGCCGCGTAACTCCTTACCGATCAAAAGTTATGGGCACCAGAGCAACCGATACTTGGTCACAAGACCCACGACCTCGGTTTGAGGGCCCAGCCTCTACGTGAAGTGAAGTTGTCTTACCCAAGGTGCCATGGGATTCGGTAATAAAAATGTGATGGATTAGGTTGTCGTCCTTTTCGCGGCTCACGACGTGCGATCCGGGATGGAAAAACAGCGCAAAAAAGAAAAGTGTCCCAAAACTGATTAAAACGTTCAATTTTGGGCCACGAAAACAGGTGCAGCCGAGCAGTCTTGGTGCCCACTTCGTAGAGTTCTCGGAGAGCTTTCCAACGGTATGTTGGGCGCCGCGTAACTCTTTTCAGCTCAAAAGTTATGGGCACCGGAGCGACGGATACCTGGTCACAAACCCCACGCCCAATGTTTGCGGGCCCAGCTTCTACGTGAGGTGAAGTTGCCTTGCTCAAGGTGCCATGGGATTCAGTAAAATAAATGTGATGGATTAGGTTGTCGTCCTTTTCGCAGCTCACGACGTATGATCCGGGACCAAAAACAGCTTAAAAGAAGAAAAGTGTCCCAAAACTTATGAAAATGTTCAATTTTGGGCTCTAAAAACTTGGGCAACCGAGCAGGATAAGTACCCCCATCGTAGAGATCTCAATGTGCTTTCCAACGGTATGTTGTGCGCCACTTAAGTCCTTACGGATCAAAAGTTATGAGTAGCAGAGCGACGGATACCTGGTCACAAGCCCCACGCCCTCTATTTGGAGGCCAAGCCTCTACGTGAAGTGAAGTTGTCTTGCCCAAGGTGCCGTGTGATTTGGTAACAGAAATGTGATGGATTAGGTTGTCGAACTTTTCGCGGCTCACGACGTACGATCCGGGACGAAAAAATAGCGTAAAAGAAAAAAAGTATCCCAAAACTTATGAAAATGTTCAATTTTGGGCTCTGAAAACTGGAGCAACCGAGCAAGATAAGTGCCCCCATGGTAGAGCTCTCAATGTGCTTTCCAACGGTATGCTGTGCGCCACGTAAGTCCTTACGAATCAAAAGTTATGGGTACCAGAGCGACGGATACCTGGTCACAAGCCCTACGCCCTCTGTTTGCAGGCCCAGCTTCTACGTGAAGTGAAGTTGTCTTGCGCAAGGTGTCGTGGGATTCAGTAAAAGAAATGTGATGGATTAGGTTGTCGTCTTTTTCGCGGCTCACGACGTACGATCTGGGACGGAAAAACAGCGCAAAAGAAGAAAAGTGTCCCAAAACTTATAAAAATGTTCAATTTTGGGGTCTGAAAACTAGCACAACCGAGCAAGATAAGTGCCCCCATCGTAGAGCTCTCAATGTGCTTTCCAACGGTATGCTGTGCGCCACGTAAGTCCTTGCGGATCAAAAGTTATGGGTAGCAGAGCGACGGATACCTGGTCACAAGCCCCACGCCCTCTGTTTGCGGGCCAAGCCTCTACGTGAAGTGAAGTTGTCTTGCCTAAGGTGCCATGTGATTTGGTAACAGAAATGTGATGGATTAGGTTGTCGACCTTTTCGCGGCTCACGACGTACGATCTGGGACGAAAAAACAACGTAAAAGAAAAAAAAGTATCCCAAAACTTATGAAAAGGTTCAATTTTGGGCACCAAAAACTGGCGCAGCCGAGCAGGCTAGGTGCGCCCATAGTAGAGCTCTCAGAGAGCTTTCCAACGGTATGCTGTGCGCCGCGTAACTCCTTACAAATCAAAAGTTATGAGCACCGGAGCGACGGATACTTAGTCACAAGCCCCACGCCCTCTGTTTGCGGGCCCAGCCTCTACGTGTAGTGAGGTTGTCTTGCCCAAGGTGCCGTGGGATTTGGTAATAAAAATGTGATGGATTAGGTTGTCGTCCTTTTCGCGGCTCACGGCGTCCGATCCAGGATGAAAAAACAGCGCAAAAGAAGAAAAGTGTCCCAAAACTGATGAAAACGTTCAATGTTGGTCTACGAAAACAGGTGCAGCCGAGCAGACTTGGTGCCAACGTCGTAGAGCTCTCGAAGATCTTTCCAACGGTATGTTGTGCGCCGCGTCACTCTTTGCGGATCAAAAGTTATGGGCACCAGAACGACAGATATCTGGTCACAAGCCCCACGCCCTCTGTTTGTGGGCCCAGCCTCTACGTGAGGTGAAGTTGTCTTGCCCAAGGTGCCATGGGATTCGGTAACAGAAATGTGATGGATTAGGTTGTCGTCCTTTTCGCGGCTCACGACGTATGATCCGGGACCCAAAAACAGCGCAAAAGAAGAAAGGTTTCTCGAAACTGATGAAAACGTTCGATTTTGGGCTCTGAAAACAGGCATAGCCGAGCAAGCTTAGTGCCCCCGTCGTAGAGCTCTCGGAGAGCTTTCCAACGGTATGCTGCGCGCTGCGTAACTCCTTACGGATCAAAAGTTATGAGCACCGGAGCGACGGATACCTGGTCACAAGCCCCACGTCCTCTGTTTGCGGGCCCAGCCTCTACGTGAAGTGAAGTTTTCTTGCCCAAGGTGCCGTGTGATTTGGGAATAGAAATGTGACGGATTAGGTTGTCATCCTTTTCGCTGCTCACAACGTACGATCCGGGATGAAAAAATATTTCAAAAGAAGAAAAGTGTCCCAAAACTTTTGAAAATGTTCAATTGTTGCCTCCGAAAATAGGTGCAACCAAGCAGGCTTGGTGCCCTCATCGTAGAGCTCTTAGAGGGCTTTCCAACGGTATGCTGTGCGCCTCGTAACTACTTACGGATCAAAAGTTATGGGCACCGGAGCAACGAATACCTGGTCACAAGACCCACGACCTCGGTTTGAGGGCCCAACCTCTACGTGAAGTGAACTTGTCTTGCCTAAGGTGCCGTGGGATTCGGAAATAAAAATGTGATGGATTATGTTGTCATCCTTTACGCCGTTCATGACGTACGATCCGGAACGAAAAAATAGCGCAAAAGAAGAAAAGTGTCCCAAAACTGATGAAAACGTTCAATTTTGGGCTACGAAAACAGGTACCGCCGAGCAGACTTGGTACCCACATCGTAGAGCTCTCGTAGAGCTTTCCAACGGTATGTTGTGCGCCGCGTAACTCTTTACGGATCAAAAGTTATGGGCACCAGAGCAACGGATACCTAGTCACAAGCCCCACGCCCTTTGTTTGTGGGCCCAGCCTCTACGTGAGGTGAAGTTGTCTTGCCCAAAGAACCGTGGGATTCGGTAATAGAAATGTGATGGATTATGTTGTCGTCCTTTTTGCTGCTCACGACGTACAATCCGGGACGAAAAAATAGCGTAAAAGAAGAAAAGTTTCTCGAAACTGATGAAAACGTTCGATTTTGGGCTCTGAAAACAGGCACAGCCGAGCAAGCTTGGTGCCCCCGTCGTAGAGCTCTTGGAGAGCTTTCCAACGGTATGGTGTGCGCTGCTTAACTCCTTACCGATCAAAAGTTATGAGCACCGGAGCGACGGATACCTAGTCACAAGCCCCACGCCCTTTGTTTGCGGGACCAGCCTCTACGTGAAGTGAAGTGGTCTTGCCCAAGGTGCCTTGTGATTTGGGAATATAAATGTGATGGATTAGGTTGTCATCCTTTTCGCAGCTCACAACATACGATCCGGGACGGAAAAACAGCGCAAAAGAAGAAAAGTGTTCCAAAACTTATAAAAATGTTCAATTTTGGGCTACGAAAATAGGCGCAAAGGAGCAGGATAGCTGCCCCCATCGTAGAGCTCTCACAGTGCTTTCCAACGGTATGTTGCGCGCCGCGTAACTACTTACAGATCAAAAGTTATGGGCACCAGAGCAACGGATACCTGGTCACAAGACCGACGACCTCGATTTGAGGGTCCAACCTCTACGTTAAGTGAAGTTGTCTTGCCCAAGGTGCAGTGGGATTCAATAATAAAAATGTGATGGATTAGGTTGTCGTCCTTTTCACGGCTCACGACGTATGATCCTGGACGAAAAAATAGCGCATAAGAATAAAATTATCCCAAAACTTATGAAAATATTCGATTTTGGGTTCTGAAAACTAGCGCAAACGAGCAGGCTAGGTACCCCCATCGTAGAGCTCTCTGAGTGCTTTCCAACAGTATGATGTGCACTACGTAACTCCTTACGGATCAAAAGTTATGAGCACCGGAGCGGTGGATACTTGGTCACAAGCCCCACGCCCTCTCTTTGCGGGCCCAGCCTCTACGTGAAGTGAAGTTGTCTTGCCCAAGGTGCCATGTGATTCTGTAATAGAAATGTGATGGATTACGTTGTCATTTTCGCGGCTCACGACATACGATCCAGGACGGAAAAACAGTGCAAAAGAAGAACAGTGTCCTAAAACTGATGAAAAGGTTCAATTTTGGGCTCCGAAAATAGGTGCAGCTGAGCAGGCTTGGTCCCCACGTCGTAGAGCTCTCGGAGAGCTTTTCAACGGTATGCTATACACCGCATAACTCTTTACGGATCAAAAGTTATGGGCACCGGAGCGACGGATGCCTGGTCACAAGCCTCAAGCCCTCTGTTTGCAAGCCCAGCCACTACGTGAGGTGAAGTTGTCTTGCCCAAGATGCCGTGGGATTCGGTAAAAGAAATGTGATGAATTTGGTTGTCGTCCTTTTCACGGCTCACGATATACGATCTAGGACGGAAAAACAAAACAAAAGAAGAAAAATGTTCCGAAACTGATGAAAACGTTCAATTTTGCGCTCTGAAAATAGGTTCATCCGAGCAAGCTTGGTACCCCCATTGTAAAGCTCTCGGAGAGCTTTCCAACGGCATGCTATGCGCTGCGTAACTCCTTGCGGATCAAGAGTTATGAGAGCTTTCCAACGGTATGCGATGCGCTGCGTAACTCCTTGCGGATCAAGAGTTATAAGCACCGGAGCGACGGATACCTGGTCACAAACCCCACGCCCAATGTTTGCGGGCCCAGTTTCTACGTGAAGTGAAGTTGTCTTGCGCAAGGTGCCGTGGGATTCAATAAAAGAAATGTGATGGATTAGGTTGTCGTCCTTTTCGAGGCTCACGATGTACGACACGGGAAGAAAAAACATAGCAAAAGAAGAAAAGTGTCCGAAAACTTATGAAAATGTTCAATTTTGGGCTCTGAAAACTGGCACAACCGAGCAGGATAAGTGCCCCCATCGTAGAGCTCTCAATGTTCTTTCCAACGGTATGTTGTGCGCCACGTAAGTCCTTACGGATCAAAAGTTATGGGTACCAGAGCGACGGATACCTGGTCAAAAGCCCCACGCCCTCTGTTTGTGGGCCCAGCCTCTACGTGAAGTGAAGTTGTCTTGCTCAAGGTGCCGTGTGATTTGGTAACAGAAATGTGATGAATTAGGTTGTCGTCTTTTTTGCGGCTCGCGACGTACGATCCGAAACGGAAAAACAGCGTAAAAGAAAAAAAGTGTCCCAAAACTTATGAAAATTTGTGATTTTGGGCTCCGAAAACAGGCGCAATCGAGCGGGCTCGGTGCCCCCATCGTAGAGCTCTCAAAGTGCTTTCCAAAGGTATGCTTTGCACCGTGTAACTCCTTACGGATCAAAAGTTATGGGTACCGCAGCGACGGAAACCTAGTCACAAGCCCCACGCCCTCTGTTTGCGGGCCCAGCCTCTACGTGAAGTGAAGTTGTCTTGCCCATGGTATCGTGTGATTCGGTAATAGAAATGTTATGGATTAGGTTGTCGTCCTTTTCGCGGCTCACGATGTATGATCAGGGACAGAAAAATAGCGTAAAAGAATAAAAGTATCCTAAAACTTATCAAAATATTTGATTTTGGGCTCTGAAAAACAGGCGCAGCCTAGCTGGCTAGGTGCCCCATCGTAGAGCTCTTAGAGTGCTTTTCAACGGTATGCTATGCGCCGCGTAACTCCTTACGGATCAAAAGTTATAGGCACCAGAGCGACGGATACCTGGTCATAAGCCCCCGCCTTCTGTTTGCGGGCCCAGCCTCTACGTGAAGTGATGTTGTCTTGCCCAAGGTTCCGTGTTATTCGGTAATAGAAAAGTGATGGATTAGGTTGTCGTCCTTTTCGCGGCTCACGACATACGATTCGGGATGGAAAAATAGCGCAAAAGAAGAAAAGTGTCCCAAAACTGATGAAAACGTTCAATTTTGGCCTCTGAAAATAGGCACAGCCAAGCAGGCTTGGTGCCACCGACGTAGAGCTCCCGGAGAGCTTTCCAATGGTATGTTGTGCGCCGCGTAACTCCTTACAAATCAAAAGTTATGGGCACCGGAGCGACGAATACCTGGTCACAAGCCCCACGCCCTCTGTTATTCGGCCCAGCCTCTACGTGAACTGAAGTTGTCTTGCCCAAGGTGTTGTGTGATTCGGTAATAGAAATGTGATGGATTAGTTTGTCGTCCTTTACGCGGCTCACGATGTACGATCCGCGATGAAAAAACAGCGCAAAAGAAGAAAAGTGTCCCAAAATTTCTGAAAATGTTGGATTTTGGGCTCCGAAAACTGGCACAACCAAGCAGGCTAGGTACCCCCATCATAGAGCTCTCAGAGTGCTTTCTAACGGTATGCTGTGCGCTGCTTAACTCCTTACGGATCAAAAGTTATGGGCACCGGAGTGACAGATACCTCGTCAAAAGCCCCAAGCCCTCTGTTTTCGGGCCCAGCCTCTACGTGAAGTGAAGTTGTCTTGTCCAAGGTGGCGTGTGATTCGGTAATGGTCACGACATACGATCCGGGACGGAAAAACAGTGCAAAAGAAGAAAAGTGTCCCAAAACTTATGAAAATGTTCTATTTTGGGCTCCAAAAATAGGCCCCACCGAGCAGGCTAAGTGCCCCTTTCGTAAAGCTCTCAGAGTACTTTTCAACGGTATGTTGTGCCCCGCGTAACTCTTTACGGATCAAAAGTTATGGGCACCGGGGCGACGGATACCTCGTCACAAGCCCCAAGCCCTCTGTTTTCGGGCCCAGCCTCTATGTGAAGTGAAGTTGTCTTGCCCAAGGTGCCGTGTGATTCGGTAATAGAAATATGATGGATTAGGTTGTCGTCTTTTTCGCTGCTCACGACGTACGATCCGGGACGGGAAAAACAGCATAAAAGAAGAAAAATGCTCAAAAACTTATGAAAATGTTGGTTTTTGGGCTCCGAAAACAGGCACAGCCTAGCAGGCTAAGTGTCCCCATCGTAGAGCTCTTAGAGAGATTTCCAACGGTATGTTGTGCACCGCGTAACTCCTGACGGATCAAAAGTTATGGGCACAGTAGCGACGGATACCTGGTCACAAGCCCCTCGCCCTCTGTTTGCGGCCCCAGCCTCTATGTGAAGTGAAGTTGTCTTGCCCAAGGTGCCGTGGGATTCGGTAATAGAAATGTGATGGATTAGGTTGTTGTCCGTTTCGCGGCTCACGACGCACTATCTGGGACAGAAAAACAGCGCAAAAGAAGAAAAGTATCTCGAAACTTATGAAATCGTTCAATTTTTGGGCTTCAAAAATAGGCACAGCCGAGCAAGCTTGCTGTCCCCGTCATAGAGCTCTCAGAGTGCTTTCCAACGGTATGCTGTGCGCTGCGTAACTCCTTACGGATCAAAAGTTATGGGCACCGGAGCGACGGATATCTAATCACAAGCCCCACGCCATCTGTTTACGGGCCCAGCCTCTACATGAAGTGAAGTTGTCTTCCCCAAGGTGCCGTGGGATTCACTAATAAAAATGTGATGGATTAGGTTGTCGTCCTTTTCGCAGCTCACGACGTACGATCCGGGATGAAAAAACAGCTTGAAGGAATAAAAGTGTCCCAAAACTTATGAAAATGTTCGATTTTGGGCTCCAAAAATAGGCGCAACCGAGCAGGCTAGGTGCCCCATCGTAGAGCTCTAAGAGTGATTTCCAATGGTATGCTGTGCGCCGCATAACTCCTTACGGATCGAAAGTTATGGGCACCGCAACGACGGATACCTGGTCACAAGCACCACGCCCTCTGTTTGCGGGCCCAGCCTCTACGGGAAGTGAAGTTGTCTTGCCCAAGGTCCCATATGATTCGGTAATAGAAATGTGATGGATTAGGTTGTCGTCCTTTTCACAGCTGACTACGTACGATCTGGGACGAAAAAATAGCGTAAGATAAGAAAAGTGTCCCGAAACTGACGAAAACGTTCAATTTTGGGCTCCAAAAATATGTGCAGCCTTAGAGTCTTGTTGCCCCTGTCGTAGAGATCTCAGAGAGCTTTCCAACGGTATCTTGTGCGCCGTGTAACTCCTTACAGATCAAAAGTTATGGGCACCGGAGCGACGGATACCTGGCCACAAGCCCAACACCCTCTGTTTGCGGGCCCAGCCTCTACGTGAAGGGAAGTTGTCTTGTCCAAGATGCCATGGGATTCGGTAATAGAAATGTGATGAATTAGGTTGTCGTCCTTTTCGCGGCTCACAACGTACTATCCGGGATTGAAAAACAGCGCAAAAGAAGAAAAGTGTCCCGAAACAGATGAAAATGTTCAATTTTGGGCTCCGAAAATAGGCGTAGCCAAGCAGGATAGGTGCCCCCATCTTAGAGCTCTTAGAGTACTTTCGAACGGTATGCTGTGCGCCGCGTAACTCCTTATGGATCAAAAGTTATGGGCATCGGAGCGACGGATACCTGGTCACAAGCCCCACGCCCTCTGTTTGCTGGCCCAACCTCTACGTGAAGTGAAGTTGTCTTGCCCAAGGTGCCATGTGATTTGGTAATAGAAATGTGATGGATTAGGTTGTCGTCCTTTTTGTGGCTCACGACGTACAATCCGGGACGGAAAAACAGTGCAAAAGAAGAAAAGTGTCCTGAAATTGATGAAAACGTTCGATTTTGGGCTGCAAAAATAGACGCAGCCGAGCAGGCTTGGTGCCCCCATCGTAGAGCTCTCAAAGTGTTTTCCAACGGTATGCTTTGCATCGCGTAACTCCTTACGGATCAAAAGTTATGGGCACCGAAGCGACAGATACCTGATCACAAGCTCCACGCCCTCTGTTTGCGGGCCCAGCCTTTACGTGAAGTGAAGTTGTCTTGCCCAAGGTGCCATGTGATTCGGTAATAGAAATGTGATGGATTAGGTTGTCGGCCTTTTTGCGGCTCACGACGTATGATCAGGGACAGAAAAAACAGTGTAAAAGAAGAAAAGTGTCCCAAAACTTATGAAAATGTTTGATTTTGGGCTCCAAAAAACAGGCGCAGCCTAGCAGGCTAGGTGCCCTTATCGTAGAGCTCTTAGACTGCTTTCCAACAGTATGTTGTGCGCCGCGTAACACCTTACGGATCAAAAGTTATAGGCACCAATGCGACAGATACCTGGTCACAAGCCCCCGCCCTCTGTTTGCGGGCCCAGCCTCTACTTGAAGTGATGTTGTCTTGCCCAAAATGCCGTGTTATTCGAAAATAGAAATGTGATGGATTAGGTTGTCGTCCTTTTCGCGGTTCACGACGTACAATCCGGGATGGAAGAACAGCGCAAAAGAAGAAAAGTGTCCCAAAACTGATGAAAATGTTCGATTTTGGCCTCCGAAAATAGGCCAGCCGAGTAGGCTTGGTGCCCCCGTTGTAGAGCTCCCGGAGAGTTTTCCAATGGTATGCTGTGCGCCACGTAACTCTTTACAGATCAAAGTTTTGGGCACAAGAGCGACGGATACCTGGTCACAAGCCCTACGCCCTCTGTTTGCGGGCCCAGCCTCTACGTGAAGTGAAGTTGTCTTGCCCAAGGCACCGTGTGATTCAGTAATAGAAATGTGATGGATTAGGTTGTCGTCCTTTTCGCGGCTCACGACATACGATACGGGATCGAAAAACAGTACAAAAGAAGAAAAGTGTCCCAAAACTTATGAAAATGTTCTATTTTGGGCACCAAAAACAGGCTCCACCGAGCAGGCTTAGTGCCCCCATCGTAGAGCTCTCATAGTGTTTTTCAACAGTATGCTGTGCGCCGCGTAACTCCTTACAGATCAAAAGTTATGGGCACTGGAGCGACGGATACCTCGTCACAAGCCCCCAGCCCTCTGTTTTAGGGCCTAGCCTCTACGTGAAGTGAAGTTGTTTTACCCACGGTGCCATGTGATTCGGAAATAGAAATGTGATGGATTAGGTTGTCGTCCTTTTCGCGGTTCACGACGTACGATCCGGGATGGAAAAACAGCGCAAAAGAAGATAAATATCCAAAAACTTATGAAAATGTTTGATTTTGGGCTCCGAAAAATAGGCGCAGCCTAGCAGGCTAGGTGCCCCCATTGTAGAGCTCTTAGAGTACTTTCAAATGGTATGTTGTCCGCCGTGTAACTCCTTACGGATCAAAAGTTATAGGCACCGGAGCGACGGATACCTGGTCACAAGCCCCCGCCCTCTGTTTGTTGGCCCAGCCTCTACGTGAAGTGATGTTGTCTTGCCCTAGGTGCTATGTGATTCGGTAATAGAAATGTGATGGATTAGGTTGTCGTCCTTTTCGCGGCTCACGACATACGATACGGGACAGAAAAATAGTACAAAAGAAGAAAAATGTCCCAAAACTTATGAAAATGTTATATTTAGGGCTCCAAAAATAGGCTCCACCGAGCAGGCTTACTGCCCCCATCGTAGAGCTCTCAGAGTGCTTTTCAACAGTATTTTGTGCGCCGCGTAACTCCTTACGGATCAAAAGTTATGGGCACTGGAGCGACGGATACCTCGTCACAAGCCCCCAGCCCTCTGTTTTAGGGCGCAACCTCTACGTGAAGTGAAGTTGTCTTGCCCAAGGTGCAATGTGATTCGGTAATAGAAATATGATGGATTAGGTTGTCATCTTTTTCCCGGCTCACGTCGTACGATCCGGGACGGAAAAACAGCATAAAAGAAGAAAAGTGCCCCAAAACTTATGAAAATGTTGGATTTTGGGCTGTGAAAACAGGCACAGCCTAGCAGGCTAAGTGCCCTCATCGTAGAGCTGTCGGAGAGCTTTCCAACGGTATGCTGTATGCCGCATAACTCCTTACGGATCAAAAGTTATGGGCACCAAAGCGACGGATACCTGGCCATAAGCCCCACGCCCTCTGTTTGCGGGCCCAGCCTTTACGTGAAGGGAAGTTGTCTTGTCCAAGATGCCATGGGATTCGGTAATAGAAATGTGATGGATTAGGTTGTCGTCTTTTTCGCAGCTCACAACTAACGATTCGGGATGGAAAAACAGCGCAAAAGAAGAAAAATGTCCCGAAACTGATGAAAATGTTCAATTTTGGACTCCGAAAGTAGGCGCAGCCGAGCAGGATAGGTGCCCCCAACGTAGAGCTCTCAGAGTGCTTTCGAACTGTATGTTGTGCACCGCATAACTCCTTAAGGATCAAAAGTTATGGGCACTGGAGCGACGGATACCTGGTCACAAGCCCCACGCCCTCTATTTGCGGGCCCAGCCTCTACGTGAAGTGAAATTGTCTTGCCCAAGGTACCACGTGATTTGGTAATAGAAATGTGATGGATTAGGTTGTCATCCTTTTTGCGGCACACGACGTACGATCCGGGACGGAAAAACAGTGCAAAAGAAAAAAAGTGTCCCAAAATTTATGAAAACGTTTGATTTTGGGCTCCGAAAATAGGTACAGCTGAGCAGGCTATGTGCCCCCATCTTAGAGCTCTCAGAGTGCTTTCCAACGGTATGCTGTGCGTCGCGTAACTCCTTACGGATCAAATGTTATGGGCACCAGAGTGACGGATACCTAGTCACAAGCCCCACGCCCTCTGTTTGCAGGCCCAGCCTCTACATGAAGTGAAGTTGTCTTGCACAAGGCGCCGTGTGATTCGGTAATAGAAATGCGATGGATTAGGTTGTCGTCCTTTTCGCTGCTCACGACGTACGATCCGGGACAGAAAAATAGCTTAAAAGAAGAAAAGTGTCCTAAAACTTATGAAAATGTTTGATTTTGGGCTCCGAAAACAGGCGCAGCCTAGAAGGCTAGGTGCCCCCATCGTAGACTTCTTAGAGAGCTTTCTAACTGTATGTTGTGCACCGATTAACTCCTTACAGATCAAAAGTTATGGGTACCATAGCGACGGATACCTGGTCACAAGCCCCTCGCCCTCTGTTTGCAGGCCCAGCCACTACGTGAAGTGAAGTTTTCTTGCCCAAGGTGCCGTGGGATTCGGTAATAGAAATGTGATGGATTAGGTTGTCGTCCCTTTCAAGTCTCACGATATACGATCCGAGAATGAAAAACAGTGCAAAAGAAGAAAATTGTCCCCAAACTTATGAAAATATTCAATTTTGGGATCCGAAAATAGGCTCAGCCGAGCAGGCTTGCTGCCCCCATCGTAGAGCCCTCAGAGTGCTTTCCAACGGTATGCTGTGCGCCGCGTAACTCCTTACAGATCAAAAGTTATGGGCATCGGGGCGACGGATACCTGGTCACAAGCCCCACGCCCTCTGTTTGCGGGCCCAGCCTCTACATGAAGTGAATTTGTCTTGCCCAAGGTGCCGTGTGATTTGGTAATAGAAATATGATGGATTAGGTTGTCGTCCTTTTCGCGGCTCACGACGTACGATCCGGGACGAAAAAACAATACAAAAAAAGAAAAGTATCCCAAAACTTATGAAAATGTTTGATTTTGGGCTCCGAAAATAGGTGCAACTAAGTAGGCTAGGTGGCCCCATCGTAGAGCTCTCAGAGTGCTTTCTAACGGTATGATGTGCGCCCCGTAACTCATTACGGATCAAAAGTTATGGGCACTGGACCGACGGATACCTAGTCACAAGCCCCACGCCCTTTGTTTGCGGGCCCAGCCTCTACGTGAAGTAAAATTGTCTTGCCCAAGGTGCCGTTTGATTCGGTAACAGAAATATGATGGATTAGGTTGTAGTCCTTTTCGCGGCTCACGACATACGATCCGAAACGAAAAAATAGCGTAAAAGAAGAAAAGTGTCCAGAAATTGATGAAAATGTTCGATTTTGGGCTACAAAAATAGACGCAGCTGAGCAGGCTTGGTACCCCCATCGTAGAGCTCTCGCAGTACTTTCCAATGGTATGCTTTGCGTCGTGTAACTCCTTACGGATCAAAAGTTATTGGCACCGGAGCGACAGATACCTGGTCACAAGCCCCACGCCCTCTGTTTGCGGGCCCAGCCTCTACGTAAAGTGAAGTTGTCTTGCCCAAGGTGCCATGTGATTCGGTAATAGAAATGTGATGGATTAGGTTGTCGTCCTTTTTGCGGCTCACGACATATGATCAGGGACAGAAAAAACAGCGTAAATGAAGAAAAGTGTCCCAAAACTTATGAAAATGTTTGATTTTGGGCTCTAAAAAATAGGCGCTGCCTAGCAAGCTAAGTGCCCTTATCGTAGAGCTCTTAGAGTGCTTTCCAACAGTATGTTGTGCGTCGCGTAACTCCTTACGGATCAAAAGTTATAGGCACTAGTGCGACGGATACCTGGTCACAAGCCCCCGCCCTCTGTTTGAGGGACCAGCCTCTACGTGAAGTGATGTTGTCTTGCCCAAGGTGCCGTGTTATTCGGAAATAGAAATGTGATGGATTAGGTTGTCATCCTTTTTGCGGCTCATGACGTACGATTCGGGATGGAAAAACAGCGAAAAAGAAGAAAAGTGTCCCAAAACTGATGAAAATGTTCGATTTTGGCCTCCGAAAATAGGCGCAGCCGAGTAGGCTTGGTGCCCCTGTTGTAGAGCTCCCGGAGAGCTTTCCAATGGTATGCTGTATGCTGCGTAACTCCTTACAGATCAAAGTTTTGGGCACAAGAGCGACGGATACCTAGTCACAAGCCCCACGCCCTCTATTTGCGGGCCCAGCCTCTACGTGAAGTGAAGTTGTCTTGCCCAAGGTGCCGTGTGATTTAGAAATTGAAATGTGATGGATTAGGTTGTCGTCCTTTTCGCAGCTCACGACGTATGATCAGGGATAGAAAAATAGCGTAAAAGAAGAAAAATGTCCAAAAACTTATGAAAATGTTTGATTTTGGGCTCCGAAAAACAGGCGCAGCCTAGCAGGCTAGGTACCCCCATCGTAGAGCGCTTAGAGTACTTTCAAACGGTATGTTGTCCGCCGCGTAACTCCTTACGGATCAAAACTTATAGGCACCGGAGCGACGAAAACCTGGTCACAAGCCCCCGCCCTCTGTTTGTGGGCCCAGCCTCTACGTGAAGTGATGTTGTCTTGCACAAGGTGCCGTGTGATTCGGTAATAGAAATGTGAGGATTAGGTTGTCGTCCTTTTCGCGGCTCACGACATGCGATACGGGACGGAAAAACAGTACAAAAGAAGAAAAGTGTCCCAAAACTTATGAAAATGTTCTATTTTGGGCTCCGAAAACAGGCTCCATCGAGCAGGTTTAGTGCCCCCATCATAGAACTCTCAGAGTGCTTTTCAACAGTATGTTGTGCGCCGCGTAACTCCTTACGGATCAAAGGTTATGGGCACTGGAGCGACGGATACCTCATCACAAGCCCCCAGCCCTCTGTTTTAGGGCCCAGCCTCTACGTGAAGTGAAGTTGTCTTGCCCAAGGTGCCATGTGATTCAGTAATAGAAATATGATGGATTAGGTTGTCATCTTTTTCCCGGCTCACGACGTACGATCCGGGACGAAAAAATAGCATAAAAGAAGAAAAGTGCCCTAAAACTTATTAAAATGTTGGATTTTGGGCTACGAAAACATGACAGCGTAGCAGGCTAAGTGCCCCCATCGTAGAGCTCTTAGAGAGCTTTCTAACGGTATGTTGTGCACCGCGTAACTCCTTACAGATCAAAAGTTATGGGCACCATAGCGACGGATACCTGGTCACAAGCCCCTCGCCCTCTGTTTGCGGGCCTAGCCTCTACGTGAAGTGAAGTTGTCTTGCCCAAGGTGCCATCGGATTCGGTAATCGAAATGTGATGGATTAGGTTGTTGCCCTTTTCGCGGCTCACGACGTACGATCCGGGACCCAAAAACAGTGCAAAAGAAGAAAAGTATGCCGAAACTTTTGAAAACATTTGATTTTGGGCTCAGAAAATAGGCACAGCCAAGAAAGCTTGGTGTTCCCGTCGTAGAGCTGTCGGAGAGCTTTCCAACGGTATGCTGTGCGCCGCATAACTCCTTACGGATCAAAAGTTATGGGCACCAGAGCGACGGATACCTGGCCATAAGCCCCACGCCCTCTGTTTGCGGGCCCAGCCTCTATGTGAAGGGAAGTTGTCTTGTCCAAGATGCCATGGGATTCGGTAATAGAAATGTGATGGATTAAGTTGTCGACCTTTTTGCGGCTCACAACTAACGATTCGGGATGGAAAAACAGCGCAAAAGAAGAAAAGTGTCCCGAAACTGATGAAAATGTTCAATTTTGGGCTCCGAAAGTAGGCGCAGCTAAGCAGGATAGGTGCCCCCAACGTAGAGCTCTCAGAGTGCTTTCGAACTGTATGCTGTGCGCCGCATAACTCCTTAAGGATCAAAAGTTATGGGCACTGGAGCGACGGATACCTGGTCACAAGCCCCACGCCCTCTAATTGCGGGCCCAGCCTCTACGTGAAGTGAAGTTGTCTTGCCCAAGGTGCCATGTGATTTGGTAATAGAAATGTGATGGATTAAGTTGTCGTCCTTTTTGCAGCACACGACGTACGATTCGGGACGGAAAAACAGTGCAAAATAAGAAAAGTGTCCCAAAATTTATGAAAACATTCGATTTTGGGCTCCGAAAATAGGCGCAGCCGAGCAGGCTATGTGCCCCCATCTTAGAGCTCTCAGAGTGCTTTCCAACGGTATGCTGTGCGTCGCGTAACTCTTTACGGATCAAAAGTTATGGGCACTGGAGTGACGGATACCTAGTCATAAGCCCCACGCCCTCTGTTTGCAGGCCCAGCCTCTACGTGAAGTGAAGTTGTCTTGCACAAGGCACCATGTGGTTCGGTAATAGAAATGTGATGGATTAGGTTGTCATCCTTTTCGCTACTCACGACGTACGATCCGGGACAGAAAAATAGCGTAAAAGAAGAAAAGTGTCCTAAAACTTAAGAAAATGTTTGATTTTGGGCTCCGAAAACAGGCGCAGCATAGAAGGCTAGGTGCCCCCATCGTAGAGCTCTTAAAGAGATTTCCAACTATATGTTGTGCGCCGATTAACTCCTTACGGATCAAAAGTTATGGGTACCGTAGCGACGGATAACTGGTCACAAACCCCTCGCCTTCTGTTTGCGGGCCCAGCCACTACGTGAAGTGAAGTTTTCTTGCCCAAGGTGCCATGAGATTCGGTAATATAAATGTGATGGATTGGGTTGTCGTCCCTTTCGCGTCTCACGATATACGATCCGAGAACGAAAAACAGTGCAAAAGAAGAAAAGTGTCCCCAAACTTACGAAAATATTCAATTTTGGGCTCCGAAAATAGGCGCAGCCGAGCAGGCTTGCTGCCCCCATCGTAGAGCTCTCAGAGTGCTTTCCAACAGTATGCTGTGCACCGCGTAACTCCTTACAGATCAAAAGTTATGGGCATCGGGGCGACGGATACCTGGTCACAAGCCCCACGCCCTCTATTTGCGAGCCCAGCCTCTACGTGAAGTGAATTTGTCTTGCCCAAGGTGCCATGTGATTTAGTAATAGAAATGTGATGGATTAGGTTGTCGTCCTTTTCGCAGCTCACGACGTACGATCCAGGACGGAAAAATAACACAAAAAAAGAAAAGTGTCCCAAAACTTATGAAAATATTTGATTTTGGGATCCGAAAATATGTGCAACCGAGTAGGCTAGGTGGCCCCATCGTAGAGCTCTCAGAGTGCTTTCCAACGGTATGCTGTGCGCCGCGTAACTCGTTACAGATCAAAAGTTATGGGCACTAGAGCGACGGATACCTGGTCACAAGCCCCACGCCCTCTATTTACAGGCCCAGCCTCTACGTGAAATGAAGTTGTCTTGCCCAAGGTGCCATTTGATTCGGTAATAGAAATGTGATGGATTAGGTTGTCATCCTTTTCGCAGCTCACGACGTACGATCCGGAACGAAAAAATAGCGTAAAAGAAGAAAAGTGTCCCGAAACTGATGAAAACGTTCAATTTTGGGCTCCGAAAATAGGCGCAGCTAAGCAGGCTTGGTGCCCCATCGTAGAGCTCTCGGAAAGCTTTTCAACGGTATGTTGTGCACCGCGTAACTCCTTACGGATCAAAAGTCATGGGCACTGGAGCGACGGATACCTAGTCACAAGCCCCACGCCCTTTGTTTACAGGCCCAGCCTCTACGCGAAGTGAAGTTGTCTTGCATAAGGTGCCATGGGTTCGGTAATAGAAATGTGATGGATTAGGTTGTCGCTCTTTTCACGGCTCACGACGTACGATACGGGACGGAAAAACAGCGCAAAAGATTAAAAGTATCCCGAAACTGATGAAAACGTTTGATTTTGGGCTCCAAAAATAAGCGCAGCCAAGTGGGCTTGGTGCCCCCGTCGGAGAGCTCTAGGACAGCTTTCCAAAGGCATGCTGTGCGCCGCGTAACTCCTTACTCATCAAAAGTTATCGGCACCGGAGCGATGGATACCTGGTCACAAGTCTGACACCCTCTGTTTGCGGGCCAAGCCTTTACTTGAAGTGAAGTTGTCCAGCCCAAGGTGCCGTGTGATTCGGTAATAGAAATGTAATGGATTAGGTTGTCGTCTAGTTCGCGGCTCACGACGTACGATCCGGTACGAAAAAACAGCGTAAAAGAATAAAAGTATCCCAAAACTTATGAAAATATTCAATTTTGGGTTCCGAAAACAGGCACAGCCTAGCAAGCTAGGTGCCCCCATCGTAGAGCTCTTAGAAAGCTTTCCAACGGTATGTTGTGCGCCATGTAACTTCTTACAGATCAAAAGTTATGGGCACCGTAGCGACGGATACCTGGTCACAAGCCCCTCGCCCTCTGTTTGCGGGCCCAGCCTCTACGTGAAGTGAAGTTTTCTTGGCCAAGGTGCCGTGGGATTCTGTAATAGAAATGTGATGTATTAGGTTGTCGTACTTTTCATGGCTCACGACGTACGATCCGAGACGGAAAAACAGCGCAAAAGAAGAAAAGTGTCCCAAAACTAATGAAACTATTCAATTTTGGACTCCGAAATAGGTGCAACCAAACAAGCTTGGTTCCCCCGTCGTAGAGCTATTGGAGAGCTTTCCAACGATATGCTGTGCGCCGCGTAACTCCTTACGAATCAAAAGTTATAGGCACCGGAGCGACGGATACCTTGTCACAAGCCCTACGCACACGGTTTGTGGGCCAAGCCTCTACGTGAAATGAAAGTTGTGTTGCCCAAGATGCCGTGTAATTCGGTAATAGAAATGTGATGAATTATGTTGCCGTCCTTTTTTGCGGCTCACGGCGTTCGATCCAGGACGGAAAAACAGCGCAAAAGAAGAAAAGTGTCCCAAAACTGAGCTTTCCAACGGTAGTCTGTGCGCTGTGTAACTCCTTACGGATCAAAAGTTATAGGCACCGGAGCGACGGATACCTCATCACAAGCCCCACGCCCACGGTTTGCGGCCCCATCCTCTACGTAAAATGAAAGTTGTGTTGCCCAAGATGCCGTGTGATTCAGTAATAGAAATGTGATGGATTAGGTGGTCATCGTTTTCGCGGCTCACGACGTACGATCTGCGACGGAAACACAGCGTAAAAGAAAAAAAGTGTCCCAAAACATATGAAAATGTTCAATTTTGGGCTCCGAAAATAGGCGCAGCCAAGCAGGCTAGGTGCCCCCATCATAGAGCTCTCAGAGACCTTTCCAACGGTATGCTGGGCGCCGCATAACTCCTTACGGATCAAAAGTTATGGGCACCGGAGCGACGGATACCTGGTCACAAGCCCTACGCCCTCTGCTTACGGTCCCAGCCTCTACGTGAAGTGCAGTTGTCTTGCCCAAGGTACCGTGTGATTCGGTAATATAAATATGATGGATTAGGTTGTCGTCCTTTTCGCTACTCACGACGTATGATCCGGGATAGAAAAACAGTGCGAAAGAAGAAAAGTATCCCAAAACTGATGAAAACGTTCAATTTTGGGCTAGGAAAATAGGCGCAGCCAAGCAGGCTTAGTGCCCCCATCGTAGAGCTCTCGGAGAGCTTTCAAACGGTATGCTGTGAGCTGCGTAACTCCTTACGGATCAAAAGTTATGGGCACCGGAGCGACGGATACCTGGTCACAAGCCCCACGCCCTCTGTTTGCGGGCCCAGCCTCTACGTGAAGTGAAGTATTCTTCCCAAGGTGCCATTTGATTCGGTAATAGAAACGTGATGGATTAGGTTGTCGTCCTTTTCGCAGCTCATGACGTACGATCCGGGACAGAAAAATAGTGCAAAAGAAGAAAAGTATCCCGAAAATGATAAAAACATACAATTTTGGGCTACAAAAAAGGCACAGCCAAGCAGGCTTGTTTCCCCCATCGTAGAGCTCTCAGAGAGCTTTCAAACGGTATGTTGTGCGCCGTGTAACTCCTTACGGATAAAAAATTATGGGCATCGGAGCGACGGATACCTAGTCACATGCCCTACGCCCTCTGTTTGCGGGCCCAGCCTCTACGTGAAGTGAAGTTGTCTTGCCCAAGGTTCCCAGGGATTCGGTAATAGAAATATGATGGATTAGGTTGTCGTCCTTTTCGCGGCTCACGGCGTACGATCTGGGACGAAAAAATAGCGCAAAAGCAGAAAAGTGTCCAAAAACTGATGAAAAGGTTCGATTTTTGGCTCCGAAAATAGGCGCAGCCAAGCAAGCTAGGTGCCTCCTTCGTAGAGCTCTCGGAGAGCTTTCCAACGGCATGCTGTGCGTCGCGTAACTCTTTACGGATCAAAAGTTATGGGCACCGGAGCGACGGATACCTGGTCACATGCCCCACGCACTCTGTTTGCTGGCCCAGCCTCTACGTGAAGTGAAGTTGTCTTGCTCAAGGTGCCGTGTGATTCGGTAATAGAAATGTGATGGATTAGGTTGTCGTCTTTTTCGCAGATCACGACGTACGATCCGGGATGAAAAAACAGCGCAAAAGAAGAAAAGTGTCCCGAAACTCTTGAAAACATTCGATTTTTGGCTCCGAAAATAGGCGCAACCCAGCAGGCTTGGTGCCCCCATCGTAGAGCTCTCAGAGTGCTTTCCAACGGTATGTTGTGCACCGCGTAACGTGTCACGTCCCAACCTGACCTATAAAGGTTAAACTAGGGTGTGATCTAAACATTCAAGTCATATCACGCACTTAATTGTTCATGAAAGTTTAACACTTAACGTTTAGCCTAAACTCCACAAATTCTCCGGAAAACTGGCGGCATAACGACTGTAATTGGGCTCTTTAATTTGACCTAATTTTCTAAAGGCCTCCAAACTTTCATTCTCAAATTCATTTCCAACTAAGATTACTATTTATCACTAGTCGAAATGCCTACCAGTTATCTTGAATTATGGGCTTCTTCAAGAATCTTCTTTTTCAGCTCTGGCTCATTAGGAACACAAATCTGATTCCTAAACCTCCAAATACCATCATCATGAAATTTGAAATCTATGTTGCTTTCTTTAATCTTCTGAAACTATTGGTCCTTCTGTTGAGCCTCTCATAATTCAGACAACAAGGTCAATTGAACTTGTGTAGTGACAAATAGTAACCCTTTTTGAGTCAATTGTGGTTTCCACAAAAATGCTTTCTCTAACAACTCCTGCACCTTAACTTCTAGTTTTGCCATGTTCGCCTTCCGACTTAAGGCATCTGCAACTACATTTGCTTTACCGGGCACATAATTGATTGTGCAGTTATAATCATCCAAAAGCTCCATCCACCGTCTTTGCCCCATGTTCAACTCTTTTTGTGAGAACAAGTATTTCAAGCTCTTGTGATCAGTAAACACCTCAAACTTGTTACCCCACAGATAGTGCCTCCATTTCCTGAGTGCAAACACAATAGCCGTTAACTCCAAATCATGCGTCGAGTAGTTCAATTTATATGGCTTCAGTTTCCTAGAAGCATACGCAATCACTTTACCATTTTGCATCAACACACAACCCAGTCCTTCTTTCGAAGCATCGCTATAGATTACAAAGCCTTGACTCCCTTCAGGCAATGCAAGGACAAGTGCGGTAGTCAATCTTTTCTTCAATTCTTGAAAGCTGTTCTCACACTTGTCGTCCCATACAAACTTTGTTTTCTTTTGAGTGAGCTTTGTAAGCGGTCCTGCAATCTTTGAGAAATCCTTCATGAACCTCCGGTAATAGTCGGCTAAACCGAGAAAACTCCGAACCTCCGTAACGTTTTTCGGCTTCTTCCAAGACATCACCGCTTCTATCTTTGCTGGATCCACTACTATTCCCTCTTGGGATATGATGTGCCCCAAAAATGCAATATGTTGCAACCAAAATTCGCATTTGCTAAACTTCGCGTACAATTGATGCTCTCAAAATTTCTGCAGTACCAATCGTAGATGTTGTTCATGCTCAGCCTCGGATTTCGAGTATACCAAAATATCATCAATAACGATCACCACAAATTAGTCCAAGTAGGGTTGAAACACCATGTGCATCAAGTCCATAAAAGTTGTAGGGGTGTTAGTTAGCCCAAATGGCATCACCACATACTCATAATGCCCATATCTCGTCCTGAAAGCCGTTTTAGGCACATCCTCCTTTTTGATTCGCAACTGATAGTACCCTTGCCTCAAGTCGAGCTTTGAATACACTTTGGCTCCCTGAAGTTGATCAAACAACTCGTCGATCAGTGGAAGTGGGTATTTATTCTTAATGGTCACTTGGTTCAATCCTCGGTAATTGATGCATATCCTCAACGTTCCGTCTTTCTTCTTTACAAACAGGACTGGTGCTCCCCACGGAGAAGAACTTGGTTGAACAAACCCCTTTTTCAACAATCCTTGCAATTGGTCATTCAGTTCTTGTAGCTCGGCTGGTGTCATACGATAGGGAGCTTTAGATATTGGCTGGGTGCCAGGCAGTAATTCTATAATGAACTCGATCTCCCGATTTGGGGGTAAACCGGGCAATTCTTCTAGAAACACATCTGCATAATCTTTAATCACTGGCATCTCCTCCAACTTAGCTTTGTCCCGGCTTGCTGATGAGGTAAGCTAAGTATCCACTACATCCTTTTCTCAAGGACTTCACTACTTTCGTAGATGAAATGATGGAACTCCCGGTAAAGTCTCTTCGACCCATTACCTCTAATATTGGTTGACCAGGTATCTGGAATGTTACTATCTTCGTCCAGCAATCTAGTTGGGCATGATGCTTTACCAACCAGTCCATCCCTAAGATGACTTCATAGTCTCGAAAGGGTAATACAATAAGATTGGTTGAGAATTCCCTATCTTTAATTTGGATTTTACATGCTTTACTAGATGAGCTAATAACAAGTTTAGAACTCATTGGAGTACCAACTTCTACTTCGTAAGGCAAACATACAACTCGTAGTTTCACACGTTGCACACATAAGGGAGTAATAAATGAATGAGTAGCACCTGGATCAATTAGCTCCCTAACAAGTTGATTCAGTATCAAGAATGTACCTTTAACAACAGCGGTCTCCTCTGGAAACTCCTCGCACTCAATAGCATAAGCTCGGGCCTGAACTCTAGGAACTGGAATCTTGCCTCTACCAGCTGGTTTAACTTGATTTTGTCCTCCTTGCCATTTAGGGCAATCCTTGATCTGATGCTGATCACTGCCACAACGCACACATCGTCCTGACTTCTTCCAGCACTGGGCCTCGGTATGACCCTTCTTGTCATAGTAAGAATAGTTGATAGACTGTGTAGCAGGTGAACTACATGTGGATCCGCCGGTGGAAGAGGCTGATGGTGCTTTAGTAGGGCCACGGTTATTAACTGGTTTGTTCTGGCTCTGGCCCTGACTGCGACTCTGAGTCTGGAATTTCCTCGGTTGACCTGGAGGCTGATATGGTTTCTTGTTCGGCTGGCTCGAACCGGTTCTATCAAGTTTCCTCTTCTCAACTCGGGAGGCAGCCGCAAGGAGAGCATAATAGGTAGCAAAGTCATGCGAAGCCAACTGGTCCTGAATTTCTGGCCTCAACCCATTCGTAAATTTCCACATCTTCGCCTCAGGGGTACTGACCATGTATTGAGCATAACGGGACAGTCGGTCAAAACGAGCCTCATACTGGGCCATCGTCATGTTACCCTGGATCAAGTGCATGAATTCATCAATCCACCTCTGACTGGAAATTGCAAGTACGTATTTATCCTTGAATGCCTTAACGAAATTACCCCACAATCGAGGTGTATGATCAGTTTCCCAAAGTGCCTCCACGGTGTGCCACTAATGCTTAGCATCCCCGTGCAACAAAAACACATCGAACTCCATCTTTTCTTCATCAGTATAGTCAAGTGGTCTGAAAATTCTTTCAATCTCAGATAGCCAAGCCTCTGCCTTTTCGTCATCAGCTTCCCCGTGGAATTTGGACGGGTGAAAGTCAAGGAACTCCAGCATTCTGCTATTTCTCCCATGGTTACCATCATTCCTGTTGTTGTTGTTGTTTGCTTCACGTGTATCTTGACGTTCCATCACTCGCGACACGCGATCCATGGCATTTGCCATCATATTAAACATAGCCATGCCGGGATTAGTTTGATAAGCATCTCCGGTCTCTTGGGGCTCACCGCTCCTACTAGTAGTGCGGGTACTAGGGCTAGCCATCTATAGGCACAGATTACGATGCACAATTTATTGGAATACGACAAACAAGAATTTAATGCATAAGATATGTAACATAAATTTAATATAGATACACAATTCTAGAAACAGTTAAGACATGTTGATCACATAAGCACAAAGAGACAGAGAAGGCACAATTGATATTGTCACACAATAACACATATAAACAAGTCATCTCAATTACCTTAAGAATTCTACTCATGGACCGAGAGTTAAACCCGGCTTAAGCAATCTAAGCTCTGATACCATTTATAAAAGGTGTCACGCCCCAACCCAACCTATAAAGGTTAGACTAGGGAGTGATCTAAACATTCAAGTCATATCACGCACTTAATCGTTCATGAAAGTTTAACACTTAACGTTTAGCCTAAACTCCACAAATTCTTCAGAAAATCGGCGGCATAACGGCTGTAATTGGGCTCTTTAGTTTGACCTAATTTTCTAAAGGCCTCCAAACTTTCAATCTCAAATTCATTTCCAACTAAGATTACTATTTATCACCAGTCGAAACGCCTACTAGTTATCTCGAAGTCTCATTTGGTTAACAACCTAACAAGATACTATGTCTCGTTTGTTTGTTAATCCTTGTTACAAAAGTACCTTTTGATCTTAGCCTACCAATGAGTACCTACTTAAGATTGGATAGATTCATTTTACTTGATCCTTTACCTGATACTCCATAAGCCTGTGGTAGATACTAACCAGTAGCGATAGAAAAAACGAACATAAAAGTATCTAACTAGTTATGATCAGTACAAGCCAAAATTAGACCCCAAAATTACAACGGGGGTCATTTACAATACAATAACAAGAAACATAAGAAATAGTCTTCAAGCAACATATTGTTCACAAAAAGGCTATAGTCAAGTAAGGCGCGTAAGACAAGCAATCATTCCAAGGAATCATCAATAGGCACGTTGTTCTCGGGTACCTGTTCCTGGTCTTCTTCACCTGAGATGATAAAAGAGGGTGAGTCCTTATGAACTCAGCGAAGGGGAACGAGAAATAAGTTTTGAAACTCTTTTTCCGGTTCAACTTATGAAATCCCTTTGCAAGCATGACATATATCACAAGTAAGTTCATAATGTAATATAAAAGTAAAAGAACATAATTACCCGTCTCTCCTCCCCGAGATCCTCTAGGAACCAAGCAAGAGTACTTATACACATAGTAAAAAGGATACGGTGAGCTTTTGCTCTCAGTTCATTTCCAGTATTAGTTGTTGCGGCCGACTTCAAACCTTCCACTTATCACGCCAGATGGGTGTACTCCGGATGTACCCCGAAATCCTACGACCCAACTCTCTGAGGAAGTTTACCCCCCAAGCGAGAGAGGGAATTGGACAATGGTAGTCACAGTTGCACCGGCAAGCCCGATGCCGCCCGGTGTGCGTGAAACGCTACCACGCCAGAATAAAAGGTTGTAACCTTGTATGCAATGCACATTTATGACATTTAATATATCACATTAGGAGGACAACAAAGTAGGTTGCCTCCGGGCAGTCATAAGATTGAACATTGACAAGTAAACACGCGTGGCATGATATGACAGGTAATTTCACTTGTAAAGCACATGGAGTTATATGAATATTAAACGGGCAGCCATGTAACGCATGTAAATCATTTCAAAGTTCACGTAATCAAGTAATAAGATTATACAACATGCAACGACATCTACGTGGGACCGGGTTAGGGCTATAAGGGCAACTACGGGCAGCCTACTAATCACATAATTAAACATGATATCCATAGGATCAACACTTAGCGAGTTTTCCTAGTCATTAGGGTTTCAATTCATGCTCACCCGTGCGATTAAGCCCCAAGTTGTCCCGTAATTAAACTCAAGCCATGCATCGACTAATTAAAACACCCTCAAGCATTCAAAACAGTCCACACAACATCCAAGTGCCACAATCCCAAGCATTTAATACAACAAGAGAAGTTACGATAATTTTCAAAGCAAATCACTAGATGAAAACCTCACTGCAATGGTCTGTTTTTTCACAATCATTGAGACAAGCAAACAATTTCCAATTCCAGTGAACAAAATTTAAAATTAAATCTTAAGGAGTGAACTAAATCCAGAAACAAACCTCGCATCATTTGGAGTTCGGGTTCAAGAGTTATAGCCAAAACCGTGAGACTACGCAAAACTGTCTAGATTTGTACACATTTCAATGCTTGTCGTTTTTGAGGACCTTAGGGTCAGATTTAGCCTTAATCTATTTCTGAAAAAAATGTCCAGAACTGAAACATCTAGATGAATACCAAATTTCATGCATTTTGGATATCATTTACTAAGTCAAAACTGGTTCGTTCTACAAGGACAGTGAATCTGCCAAAACCTGCTACATTTTTCCAGATTTTTCAGATTTGGACACCTTTCGATGTTTTGCCATTTTGGGGACCTTAGAATCAAAATTAGCTTTGGCCTATTTCTATGGCAAATGCTCATAACTGGCAAAAATAGTCACCTACCAAATTTCATGCATTTTCAACATCATTTACCTGGTCAAAATCACTTCGCTCCAACAAGTCAGAAGACTGTCAATTTATGCGATTTCACCTATCTTCACATTCTAGCCAAATATCTTGCCATGTATGCTCACAAAAGCTCATGTACACACATATATCTCAAGTACAGAGGTAAAAATAGACATTTAAAGGCATGCATGTGGTTTTTGAAAGCTCTGCAAAACAGTTTTAGCCCTCACCTTAGCAAGATAACAATGAAGATGCACAAAGCTCTTGATGATGCACAAGATCGACTTTTCTCCTTGCTTAGCCGAGAGACAACTTGAGATTCTCTAATTCCTAGCTAAGTTACCATGTTCTTAGTAGGTGCATGTGGTTAGAACAAAAAGAAAATGAAATAGGAGCTATCAAACTTACCTAAGCCGAGATGAAGGTTCTATGAGCTTGCTTGGTCGAGTTCCTTAGTAACTTGCATGTCTTGAAGAACCTTTGGATGATGAACTTAAACTATGGAGTCTATAATTGCAGCTAGGGCCGAGAGAGAGAGAGAAGAAATGAGAGAAAGAATGAGAGAAATAGAGGAATTGAGATGTTTGTGAGGTATGGAGTGTTGTGTGTGAGTGTGTTGGCCTAGGGCCTTGAAAAATCTGAAATTCTCTTAGTCCTTGTGCAATCTAGAAATATGAGGGAGCATGGAGTGCTTTGGTCGAGAAAGTGAAGCTAGGAAGGTGTGTTTCATTTCATTTTTTTATGCATTGTCTCATAAGCTTGTCTAGGAATGATTTTTGAATTATGCAAGCATGACAAAAGCTCCTACATGGTCGGCCAAGGCAAGCTCAATTCTGAATTTTTTTGTCATGTTGAGCAATATAATATTGTGTGTTTGGGATATGCAAAATAATAAGGAATAAAGAATAAAGAATGCTTAGCTTTTGGTGCAATTTCGTCTTCTAGTGAGTTGAATTAGTATTTTAATATTAGTTAGTGGAGTTTGTAGGATTAATTAATGATCTAGTGCTTCATGTAAGATACTTTCTTGATTAGCATGTGGGCTCGCTTACCTAGGTCTAGGGCACGTACTACGAGGTAAGGCACGAACTATGAGACAAATGCACATTTCTCAAGTAAATGCACGCAACCCTAAATGTATGCACGTAATTCAATGCAAGGCGTACAAAATGAAACACGACTCTTAAACCTAGGTCAAGGCATGCAAATCGAGGTCGGGCCTCACAAAGGTGCCGTGTGATTCGGTAATAAAAATGTGATAGATTAGGTTGTCGTCCTTTTTGCGGCTCACGATGTACGATCCAGGACGGAAAAATTGCGTAAAAGAAGAAATGTGTCCCAAAACTTATGAAAATGTTCGATTTTGGCCTCCAAAAATAGGCGCAAGTGAGCAGGCTAGGTGCCCCCATCATAGAGCTCTCAGAGAGCTTTCCAACTTTATGTTGTGCGCCACGTAACTCCATATGAAACAAAAGTTATGGGCACCGGAGTGACGGATACCGGGTCATAAGCCCCACGCCCTCTGTTTGCGGGCCCAACCTCTACGTGAAGTGAAGTTGTCTTGCCCAAGGTGCCGTGGGATTCAGTAATAGAAATGTGATGGATTCAGTTGTCGTCCTTTTCGCGACCCCCGACGTGCGATCCGCGACAAAAAAACAACGCAAAAGAAGAAAAGTGTCCTGAAACTAATGAAAACGTTCAATTTTGGGCTCTGAAAACAGTCGCAGTCGAGCATGGTTGCTACCGCCATCGTAAAGCTCTCGGAGAGCTTTCCAACGGTATATTGTGCACCGCGTAACTCCTTACGGAGCAAAAGTTATGGGCGCCGGAGCGATGGACACTTGGTCACAAGCCCCACGCCCTCTGTTTGTGGGCCAAGCCTCTACGTGAAGTGAAATTGTCTTGCCCAAGGTGCCGTGGAGTTTAGTAATAGAAATGTGATGGATTAGGTTGTCGACCTTTTTGCGGCTCACGACGTACGATCCGGGATGGAAAAATAGCGCAAAAGAAGAAAAGTGTCCCGAAACTGATGAAAACATTCTATTTTGGGCTCCGAAACAAGCACAGTTGAGCAGGCTTGGCGCCCCTATCGTAGAGCTCTCGAAGAGCTTTCTAATGGTATGCTGTGCGCCGCGTAACTCCTTACGGATCAAAAGTTACGGGCACCGGAGCGATGGATACTTGGTCACAAGCCCCACGCCCTCTGTTTGTGGGCCTAGCCTCTACGTGAAGGGAAGTTGTTTGGCCCAAGGTGCCGTGGGATTCGATAATAGAAATGTGATGGATTAGGTTGTCGACCTTTTCGCGGCTCACGACGTACGATCTGGGATAAAAAAATAGCGCAAAAGAAGAAAAGTGACCCAAAACTTATGAATACATTCGATTTTGGATCTGAAAATAGGCGCAGCCGAGCAGGCTTGATGTCCCCGTCGTAGAGCTCTCGGAGAGCTGTCCAACGGTATGCTGTGCGCTGCGTAACTCCTTACGGATCAAAAGTTATGGGCACCGGAGGGACGGATACTTGGTCACAAACCCCACGCCCTCTGTTTGTGGGCCCATCCTCTACGTGAAGTGAAGTTGTCTTGCCTAAGGTGCCGTGGGATTCGGTAATAGAAATGTGATGGATTAGGTTGTCGTCCTTTTCGCGGCTCATGACGTACGATCCGGGACAAAAAAACAACTTAAAAGAAGAAAAGTGTCCCAAAACTGATGAAAACGTTTGATTTTGGGCTCCAAAAATAGGCGCTGCAAAGCAGGCTTAGTGCCCCCGTCGTAGAGCTCTCAGAGAGCTTTCCAACGGTATGCTGTGCATCACGTAACTCCTTACGGAGCAAAAATCATAGGTGCCGGAGCAACGGATACCTGGTCACATGCCCCAAGCCCTTTGTTTGCCGGCCCAGCCCCTACGTGAAGTGAAGTTGTCTTGCCCAAGGTGCAGTGGGATTCGGTAATTGAAATGTGATGGATTAGGTTGTCGTCCTTTTCATGGCTGACGACATACGATCCGGGACGAAAAAACAGCGAAAAAGAAGAAAAGTGTCCTGAAACTAATGAAAACGTTCGATTTTGGGCTTCGAAAATAGGTGCAGTCGAGCATGGTTGCTACCCCCGTCGTAAAGCTCTCGGAGAGCTTTCCAAGGTATACTGTGCACCACGTAACTCCTTATGGACAAAAGTTATGGGCACCGGAGCGACGGATACCTGGTCACAAGCCCCACGCCCTTTGTTTGCGGGCCAAGCCTCAACTTGAAGTAAAATTGTCTTGCCCAAGGCGCTGTGGAATTCAGTAATAGAAATGTGATGGGTTAGGTTGTCGTCCTTTTTGCGGCTCACGACGTACGATCCGGGACAGAAAAACAGCGTAAAAGAAAAAAAGTGTCCCGAAACTAAAGAATACATTCGATTTTGAGCACCGAAAATAGGCGCAGCTGAGTAGGCTTGGTGCCCCCATCGTAGAGCTCTTGGAGAGCTTTCCAACGGTATGCTGTGCGCCGCGTAACTCCTTACGGATCAAAAGTTACGGGTACCGGTGCGATGGATACCTAGTCACAAGCTCCACGTCCTCTGTTTGCGGGCCCAGCCTCTACGTGAAGTGAAGTTTTCTGGCCCAAGGTGCTATAGGATTCGGTAATAGAAATGTGATGGATTAGGTTGTCGTTCTTTTTGCGGCTCACGACGTTCGATCCGGGACGGAAAAACGGCACAAATGAAGAAAATTGTGTAAAAACTTACGAAAATATTCGATTTTGGGCTCCGAAAATAGGCGCAGCCGAGTAGGGTTGATGTCCCCATCGTAGAGCCGTCGGAGAGCTTTCTAATGGTATGTTGTGCGTCGTGTAACTCCTTACGGATTAAAAGTTATAGGCACCGGAGCAACGGATACCTGGTCACATGCCCCACACCCTCTGTTTGCGGTCCCAACCTCTACATGAAGAGAAGTTGTCTTGCCTAAGGTGCAGTGGGATTCGGTAATAGAAATGTGATAGATTAGGTTGTCGTCCTTTTCGCGGCTCATGACATACGATCCGGGATGAGAAAATAGCGCAAAAGAAGAAAAGTGTCCCAAAACTGATAAAAATGTTTGATTTTGGGCTCCGAAAATAGGCGCTGCTATGCAAGCTTGGTGCCCCTATCGTAGGGCTCTCAGAGAGCTTTCCAACGGTATTCTGTGCACCACGTAACTCCTTACGGAGCAAAAGTAATGGGCGCCGGAGCGACAGATACCTGGTCACAAGCCCCACGCCCTCTGTTTGCGAGCCCAGCCTCTACGTGAAGTGAAGTTCTCTTGCCCAAGATGCCGCGGGATTCGGTAATAGAAATGTGATGGATTAGGTTGTCGTCCTTTCACGGAACACGACGTGCGATACGAGACGAAAAAATCGGGCAAAAGAAGAAAAGTTTCCCGAAACTAATGAAAACATTCGATTTTAGCTCCGAAAACAGGCATAGTCGATCATGCTTGCTACCCCCGTTGTAGAGCTCTCGGAGAGCTTTCCAACGGTATGCTGTGCGCCGCGTAACTCCTTACGGATCAAAAGTTATAAGCACCAGAGTGACGAATACCTGGTCATAAGCCCCACACCTTCTATTTGCGGGCCCAGCCTCTACGTGAAGTGAAGTTTTCTTGCCCAAGGTGCCGTGGGATTCAGTAATAGAAATGAGATGGATTAGGTTGTTGTCCTTTTTGCGGCTCACGATGTACGATCTTGGACGAAAAAATAGCGCAAAAGAAGAAAAGTGTCCAAAAACTTATGAAAACATTCAATTTTGGTCTCCGAAAACAGGCGGAGCAAAGCAGGCTTCTTGTCCTCGTCGTAGAGCTCACGGAGTGCTTTCCAATGGTATGCTGTGTACCGCGTAACTCCTTACGGTTCAAAAGTTATGGGCACCGGAGCGACGGAAACCTGGTCACAAGCCCCACGCCCTCTGTTTGCAGACCAAGCCTCTACGTGAAGTGAAGTTGTCTTGCCTAAAGTGTCGTGGCATTCGGTAATAAAAATGTGATGGATTAGGTTGTCGTCCTTTTTGCGGCTCACGACGTACGATCCGGGACGAAAAAACAGCGTAAAATAAGAAAAGTGTCCCAAAACTGATGAAAACGTTCGATTTTGGGCTCTGAAAATAGGCACTCCAATGTAGGCTTGGTGCCCACGTTGTAGAGCTCTCAGAGAGATTTCGAACGGTATGCTGTGCACCGCGTAACTCCTTACGGAGCGAAAGTTATAGGCGCCGGAGCGACGGATACCTGGTCACAAGCCCCACGCCCTCTGTTTGCGGGCCCAGCCTCTATGTGAAGTGATGTTGTCTTGCCCACAATGTCGTTGGATTCGGTAACATAAATGTGATGGATTAGGTTGTCATCCTTTTCGCAGCTCACGACGTGCGATCCGGGACGGAAAAACAGCGCAGAAGAAGAAAAGTGTCCCAAAACGAATGAAAACGTTCAATTTTGGGCTCAGAAAATAGGCGCAGTCGAGCATGCTTGCTACCCCTATTGTAGATCTCTTCGAGAGCTTTCCAACGGTATGCTGTGCACCGCGTAACTCCTTACGGATCAAAAGTTATGGGCACTAGAGCGACGGATACCTGGTCACAAGCCCCACGCACTCTGTTTGCGGGCCAAGCCTCTACGTGAAGTGAAATTGTCTTGGCCAAGGTACCGTGGAATTCAGTAATAGAAATGTGATGGATTAGGTTGTCGTCCTTTTCGCGGCTCACGACGTACGATCCGGGATGAAAAAACAGTGCAAAAGAAGAAAAGTGTCCCAAAACTGATGAAATCATTGGATTTTGGGCTCTGAAAATAGGAACAGCTGAGTAGACTTGGTGCCCCCGTCGTAGAGCTCTTGGAGAGCTTTCCAACGGTATGTTGTGCACCACGTAACTCCTTACGAATCAAAAGTTATAGGCACCGGAGCGACGGATACCTCGTCACAAGCCCTACGCCCACGGTTTGCGAGCCCAACCTCTACGTGAAGTGAAGAAGTCTTGCCCAAGGTGCCGTGTGCTTCGGTAATAGAAATGTGATGGATTTGGTTGTCATCCTTTTCGCAGCTGACGACGTACGATCCGGGATGGAAAAACAGCGTAAAAGAAGAAAAGTGTCCCAAAACTTATGAAAATGTTCAATTTTGGGCTCCGAAAACAGGCGTAACTGAGCATGTTAGGTGCCCCCATCATAGAGCTCTCAGAGAGCTTTCCAACGGTATGCTGTGCGCCGCGTAACTCTTTACAGATCAAAAGTTATGGGCACCGGAGCGACCGATACCTGGTCATAAGCCCCACGCCCTCTGTTTGCGGGCCCAGCCTTTACGTGAAGTGAAGTTGTCTTGCCCAAGGTGCCGTGGGATTCGGTAATAGGAATGTGATGGATTAGGTTGTCGTCCTTTTCGCAGCTCACAACGTACGATCTGGGACGAAAAAATAGCGCAGAATAAGAAAAGTGTCCCAAAACTGATGTAAACATTCAATTTTGGGCTCCGAAAATAGGTGCTGCTGTGCAGGCTTGGTTCCCCCGTTGTAGAGCTCTCAGAGAGCTTTCGAACGGTATGTTGTGAACCGCGTAACTCCTTACAGAGCGAGAGTTATGGGCGTCGGAGCAACGGATACCTAGTCACAAGCCCCACGCCCTCTATTTGCGGGCCCATCTTCTATGTGAAGCGAAGTTGTCTTGCCCAAGGAGTCGTTGGATTCGGTAACAGAAATGTGATGGATTAGGTTGTTGTTCTTTTCGCAGCTCACGACGTGCGATCCGGGATGGAAAAATAGTGCAAAAGAAGAAAAGTGTCCCAAAACTAATGAAAACATTCGATTTTGGGCTCCAAAAATAGGCGCCGTCGAGCATGCTTACTAACCCCATCGTAGAGCTCTCGGAGAGCTGTCCAACGGTATGCTGTGCGTTGCGTAACTCCTTACGGATCAAAAGTTATAGGCACTGGAGCGACGGATACTTGGTGACAAACCCCACGCCCTATGTTTGTGGGCCCATCCTCTACGTGAAGTGAAGTTGTCTTGCCTAAGGTGCCGTGGGATTCGGTAATAGAAATATGATGGATTAGGTTGTCGTCCTTTTCGCGACTCATGACGTACGATCCGGGACAAAAAAACAGCTTAAAAGAAGAAAAGTGTCCCAAAACTGATGAAAACGTTTGATTTTGGGCTCCAAAAATAGGCGCTGAAATGCAGGCTTAGTGCCCCCGTCGTAGAGCTCTCAGAGAGCTTTCCAACGGTATGCTGTGCATCACGTAACTCCTTACAAAGCAAAAATTATGGGTGCCGGAGCAACGGATACCTGGTCACATGCCCCAAGCCCTTTGTTTGCCGGCCCAGCCCCTGCGTGAAGTGAAGTTGTCTTGCCCAAGGTGCAGTGGGATTCGGTAATTGAAATGTGATGGATTAGGTTGTCGTCCTTTTCACGGCTGACGACATACGATTCGGGACGAAAAAACAGCGAAAAAGAAGAAAAGTGTCCCGAAACTAATGAAAACGTTCGATTTTGGGCTCCGAAAATAGGTGCAGTCGAGCATGGTTGCTACCCCCGTCGTAAAGCTCTCGGAGAGCTTTCCAAGGTATACTGTGCACCACGTAACTCCTTATGGACAAAAGTTATGGGCACCGGAGCGACGGATACCTGGTCACAAGCCCCACGCCCTCTGTTTGCGGGCCAAGCCTCAACTTGAAGTAAAATTGTCTTGCCCAAGGCGCTGTGGAATTCAGTAATAGAAATGTGATGGGTTAGGTTGTCGTCCTTTTCGCGGCTCACGACGTACGATCCGGGACGGAAAAATAGCGCAAAAGAAAAAAAGTATCCCGAAACTAAAGAATACATTCGATTTTGAGCACCAAAAATAGGCGCAGCTGAGTAGGCTTGGTACCCCCATCGTAGAGCTCTTGGAGAGCTTTCCAACGGTATGCTGTGTGCCGCGTAACTCCTTACGGATCAAAAGTTACGGGTACCAGTGCGACGGATACCTGGTCACAAGATCCACGTCCTCTGTTTGCGGGCCTAGCCTCTACGCGAAGTGAAGTTTTCTGGCCCAAGGTGCTATGGGATTCGGTAATAGAAATGTGATGGATTAGGTTGTCGCTCTTTTTGCGGCTCACGACGTACGATTCGGGACGGAAAAACAGCACAAATGAAGAAAAGTGTGCAAAAACTTAGGAAAGTATTCGATTTTGGGCTCCAAAAACAGGCGCAGCCGAGTAGGGTTGCTGTCCGCGTCGTAGAGCCGTCGGAGAGCTTTCTAATGGTATGATGTGCGTCGTGTAACTCCTTACGGATTAAAAGTTATAGGCACCGGAGCAACGGATACCTGGTCACATGCCCCACACCCTCTGTTTGCGGTCCCAGCCTCTACATGAAGTGAAGTTGTCTTGCCTAAGGTGCAGTGGGATTCGGTAATAGAAATGTGATGGATTAGGTTGTCGTCCTTTTCGCGGCTCATGACGTACGATCCGGGATGAGAAAATAGCGCAAAAGAAGAAAAGTGTCCCAAAACTGATAAAAACGTTTGATTTTGGGCTCCGAAAATAGGTGCTGCTATGCAAGCTTGGTGCCCCTGTCGTAGGGCTCTCAGAGAGCTTTCCAATGGTATTATGTGCACCACGTAACTCCTTACGGAGCAAAAGTAATGGGCGCCGGAGCGACAGATACCTGGTCACAAGCCCAACGCCCTCTGTTTGCGAGCCCAGCCTCTACGTGAAGTGAAGTTCTCTTGCCCAAGGTGCCGTGGGATTCGGTAAAATAAATGTGATGGATTAGGTTGTCGTCCTTTCACGGAACACGACGTGCGATACGAGACGAAAAAATCGGGCAAAAGAAGAAAAGTTTCCCAAAACTAATGAAAACATTCGATTTTGGCTCCGAAAACAGGCATAGTCGATCATGCTTGCTACCCCCGTTGTAGAGCTCTCGGAGAGCTTTCCAACGGTATGCTGTGCGCCACGTAACTCCTTACGGATCAAAAGTTATAGGCACCGGAGTGACGGATACTTGGTCACAAGCCCCACACCTTCTATTTGCGGGCCCAGCCTCTACGTGAAGTGAAGTTTTCTTGCCCAAGGTGCCGTGGGATTCAGTAATAGAAATGAGATGGATTAGGTTGTCGTCCTTTTTGCGGCTCACGATGTACGATCTTGGACGGAAAAACAGCGTAAAAGAAGAAAAGTGTCCAAAAACTTATGAAAACATTCGATTTTGGTCTCCGAAAACACGCGAAGCAAAGCAGGCTTCCTGTCCTCGTCGTAGAGCTCGCGGAGTGCTTTCCAATGGTATGCTGTGTACCGCGTAACTCCTTACGGTTCAAAAGTTATGGGCACCGGAGCGACGGAAACCTGGTCACAAGCCCCACGCCCTTTGTTTGCAGACCAAGCCTCTACGTGAAGTGAAGTTGTCTTGCCTAAAGTGTCGTGGCATTCGGTAATAGAAATGTGATGGATTAGGTTGTCGTCCTTTTTGCGGCTCACGACGTACGATCCGAGACGAAAAAACAGCGTAGAATAAGAAAAGTGTCCCAAAACTGATGAAAACGTTCGATTTTGGGCTCTGAAAATAGGCGCTCCAATTTAGGCTTGGTGTCCCCATTGTAGAGCTCTCAGAGAGATTTCGAACGGTATGCTGTGCACCGTGTAACTCCTTACGGAGCGAAAGTTATGGGCGCCGGAGCGACGGATACTTGGTCACAAGCCCCACGCCCTCTGTTTGCGGGCCCAGCCTCTATGTGAAGTGATGTTGTCTTGCCCACAATGTTGTTGGATTCGGTAACATAAATGTGATGGATTAGGTTGTCGTCCTTTTTGCAGCTCACGACGTGCGATCCGGGACGGAAAAACAACGCAGAAGAAGAAAAGTGTCCCGAAACTAATGAAAAAGTTCAATTTTGGGCTCAGAAAACAGGCGCAGTCGAGCATGCTTGCTACCCCTATTGTAGATCTCTCGGAGAGCTTTCCAACGGTAGGCTGTGCACCGCGTAACTCCTTACGGATCAAAAGTTATGGGCACTAGAGCGACGGATACCTGGCCACAAGCCCCACGCACTCTGTTTGCGGGCCAAGCCTCTACGCGAAGTGAAATTGTCTTGGCCAAGGTACCGTGGAATTTAGTAATAGAAATGTGATGGATTAGGTTGTCGTCCTTTTCGCGGCTCACGACGTACGATCCTGGATGAAAAAATAGTGCAAAAGAAGAAAAGTGTCCCGAAATTGATGAAATCATTGGATTTTGGGCTCTGAAAATAGGCACAGCTGAGTAGACTTGGTGCCCCCGTCGTAGAGCTCTTGGAGAGCTTTCCAACGGTATGCTGTGCACCGCGTAACTCCTTACGAATCAAAAGTTATAGGCACCGGAGCGACGGATACCTCATCACAAGCCCCACGCCCACGGTTTGCGAGCCCAACCTCTACGTGAAGTGAAGTAGTCTTGCCCAAGGTGCCGTGTGCTTCGGTAATAGAAATGTGATGGATTTGGTTGTCATCCTTTTCGCAGCTGACGACGTACGATCCGGGACGGAAAAACAGCGTAAAAGAAGAAAAGTGTCCCAAAACTTATGAAAATGTTCAATTTTGGGTTCCGAAAACAGGCGCAACTGAGCATGTTAGGTGCCCCCATCATAGAGCTCTCAGAGAGCTTTCCAACGGTATGCTGTGCGCCGCGTAACTCTTTACGGATCAAAAGTTATGGGCACTGGAGCGACCGATACCTGGTCATAAGCCCCACGCCCTCTGTTTGCGGGCCCAGCCTTTACGTGAAGTGAAGTTGTCATGACCAAGGTGCCGTGGGATTCGGTAATAGGAATGTGATGGATTAGGTTGTCGTCCTTTTCGCAGCTCACAACGTACGATCTGGGACGAAAAAATAGCGCAGAATAAGAAAAGTGTCCCAAAACTGATGTAAACATTCAATTTTTGGCTCCGAAAATAGGCGCTGCTATGCAGGCTTGGTGCCCCCGTTGTAGAGCTCTCAGAGAGCTTTCGAACGGTATGTTGTGAACCGCGTAACTCCTTACAGAGCGAAAGTTATGGGCGTCGGAGCGACGGATACCTAGTCACAAGCCCCACGCCCTCTGTTTGCGGGCCCATCCTCTATGTGAAGCGAAGTTGTCTTGCCCAAGGAGCCGTTGGATTCGGTAACAGAAATGTGATGGATTAGGTTGTTGTCCTTTTCGCAGCTCACGACGTGCGATCCGGGACGGAAAAACAGTGCAAAAGAAGAAAAGTGTCCCAAAACTAATGAAAACATTCGATTTTGGGCTCCGAAAATAGGCGCCGTCGAGCATGCTTGCTAACCCCGTCGTAGAGCTCTCGGAGAGCTTTCTAACAGTATGCTGTGCGCCGCATAACTCCTTACGGATCAAAAATTATGGGCACCGGAGCGACGGATACCTGGTCACAAACCCCACGCACTCTGTTTGCGGGCCAAGCCTCTACGTGAAGTGAAATTGTCTTGGCCAAGGTACCATGGAATTCAGTAATAGAAATGTGATGGATTAGGTTATCGCCCTATTCGCGGCTCACGACGTACAATTCGGGATGGAAAAACAGCGCAAAAGAAGAAAAGTGTCCCAAAACTGATGAAATCATTGGATTTTGGTCTCTGAAAATAGGCACAGCCGAGCAGACTTGGTGCCCCAGTCGTAGAGCTCTTGGAGAGCTTTTCAACGGTATGCTGTGCGCCGCGTAACTCCTTACGGATCAAAAGTTATAGGCACCGGAGCGACAGATACCTCGTCACAAGCCCCACGCCCACGATTTGCGAGCCCAGCCTCTATGTGCAGTGAAGTAGTCTTGCCCAAGGTGCCGTGTGATTCAGTAATAGAAATGTGATGGATTAGGTTGTCATCCTTTTCGCAGCTCACGACGTACGATCCGGGACGGAAAAACAGCATAAAAGAATAAAAGTGTCCCAAAAATTATGAAAATGTTCAATTTTGGGCTCCGAAAACAGGCGCAGCTGAGCATGCTAGGTGCCCCCATCATAGAGCTCTCAGAGAGCTTTCCAACGGTATGCTGTGCGCCGCGTAACTCCTTACGGATCAAAAGTTATAGGCACCGGAGCGACCAGTACCTGGTCACAAGCCCCACGCCCTCTGTTTGCGGGCCCAGCCTCTACGTGAAGTGAAGTTGTCTTGCCCAAGGTGCCGTGGGATTCGGTAATAGGAATGTGATGGATTAGGTTGTCGGCCTTTTCTCGGCTCACGACGTATGATCCGGGAAGGAAAAACAGCGCAAAAGAAGAAAAGTGAACCGAAACTGATGAAAATGTTTGATTTTGGGCTCTGAATGTGAGGCCTAATTTCGATTTGCGTGCGATACCTCGTTTCGTATGCCCTACCTAGATTTGCGTGCCTTGACCTAGGTTTAAGAGTCGTGTTTCATTTTGTGTGCCTTGCATTGAATTACGTGTATTCATTTAGGGTTGCGTGCATTTGCTTGGAAAACGTGCATTCGTCTCGTAGTTCGTGCCCTATCTTGTAGTGTGTGCCCTAAACCTAGGAAAGCGTGCCCTCACGCTAATCAAGAAAGCATCTTATACGAAGTACTAAATCATTAATTAGTCCTACAAATTCCACTAACTAAAATTAAATTGCTAATTCAACCCACTAGAAGACAAAATCTCACAAAAAGCTAGACATTCTTTATTCTTTATTCTTTGTATATCTCAAACACACAATTAAATATTGCTCAACCAAGACAAAAATTCAGATTTTGTACAAGCCTTAGCCGACCAACTCTTGTCATTGTGCATGCATTCCAATTTCAAATTATATTCCTAGACATCCTATGACAATCTATGACACAATGCACAAAAAATTTAGCTCAAAACTCTACCCAAAGGCTCCATATTCTCGACACAAGCTCCATGCCCATACTAGACAATTCAAAATACTTCTTGAAGACACAAAATTCTGATTTTTCAAGGCCCTAGGCCGACACAAGCTTCATAGTCTCCAAGGCTTTTCATTTTTCTTTCATTCTTCTTTCTTTCCCTCATTCTTCTCTTACCCTCTCATTTCTTCTCTCTCTCTCTTGGCCCTAGCTGAATTTGTAGACTCCATAGCTAAGTTCTTCATCCTAAGGCTCTTCAAGACCTCCAAGCTACATAGGAACTCGATCAAGCAATGCTAGGAGCAAAGAAATGCACATGCAAGCCTTTAGCACATCCATTTCGGCTTAGGTGAGTTTGTTATCTTCCATTTCTTTTCTTCTCGTTCTAACCACATGCACCTACTAAGAACTTGGTTACTAAGCTAGGAAATTAGATAAAATCAAGTGGTCTCTCGGCTAAGCAAGGAAAAAGATTAACTTTGTGCTTCACCAAGAGTTTGTGCATTTTCTTGTTGTCCTGCCAAGGTGAGGGCTAAAACTTCTTGAAAATCTTTCAAAAACCACATGTGTGCATGCCCTTAAATGTCTATCTTTACTTCTTTACTTGTGATATATGTGTGTTCATGAGCTTTTGTAAACATGCATGGCAAGATATTTGGCTAGAATGTGATGATAGATGAAATCGGGTATGTGACAGCCTTCTGCCTTGTTGGTGCGAGGTGATTTTTACCAGGTAAATGAGGTTGAAAATGTGTGAAAATTGGTATGTGACTATTTTTGCCAGTTATGAGAATTTTTCGTAGGAATAGGCCAAAGCTAATTTTGACTCTAAGGTCATCAAAATGGCAAAATATTAAAATGTGTCCAAATCTGGAAAATCTAGGAAAATGAAGCAGGTTTTGGCAGATTCACTGTTCTTGTAGAATGAATCCGTTTTGACTCAGTAAATGATATCCAAAATGCATGAAATTTGGTTTGCTACTATATTTTTCAGTTCTGGACATTTTTGTCAGAAATGGACTAAGGCTAAATCTGACCCTAAGGCCCTCAAAAACGACAAGTATTGAAATATGTGCAAATCTGGACAGTTTTGCGTAGTCTCACTGTTTTGGCTATAACTCTTGAACCCGAACTCCAAATGATGTGAGGTTTGTTTCTGGATTTATTTCACTCCTTAAGATTTAATTTGACAATTTGTTTACTGGAATTGGAGTTTGTTTGCTTGTCTTAATAATTGTGAGAAAACAGTCCATTGCAGTGAGGGTTTCACCTAGTGATATGCTTAGAAAAATTATTGTAGCTTCTCTTGTTGTATTAAATTCTTGGGATTGTGGCATTGGGATGTTGTGTGGACTATTTTGAATTTTTGAGGGTGTTTGAATTAATCAATGCATGGCTTGAGTCTAATTACGTGACGACTTAGGGCTTAATCGCACGGGTAAGCACGAATTGAAACCCTAGTGACTAGGTAAACTCGCTAAGTGCTGATCCTATGAATATCGTGTTTAATTATGTAATTAGTAGGCTGCCCGTAGTTTCCCTTATAGCCCTAAATACAATTCCGATGATTACATGCTGACAAGTAGGCTTTTCTTGCACCCGGTCCCACATAGATGTCGTTGCATGTTGAATTATCTTATTATTTGATTACGTGAGCTTCAAAATGAGTTATATGACTTGATTTACATGCGTTACATGGCTGCCCGATTAATATTCATATAACTCCATGTGATTTACAAGTGAAATTACTTGTCATATCGTGCCTCGCGTGTTTACTTGTCAATGTGCAATCTTATGACTGCTCGGAGGCAACCTACTTTGTTGTCCTCCAAATGTGATATATTAAATGTCATAAATGTACATTGCATACAACGTTGCAACCTTTCATTCTAGCGTGGTAGCGTTCATGCACACCGGGCGGCGTTGGGCTTGCCAGTACAACCGTGACTACCATTTTCCAATTCCCTCTCTCGCTTGGGGGCTAGACTTCCTCGGAGAGTTGAGTCGTAGGATTTCGGGGTATATCTGGAGTACACCCATTTGGCGTGATAAGGGGATGATTTGAAGTCGACCGCAACAACTGATACTAGAAATGAACTGAGAGCAAAAGCTCACCGTATCCTTTTCACTATGTGTATAAGTACTCTCGCTTGGTTCCTAGAGGACCTCGGGGAGGAAAGACGGGTAATTGTGTTCTTTTACTTTTACATTACGTTATGTACTTACTTGTGATATATTCATGCTTGCAAAAAAAAAAGGATTTTTCATAAGTTGAACCGAAAAATGAGTTTCAAAACTTATTTCTCGTTCCCCCTCGCTGAGTTCATAAGGACTCACCCTCTTTTATCATCTCAGGTGAAGAAGATCAGGAACAGGTACCTGAGAACAACGTGCCTAACGATGATTCCTTGGAATGATTGCTTGCCCTACGTGCCTTGCTTGACTATGGCCATTTTGTGAACAATATGTTGCTTGAAGACTATTTCATTTCTTATGATGCTTGTTATTGTATTGTAAAAGACCCCCGTTGTAATTTGGGGTCTAATTTTGGCTTGTACTGATCATAACTAGATAGACACTACTATGGTCGTTTTTGCTATCATTATTGGCTAGTATCTATCATAGGAATATGAAGTATCAGGTAAGGATTAAGTAAAATGAACCTATCCAATCTTAAGCAGGTACTCATTGTTAAGCTAAGGTCAACAGGTACTTTTGTAACGAGGATTAACAAACAAACGAGACATAGTAACATGCTAAGTTATTAATCAAACGAGACCTCGAAATAACTAGTAGGCATTTCAATTGATGATAAATAGTAATCTTAGTTGGAAATGAAATTGAGACTGAAAGTTTTGAGGTCTTTAAAAAATTAGATCAAACTAAAGAGCCCAATTACAGCCGTTATGCTGCCGGTCTTCCGGAGAATTTGTGGAGTTTAGGCTAAACGTTAAGTGTTTAACCTTCTTGAACGATTAAGTACGAGATATGACTTGAATGTTTAGATCACACCCTAATCTAACCTTTATAGGCCGGGTTAGGGCGTGACACTGAAAATAGGCGCAGATGAGCAGGCTTGTTGCCCCCGTCGTAGAGCTCTCGGAGAGCTTTCCAACGGTATGTTGTGCGCCGCGTAACTCAATACGGATCAAAAGTTATGGGCATCGGAGTGACGGATACCTGGTCACAAGCCCCACTTCCTTTGTTCGCATGCCCTGCCTCTACGTGAAGTGCAGTTTTCTTGGCCAAGGTGCAGTGGGATTCGGTAACAGAAATGTGATGGATTAGGTTGTCGTTCTCTTCGCGGCTCACGACGTACGATCCGGGACAAAAAAATCGCGTAACAGAAGAAAAGTATCCCAAAACTTATGAAAATGTTCAATTTGGGGCTCCAAAAAATGGTGCAACTGATCAGGCTAGGTGCCCCCATCATAGAGCTCTCAAAGAGCTTTCCAAGGGTATGCTGTGCACCGCGTAACTCCTTACGGATCAAAAGTTATGGGCACCGGAGCAACGGATACCTGGTCACAAGCCCCACCCCCTCTATTTGTGGGCCCAGCCTCTACGTGAAGCGAAGCTGTCTTGCCCAAGGCGTCGTGTGTTTCGGTAAAATAAATGTGATGGATTATGTTGTCGTCCTTTTCGTGGCTCACGACGTACTATTCGGGATGGAAAAATAGCGCAAAAGAAGAAAAGTGTCCCAAAACTGATGAAAACGTCAGATTTTGGGCTCCAAAAATAGGAGCAACTGAGCAGGCTTGGTGGCCCCATCATAGAGCTCTTTGATAATCTTTCCAGCGGTATGCTATGCGCCGCATAACTTCTTATGGATCAAAAGTTATGGGCACCAGAGCGACGGATACCTAATCACAAGCCCCACGCTCTCTGTTTGTGAGCCCAGCCTCTACGTGAAGTGAAGTTGTCTTGCCCAATGTGCCGTGGGATTCAGTAAAAGGAATGTGATGGATTAGGTTGTCGTCCTTTTTGCGGCTCACGACGTACGATCCGGGATGAAAAAACAGCGCAAAAGAAGAAAGTTATACCAAAACTGATGAAATCGTTCGATTTTGGGCTCTGAAAATAATTACAACTGAGCAGGCTTGCTGCCCCCGTCGTAGAGCTCTCAAAGAGCTTTCCAACGGTATGTTGTACACCGCGTAACTCCTTACAGATCAAAAGTTATGGCCACCGGAGCGACGGATACCGGGTCACAAGCCCCACGCCCTCTGTTTGCGGGCCAAGCCTCTACGTGAAGTGAAATTGTCTTGCCCAAGGTGCCGTGGAATTCAGTAATAGAATTATGATGGATTAGGTTGTCATCCTTTTCGTGACTCACGACATACGATCCGGGAGAGAAAAACAGCATAAAAGATGAAAAGTGTCCCAAAACTTAAGAAAATGGTCGATTTTGGGCTCTGAAAATAGGCGCAGCTGAGCAGGCTTGCTGCCCCCATCGTAGAGCCCACGGAAAGCTTTCCAACGGAATGTTGTGCGCCGCGTAACTCCTTACGGAGCAAAAGTTTTGGGCACTAGAGCGACGGATACCTGGTCACAAGCCCCACGCCCTCTGTTTGCGGGCCCAGCCTCTACGTGAAGTGAAGTTGTCTTGCCCATGGCGCCGTGGGATTCGGTAATAGGAATTTGATGGATTAGGTTGTCGTCCTTTTCGCGACTCACGACGTACGATCCGGGATGAAAAAACATCGCAAAAGAAGAAAAGTGATCAAAAACTGATGAAAATGTTCAATTTTGGGCTCCAAAAATAGGCGCAGCTGAGCAAGCTTGCTGCCCCCGTCGTAGAGCTCTCGAAAAGCTTTCCAACTGTATGTTGCGCGCCACGTAACTCCTTACGGATCAAAAGTTATAGGCACCGGAGCGACAAATACCTGGTCACAAGCCCCACGCCCTCTGTTTGCGGGCCCAGCCTCTACTTGAAGTGAAGTTGTCTTGCCTAAGGTGTCATGGATTCAGTAATAGGAATGTGATGGATTAGGTTGTCCTCCTTTTTGCGGCTCACGACGTACGATCCGGGACGGAAAAACAGCGCAAAAGAAGAAAAGTGTCCCGAAACTAATGAAAACGTTTGATTTTGGGCTCCGAAAATAGGCACAGCCGAGCAGGCTAGGTGCCCCCATCGTAGAGCTCTCGGAGAGCTTTCCAGCAGTATGCTGTGTGCCGCGTAACTCCTTACGTAGTAAAAGTTATGGGCACTGGTGCGACGGATACCTGGTCATAAGCCCCACGCCCTCTGTTTGCGGGCCCAGCCTCTACGTGAAGTGAAGTTGTCTTGCCCATGGCACCGTGGGATTCGGTAATAGGAATTTGATGGATTAGGTTGTCATCCTTTTCGCGGCTCACGACGTACGATCCGAGAAGAAAAAACATCGCAAAAGAAGAAAAGTGATCGAAAACTGATGAAAATGTTCGATTTTGGGCTCCGAAAATAGGCGTAACTGAGCAAGCTTGCTGCCCCCGTCATAGAGCTCTCGGAAAGCTTTCCAACTGTATGCTGTGCGCCACGTAACTCCTTACGAATCAAAAGTTATGGGCACCGGAGCGACAGGTACCTGGTCACAAGCCCCACGCCCTCTATTTGCGGGCCCAGCCTCTACGTGAAGTGAAGTTGTCTTGCCTAAGGTGTCGTGGGATTCAGTAATTGGAATGTGATGGATTAGGTTGTCGTCCATTTTGCGGCTCACGACATACGATCCGTGACGGAAAAATAGCGCAAAGGAAGAAAAGTGTCCCGAAACTGATGAAAACGTTCGATTTTGGGCTCTGAAAATAGGCGCAGTCGCGCAGGCTTGCTACCCCTGTCGTAGAGCTCTCGGAGAGTTTTCCAACGATATCTCTGCGCTGTGTAACTCCTTACGGATCAAAAGTTATGGGCACCGGAGCGACGGATACCTGGTCACAAGCCCCACGCCCTCTGTTTGCGGGCACAGCCTCTACGTGAAGTAAAGTTGTCTTGCCCAAGGTGCTGTCGGATTCGGTAATAGGAATGTGATGGATTAGGTAGTCGTCCTTTTTGCGGCTCACGACGTACGATCCGCGATAAAAAAAATAGTGCAAAAGAAGAAAAGTGTCCCGAAACTGATGAAAATGTTCAATTTTTGGCTCTGAAAAAAGGTGCAGCCAAGCAAGCTTGCTGCCCCCGTCATAGAGCTCTCGGAGAGCTGTCTAACGATATGTTGTGCGCCATGTAACTCCTTACGGATCAAAAGTTAAGGGCACCGGAGCGACAGATACCTGGTCACAAGCCCCACGCCCTCTGATTGCGGGCCCAGCCTCTACGTGAAGTGAAGTTGTCTTGCCCAAGGTACCGTCGGATTCGGTAATAGGAACGTGATGGATTAGGTTGTCGTCCATTTCGCGACTCACGACGTACGATCCGGGACGTAAAAACATTCCAAAAGAAGAAAAGTATCCAGAAACTGATAAAAATGTTCGATTTTGGGCTCTGAAAATAGGCGCAGTCGAGCAGGCTTGGTGCCCCCGTCGTAGAGCTCTCAGAGAGCTTTCCAACGGTATGCTGTGCGCCGCGTAACTCCTTATGGATCAAAAGTTATGGGCACCGGAGCGACGGATACCTGGTCACAAGCCCCACGCCCTCTGTTTGCGGGCCCAGCCTCTACGTGAAGTGAAGTTGTCTTGCCCAAGGTGCAGTGGGATTCAGTAATAGGAATATGATGGATTAGGTTGTCGTCCTTTTTGCAGCTCGCGACGTACGATCCGTGACGGAAAAATTGCGCAAAGGAAGAAAAGTATCCCAAAATTTATGAAAATGTTCAATTTTGGGTTCCGAAAATAGTTGCAGCCGAGCAGGCTTGCTGCCCCCGTCGTAGAGCTCTCGGAGAGCTTTCCAACGGTATGCTGTGCGCCGCGTAACTCCTTATAGATCAAAAGTTATAGGCACCGGAGCGACAGATACCTGGTCACAAGTCCCACGCCCTCTGTTTGCGGGCCCAGCCTCTACGTGAAATGAAGTTGTCTTGCCCAAGGTGCCGTGGGATTCGGTAATAAGAATATGATGGATTAGGTTGTCGTCCTTTTTGCAGCTCGCGACGTACGATCCGTGACGGAAAAATAGTGCAAAGGAAGAAAAGTGTCCCGAAACTGATGAAAAAGTTTAATTTTGGGCTCCGAAAATAGTTGCAGCCGAGCAAGCTTGCTGCCCCCGTTGTAGAGCTCTCGGAGAGTTTTCCAACGATATGCTGTGCGCCGCGTAAATCCTTACGGATCAAAAGTTATGGGCACCGGAGCGACGGATACCTAGTCACAAGTCCCACGCCCTCTGTTTGCGGCCCAAGTCTCGACGTGAAGTGAAGTTGTCTGACCCAAAGTGCCATGGGATTCGGTAATAGAAATGTGATGGATTAGGTTGTCGTCCCTTTCGCGGCTCATGACGTACGATCCGGGACCGAAAAATAGCACAAAAGAAGAAAAGTTTCTCAAAACTTATGAAAACGTTCAATTTTGAGATCCGAAAATAGGAGCAACCGAGCAGGTTTGCTGCCCCCGTCGTAAAGCTCTCGGAGAGCTTTCCAACGGTATGCTGTGCGCTGCGTAACTCCTTATGGATCAAAAGTTATGGGAACCGGAGCGACGGATACCTAGTCACAAGTCCCACGCCCTCTGTTTGCAGGACCAGCCTGTACATGAAGTGAAGTTGTCTTGCCCAAGGTGCCATGGGATTCGGTAATAGAAATGTGATGGATTAGGTTGTCGTCCTTTTCGCGTCTCACGATGTACGATCCGGGACGAAAAAATAGTGCAAAAGAAGAAAAGTGTCCCAAAACTGATCAAAACGTTCGATTTTGGGCTCCGAAAACAGGTGTAGCCAAGCAAGCTTGGTGCCCCCGTTGTAGAGCTCTCAGAGAGCTTTCCAACGGTATGCTGTGCGCTGCGTAACTCCTTACGGAGCAAAAGTTATGGGCCCTAGAGCGACGGATACCTGGTCACAAGCCCCATACGCTCTGTTTGCGGGCCCCGCCTCTATAAGAAGTGAAATTGTCTAGCCCAAGGTACCGTGGGATTCGGTAATAGGAATGTGATGGATTAGGTTGTCATTCTTTTCGTGGCTCACGACGTACGATCCGGGACGAAAAAACAGCGCAAAAGAAGAAAAGTATCCCGAAACTGATGAAAACGTTCGATTTTGGGCTTTGAAAATAAGCGCAGCCGAGTAGGCTTGCTGCCCCCGTAGTAGAGCTCTCGGAGAGCTTTCCAACCGTATGTTGTGGGCCGCGTAACTCTTTACGGATCAAAAGTTATGGGCACCGGAGCGACGGATACCTGGTCACAAGCCCCACGCCCTTTGTTTGCGGGACAAGCCTCTACGTGAAGTGAAATTATCTTGCCCATGGTGCCTGGAATTCAGTAATAGAAATGTTATAGATTAGGTTGTCGTCCTTTTTGCAGCTCACGACGTACGATCTGGGATGGAAAAACAGCGCAAAAAAAGAAAAGTATCCCGAAACTGATGAAAACATTCATTTTTTGGCTCCAAAAACAAGCACAGCTGAGTAGGCTATGCGCTCCCGTCATAGAGCTCTCGGAGAGCTTTCCAACGTTATGCTGTGCACCGCGTAACTCTTTACGGATCCAAAGTTATAAGCACCGGAGCGGCGGATACCTGGTCACAAGCCCCACGCCCACGGTTTGCGGGCCCAGCCTCTACATGAAATGAAGTTGTCTTGCCCAAGGTGTCGTGTGATTCGGTAATAGAAATGTGATGGATTAGGTTGTCGTACTTTTCGTTGCTCACGACGTATGATCCGGGACGGAAAAACAGCGTAAAAGAAGAAAAGTGTCCCAAAACTTATGAAAATATTCGATTTTGTGCTCCAAATACAGGCGCAACCGAGCAGGCTAGCTGCGCCCATAGTAGTGCTCTCAGAGAGCTTTCCAACGGTATGCTGTGCACCTCGTAACTCCTTACGGATCAAAAGTTATGGGCACCGGAGTGACGGATACCTGGTCACAGGCTCCACACCCTCTGTTTGCGGGCCCAGCCTCTACGTGAAGTGAAGTTGTCTTGCCCCAAGGTGCCGTGTGATTCGGTAATAGAAATGTGATGAATTATGTTATCGTCCTTTTCGCAGCTCACGACGTACGATCCGGGACAGAAAAACAGTGCAAAAGAAGAAAAGTATCCCGAAACTGATGAAAACGTTCAATTTTGGGATATGAACACAGGCATGGCTGAGCAGACTTGGTGGCCCCATCGTAGAGCTCTCGGAGAGCTTTCCAACGGTATGCTGTGCGCCGCATAACTCCTTACGAATCAAAAGTTATGGGCACTGGAGCGACGGATACCTGGTCACAAGCCCCACGCCCTCTGTTTGCGGGCCCAGCCTCTACGTGAAGTGAAGTTGTCTTGCCTAAGGTGCTGTCGGATTTGGTAATCGGAATGTGATGGATTAGGTTGTCGTCCTTTTTGCGGCTCACGACGTACGATCCGGGATGAAAAAACAGCGCAAAAGAAGAAATGTTTCCCAAAATTGATGAAAACGTTCAATTTTGGGCCTCGAAAATAGGCGCAGCCTAGCAGGCTTGATGCGCCCATCGTAGAGCTCTTGAAGAGCTTTCCAACGGTATGTTGTGCGCCGCGTAACTCCTTATGGATCAAAAGTTATGGGCACCGGAGCGACGGATACCTGGTCACAACCCCCACACCCTCTATTTGCATGCCCAGCCTCTACGTAAAGTGAAGTTGTCTTGCCCAAGGTGCCGTGGGATTCGGTAATAGGAATGTGATGGATTAGGTTGTCATCCTTTTTGCGGCTCACGATGTCACGCCCCAACCCGACCTATAAAGGTTAGACTAGGGTGTGATCTAAACATTCAAGTCATATCACGCACTTAATCATTCATGAAAGTTTAACACTTAGCGTTTAGCCTAAACTCCACAAATTCTCCGGAAAACCGGCGGCATAACGGTTGTAATTGGGCTCTTTAGTTTGACCTAATTTTCTAAAGGCCTCCAAACTTTCAATCTCAAATTCATTTCCATCTAAGATTACTATTTATCACCAGTCGAAACACCTACTAGTTATCTCGAAGTCTCGTTTGATTAACAACCTAGCATGATACTATATCTCATTTTTTTGTTAATCCTTGTTACAAAAGCACCTGTTGATCTTAGCCTACTAATGAGTACTTGCTTAAGATTGGATAGATTCGTTTTACTTAATCCTTTACCTGATGCTTCATAAGCCTGTGATAGATACTAACCGGTAGCAATAGCAAAAACAACCATAAGAGTGTCTATCTAGTTATGATCAGTATAAGCCAAAATTAGACCCCAAATTACAACATGGGTCATTTACAATACAACAACAAGCAACATAAGAAATAGTCTTCAAGCAACACATTGTTCACAAAATGGCCATAGTCAATTAAGGCACGTAGGGCAAGCAATCATTCCAATGAATCATGAATAGGCACGTTGTACTTGGGTACATGTTCCTGGTCTTCTTCACGTGAGATGATAAAAGAGGGTGAGTCCTTATAAACTCAGCGAGGGGGAACGAGAAATAAGTTTTGAAACTCTTTTTCTGGTTCAACTTATGAAAACCCTTTTTGCAAGCATGACATATATCACAAGTAAGTTCATAATGTAATATAAGAGTAAAAGAATACAATTACCCGTCTTTCCTCCCCGAGGTCCTCTAGGAACCAAGCGAGAGTACTTATGCATATAGTGAAAAGGATACGGTGAGCTTTTGCTCTTAGCTCATTTCCAGTATCAGTTGTTGCGGCCGACTTCAAATCTTCCACTTATCACACCAAATGGGTGTACTCCAGATGTACCCTAAAATTCTATGACCCAACTCTCCGAGGAAGTCTAGCCCCCAAGCGAGAGAGGGAATTGGACAATGGTAGTCACGGTTGCGCCGACAAGCCCGATGCCGCCCGGTGTGCGTGAACGCTACCACGCCAAAATGAAAGGTTGCAACCTTGTATGCAATGCACATTTATGACATTTGATATATCACATTAGGAGGACAACAAAGTAAGTTGCCTCCGAGCTGTCATAAGATTGCACATTGACAAGTAAACACGCGAGGCACGATATGATAGGTAATTTCACTTGTAAAGCATATGGATTTATATGAATATTAAACGGGCAGCCATGTAACGCATGTAAATCAAGTCATATAACTCATTTCGAAGTTCACGTAATCAAATAATAAGGTCATACAACATGCCACGACGTTTACGTGGGACCGGGTGCAAGAAAGGCCTACTTGTCAACATATAATCATCGGAACCATATTTAGGGCTATAAGGGCAACTACGGGCAGCCTACTAATCACATAATTAAACACGATATTCATAGGATCAACACTTAGCGAGCTTTCCTAGTTATTAGGGTTTCAATTCGTACTCACCCGTGCGATTAAGCCCCAAGTTATCACGTAATTAAACTCAAGCCATGCATCAATTAATTAAAACACCCTCAAGCATTCAAAACAGTCCACACCACATCCAAGTGCCACAATCCCAATCTTTTAATACAACAAGAGAAGTTACAATAATTTTCAAAGCATATCACTAGATGAAAACCTCACTGCAATGGACTGTTTTCTCACAATCATTGAGACAAGCAAACAATCTCCAATTCCAGTGAACAAGATTTCAAATTTAAGCTTAAGGAGTGAACTAAATTCAAAAACAAACCTCGCACCATTTGGAGTTCGGGTTCAAGAGTTATAGCCAAAACCGTGAGACTACGCAAAATTGTCCAGATTTGCACACATTTCAATACTTATCATTTTTTAGGGCTTTAGGGTCTGATTTAGCCTTAGTCTATTTCTGAAAAAAATATCCAGAACTGAAACTCTAGCAGCATACCAAATTTCATGCATTTTGGATATCATTTACTAAGTCAAAACTGGTTCGTTCTACAAAGACAGTGAATCTGACAAAACCTGCTTCATTTTCCAGATTTTCCAGATTTAGACACCTTTCGATATTTTGCCATTTTGCAGACCTTAGAGTCAAAATTAGCTTTGGCCTATTTCTACAAAAAATTCTCATAACTGGAAAAACTGGTAACCTACCAAATTTCATGCATTTTCAACATCATTTACTTGGTCAAAATCACTTCGCTCCAACAAGTCAGAAGACTGTCCATTTATGCGATTTCACCTATCTTCATATTCTAGCCCAATATCTTGCCATGCATGGTCACAAAAGCTCATGTACACACATATATCACATGTACAGAGGTAAAAATAGACATTTAAAGGAATGCATGTGGTTTTTGAAAGCTTTTCAAAAGAGTTTTAGCCCTCACCTTACCAAGACAACAATGAAGATGCACAAAGCTCTTGGTGATGCATAAAATTGACTTTTCTCCTTGCTTAGCCGAGAGACAACTTGAGATTCTTTAATTCCTAGCTTAGTCACCATGTCCTTAGTATGTGCATGTGGTTAGAACACAAAGAAAATGAAATGGAAGCTAACAACATACCTAAGGGCCGAATGAAGGTTCTAAGAGCTAGCATGCATGTTTCTTTGCTTCTAGCTTGCTTGGTCGAGTTCCTTGGTGGCTTGCATGTCTTGAAGAACTTTTGGATGATGAACTTAAGCTATGGAGTCTATAATTGCAGCTAGGGCCGAGAGAGAGAGAGAAGAAATGAGAGAGTGAGAGAAAATGAGAGAAAAATGAAAGCTTTGAGGGATTTTGATGCATGTGTCAGCTATGGGCTTTGAAATTTCAGAATTTGTGTCTTCAAGAGCATAATTTGAAATGTCTAGCATGGGAAATTTGAGTGTGTCGAGAATGGGGTGCATTGGGTAGTTTTAAGCCCTTTTTTTATGCTTTGTGTCATAACTTGTTATAGAATGTCTAGGTGTAATTTTGAAATTTGCAAGGCTTGTTCAAATGCTCCATGTGGTCGGCCAAGCTTGTGCAAAATTCTGAATTTTTTTGTCTTGTTTGAGCATTATTTAATTGAGTGCTTGGAATATGCAAAAGAATAAAGAATAAAGAATAAGAATGTCTAGCTTTTTGTGAGATTTCGTCTTCTAGTGAGTTGAATTAGCAATTTAATATTAGTTAGTGGAGTTTGTAGGATTAATTAATGATCTAGTGCTTCGTGTAAGATGCTTTCTTGATTAGCGTGCGGGCACGCTTTCCTAGGTGCACTACGAGGTAATGCACGAACTACGAGACGAATGCATATTTCTCAAGTAAATGCACGCAACCCTAAATGTATGCACGTAATTCAATGCAAGGCACATAAAACGAAACACAACTCTTAAACCTAGGTCAAGGCACGCAAATCTAGGTCAAGGCACACGAAACGAGGTATCGCACTCAAATCGAGGTCGGGCCTTACATCCTCCCCTCCTTAAAAGAATTTCATCCCAAAATTCGTTATTACCTTTGAAATAAAGCTGGATACTGTTGCTCCATCTGGTCTCGCCTTTCCCACGTTGCTTCTTCAACTCCATGATGATCCCACAACACTTTCATTATCGGTATAGATTTGTTGCGCAACTCCCGATCTTGCTGGTCTAGGATCCGAATGGGCTTCTCTTCATAAGACAAGTTCTCCCGAAGCTGCAACGGCTCTGGCTCATTAGGAGCACAAATCCGATTCCTAAACCTCCAAATACCATCATCATGAAACTTGAAATCTGTGTTGCTTTCTTTAATCTTTTGAAACTGTTGGTCCTTCTGTTGAGCCTCTCGTAATTCAGACAACAAGGTCGATTGAACTTGTGTAATGGCAAATAGTAACCCTTTTTGAGTCAATTGTGGTTTCCACAAGAATGCTTCCACAGTGTGCCATCAATGCTTAGCATCCCCGTGCAACAGAAACACAGAGAACTTCATCTTTTCTTCATCAGTATAGTCAAGTGGCCTGAAAATCCTTTCAATCTCAGACAGCCAAGCCTCTGCCTTTTCATCATCAGCTTCCCCGTGGAATTTGGACAGACGAAAGTCAAGGAACTCCCGCATTCTGCTATTTCTCCCATGGTTACCATCATTCCTGCTGCTGTTGTTGTTGTTGTTTGCTTCACGTGCATCTTGACGTTCCATCACTCACGACACGCGATCCATGGCGTTCGCCATCATGTTAAACATGGCCATGCCGGGATTAGTTTGATAAGCATCTTCGGTCTCTTGGGGTTCACCGCTCCTATTAGTAGTGCGGGTACTAGTGCCAGCCATCTATAGGCACAAATTACGATGCACAATTTATTGGAATATGACAAACAAGAATTTAATGCATAAGATATGCAACATATAATTTTATATAGATACACAATTCTAGAAACAATTAAGACATGTTAATCACATAAGCACATAGAACATAGAAGGCACAATTAACATTATCACACAATAATACATATAGACAAGTCATCTCAATTACCTTAGGGCTTCTACCCATGGTCCGAGAGTTAAACCCGACTTAAGCAATCTAAGCTCTGATACCATTTCTCTAAGGTGTCACGCCCCAACCCGACCTATAAAGGTTAGACTAGGGTGTGATCTAAACATTCAAGTCATATCACGCACTTAATCATTCATGAAAGTTTAACACTTAACGTTTAGCCTAAACTCCACAAATTCTTCGGAAAACCGGCGGCATAACGGCTGTAATTGGGCTCTTTAGTTTGACCTAATTTTCTAAAGGCCTCAAAACTTTCTATCTCAAATTCATTTCCAACTAAGATTACTATTTATCACCAGTCGAAACGCCTACTAGTTATCTCGAAGTCTCGTTTGATTAACAACCTAGCATGATACTATGTCTCGTTTGTTTGTAAATCATTGTTACAAAAGTACTTGTTGATCTTAGCCTACCAATGAGTACCTGCTTAAGATTGGATAGATTCGTTTTACTTAATCCTTTACCTGATGCTTTATAAGCCTGTGATAGATACTAACCAGTAGCGATAGCAAAAACAACCATAAGAGTGTCTAACTAGTTATGATCGGTACAAGCCAAAATTAGACCCCAAATTACAACGGGGGTCATTTACATTACAACAACAAGCAACATAAGAAATAGTCTTCAAGCAACACATTGTTCACAAAATGGCCATAGTCAATTAAGGCACGTATGGCAAGCAATCATTCCAAGGAATCATGAATAGGCACGTTGTCCTCGGGTACCTGTTCTTAGTCTTCTTCACCTGAGATGATAAAAGAGGGTGAATCCTTATGAACTCAGCGAGGGGGAACGAGAAATAAGTTTTGAAACTCTTTTTCTGGTTCAACTTATGAAAACCCTTTTTGTAAGCATGACATATATCACAAGTAAGTTCATAATGTAATATAAGAGTAAAAGAATACAATTACTCGTCTTTCCTCCCCGAGGTCCTCTAGGAATCAAGAGAGAGTACTTATGCATATAGTGAAAAGGATACGGTGAGCTTTTGCTCTTAGTTCATTTCCAGTATCAGTTGTTGCGGCCGACTTCAAATCTTCCACTTATCCCGCCAAATGAGTGTACTCCGGATGTACCCTAAAAACCTACGACCCAACTCTCCGAGAAAGTCTAGCCCCCAAGCGAGAGAGGGAATTGGACAATTGTAGTCACGGTTACGCCGGCAAGCCCGATGCCGCCCGGTGTGTGTGAACGCTACCATGCCAGAATGAAAAGTTGCAACCTTGTATGCAATGCACATTTATGAAATTTGATATATCACATTAGGAGGACAACAAAGTAGGTTGCCTCCGAGCAGTCATAAGATTACACATTGACAAGTAAACACGCGAGGCATGATATGACAGGTAATTTCACTTGTAAAGCACATGGAGTTATATGAATATTAAACGGGCTGCCATGTAACGCATGTAAATCAAGTCATATAACTCATTTCGAAGTTCACATAATCAAATAATAAGGTCATACAACATGCCACAATGTTTACGTGTGACTGGGTGCAAGAAAGGCCTACTTGTCAATATATAATCATCGGAACTACATTTAGGGCTATAAGGGCAACTACAGGCAGCCTACTAATCACATAATTAAACACGATATTCATAGGATCAACACTTAGCGAGTTTTCCTAGTCGTTAGGGTTTCAATTCGTGTTCACCCGTGCGATTAAGCCCCAAGTTGTCACGTAATTAAACTCAAGCCATGTATCGATTAATTAAAATACCCTCAAACATTCAAAACAGTCCACACCACATCCAAGTGCCACAATGTGAGGCCTTAACCTAGATTTGCGTGCCTTGACCTAGGTTTAAGAGTCGTGTTTCATTTTGTGTGCCTTGCATTGAATTACGTGCATACATTTAGTGTTGTGTGCATTTACTTGGGAAACATGCATTCATCTCGTAGTTCGTGCCTTACCTCATAGTGCGTGCCCTAGACCTAGGTAAGCGTGCCCACACACTAATCAAGAAGACATCTTACACGAAGCACTAGATCATTAATTAATCCTACAAACTCCACTAACTAATATTAAATTGCTAATTCAACTCACTAGAAGATGAAATTGCACCAAAAGCTAAGCATTCTTTATTCTTTATTCCTTATTCTTTTGCACATCCCAAACACACAATATTATATTGCTCAACCAAGACAAAAATTCAGATTCTTGCACAAGCTTGGCCGACCACTATTTGCATATTGAACTAGCATTGCATAATTTATTAACATTCCTAGACATTCTATGACAAGTTATGACACAAAACAAAAAAAAGGCTCAAAACCCTACCCAATGCACCCCAATCTCAACACAATCAAATGCCCATACTAGGATGTTTCAAATTATGCTCCTTGAAGACACAAATTCAGAATTCTCAAGGCCCTAGGCCGACACATGCATCAACTCCTCAAGTTTTTCATTCTTTCTCTCATTTTCTCTCTTTCTCTCATTCTTTCTCTCATTCTTTCTCTCATTTCTTCTCTCTCTCTCGGCCTTGGCTGAAATTCTACTCTCCATAGCTTGAGTTCATCATCCTAAGGTTCTTCAAGACATGCAAGTTGCTAAGGAGCTCGACCAAGCAAGCTAGATTGCAAAAAAAAAAAAAAAAACACACACACACACATGCAAGTTCATTTCGGCTAGGGTAAGTTTAATAGCTCCTATTTCTTTTTATTTTTGTTCTAGCCACTTGCACATACTAAGAACATGGTTACTAAGCTAGGAAATTAGAGAATCTCAAGTTGTCTCTCGGCTAAGAAAAGAAAAAGGTCGACATTGTGCTTCATCAAGAGTTTGTGCATCTTCTTTCTTGTCTTGCTAAGGTGAGGGCTAAAACTTCTTTGAAAAGCTTTTAAAAACCACATGCATGCCTTTAAATGTCTATTTTTACCTCTGTACTTGTGATATATGTGTGTACATGAGCTTTTGTAAACATGCATGGCAAGATATTTGGCTAGAATGTGATGATAGATGAAATCGCGTATAGGACAGTCTTCTAACTCGTTGGTGCGAAGCGATTTTGACCAGGTGAATGATGTTGAAAATGGGTGAAAATTAGTAGGTGACTAGTTTTTCCAGTTCTGAGAATTTTTCGTAGAAATAGGCCAAAGTTAATTTTGAATCTAAGGTCCCCAAAATGGAAAAACATTGAAAGGTGTCCAAATCTGAAAAATCTGAGAAAATGAAGCAGGTTTTGGCAGATTCACTGTCCTTGTAGAACGAACCAGTTTTGACTTAGTAAATGATATCCAAAATGCATGACATTTGGTATGATGTTAGATGTTTTTACTAAGTCAAAACTGGTTCGTTCTACAAGGACAGTGAATCTGCCAAAACCTGCTTCATTTTCCAGATTTTCTAGATTTAGACACCTTTCGATGTTTTGCTATTTTGGGGACCTTAGAGTCAAAATTAGCTTTGGCCTATTTCTATGAAAAATTCTCATAACTGGAAAAACTAGTCACCTACCAAATTTCATGCATTTTCAACATCATTTACTGGGTCAAAATCACTTCGTTCCAACAAGTCAGAAGACTGTCCATTTATTCGATTTCACCTATCTTCACATTCTAGCCCAATATCTTGCCATGCATGCTCACAAAAGCTCATGTACACACATATATCACAAGTACAGAGGTAAAAATAGACATTTAAAGGCATGCATGTGGTTTTTGAAAGCCTTTCAAAAGAGTTTTAGCCCTCACCTTACCAAGACAACAATGAAGATGCACAAAGCTCTTGGTGATGCACAAAATCGAATTTTCTCCTTGCTTAGCCGAGAGACAACTTGAGATTCTTTAATTCCTAGCTTAGTCACCATGTCCTTAGTATGTGCATGTGGTTAGAACACAAAGAAAATGAAATGGAAGCTAACAACATACCTAAGGGCCGAATGAAGGTTCTAAGAGCTAGCATGCATGTTTCTTTGCTTCTAGTTTGCTTGGTCGAGTTCAGAACCTTTGGATGATGAACTTAAGCTATGGAGTCTATAATTGCAGCTAGGGTCGCGAGAGAGAGAGAAGAAATGAGAGAGTGAGAGAAAATGAGAGAAAAATGAAAGCTTTGAGGGATTTTGATGCATGTGTCGGCTATGGGCTTTGAAATTTCAGAATTTGTGTCTTCAAGAGCATAATTTGAAATGTCTAGCATGGGCAATTTGAGTGTGTCAAGAATGGGGTGCATTGGGTAGGGTTTTAAGCCATTTTTTTTTATGCTTTGTGTCATAACTTGTCATAGAATGTCTAGGTGTAATTTTGAAATATCCAAGGCTTGTTCAAATGCTCCATGTGATCGGCCAAGCTTGTTCAAGATTCTGAATTTTTTTGTCTTGTTTGAGCATCATTTAATTGAGTACTTAGAATATGCAAAAGAATAAAGAATAAAGAATAAGAATGTCTAGTTTTTTGTGAGATTTCATCTTCTAGTGAGTTGAATTAGCAATTTAATATTAGTTAGTGGGGTTTGTAGGATTAATTAATGATCTAGTGCTTCGTGTAAGATGATTTCTTGATTAGCATGCGGGCACGCTTTCCTAGGTTTAGGGCACACACTACGAGGTAAGGCACGAACTACGAGACGAAAGTACGTTTCCCAAGTAAATGCACGAAACCCTAAATGTATGCACATAATTCAATGCAAGGCACACAAAACAAAACACAACTCTTAAACCTAGGTCAAGGCATGAAAATCTAGGTCAGGGCACACGAAACGTGGTATCGCACGCAAATCGAGGTCGGGTCTCACACACGCGTACGATCTGGGATGGAAAAATAGCACAAAAGAAGAAAAGTGTCCTGAAACTGATGAAAACATTCGATTTGGGCTCCGAAAATAGGCGCAGCTGAGCAGGCTTGCGGCCCCCGTCGTAGATCTCTCGGAGAGCTTTCCAACGATAAGTTGTGCGCCGCGTAACTCCTTACGGATCAAAAGTTATGGGCACCGGAGCGACGGATACCTGGTCACAAGCCCCACGCCCTCTGTTTGCGGGCCCAGCCTCTACGTGAAATAAAGTTGTCTTGCCCAAAGTGTTGTGGGATTCTGTAATAGAAATGTGATGTATTAGGTTGTTGTCTCTTTTGCGGCTCACGACTGATGTATTTATATTTTTAGGCCTATTTCTTTGCTTTTTAGAATTAATTATGCACATTACTTATAATATTTGATCACTTTAATTGTATTTTTGTGCATGTAGGGATTTACTCGTGAATAAACAATTAGGGGCGAAATTGGAAGAACATCAAATAATGGATATGAGCCAAGGTTTTTTTGAAAAATAGAAGTTTAAAATTTGTTGAAAAATATTTGTTGAAAAAAAAAAGGAAAAAAGAAAACAAGAAAATATTTGGCCAAGGCTAAAAAGCCTTGACCATAGTCAACCAAGTCCAATTGGACTTGGTTTAAAACAAAAACAAAGGAGCAGCAAAAAAAAGGGCCACGTAGATCAAGAGCTCACAACTAAAGTCGGTGGCAATGGTTATAAAAGAAGCAGTAGCGAGCAAGAAAGGAGGAAAAAAGGGAGAGTTGTGGCGCAGAGGAGAGAAAAGGAAAAAAATAGAGAGCAACCAGCGAGCAGCGAAGGAGAAAAAAACTTTGACGACGAGAAAAAAAAAGCAGCAAGTTTGGTTTATTTCTTTCCGTAAATTCTTCTTCAATTTTCAGTTGGGATTCAAATTAAATTATTATTTTCAATAGATTCAAATCAATTTATGGAGAAGTTTAATTTACTTTCTTTTTATAATTTTGATTCAGTTTTGTTGAACATGAACAATTAATTCATTGTTTATGGTAGGATTACTATGCAAGAATTTAATTTTATGGTCTTGAACTTGGTTGGATTATTTTGATGCTAGTTTTATATATTTGATTTACATGCTTTACTAGTAATCTTATTATTTCATTACGCTTGTAACTAGTGATTAATAGGAATTCATACGATAGATCATATATATAAATTGGGCTTGATTGTGAAAACTATAGGTTGTACCATAGTTTTCCTCCACTTAATTAATTAATGTGTTTGCCTAGGATTTTAGGACAAATCTACACTCCGGCTAGATAAAGGACTTGGAGATGGCGTTGCACCTCTAAACTAGGTCTAGCTCGTTAATTGATTAGATTTAGGTGATTAATTAATTAATTAGACTTGTAGTCTAATTTTGCATCAAAATAGGAAATCCTAAGTTCGAGCCTAGAATTTAAGTTTTGCATAGGAATCCGATCCCTAAACCTTTTTCAATAGTGATCAAACTTCAATTTCAACTCTCATATTTAATTTTAGTTTTCGCATTTAATTTCACTTTTATTTTATTTTTAGTTAACTTTTATTCAAATCACACAATTTACAATTTAATTTAATTTAATCACTTAGGCACTTTACTCACACTTTTCTACAAACTTTCAATTTGTCTCCATGTGGATTCGACCTCGCACTAAGCACACTACACTACAATTACTCGGGCACTTGCGAGTTAAAACTTGGCTTAGAATTGACCTTAATTTTACCCTAAGCTAAGCACCCATCAAGTTTTTGGCACCGTTGCCGGGGAGGCACGGTATTATTTTTGGATTAGTGTAGTAATTTGTTTAAGTATTTGTTTTATCTATTCTGTATCTTATTTGATTTTATTTCTTTTATTTCATTTTTTTTTTGAAAAAAAACTTCAAAAAAAAAAAAAAATACAAGGGAAATTTTGTTGACTGGAATATGACTCATTTTGATGTGAATGATTTTCTTAATCTATCTAGCGAGTCACACAATCATTGGCCTTTTAAGGATATAACCTCATCCCTTATCCCAAATACATGTGAAATTTGTGTTTTATGTTCTCAATTTGGGCATGCCATTATTAATTGTCCTCAATATTCCGAGTTCTTTCATAGTAATGTAACTACCACTCAGGGTTATTTTTCAAAAAATGGTTTGTACTCTAATGCATATAACCCTGAGTGGCAGAACCATCAGAATTCATTTTGGGATCAAAGCAATTCATATTTTTTGCCTTATAGTTTTCAAAATCACAATAATGTATCTCGATTCCCCAACCTCGATCCTTCTGAGTTTTGTCAAGACTTTGAATGCAATTCTTTCAATCAAAATATTTGTCATCCTAACTCGACTGAACTTACTTCTCCTGAATTAGATTTCGATAACAAGATCAGTCAACTTGTCCAGCTCGTCGAATCTAACCACCAATCCTTAGATAGGCTACAAGACCAAATTGGTCAACTAGCTGAGAGCATAAATAGTTGGACTGATGATAAGCACTTTATTCAACATGTGACAAACCAATTTGATCAAGATAGTTTTGTTAATGGTGAAACTTTGTGTGACCATGACATAGGTTTGGTAGAAACTAGGGGACATGAGGAGAGTGAAAAAATGCAAGGGAATGATAGTGGGAATGAGAGAGAGAATAAGGTAGAAAAGGTCATTTGTTGTTTCAAGGGAGAGGACGAGCTTCATGATTCTATGACTCAATTTGACTTAGCTCCTATACTAGAGAAGTTGGTTGTCTCTAATTCTCTCATGCCTAGTTCTGACTTTGCTAAGCCTTCTGAGTTTGATGTACCTTCTCCTTTAATCCCTGAGCCCTGATCATGTTTAGAGGATGAGCTTGATGTCATAATGGCTCAATTTGACTCTTCTACCTTTATAAAAAAGTTGGGTGCACACAACTCCTTAGATCTTGCTTGTTATTTAGATTAGTCTTTTGAGCCTACTTCTGGTTCTCCTTCTATTCCTTGTCCAGAACCAACTATGGATGATGTTCTCCCTGTTTTAGAACTCATACCCGAGCATGCACATTTAGGACCGTACCACACTTCTCTTGTCATTAGAGCGTATAATATTTCACCAGTAAATGAGGAGCGTGTGTTGATAGTCCTTGATCATCAAAAGAGGGCCATTGGGTGGTTAATAAAGGAGAAGAAAATCTTTCCTCCAAAGAAGAAGATTTAGGACTCGATTCAAAATTGAACGCAATGATGTATAGGGAGGGGTCTATATTGTTTGACCCTACTAGCAGAGGCCCCCTTCCTCATAGTTTTCAAGTTGACCCTTTGCAAGTAGAGTTCGGTTTTAGTGGATTCCATGTGGTCACTAGCAAATTAGAGCATAAGCACACACACATAATATTGGGATGGGAGTTCTCACCACATCAAGGTGAGCTTAAGAAGGATCGCTTTATGTCCCTTATGAAACAATATTTGTGGAAGGGTCCTCTCATATTCTGTTATGAAATCATTATTCGGTTATTTGTACCGATGGAGTTTAAGAGAATTTTGCTCTAACATTGGCGCCGAGCTGAGGGCGTTAAACTCAGCGCTTCTAGGAGGCACCCTAGGAATAATTACTTTATCTTTCTTCTTCAATTTTGTTTCTCAACATTTCGGTTGGACCTCCACTGGATTATAGTGGGTTTTACCATTTTCTCGAAAATGGATTATCTTGTGTAATGGAAGTCTTGGGATTAATTAGGATGGATACTATGAAAGTAAAATCACTGGCCGAAAGCGTAATGCCTGGCCTTCCCTCGTAAGTATGGGAAGATGTCTGGGGTTTGAGTACGTTGGTAGTTTGAAATTAATGGCCTCTCCTCTGCATTTTTAATGTACTTAGTTAACTCCATTTCTGAAGTTTCACAAGATTTGTCTTACTAGCTAACATTAAATGGATCCAGGTGTTTGCATTCTAGCTCTGTTTATTTAAATTATTTTATTGTGCTTATTTATTTTTAGTGAGTCGGCCTAGAGTTTGGAACCTTTGTATGGGGATATAAATAGGGTCGGCCAACAAAAAAATATAAAAAAAGAAAAAGTAAAAAAATATTTTTATTATTTTATTGTATTTTCATTTTATTTTGCCTTATCCTCTATTGTTTTGCTCTTGAGCTTAATTACAAGTTGTAGATGTGAGGGGTTACATTTCTTTTCATTATCGATCACTTCAGGTATGTCCATCTATACCCTCTATTTCTCTTAATTGTTTTCTATTCATGCATTTTTACTATTGGGTTCTCATTATCTTATTTTTCTCCTTTTCCATACCCCTAGCATGTTTTAATTCTATTTGCTTGAGGACAAGCAAACTTTAGGTTTGGGGGTGCAGGTGTTTAATTGTGTCAATTGTTGTTTTGGGGAAAATCTGAATGAAATATGAAAATTTTTGAAAATGTTTTTGATCTTTATGCTTATTTGTGGATTTGTGGTGGATTTTCTGGTAATTGAGGAGTTGTGATGATGTATTGATTAGCTCTTATGAAGTGATTGAGGAGAGAGGTTCTTGATTTTATGAGGTAGTTTGGAGTTGAACTTTTAGGATTGATTTTGAAGAAGCCGATGCGTGGGGACTGTTAGATTACGCTTAGACTATTGTGGTCCCATGGCTTTGTGGTAAGATAATGAGATATGGTGTGGTTGTGATATAAGTGCTCTCGCTTGAGTAGTCTTGTTTACGTGCTTGAGCCCTTATAGTTTTTTTTAAAAAAAAGAGGAAAAAAAGAGAAAAAAATGATGAAAAAAATATAAAAAAAAACAAAAAGGAAAAAAAAAAAGAAAAAAATTATTTACTTCTATCTCTTAGCACCACTATCCATTGTCTATCTCTAGGGATATGTGCTTAAGGTGTGCGGTGTTTCGGTGTTCAACACTTCGAGCAAGTAGGGGACGCATGGGGCTTTTCAAAGCTTATCAACCTAAGCCTTAAGTGGCTAGGATTGATGACCTCGAAAATTCGTTACGTGGGGTGTTGGGTGTTACCGTTAGGGACCAATCACCTAATAAAAAGAGATGAAGTGTGTTTACTTTTATGTTTTAGAATGAATAAAAGGGTGAAAGGCATGTTTGGAGGATTATGAAGGCAATGGGGGTGCGAGAATTACGATCTAATTGTATTAAGTTGTCTTGTTGCTTAGTTACGTGGGGACTTGATAGTGCTTGTTGTAGTCTTGTAGTAAACATGTTTTGCCTTTAAAGAGAGAGATTCGAATGAGTTCGCTTAACTACTACACCATAGGATCAATCGTTCCTCGAACTTTGTCCTTTTGTTAGAGTTGATTGATTCGTTAGAGTAACTTTTTGATAACTTAGAGATTTGCTTAGATCCTAGTCTTGCTTGAGGACAAACAAGAGGTAGGTTTGGGGGTGTTGATGTATTTATATTTTTAGGCCTATTTCTTTGCTTTTTAGAATTAATTATGCACATTACTTATAATATTTGATCACTTTAATTGTATTTTTGTGCATGTAGGGATTTACTCGTGAATAAACAATTAGGGGCGAAATTGGAAGAACATCAAATAATGGAGATGAGCCAAGGTTTTTTTGAAAAATAGAAGTTTAAAATTTGTTGAAAAATATTTGTTGAAAAAAGAAGGAAAAAAGTAAACAAGAAAATATTTGGCCAAGGCTAAAAAGCCTTGACCATAGTCAACCAAGTCCAATTGGACTTGGTTTAAAACAAAAACAAAGGAGCAGCAAAAAAAGGGCCACGTAGATCAAGAGCTCACAATTAAAGTCGGTGGCAATTGTTATAAAAGAAGCAGTAGTGAGCAAGAAAGGAGGAAAAAAGGGAGACCTATGACGCAGAGGAGAGAATAGGAAAAAAACAGAGAGCAACCAGCGAGCAGCGAAGGAGAAAAAAACTTTGACGACGAGAAAAAAAAAAGCAGCAAGTTCGGTTTATTTCTTTTCGTAAATTCTTCTTCAATTTTCAGTTGGGATTCAGATTAAATTATTATTTTCAACAGATTCAAATCAATTTATGGAGAAGTTTAATTTACTTTCTTTTTATAATTTTGATTCAGTTTTGTTGAACATGAACAATTAATTCATTGTTTAGGGTAGGATTACTATGCAATAATTTAATTTTATGGTCTTGAACTTGGTTGGATTATTTTGATGCTAGTTTTATATATTTGATTTACATGCTTTACTAGTAATCTTATTATTTCATTACGCTTGTAACTAGTGATTAATAGGAATTCATACGATAGATCATATATATAAATTGGGCTTGATTGTGAAAACTATAGGTTGTACCATAGTTTTCCTCCACTTAATTAATTAATGTGTTTGCCTAGGATTTTAGGACAAATCTACACTCCAGCTAGATAAAGGACTTGGAGATAGCGTTGCACCTCTAAACTAGGTCTAGCTCGTTAATTGATTAGATTTAGGTGATTAATTAATTAATTAGACTTGTAGTCTAATTTTGCATCAAAATAGGAAATCCTAAGTTCGAGCCTAGAATTTAAGTTTCGCATAGGAATCCGATCCCTAAACCTTTCCCAATAGTGATCAAACTTCAATTTCAACTCTCATATTTAATTTTAGTTTTCGCATTTATTTTCACTTTTATTTTATGTTTAGTTAACTTTTATTCAAATCACACAATTTACAATTTAATTTAGTTTAATCACTTAGGCACGTTACTCACACTTTTCTACAAACTTTAAATTTGCCTCCCTGTGGATTCGACCTTGCAATAAGCACACTATACTACAATTACTCGTGCACTTGCAAGTTAAAACTTAGCTTAGAATTGACCTTAATTTCACCCTAAGCTAAGCACCCATCAATGACGTAAGATCCGGGATGGAAAAATATCGCAAAAGAATAAAAGTGTCCCAAAACTTATGAAAATGTTCGATTTTGGGTTCTGAAAATAGGTGCAGCCGAGCAGGCTTGCTATCCCCGTCGTAGAGCTCTCAGAGAGCTTTCCAACGGTATGCTGTGCGCCACGTAACTCCTTACGGATCAAAAGTTATGGGCACCGGAGCGATGGATACCTGGTCACAAGCCCTACGTCCTCTGTTTGCGGGCCTAGCCTGTACGTGAAGTGAAGTTGTCTTGCCCAAGGTGCCATGGGATTCAGTAATAGAAATTTGATGGATTAGGTTGTCGTCCCTTTCGCGGCTCACGACGTACGATCCGGGACGAAAAAACAGCGCAAAAGAAGAAAAGTGTCCCAAAAATAATGAAAATGTTCGATTTTGGGCTCCGAAAATAGGCGCAGCCGAGCAGGTTTGGCACCCCCATCGTAGAGCTCTTAGAGAGCTTTCCAACGGAAAGCTGTGCGACGCGGAACTCCTTACGGAGCAAAAGTTATGGGCAACGGAGCGACGGATACCTGGTCATAAGCCCCACACCCTCTGTTTGCGGGCCCAGGCTCTACATGAAGTGAAGTTGTCTTGCCCAAGGTACTGTGGGATTCGGTAATAGGATGTGATGGATTAGGTTGTCGTCCTTTTCGCGGCTCACGACGTACGATCCGGGACGAAAAAACAGCGCAAAAGAAGAAAAGTGTCCCAAAACTGATGAAAACGTTCGATTTTGGGGACCAAAAATAAGCGCAGCCATGCAGGCTTGCTGCCCCTGTCATAGGGCTCTCGGAGATCTTTTCAACCGTATGTTGTGCGCCGCGTAACTCCTTACGGATCAAAAGTTATGGGCACCGAAGCGACGGATACTTGGTCACAAGCCCCACGCCCTCCGTTTGCGAGCCTAGCCTCTATGTGAAGTGAAGTTGTCTTGCTCAAGGTGTCATGGGATTCGGTAATAGGAATGTGATGGATTAGGTTGTCGTCCTTTTCACTGCTCACGACGTACAATCCGGGACTAAAAAACAGTGCAAAAGAGAAAAAGTGTCCCAAAATAGATGAAAACATTCGATTTTGGGCTCCGAAAACAGGCGCAGCCAAGCAGGCTTGGTGCCCCCATCGTAGAGCTCTTAGAGAGCTTTCCAATGGTAAGCTTTGCGCCACGTAACTCCTTACGGAGCAAAAGTTATGGGCACCGGAGCGTCGGATACATGGTCATAAGCCCCACGCCTTCTGTTTGTGGGCCCAGCCTCTACATGAAGTGAAGTTGTCTTGCCCAAGGTGCTGTGGGATTCGGTAATAGGAATGTGATGCATTAGGTTGTCGTCCTTTTCGCGGCTCACAACGTACGATCCGGGACCGAAAAACAGCGCAAAAGAAGAAAAGTGTTCCAAAACTGATGAAAACGTTATATTTTGGGCTCTGGAAATAAGCGCAGCCAAGCAGGCTTGCTGGCCTTGTCGTAGAGCTCTCGGAGAGCTTTCCAACCGTATGATGTGCGCCGTGTAACTCCTTATGGATCAAAAGTTATGGGCACATGAGCGACGGATACCTGGTCACAAGCCCCACGCCCTCTATTTGCAGGCCCCGCCTCTACGTGAAATAAAGTTGTCTTGCCCAATGTGCCGTGGGTTTCGGTAAAAAGAATGTAATGGCTTAGGTTGTCGTCCTTTTCGCGGCTCGCGACGTACGATCCAAGATGGAAAAACAGCGTAAAAGAATAAAAGTGTCCTGAAACTGATGAAAACATTCGATTTTGGGCTCTAAAAATAAGCGTAGCTGAGCAGGCTTGCTGCCCCTGTCGTAGAGCTCTCGGAGAGCTTTCCAATTGTATGCTGTGCGCCGCGTAACTCCTTACGGATCAAAAGTTATGGGCACCGGAGCGACGGATACCTGGTCACAAGCCCCACGGCCTCTGTTTGCGGGCCCAGCCTCTACGTGAAGTGAAGTTGTCTTGCCCAAGGTGCCGTGAGATTTGATAATAAAATTGTGATGGATTAGGTTGTCGCCCTTATCGCGGTCGTGACGTACGATTCGGGACAGAAAAATAGCGCAAAAGAAGAAAAGTGTCCCAAAACTTATGAAAACGTTCGATTTTGGGATCCAAAAATAGGCGCAGCCAAGCAGACTTGCTACCCCCGTCGTAGAGCTCACAGAGAGCTTTCCAACGGTATGCTGTGCGCCTAGTAACTCCTTACGGATCAAAAGTTTTAGGCACCGGAGCGACAGATACCTTGTCACAAGCCCCACGCCCTCTGTTTGCGAGCCCAGCCTCTATGTGAAGTGAAGTTGTCTTGCCCAAGGTGCCATGGGACATTCTCGCGGCTCACGACGTACGATCCGGGACGAAAAAACTGTGCAAAAGAAGAAAAGTGTCCCAAAACTAATGAAAAAGATCGATTTTGGGCTATGAAAGTAGGCGCAGCCGAGCATGGTTGCTGCCCCCATCGAAGAGCTCTCAGAGTGCTTTCCAACGGTATGTTGTGCGCCTAGTAACTCCTTACGGATCAAAAGTTATGGGCACCGGAGCGACAGATGCCTAGTAACAAGCCCTACGCCCTCTGTTTGCGTGCCCAGCCTCTACGTGAAGTGAAGTTGTCTTGCCCAAGGTGCCATGGGATTCGGTAATAGGAATGTGATGCATTAGATTGTCGTTCTTTTCGCGGCTCACGACGTACGATCCGGGACGAAAAAATAGCACAAAAGAAGAAAAGTATCCCAAAACTGATGAAAACATTCAATTTTGGGCTCCGAAAATAGGCGCAGCCGAGCAGGCTTGCTGCCCCCGTCGAAGAGCTCTCAGAGAGCTTTCCAACGGTATGCTGTACACCGCGTAACTCCTTACGGATCAAAAGTTATGGGCACCGGAGCGACGAATACCTGGTCACAAGCCCCAAGCCCTCTGTTTGCGTGCCCAGCCTTTACGTGAAGCGAAGTTGTCTTGCCCAAGGTACCATGGGATTCGGTAATATAAATGTGATGGATTAGGTTGTCATTCTTTTTGCAGCTCACGACGTACGATCCGGGACGAAAAAATAGCACAAATGAAGAAAAGTGTCACAAAACTTATGAAAACGTTCAATTTTAGGCTCCAAAAATAGGCGCAGTCAAGCAGGCTTGCTGCCCCAGTCGTAGAGCTCTCGGAGAGCTTTTCAACGGTATACTGTACGCCGTGTAACTCCTTACGGATCAAAAGTTATGGGCACCGGAGCGATGGATACCTAGTCACAAGCCCCACGCCCTCTGTTTGCGGGCCTAGCCTCTACGTGAAGTGAAGTTGTCTTGCCCAAGGTGCCGCGGGATTCGGTAATAGAAATGTGATGAATTAGGTTGTCGTCCTTTTCGCGGCTCACGACGTACAATCCGGGACGAAAAAATAGCGCAAAAGAAGTAAAGCGTCCCGAAACTGATGAAAACATTCGATTTTGGGCTCTGAAAATAAGCGCAGCTAAGCTTCCTTGCTGCCCCCATTGTAGAGCTCTCAAAGAGCTTTCCAACCGTATGTTGTGCGCCGCGTAACTCCTTACGGATCAAAAGTTTTAGGCACTGGAGTGACGAATACCTGGTCACAAGCCTCACGCCCTCTGTTTGCGGGCCCAGCCTTTATGTGAAGTGAAGTTGTCTTGCCCAAGGTGCCTTGAGATTCAGTAATAGAAATGTGATGGAGTGGGTTGTCGTCCTTTTCGCAGTCACGACGTACGATCTGGGATGGAAAAACAGCGCAAAAGAAGAAAAGTGTCCCAAAACTTATAAAAATGTTCGATTTTGGGATCCAAAAACAGGCGCAGCCTAGCAGACTTGCTACCCCCGTCGTAGAGCTCTCGGAGAGCTTTCCAACGGTATGCTGTGCACCGCGTAACTCCTTACGGATCAAAAGTTATGGGCACCAGAGCGACGGATACCTAGTCACAAGCCCCACGCCCTCTGTTTACGAGCCCAGCCTCTACGTGAAGTGAAGTTGTCTTGCCCAAGGTGTTGTGGGATTCGGTAATAGGAATGTGATGGATTAGGCTGTCGTCCTTTTCGCAGCTCACGACGTACGATCCGGGATGAAAAAATAGCACAAAAGAAGAAAAATGTCCCAAAATAGATGAAAACATTCGATTTTGGGCTCCGAAAATAGGCACAGCCGAGCAGTCTTGGTGCCCCCATCGTAGAGCTCTCAGAGAGCTTTCCAATGGTATGCTTTGCACCGCGTAACTCCTTACGGAGCAAAATTTATGGGCACCGGAGCGTCGAATACATGGTCACAAGCCCTACACCGTCTGTTTGTAGGCCCAGCCTCTACGTGAAGTGAAGTTGTCTTGCCCAAGTTGCTGTGGGATTCGGTAATAGGAATATGATGCATTAGGTTGTCGTCCTTTTCGCGGCTCACGACGTACGATCTGTGACCAAAAAACAACGCAAAAGAAGAAAAGTGTTCTGAAACTGATGAAAATGTTCGATTTTGGGCTCCGAAAATAATCGCAGCCGAGCAGGCTTTCTGGCCTTGTTGTAGAGCTCTCGGAGAGCTTTCCAACCGTATGGTGTGCACCGTGTAACTCCTTACGGATCAAAAGTTATGGGCACATGAGCGACAGATACCTGGTCACAAGCCCCACGCCCTCTATTTGCTGGCCCACCCTCTACGTGAAGTGAAGTTGTCTTGCCCAATGTGCCATGGGATTCGGTAATAGGAATGTATTTGGATTAGGTTGTTGACCTTTTCACGGCTCACAACGTACGATCCAGGATGGAAAAACAGCGAAAAAGAAGAAAAGTGTCTCGAAACTGATGAAAACATTCGATTTTGCGCTATGAAAATAAGCGCAGCTGAGCAGGTTTGCTGCCCCCGTCGTAGAGCTCTCAGAGAGCTATCCAACTGTACGCTGTGCGCCGCGTAATTCCTTACGGATCAAAAGTTATGGGCACCGGAGCGACGGATACCTGGTCACAAGCACCACGCCCTCTGTTTGCGGGCCCAGCCTCTACGTGAAGTGAAGTTGTCTTGCCTAAGGTGCCATGAGATTTGGTAATAAAAATGTGATGGATTAGGTTGTCGTCCTTATCGCGATCGTGTCGTACGATCCGGGACAAAAAAATAGCGCAAAAGAAGAAAAGTGTCCCAAAACTTATGAAAATGTTCCATTTTGGGATCTGAAAATAGGCGCAGCCGAGCAGGCTTGCTGCCTCCGTCGTAGAGCTCTCGGAGAGCTTTCCAACAGTATGTTGTGCACCTAGTAACTCTTTACAGATCAAAAGTTATGGGCACCGGAGCGATGGATACCTGGTCACAAGCTCCATGCCCTCTGTTTGCGAGCCTAGCCTCTACGTGAAGTGAAGTTGTCTTGCCCAAGGTACCGTGGGATTCGGTAATAGGAATGTGATGTATTAGGTTGTCGTCCTTTTCGCCGTTCACAACGTACGATCCGAGACGAAAAAACAGCGCAAAAGAAGAAAAGTGTCCCAAAACTGATGAAAACGTTCAATTTTGGGCTCCGAAAATAGGTGCAGCCATGCAGGCTTGCTGACCCCGTCGAAGAGCTCTCAGAGAGATTTCCAACGGTATGCTGTACGCCTAGTAACTCCTTACGGATCAAAAGTTATGGGCACCGGAGCGACGGATACCTGGTAACAAGCCCCACGCCCTCTGTTTGCGAGCCAAGCCTCTACGTGAAGTGAAGTTGTCTTGCCCAAAGTGCCATGGGATTCGGTAATAGGAATGCGATGCATTAGGTTGTCGTCCTTTTCGCGGCTCACGACGTACGATCCGGGACAAAAAAACAACACAAAAGAAGAAAAGTATCCCAAAACAGATGAAAACATTCAATTTTAGGCTCCGAAAACAGGCGCAGCCGAGCAGGTTTGGTGCCCCCATCGTAGAGCTCTCAGAGAGCTTTCCAACGGAATGCTTTGCGCCGCGTAACTCCTTACGGAGCAAAAGTTATGGGCACCGGAGCGTCGGATACATGGTCACAAGCCCCACGCCCTCTGTTTGTGGGCCCAGCCTCTACGTGAAGTGAAGTTGTCTTGCCCAAGTTGCTATGGAATTTGGTAACAGGAATATGATGCATTAGGTTGTCGTCCTTTTCGCGCCTCACGACGTACGATCCGGGACCGAAAAACAGCGCAAAAGAAGAAAAGTGTTCCAAAACTGATGAAAATGTTCGATTTTGGGCTCCGAAAATAAGTGTAGTTGTCACGCCCCAACCCGGCCTATAAGGTTAGACTAGGGTGTGATCTAAACATTCAAGTCACGTCCTGTACATAATCGTTCATGAAAGTTTAACACTTAACGTTTTAGCCTAAACTCCAAAATTTTCCGGAAAACCGGTAGCATAACGGCTGTAATTGGGCTCTTTGGTTTGACCTAATTCTCTAAACGCCTCAAATTTTCCAATCTCAATTTCATTTCCAAATAAGATTACTATTTACCATCAATTGAAATGCCTATTGGTTATCTCGAAGTCTCGTTGATTAATAACCTAGTATGATACTATGTCTCATCTGTTTGTTAATCCTCATTGCAAAAGTACCTGTTGATCTTAGCTTGATAGAGAGTACTTGCTTAGATTGGATAGGTTCATTTTACTTAATCCTATGATAGATAATAGCCAATAACGATAGCAAAACGACCATAGTAGTGTTACCTAGTTATTATCAGTACAAGCCAAGATTAGACCCCAAATTACAACGGGGGTCTTTTACATCACAAACATTAAGCAACATGAAAAGAAATAGTCTTCAAGTAGCATAGTGTTCACAAATAACCATAATCACGCAAAGCACATAGGACAGGCAATCACTCCAAGGAATCATCGTTAGGCACGTCGTCCTCGGGTACCTGTTCTTGATCTTCTTCACCTGAGATGATAAAAGAGGGTGAGTCCTTATGAACTCAGCGAGGGGGAACGAGAAATAGGTTTTGAAACTCATTTTCCGATTCAACTTATGAAAATCCTTTTGCAAGAATGAATATGACACAATTAAGTACATAACAATAATATAAAAGTAAAGGAACACAATTACTCGTCTTTCCTCCCCGAGGTCCTCTAGGAACCAAACGAGAGTACTTATACACATAGTAAAAAGGATACGGTGAGCTTTTGCTCTCAGTTAATTTCCAGTATCAGTTGTTGCGGCCGACTTTGAATCATCCCCTTATCACACCAAATGGGTGTACTCCGGATGTACCCCGAAATCCTACGACCCAACTCTCCGAGGAAGTCTAGCCCCCAAGCGAGAGAGGGAATTGGACAATGGTAGTCACGGTTGCACCGGCAAGCCCGATGTCGCCCGGTGTGCGTGAACGCTACCACGCCAGAATGAAAGGTTGCAACCTTATATGCAATGCACATTTATGACATTTAATATATCACATTAGGAGGACAACAAAGTAGATTACCTCCGGACAGTCATAAGATTGCACATTGACAAGTAAACAAGCGAGACCCGAATGGACAAGTAATTTCACTTGAAAGGCATATGGAGTTATATTAACATTAAACGGACAGCCATGTAATGCACGTAAATCAAGTCATATAACTCAATTCAAAGTCCACGTAATCAAATAATAAGATTATTCAACGTGCAACAACATCTTCGTGGGTTTGGGTGCAAGAAAGGCCTATTTGTCAACATGCAATGATCAAAATCACATTTAGGGCTATAAGGGCAACTACGGGCAGCCTACTAAACATATAATTAACCACGATATTTATAGGATCAACACTTAGTGAATTTACCTAGTCACTAGGGTTTCCATTTCGTGCTTACCCGTGCGATTAAGCCTCAAGTCAACTCAAAATCAATCTCAAGCCATGCATTAGTTAATTCAAACATCCCCAAGTATTCAAAACAGTCCACACAACATCCCAAGGCCACAATCCCAAGCATTTAATACCACAAGAGAAGTTACAACAAATTTTCTAAGCATATAACTAAGTGAAACCCTCACTGTAATAGGCTGTTTTATCACAATCATTACGACAAGCAAAAAATCTGCAATTCCAGTGAATAAGATGTCAAATTAAATATTAAGAAGTGAACTAAATTCAGAAACAAACCCCACATCATTTGGAATTCGGGTCCAATAGTTATAGCCAAAACAATGGGATTCCACAAAACTGTCCAGATTTGCACACATTTCAATACTTGTCATTTTTTAGATCCTTAGGGTCAGATTTAGCCTTAGTCCATTTCTGACAAAAATGTCCATAACTGAAAAATATAGCAGCGCACCAAATTTCATACATTTTGGATATCATTTACTAAGTCAAAACTGGTTCGTTCTATAAGGTCAGTGAATCTGCCAAAACCTGCTTCATTTTTTCAAGACTTCCAGATTTGGACACATTTTAATGATTTGCCATTTGGAGGACTTTAGAGTCAAAATTAGCTTTGGCCTATTTCTTAGAAAAATGTTCAAAACTGGAAAAACTAGTTACCTACTAATTTTAATGCATTTTAAACATCATTTGCCTAGCCAAACTCACCTCGCAACAACAAGACAGAGAGCTGTCTCAAAACCCGATTTCATCTATCATCACCTTCAAGCCAAAATCTTGTCATGCATGGTTGTAAAAGCTTATAAACACACATATATCTCAAGTACAGAAGCAAAGACAAACATTTAAGAGCATGCATGTGTATTTTTGAAAGATTTTCAAGAAGTTTTAGCCCTCACCTTAGCAAAACAACAAGAAGATGCACAAAACTTTGATGAAGCACAAATTTGGTCTTCTTTCTTGCTTAGCCGAGACACCACCCGATTTCTCTTTATTTTTCCTAGCTTAGTGACCAAGTTCTTAGTAGGTGCATGTGGTTAGAACAAGAAGAAAAGAAATGGAAGCTAGAAAACTCACCTAGGCCGAAATGGAGACTCAAAGAGCTTGCATGTGTGATTCTTGCAACTTAGCTAGCTTGGTCGAGTTTCTTAGCTTGTTGCTTGTCTTGATGCACCATAGAATGATGAAGATGAGTTATGGAATGAAGAAACTCAGCCAAGGCCGAGAGAGAGAGAGAGAAGAATGAGAGGGAGAGAGAGAGAATGAAAGAAAAATGAGAGGAAATGACAAAGAATGAAAGCCTTGCAATTGATGAAGCATGGGTCGGCCTTGGGCATACAAAAATTCAGATTTGTGTCTTCAAGAAGCTTGATTTTTGAATCACCTAGCTTGGGCAAGGAGCTTGTCGAGATTTGGAGGCCTTGGGTTGAGTTTTTGAGCTAAATTTTTTACGCAATGTGTCATAGATTGTCATAGGATTGTTTGGAGAATAATTAAATTAAGCAAGCAAGCACAGAAGCCCATATGGTGGTCGGCCAAGGCATGTAAAAATCTGATTTTTTTTTGTCATCTATTAGAATATTATTTAATTGTGTGTTGAAAGTGCAAAAGAATAAGGAATAAAGAATAAGGAATGTCTAGCTTTTTGTGAGATTTTATTTTCTAGTGGGTTGAATTAGTAATTTAATATTAGTTAGTTGAATTTGTAGGATTAATTAATGATCTAGTGCTTCGTGTAAGATGCTTTCTTGATTAGCGTGAGGGCACGCTTTCCTAGGTCTAAGGCATGCACTATGAGGTAGGGTACGAACTACGAGACAAACACATGTTTTCCAAGTAAATGCGTGCAACCCTAAATGAATGCACGTAATTCAACGCAAGGCACACAAAACGAAACACAATTCTTAAATCTAGGTCAAGGCACGCAAATCTAGGTTAGGCACACAAAACAAGGTATCATACGCAAATCGAGGTCGGGCCTCACAACAGCCGAGCAAGCTTGCTGGCCTTGTCGTAGAGCTCTCGGAGAGCTTTCCAACCGTATGCTGTGCACCGTGAAACTCCTTACGGATCAAAAGTTATGGACACATGAGTGACGGATACCTGGTTACAAGCCCCACGCCCTCTATTTGCTGGCCCAGCCTCTACGTGAAGTAAAGTTGTCTTGCCCAATGTGCCATGGGATTCTGTAATAGGAATGTATTGGATTAGGTTGTCGTCCTTTTCGTGGCTCACGACGTACGATCCAGGACGGAAAAACAGCGCAAAAGAAGAAAAGTGTCCCGAAACTGATGAAAACGTTCGATTTTGCGCTCTGAAAATAAGCGTAGCTGAGCAGGCTTGCTACCCCCGTCGTACAGCTCTCGGAGAGGTTTCCAACTGTATGCTGTGCGCCGCGTAACTCCTTACGGATCAAAAGTACTGGGTACCAGAGCGACGGATACTTGGTCACAAGCACCACGCCCTTTGTTTGCGGTCCCAGCCTCTACGTGAAGTGAAGTTGTCTTGCCCAAGGTGCCATGAGATTCGGTAATAAAAAGGTGATGGATTAGGTTGTCGTCTTTATCGCGGTCGTGACGTACGATCCGGGATAGAAAAACAGTGCAAAAGAAGAAAAGTGTCTCAAAACTTATGAAAATGTTCCATTTTGGGATCTGAAAACAGGCGCAGCCGAGCAGGCTTGCTGCCCCCGTCGTAGAGCTCTCGAAGAGCTCTCCAATGGTATGCTGTGCGCCTAGTAACTCCTTAGGGATCAAAAGTTATGGGCACCGGAGCGATGGATACCTGGTCACAAGCCCCACGTCCTCTGTTTGCAAGCCCAGCCTCTACGTGAAATGAAGTTGTCTTGCCCAAGGTGCCATGGGATTCGGTAATAGGAATGTGATGCATTAGGTTGTCATCCTTTTCGCGGCTCACGACGTACAATCCGGGATGGAAAAACAGTGCAAAAGAAGAAAAGTGTCCCGAAACTGATGAAAACGTTCAATTTTGGGCACCAGAGCGATGGATACCTGGTCACAAGCCCCACGCTCTCTGTTTCTGGGCCCAGCCTCTACGTGAAGTGAAGTTGTCTTGCCCAAGGTACCATGGGATTCGGTAATAGAAATGTGATGGATTAGGTTGTCGTCCTTTTCGCGGCTCACGACGTACGATCCGGGACGGAAAAATAGCACAAATGAAGAAAAGTGTCCCAAAACTTATAAACACGTTCGATTTTGGGCTATGAAAATAGGCGCACCCGAGCAGGCTTGCTGCCCCAACCGTAGAGCTCTCGGAGAGCTTTTAAACGGTATACTGTAAGCCGCGTAACTCCTTACGGATCAAAAGTTATGGGCACCGGAGCGATGAATACCTAGTCACAAGCCCTATTCCCTCTGTTTGCGAGCCCAACCTCTACATGAAGTGAAGTTGTCTTGCCCAAGGTGCCACGGGATTCGATAATAGAAATGTGATGGATTAGGTTGTTGTCCTTTTTGCGGCTCACGACGTACGATCTGGGATGAAAAAATAGTGCAAAAGTAGAAAAGTGTCCAAAAACTAATGAAAATGTTCGATTTTGGACTCCAAAAACAGGTGCAGCCGAGCAGGTTTGGTGCCCCCGTCGTAGACCTTTGAGAGAGCTTTCCAACTGTGTGCTGCGTAACTCCTTACGAAGCAAAAATTATGGGCACCGGAGCGATGGATACTTGGTCACAAGCCCCACGCCCTCTGCTTGCGGGCCCAGCCTCTACGTGAAGTGAAGCTGTCTTGCCCAAGGTCCCGTGGTACTCAGTAATAGAAATGTGATAGATTAGGTTGTCGTCTTTTTCGCGGCTCACGACGTACGATCCGGGATAGAAAAACAGCGCAAAAGAAGAAAAGTGTCTCAAAACTGATGAAAACGTTCAATTTTGGGCTCTGAAAATAAGCGCAGCAAAGCTGGCTTGCCGCCCCCATCGTAGAGCTCTCGGAGACGTATCCAACCGTATGTTGTGCGCCGCGTAACTCCTTACGGATAAAAAGTTATGGGCATCAGAACGACGAATACCTAATCACAAGCCCCACACCCTCTGTTTGCGGGCCCAGCCTCTACGTGAAGTGACGTTGTCTTGTCCAAGGTGCCTTGAGATTCTGTAATAGAAATGTGATGGATTGGGTTGTCGTCCTTTTCGCAGTCACGACGTACGATCCGGGATAGAAAAACAGTGCAAAAGACGAAAAGTGTCCCAAAACTTATGAAAACGTTCGATTTTGTTTTCCAAAAACAGGTGCAGCCGAGCAGGCTTGCTGCCCCGTCGTAGAGCTTTACAACGGTATGCTGTGCGCCTAGTAACTCGTTACGGATCAAAAGTTATGTGCACCGGAGCGACGGATACCTGGTCACAAGCCCCACGCCCTCTGTTTGCAAGTCCAGCCTTTACGTGAAGTGAAGTTGTCTTGCCCAAGGTGCCGTGGGATTCGGTAATAGGAATGTGATGCATTAGGTTGTCTTCCTTTTCGCGGCTCACAACGTACGATCCAGGACAGAAAAACAACGCAAAAGAAGAAAAGTGTCCTAAAACTGATGAAAATGTTCAATTTTGGGCTACAGAAATAGACGCAGCTGAGCATGCTTGCTGCCCCTGTTGAAGAGCTCTCAGAGAGCTTTCCAACGGTATGCTGTGCGCCTAGTAACTCCTTACGAATCAAAAGTTATGGGCACCGGAGCGATGGATACCTGGTAACAAGCCCCACGCCCTCTGTTTGCGAGCCCAGCCTCTACGTGAAGTGAAGTTGTCTTGCCCAAGGTGCCGTGGGATTCGGTAATAGGAATGTGATGTATTAGGTTGTCGTCCTTTTTGCGGCTCACGACGTACGATCCAGGACGGAAAAACAGCGCAAAAAAAGAAAAATATCCCAAAATTGATGAAAATGTTCGATTTTGGGCTCCGAAAATAGGCGTAGTTGAGTAGGCTTGTTGCCCCCGTCGAAGAGCTCTCAGAGAGCTTTCCAATGGTATGTTGTGCACCGCGTAACTCTTTACGAATCAAAAGTTATGGGCACCAGAGCGACGGATACCTGGTCACAAGCCCCACGCCCTCTATTTGCCAGCCCAGCCTCTACGTGAAGTGAAGTTGTCTTGCCCAAGGTGCCGTGGGATTCGGTAATCGGAATGTGATGCATTAGGTTGTCATCCTTTTCGCGGCTCACAACGTACGATCCGGGACGGAAAAATAGCGCAAAAGAAGAAAAGTATCCCAAAACTGATGAAAACATTCAATTTTGGGCTCTGAAAATAGACGCAGCTGAGCAGGCTTGCTGTCCCCGTCGAAGAGCTCTCAGAGAGCTTTTCAACGGTATGCTGTGCACCTAGTAACTCCTTACAGATCAAAAGTTTTGGGCACCGGAGCGACAGATACCTAGTAACAAGCCCCACGCCCTCTGTTTGCGAACCCAGCCTCTACGCGAAGTAAAGTTGTCTTGCCCAAGGACGCGTGGTACTTGCTAATAGAAATGTGATAGATCAGGTTGTCGTCTTTTTCGTGGCTCAAGACGTACGATCCAGGACGGAAGAACAGCGCAAAAGAAGAAAAGTGTCCTGAAACTGATGAAAACGTTCGATTTTGGACTTCGAAAACAGGCGCAGCTGAGTAGGCTTGCTGCCCTAGTCGTAGAGCTCTCGGATAGCATTTCAACGGTATACTGTACGCCGCGTAACTCCTTACGGATCCAAAGTTATGGGCAACGGAGCGATGGATGCCTAGTCACAAGCCCCACGCCCTCTGTTTGCAGGCCCAGCCTCTACGTGAAGTGAAGTTGTCTTGCCCAAGGTGCCACGAGATTCGGTAATAGAAATGTGATGGATTAGGTTGTCATCCTTTTCACGTCTCACGACGTACGATTCGGGAGGAAAAAATAGCGCAAAAGAAGAAAAGTGTCCCAAAACTAATGAAAATGTTCGATTTTAGACTCCGAAAACAGGCGCAGCCGAGCAGGTTTGGTGCCCCCGTCGTAGAGCTCTCAGAGAGCTTTCCAACTGTGCGCTGCGTAACTCTTTACGGAGCAAAAGTTATGGGCACCGGAGCGACGGATACCTGGTCACAAGCGCCACACCCTCTACTTGCGGGCCCAGCATCTACGTGAAGTGAAGTTGTTTTGCCCAAGGTCGCGTGGTACTTGGTAATAGAAATGTGATAGATTAGTTTGTCGTCCTTTTCGCGGCTCACGACGTGCGATCCAGGACGGAAGAACAGCGCAAAAGAAGAAAAGTGTCCCGAAACTGATGAAAATATTCGATTTTGGGCTCTGAAAATAAGCGCAGCTAAGCTGGCTTGCTGCCCCCATCGTGGAGCTCTCGGAGAGCTTTCCAACTGTATGTTGTGCGCTGTGTAACTCCTTACGAATCAAAAGTTATGGGCACCAGAGCGACGAATACCTGGTCATAAGCCCCACGCCTTCTATTTGCGGGCCCACCCTCTATGTGAAATGAAGTTGTCTTGCCCAAGATGACTTGAGATTCGGTAATAGAAATGTAATAGATTGGGTTGTCGTCCTTTTCGCAGTCACGATGTATGATCTGCGACGGAAAAACAGCACAAAAGAAGAAAAATGTCCCAAAACTTATGAAAACGTTCGATTTTAGGATTCGAAAATAGGTGCAGCCAAGCAGGCTTGCTGCCCCTATCGTAGTGCTCTCGGAGAGCTTTCCAACCGTATGCTGTGCGCCGCGTAACTCTTTACGAATCAAAAGTTATGGGCACCGGAGCGACGGATACCTAGTCACAAGCCCTACGCCCTCTGTTTTCGAGCCCAGCCTCTATGTGAAGTGAAGTTGTCTTGCCCAAGGTGCCGTGGAATTCGGTAATAAGAATGTGATGGATTAGGCTGTCGTCCTTTTCGCGGCTCACGACGTACAATCCGGGACGAAAAAACAGCACAAAAGAAGAAAAGTGTCCCAAAATAGATGAAAACATTCGATTTTGGGCTCCGAAAATAGCCGCAGCCGAGTAGGCTTAGTGCCCCCATCATAGAGCTCTCAAAGAGCTCTCCAACGATATGCTGTGCGCCGCGTAACTCCTTACGGAGCAAAAGTTATTGGCATCGGAGCAACGGATACATGGTCACAAGCCCCACGCCCTCTGTTTGCGGGCCCAGTCTCTACGCGAAGTGAAGTTGTTCTGCCCAAGGTGCCATGGGATTTGGTAAAAGGAATGTGATGCATTAGGTAGTCGTCCTTTTCGCTGCTCACGACGTACGATCCGGGACCGAAAAATAGCGCAAAAGAAGAAAAATGTCCCGAAACTGATGAAAAAGTTTGATTTTGGACTCCGAAAATAAGCACAGCCGAGCAGGCTTGCTGCCCTCGTCGTAGAGCTCTCAGATAGCCTTCCAACCGTATGTTGTGCGCCGCGTAACTCCTTACGGATCAATAGTTATGGGCACCGGAGGGACGGATACCTGGTCACAAGCCCCACACCCTCTATTTGCGGGCCCAACCTCTATGTGAAGTGAAGTTGTCTTGTGAGGCCCGACCCCGAATAATGTGTGTTACCTTGATTTACGTGCCTTAGACCTAGAATTATATGACTGACCTTGGATTACGTACCTTGTCTTGGTTTTCGTGCATGCCTCGTCATTCGTGCCTTGACCTAGAATTATGTGCCATAATCCTCGACTTACGTGCCCCGACTTCGAATTGTATGCGTTATCTCGTTTTGTGTGTCCTGACCTTGAATTGCGTGTCTTAACCTATATTTAAGTGTCATGCCTTGATTTACGTGCACTGCATTGAATTACGTGCCTTGCTTTGGTTTACGTGCATTCACTTAGGGTTGCGTGCATTTACCTTGGAATCTGTGCATTCGCCATGAGGTGCGTGCCTTAGCTCGTAGTGCGTCTCATAGACATAGGAAAGTGTGCCCGCACGCTAATCAATAAAGAATCGTACACAAAGCACTAGACTATAAAATAATCCTACAAATACCACAAACTATTATTATAATCCTAATTCAAATCTCTACAAAATCCACTAACACCTAAATATTATATTTTAAACTCACTACAAGATAAAATCTCACAAACCTCTAAACATATCCTATATTCTATTCTACCCAAAATCCCTAAATACCCAACATTCTCTTACACACATGCTAAACCCTAAGCGCTTTCCTATTATCTAAACATTCCTATGACAAGTACAAGACACAATGCAACCTATGATAGACAAATGCATGACAATACAAAAAAATAATAATAAAAACCTCACCCAAACCCTTCCCATTCTCGACCAAATCACCAAGCATGCTCCTCACAATTCAAATTGCACAATTGACAAATCAAAAATCAGATTTGAAGGCCCCAATGCCGACACACACACACACACAACTCATCACATTTCATTTTCCTCTCAAAATCCTCTCAAGCTCTCATTCTCTCTCCTTCTCTCTCATTTTCGACCATGGCTTCTCTTGAGCTTCCAAGACCTCAAGCTCACTCTCTAGGCCACTCCAAGCATCGACCATAGCAAGGTAATCAAGCAAGGATAGCTCAAAGTCACACACAAAGCTCAAAACAAGGATTTTGTGCTCATTTGCTAGATCTTCAAAGAGATGAGGGCTAAAACTCTTTTAAAAGCTTTCAAAACAACATGCATGCCTTCATATGTCTACATCTACCTCTGTACTTGTTGTATATGTGAGTACATGAGCTTATATAACCATGCATGGCAAGATATTCGACTAGAACTTGAAGATAGACAAAATTGCGTAGATGGCAGATTTCTGACTTGTTAGAACGAAGTGTATTTGGCCTGGTAAATGATGTTGAAAATGTGTGAAATTGGTAAGTGACTAGTTTTGCCAGTTCTGAGAGATTTTCGTAGAAATAGGCCAAGGCCAATTTTGACTCTAAGGTCTACAAAATTGCAAAACATCGAAAGGTGTCTAAATCTGGAAAATCTGGGAAAATGGAGTAGGTTTTTGGCAGTTTACTGTCCTTGCAGAACGAAACAGTTTTTACCCAGTAAATCATATTTAAAATGCATGAAACTTGGTACAAAGCTATATTTTTCAGTTCTGGACATTTTTGTCAGAAATAGACTAAGGCTAAATCGGACTCTAAAACCCACAAAAATGGCAAGTATTGCAATGTGTACAAATCTGGACAGTTTTGCGCAGTCTCACGGTTTTGGCTATAACTCTTGAATTCGAACTCCAAATGGTGCGAGGTTTGTTTCTGGATTTAAATAACTCATTAAGATTTAATTTGATATTTTGTTCACTGAAATTGGAGATGGTTTGATTGTCTAAATGAATGTGGGCAAACAGACCATTGCAGTGGGGTTTTCGTTTAGTGATATGCTTTGAAAAATGTTGTAACTTCTCTTGTGGTATTGAATGCTTGGGATTGTGGCACTTGGATGTTGTGTGGACTGTTTTGTATGATTGAGGATGTTTTAATTAATCGATGCATGGCTTGGGTTAATTACGTGACAACTTGTGGCTTAATCGCACGTGTAACATGAATTAAAACCCTATTAACTATGAAATCTCGCTAAGTGATTATCATATGATTAATGTGTTTAATTGTGTGATTAGTAGGCTGCCTAATAAATGTTGAGTATGCTTGAAATGGTTTAAGAGTTGTTTGTGGTGCTTAGCAAACGAAACCGACTTGAGCACGGCCTAGAAAACCCTAATGGCCCCGTAGGTTCTCGAGCCATAGACCACTCTTGTGTGAATTATAAATTGATGTTGAGGAATGTTAATGGGCTGCCTGGAATTGTTTTTATAACTCTAAATATGATTCCCGATGATTACATGTTGATAAGTAAACTCTTCTTGCACCCGGTCTCATGTAAACTTCGTTGCATGCTTGTATGATCTTAATACTTGATACGTGAACCCCAAAATGAGTTATATGACTTGATTTACATGTGTTACATGGCTGCCCATTTAATGTTCATATAACTCTACGTGTTTCATAAAGTGAAAATTCGTGTTAAGCATGCCTCATTCATTTACTTGTCAATATGTGATCTTATACTTGTTCGGAGGCAACCTATTTTGTTGTCCTCCTAATGTGAATTGTTAAAAGAAATTCTATGGCTTATTTGAACGTGATTACTTGGCTGCCCGTGGAAGTTTAATTGCTTTCAAATTGATATATAAAATGATTACATGTTCTTACAATGCCTTATATGTCGATATGTCAAAATGTGATCATATACTTGCTCGGAGGCAACCTACTTTGTTGACCTCCCAATGTGAAATGTTGAATGGCATGCATGTGCATTGCATACAAGGTTGCAACCTTTCATTCTGGCATGGTAGCGTTTCACGCACACCTAGCAGCATCGGGCTTGCCGGTGCAACCATGACTACCATTGTCCAATTCTCTCTCTCGCTTGGGGGCTAGACTTCCTCGGAGAGTTGGGTCGTAGGATTTCGGGGTACATCCGGAGTACACCCATTTGGCGTGATAAGTGGATGATTGAAGCCAGCCGCAACAACTGTTATTAGAAATGATCTTGAGAGCGAAAGCTCACCGTATCCTTTTCACTATGTGTTTAAGTACTCTCGCTTGGTTCCTAGAGAACCTCGGGGAGGAAAGACGGGTAAATGTGTTCATTTACATTTATATTATGTTATAAACTTACTTGTGTTATATGTCATGCTTTCAAAAAGGGTTTTTCATAAGTTTAACCGGAAAAAGATTTCAAAACGTTATCTCTCGTTCCCCCTCGCTGAGTTCATAAGGACTCACCCTTTTTTTATCACAGGTGCAGTAGATTTGGAACAAGTACCCGAAGTAAATGTGCTTGTTGATGATTCCTTGGAGTGACTACATGCTTTTGTGCTTTGCCTGAAAGTGGTTGCTATATGGATGTTGTGTTTGATTGTAAACTATTCATTTTATTGATGTAAATGACCCCGTTGTAATTTGGGTCTAATTTTGGCTTGTACTGATTATAACCAGATGAACTCTTTATTTGGTTGTTTACTTTCGTTGTTTAATTAGTAGTTATCGTAGGCATTTGAACCGCTTGGTGAAGAAGTAAATAATGTAACTCTACTTAATCTCACCTAGTGATCATGCACAAGCTAAAGGATAATAGGTACTTGCATGATAGAAAATTGACAAATAAACAGGACATAGTTATCCGGTTAGGCTTATTAACCAAACGAGACTTTCAAGATAAACTAGTAGGCATATCGGTTGATGACAAAATAGGAGTCCTTAAATGAATTTTGTATGTATTATTGGATATGCATATATAAAATGCATAGCACAGGTATAAATGTTGAGGTAAAGTTATCCCCTTATCTTTGGAATACCCATACCTATGATTAAGTTATCAATTTTATGGCTATGAAGTTTTGATTCCGTTAAACCGTTCTTCTAATTGTGGTTCAAGTATAAAGGTTAAAGACATACTACTTTCCTTAGATATAAGTGTATACTATTAAATATGTAGAGTAGTATATATTCTCATGTGCTGATAGTGGAAGTTGACTTGGAGGTTTCTTTGAATCCATTTCTTACATCTTAAAATTGGCTTGATAGACTATCTAAGAAGTTAGCAATATACTCGTACGATTGAATCCTTACTTGATTGGAATTAAGCATTGATGAATCTGATATGGTGTATACTAGCGAGTTTCAAGTTCACTAAATGTTGAGATCATGACCTAAAAATTAAAAGATGAATTCGTGGAAGTTGACGATAGTTACTTTTAGCGGTTAGATTATTAAGTCATGGATAGTGTATTTAAGTGAGTTAACAATGGATAACCTCAAGACATGTAAGCAACTATGGAGACTGAGTTTAACAAGGTTGATGATTCTTTAGTATAACAAGGTATAGGAATGTTGAAATCAAGGAATTCACGTAGCTAGAACTCGTGTTTGGAAAACTGCACCTAAAATGTCAGGTTGAATAGAAGTGTAAGGAATTGAATTATGCATTAGATGACTAACGTTGCTAAAGGTCTTAAGTTGGATATCGGTGATATTTAGAATCATGGTATTAATTTGGTGCCTCTCTAATTTAGTTGTGATAATGCAAAGTAAGTCATTCTATGCACTCATTGTTTGGATACCCTAGAGGATGTTTGAAAGCATATATCCTTAAGTAAGACCGATGGACCTAATATATAAACCATGGAAATGATATTAAGCATTTGGTTGCAAAGTGGAATCGTTAGGGTATGATTAGTAATCCTAAATAGCTAATAGTGAGTATGCATGATGATTCATGGTGAACCCTAGGACCTAAGGTCGATGAGTGTTGATGCTCTTAGCTAGTTGAACATGTAAATAAGAAGAGTAAGATTTCATATAGTTAAGATAGAGATGAATTAGAGTCATAATGACCCAAGAGACTATTGTTAGACCACCGTATCTATGTGCACCATTTCACGTCTAGAAACTAGCGCTTGGTAGACTTCGAATTATGGTCGTTGAATAGAGGGGTGAATCTTGTAGTGATAGTTAAATGAGCGGTTGATTACTTTTGAAGCTCTATTAGGTTATGTTGAAGGATGCCTCGTGGTCATAATTCTTATGTTGATACAACCTTGAAGTTATCTCGTGTAAGTATTTTATGAGCTCGATCATTTCGGTACCCATTTATAGTCCTAGGATTGTTGTTGTACGGCCGGTAACCTAGTAGAGCATTGATATCACTTACATGGCGATGAACCCAACTTAGTAACATTAATGTTGAAGATATATTGGCGGGCATTAAGTGTTCGAAGGAATGACTAGGTCGCTAAGTGAGTAGCACCATTGTCTTCTTAAGTATGACGTAACCTTGGATTGAGGTGAGTGGAATTTATTTGAGGTTGAAACTATTCGCCTTAGGAGTTTTGGATAAGATTAAAAGAAATTCTGAAGGCTCGAGACATGAAAATAGAGATTTGAATAAGGAAATAGAAAGTGGATCACAAGCTGATAAAATTTACTTGTAAGAGTTGAACTAGTGCAACACGATTAGTTTGTCCATGCAATTTCAATGGAAATTTGTTGGTGGTACCTAATAAACCTTAGAGTTTGAGTTTCATGAATCTCAACGGTCTTTCTTCTTGATTACAAGCGTGAAGGTTAACGAAGTTGGGAAAGAATGTTAGTGAATAGGAGCCTGTAACCGAGAGACTTGTCATTAGAAGATTTGCTAATCTAATGTACCTACGAGATAAGGACTATGATACTATCGATAGATGACGACTTGAGATGGATTAGTTTGTTTTGGAAGAGTTCTTCCTAAAATAGGGTCGTATTGTGGAAATGATCCATAACATGTATAGGTCCTACGTGTTAACAATTTTGAAGCTAGTTGATAGGTTATGTAAATCGGATATAGACCTATCATCTTGAAATTAGTATATGTGACCATAGGATCATAGTATTATTGTGATATTCCTTTTGAGGTATGAATGCAAGATTGACACGACATAAGTCATGATTTTGGAGTTATAGTTATATGGTTAGAATACCGATGCAGCTTTGATGACTATGTATGGAGATTCTAACCTTAGTTAATGAACTTGACCTTAAGATCAAATGGAGAATAGAGTCGTTCAAAGAAACGAACTGTAAATGTAGGGGCCACACAGAAATAAAGGATTGGAGAAACGTAGGAAGCGAATTGGTTGTGGTAAGAGAGATCACTGAACACGGGACGACCTAGAGTGAGAAATAACAAAGTTCAGAATCCGTTTAAATGACCTCAACAGGTAAGAATGAATTTCAGAAATAAATTCTTTTAAGGAGGGGAGGATGTGAGGCCCGACCCCGAATAACGTGTGTTACCTCGATTTGCATGCCTTAGACCTAAAATTATATGACTGACCTTGGATTATGTGCCCTATCTTGGTTTTCGTGCATGCCTCGTCATTCGTGCCTTGACCTAGAATTATGTGCCTTAATCCTTGACTTACGTGCCCCGACTTCGAATTGTGTGCGTTATCTCATTTTGTGTGCCCTGACCTTGAATTGCATGTCTTAACCTAGATTTAAGTGCCATGCCTTGATTTACGTGTACTGCATTGAATTACATGCCTTGCTTTGGTTTACGTGCATTCACTTAGGGTTGCGTGCATTTACCTTGGAATCTATGCATTCGCCTTGAAATGCGTGCCTTACCTCGCAGTGCATGTCATAGACATAGAAAAGTATGCCCGCACGCTAATCAATAAAGAATCGTACACAAAGCACTAGACTATAAAATAATCCTACAAACACCACTAACTATTATTATAATCCTAATTCAAATCTCTACAAAATCCACTAACACCTAAATATTATATTTTAAACTCACTATAAGACAAAATCTCACAAACCTCTAAGCATATCCTATATTCTATTCTACCCAAAATCCCTAAATACCCAACATTCTCTTACACACATGCTAAACCCTAAGCACTTTCCTATTATCTAAACATTCCTATGACAAGTACAAGACACAATGCAACTTAGGATAGACAAATGCATGACAATACAAAAAAAAAAAAAAAAAAAAAAAAAACCTCACCCAAACCCTTCCCATTCTCGACCAAATCACCAAGCATGCTCCTCACAATTCAAATTGCACAATTGACAAAGAAAAAATCAGATTTGAAGGCCCTAAGGCCAACACACACACACACACAACTCATCACATTTCATTTTCCTCTCAAAATCCTCTCAAGTTCTCATTCTCTCTCCTTCTCTCTCATTTTCGACCATGGCTTCTCTTGAGCTTCCAAGACCTCAAGCTCACTCTCTAGGCCACTCCAAGCATCGGCCATAGCAAGGTAATCAAGCAAGGATAGCTCAAAGTCACACACAAAGCTCAAAACAAGGATTTTGTGCTCATTTGCTAGATCTTCAAAGAGGTGAGGGCTAAAACTCTTTTAAAAGCTTTCAAAAACCATATGCATGCCTTCATATGTCTACATCTACCTCTGTACTTGTTGTATATGTGTGTACATAAGCTTATATAACCATGCATGGCAAGATATTCGGCTAGAACTTTAAGATAGGCAAAATCGGTGAAAATATGTGAAAATTGGTAGGTGACCGGTTTTGCCAGTTCTGAACATTCTTCATAGAAATAAGACAAGGCCAATTTTGACTCTAAGGTCTCCAAAATGGCAAAACATCGAAAGGTGTCTAAATCTGGAAAATCTGGGAAAATGGAGCAGGTTTTTGGCAGTTCACTGTCCTTGTAGAACGAAACCGTTTTGACCTAGTAAATGATATTTAAAATTCATAAAATTTGGTATGATGCTAGATTTTTCGGTTCTGGACATTTTTTTCAGAAATAGATTAAGGCTAAATCTGACTCTAAGACCCTCAAAAATGGCAAGTATTGAAATCTGTACAAATCTGGACAGGTTTGCGCAGTCTCACGGTTTTGGCTATAACTCTTGAATTTGAACTCCAAATGATGCGAGGTTTGTTTCTGGATTTATATTACTCATTAAGATTTAATTTGATATTTTGTTCACTGAAATTGGAGATGGTTTGGTTGCCTAAATGAATGTGGGAAAACAGACCATTGCAGTGGGGTTTTCGTTTAGTGATATGCTTTGAAAAATGTTGTAACTTCTCTTGTGGTATTGAATGCTTGGGATTGTGGCACTTGGATTTTGTGTGGACTGTTTTGGATGATTGAGGATGTTTTAATTAATCGATGCATGGCTTGGGTTAATTACGTGACAACTTGTGGCTTAATCGCACGTGTAACATGAATTAAAACCCTATTAACTATGAAATCTCGCTAAGTGATGATCATATGATTAATGTGTTTAATTGTGTGATTAGTAGGCTGCCTAATAAATGTTGAGTATGCTTGAAATGGTTTAAGAGTTGTTTGTGGTGCTTAGCAAACGAAACCGACTTGAGCACGGCCTAGAAAACCCTAATGGCCCCGTAGGTTCTCGAGCCATAGACCACTCTTGTGTGAATTATAAATTGATGTTGAGGAATGTTAATGGGCTGCCTGGAATTGTTTTTTATAACTCTAAATATAATTTCTGATGATTACATGTTGATAAGTGAACTCTTCTTGCGCCCGGTCTCATGTAAACGTCGTTGCATGCTTGTATGATCTTAATAATTGATACGTGAACCCCGAAATGAGTTATATGACTTGATTTACATGTGTTACATGGCTGCCCGTTTAATGTTCATATAACTCTACATGTTTCACAAAGTGAAAACTCGTGTTAAGCATGCCTCGTTCGTTTACTTGTCAATATGTGATCTTATACTTGCTCGGAGGCAACCTACTTTGTTGTCCTCCTAATGTGAATTGTTAAAAGACATTCTATGGCTTCTTTGAACGTGATTACTTGGCTGCCTGTGGAAGTTTAATTTCTTTCAAATTGATATATGAAATGATTACATGTTCTTACAATGCCTTATATGCCGATATGTCAAAATGTGATCATATACTTGCTCGGAGGCAACCTACTTTGTTGACCTCCCAATGTGAAATGTTGAATGGCATACATGTGCATTGCATACAAGGTTGCAACCTTTCATTCTGGCGTGGTAGCGTTTCACGCACACCGGGCGGCATCGGGCTTGCCGGTGCAACCGTGACCACCATTGTCCAATTCCCTCTCTCGCTTGGGGGATAGACTTCTTCGGAGAGTTGGGTCGTAGGATTTTGGGGTACATCCGGAGTACACCCATTTGGCGTGATAAGTGGATGATTGAAGCCGGCCGCAACAATTGTTATAAAAAATGATCTTGAGAGCGAAAGCTCTCCGTATCCTTTTCACTATGTGTTTAAGTACTCTCGCTTGGTTCCTAGAGGACCTCGGAGAGAAAAGACGGGTAAATGTGTTTATTTACATTTATATTATGTTATAAACTTACTTGTGTTATGTGTCATTCTTTCAAAAAGGGTTTTTCATAAGTTTAACTAGAAAAAGATTTCAAAACGTTATCTCTAGTTCCTCCTCGCTGAGTTCATAAGGACTCACCCTCTTTTTGTCACAAGTGCAGCAGATTTGGAACAAGTACCCGAAGTAAATGTGCTTGTTGATGATTCCTTGGAATGACTACGTGCTTTTGTGCTTTGCTTGAAAGTGGTTGCTATATGGATGTTGTGTTTGATTGCAAACTGTTCATTTTATTGATGTAAATGACCCCGTTGTAATTTGGGTCTAATTTTGGCTTGTATTGATTATAACCGGATGAACTCTTTATTTGGTTGTTTACTTTCGTCGTTTAATTAGTAGTTATCGTAGGCGTTTGAACCGCTAGGTGAAGAAGTAAATAATGTAACTCTACTTAATCTCACCTAGTGATCATGCACAAGCTAAAGGATAATAGGTACTTGCATGATAGGAAATTGACAAATAAACAGGACATAGTTATCATGTTAGGCTTATTAACCAAACGAGACTTTCAAGATAAACTAATAAGCATATCGGTTCATGACAAAATAGGAATCCTTAATGGAATTGGATTAATGATTGGAATAATTGAGGCGTTTAGAAATTTGGTCAAACTAAAAGGTCCTAACTACAGCCGTTATGCTACCGATTTTTTTGAAAAATCTTTTGGGGTTCTCGACCAATGTTAAGTGTTAAATCATAACAAATGATTAAGTATGTGAAATAGCGTAAATGATTTAGGTCATACCCTAGTCTAGCCTTTACAGGTTGGGTTGGGGCGTGACATGTCTTGCCCAAGGTGCCGTGGGATTCAGGAATAGGAATGTGATGGATTAGATTGTCGTCCTTTTCGAGGCTCGCGATGTATGATCCGGGACGGAAAAATAGCGCAAAAGAACAAAAGTGTCCCGAAACTAATGAAAATGTTAGATTTTGGGCTCTGAAAATAAGCGCAGCCAAGCAAGCTTTCTACCCCCGTCGTAGAGCTCGCGAAGAGCTTTCCAACCGTATGTTGTGCGCCGAGTAACGCCTTGCGGATCAAAAGTTATGGGCACCGGATCAACAGATACCTGGTCACAAGCTCCACGCCCTCTGTTTGCGGGCCCAGCTTCTACGTGAAGTGAAGTTGTCTTGCCCAAGGTGCCACGAGATTCGGTAATAGAAATGTGATGGATTAGGTTGTCGTCTTTTTCGCGGTCACGACGTTTGATTCGGGACAGAAAAACAGCGCAAAAGAAGAAAAGTGTCCCAAAACTTATGAAAACGTTTGATTTTGGGATCCGAAAACAGGTGCAGCCAAGCAGACTTGCTGCCCCCGTCGTAGAGCTCTAGGAGAGCTTTCCAACTGTATATTGTACGCCGTGTAACTCCTTACGGATCAAAAGTTATGGGCACCGGGGCGACGGATACCTTGTCGTAAGCCCCACGCCCTCTGTTTGCAGGCCCAGCCTCTACGTGAAGTGAAGTTGTCTTGCCCAAAGTGCCATGGGATTCGGTAATAGAAATGTGATGGATTAGGTTGTCGTCCTTTTCGCGGCTCACGACGTACGATCCGGGATGAAAAAACAGCGCAAAAGAAGAAAAATGTCCCAAAACTGATGAAAATGTTCGAATTTGGGCTCCGAAAATAGGCGCAGTCGAGCAGCCTTGGTGCCCCCGTCGTAGAGCTCTCAGAGAGATTTCCAACGGTATGCTGTGCGCCGCGTAACTCCTTACAGAGCAAACGTTATGGGCACCGGAGCGACGGATACCTGGTCATAAGCCCCATGCCCTCTGTTTGCGGGCCCAGCCTCTACATGAAGTAAATTTGTCTTGCCCACGGTGCCGTGGAATTCGATAATAGAATTGTGATGGATTAGGTTGTCGCCCTTTTTGCGGCTTACGACATACTATCCGGGACAGAAAAATAGCGCAAAAGAAGAAAAGTATCCAAAAACTTATGAAAATATTCGATTTTAGGCTTTGAAAACAGGCGCAGCCGAGCAGGCTTACTACCCCCGTCGTAGAGCTCTCGGAGAGCTTTTCAACGGTATACTGTGCGCTGCGTAACTCCTTACGGATCAAAAGTTATGGGCACCGGAGCGATGGATACCTAGTCACAAGCGTCACGCCCTCTGTTTGCAGGCCCAGCCTCTACGTGAAGTGAAGTTGTCTTGCCCAAGGTCCCATGGTATTCGGTAATAGAAATGTGATGGATTAGGATGTCGTCCTTTTCGCGGCTCACGACGTACGATCCAAAATGAAAAAACAGCGCAAAAGAAAAAAAAGTGTCTTAAAACTAATGAAAACGTTCAATTTTGGACTCCAAAAATAGGTGCAGTCGAGCAGGTTTGGTGCCCCTTTCGTAGAGCTCTCATAGAGCTTCCCAACGGTATACTGTGCGCCGCGTCACTCGTTACGGAACAAAAGTTATGGGTACAGGAGCGACGGATACCTGGTCATAAGCCCTACGCCCTCTGTTTGTGGGCCCCGCCTCTACGTGAAGTGAAGTTGTCTTGCCCAAGGTGTCGTGGGATTCGGTAATAAAAATGTGATGCATTAGGTTGTCGTCCTTTTTGCGGCTTATGACGTACGATCCGGGACGGAAAAACAGCGCAAAAGAAGAAAAGTGTCCCGAAACTTATGACAACATTCAATTTTGGGCTCCGAAAATAGGCGTAACCTAGCAGGCTAGGTGCCTCGATCGTAGATATCTCAGAGTGCTTTCCAACGGTATGCTGTGCGCCGCGTAACTCCTTACGAAGCAAAAGTTATGGGCACCGGAGCGATGGATACCTAGTCACAAGCCCCACGCCCTCTGTTTGCGGGCCCAGCCTCTACGTGAAGTGAAGTTGTCTTGCCCAAGGTCCCGTGGTATTCAGTAACAGAAATGTGATGGATTAGGCTGTCGTCCTTTTCGCGTCTCATAACGTACAATCCAGGACGAAAAAATAGTGCAAAAGAAGAAAAGTGTCTCAAAACTGATGAAAACGTTCAATTTTGGACTCCAAAAACAGGTTCAGCCGAGCAGGTTTGGTGCCCGCTTCATACAGCTCTTAGAGAGCTTTCCAACGGTATGCTGTGCACCGCGTAACTCGTTACGGAGCAAAAGTTATGGGTACCGGAGCGACGGATACCTGATCACAAGCCCCACGCCCTCTGTTAGCGGGCCCAGCCTGTACGTGAAGTGAAGCTGTCTTGCCTAAGGAGCCGTGGTATTCGGTAATAGAAATGTGATGGAATAGGATGTCGTCCTTTTCGCGGCTCACGACGTACGATCAGGGAAGGAAAAATAGCGTAAAAGAAGAAAAGTGTACTAAAACTTTTGAAAATGTTCGATTTTGGGCTCCGAAAATAGGCGCAGCCTAGCAGGCTACGTGCCCGCTTCATACAGCTCTTAGAGAGCTTTCCAACGGTATGCTGTGCGCCGCATAACTCTTTACGGATCAAAAGTTAAGGGCACCGGAGCAACGGATACCTGGTCACAAGCCCTACGCCCTCTATTTGCGGGCCCTGCCTCTACGTGAAGTGAAGTTGTCTTGCCCAAGATGCCGTGGGATTCGGTAATAGAAATGTGATGGATTAGGTTGTCGTCAATTTCGCGACTAACGACGTACAATCCGGGACGAAAAAACAGCGCAAAAGAAAAAAGTGTCCCATAACTTATGAAAATATTCAATTTTGGGCTCCGAAAATAGGCGCAGGCGAGCATGCTTGGTGCCCTCGTCGTAGAGCTCTTAGAGAGCTTTCCAACGGTATGTTGTGCGTCGCGTAACCCCTTACGGATCAAAAGTTATGGGCACCGGAGCAACGGATACTTGGTCACAAGCCCCACGCCCTCTGTTTGCGGGCCCAGCCTCTACGTGAAGTGAAGTTGTCTTATGCAAGGTGCTATGGGATTCGGTAATAGAAATGTGATGGATTAGGTTATCGTCCTTTTTGCGGTTCACGATGTACGATACGGAACGGAAAAAATGCGCAAAAGAAGAAAGGTATCCCGAAATTGATGAAAACGTTTGATTTTGGACTCTGAAAATAGGCGCAGTGGAGCAAGCTGGAATCCCCCATCGTAGAGGTCTCAGAGATCATTTCGACGGTATGCTGTGCGCCACGTAACTCTTTACGGATCAAAAGTTATGAGCACCGGAGCGACTGATACCTGGTAACAAGCCCCACGGCCTTCATTTGCAGGCCCAACCTCCACGTGAAGTGAAGTTGCCTTGCCCAAGGTTGTCACGCCCCAACCTGGCCTATAAGGTTAGACTAGGGTGTGATCTAAACGTTCAGGGCATGTCACATACTTAACCACTTATCGTTTTAGTCTAAACTCCAAAGTTTTCTGGAAAATCGGCAGCATAATGGCTGTAATTGGACTCTTTGGTTTGGCCTAATTCTCCAAACGCCTCAAATTTTTATAATCTCAAGTTTCATTTCCAACTAGGATTACTATTTAACATCAATTGAAATGCTTATTGGTTATCTCGATGTCTCGTTTGATTTATAACCTAGCATGATACTATGTCTCGTTTGTTTGTTTATCCTCGTTACAAAAGTACCTGTTTAAGATTGGATAGGTTCATTTACTTAGTCCTTAACTAATACATCATAACCTATGATAGATACTAGCGGTAATAATAGCAAAACGATCATAGTAGTGTCTAGTGTCTGTCTAGCAATATCAGTACAAACCAAAATTAGAGCCCAAATTACAACGGGGGTCTTTACATTACAACATCGAGCAACATAAAAGGAAATAGTCTTCAAGTAGTATAAAGTTCACAAGTAGCCACAATCACGCAAAGCACACAAACAGGCAATCACTCCAAGGATTCATCATTAGGCACACCGTCCTCGGGTACCTGTTCTGGATCTTCTTCACCTGAGATGATAAAAGAGGGTGAGTCCTTATGAACTCAGCGAGGAGGAATGAGAAATAGGTTTTGAAACTCATTTTCCGGTTCAACTTATGAAAATCCTTTTGCAAGCATGAATATAACAATAATATAAGTACAGGAACAGAAATACTAGTCTTTCCTCCCCGAGGTTCTCTAGGAACCAAGCGAGAGTACTTATACACATAGTAAAAATGATACAGTGAGCTTTTGCTCTCAGATCAGTTTCAGAATCAGTTGTTGCGGCCGACTTTAAATCATCCCCTTAACACGCCAGGTGGGTGTACTCCGAATGTACCCCGAAATCCTACGACCCAACTCTCCGAGGAAGTCTAGCCCTCAAGCGAGAGAGGGAATGGGACAGTGGTAGTCACGGGTGCACCGGCAAGCCCGATGCCGCCTGATGTGCGTGATCGCTACCACGCCGATAGGAAATGTTACAACCTTGTATGCAATGCACATTTATGACATTAACATATCACGTTAGGAGGACAACAAAGTAGGTTGCCTCCGGACAGTCATAAGATTGCACATTGACAAGTAAACAGGCAGGGCACGATAAAACATGTAATTTCACTTGAAAGGCATATAGAGTTATATGAACATTAAACGGGCAGCCATGTAACACATGTAAATCAAGCCATATAACTCATTACGAAATCCACGTGATCAAGTAATAAGATTATTCAACATGCAATAACATCTACATGGATTCGGGTGCAAGAAAAGCCTATTTGTCAACATGCAATGATCAAAATCACATTTGAGGTTATAAGGCATCTATGGGCAGCCTACTAAACATATAATTCCACACAATATCCAAATGATCAACACTTAGCAAAACTACCTAGTCATTAGGGTTTCCATTTCGTGCATATTCGTGCAATTTGAGCCTCAAACCAACTCAAAGTCAATCTCAAGCCATGCATCATTTAATTCAACTTCCTCAAACATTCAAAACAGTCCACACAACATCCCGAAGCTGCAATCCCAAGCATTTAATTCAACAAGAGGAGTCACAACAATTTTTCTAAGAATAACACTAAGTGAAACCCTTACTGCAATAGGCTGTATTCTAGAAATCATTAAGATAAGCAAAAAATCTCCAATTCCAGTGAATAAGATGTCAAATTAAAGCTTAAGAAGTTAACTAAAATCAGAAACAAACCTTGCATCATTTGGAGTTCGGGATCATTAGTTATAGCCGAAACAGTGGGATAGCACAAAACTGTCCAGATTTGCACACATTTCGATAATGGACGTTTTTGAGGTCCTTAGGGTCAGATTTAGCCTTAGTCCATTTCTGAAAAAAATGTCCAGAACTGAAAAATATAGCAGTACACCAAATTTTATGTATTTTAGATATCATTTACTAAGTCAAATCTGGTTCGTTCTACAAGGTCAGTGCATTTGCCAAAACCTGCTTCATTTTTCCAGATTTCCAGATTTGGACACATTTTAAAGAACTGCCATTTTGAGGACCTTAGAGTCAAAATTAGCTTTGGCCTACTTCTGCGAAAAGTGTTCAAAACTGTCCAAACTAGTCACCTACCAATTTTCATGCATTTTAAACATCATTTAGCTAGCTAAACTTACCTCTAAACAAACTGGTCAGAGAGCTGTCAACAATCCGACTTCACCTATCATCACTTTCAAGCCAAGATCTTGCCATGCATGGTTGCAAAAGCTTATGAACGAACATATAACTCAAGTACAGAAGCAAAGACATACTTTAATGAACATGCATGTGGATTTTTGAAGGATTTTCAAAAGGTTTTAGCCCTCACCTTAGCAAATCAACAAGAAGATGCACAAAACATGATGAAGCACAACTTTCTTCTTCTTCCTTGCTTAGCCAAGATACCACCCAATTTCTCTCTATTTTTCCTAGCTTAGTGGCCAAGCTCTTAGTACATGCATGTGGTTAGAACAAGAAGAAAAGAAATGGAACCTAGTAAACTCACCAAGGCCGAAAATGGTGACTCAAGGAACATACATGTGTGATTCTTGCATCCTAGCTAGCTTGGTTGAGTTCCTTTGCTTGTTGTTTGTCTTGATGCACCATAGGATGATGAAGATGAGCTAAAGGATGAAGAAACTCAGCCCAAAACCGAGATTGAGAGAGAAGAATGAGAGGGAGAGAGAGAAATGTGAGGAGAGTGAGAGAAATGAGAGAAAATAGAAGCTTTTGCAATTGTTGATGCAAATGTTGGCCTTGGGCATGCAAATATCAGATTTTGTGTAATCTTTTGAGCATCTTTTGAATTGTTTTAGCATGTGTGTAAGAGAATGTTGGGTATTTAGGGATTTTAGGTAGAATAGAATATAGGATATGTTTAGAGGTTTGTGAGATTTTGTCTTGTAGTGAGTTTAAAATATAATATTTAGGTGTTAGTGGATTTTGTAGAGATTTGAATTAGGATTATAATAATAGTTAGTGGTGTTTGTATGATTATTTTATAGTCTAGTGCTTTGTGTAGGATTCTTTCTTGATTAACGTGGTGGCACGGATTCCTAGGGCACAAATTACGAGGTAGACACGAACTATGAGGTAAGACACGAACTTCAAGGCTAATGCACGTACTTCAAGATAAATGCACAGATTTCAATGCAAATGCACTCAACCCTAGGTAAATGTACGTAAACCAATACAAGGCACGTAATTCAATGCAATGCACGCAAATCAAGGAACGACTCTATATCGAGATTAAGGTACGTAGTTCAAGGTTAGGGCACACGAAATGAGATAACACACGTACATCGAGGTCAGGGCACGTATATCTAAGTATCGCACATCAGTCGGGGATTACGGCACACTATTCTAGGTCAAGGCACATATGGCAAGGTATGCACGAAAACCAAGACATGACACGTAATCCAAGGTCGGTCATATAATTAGGGGTCTATGGCACGCAAATTGAGTTATGACGTGTTATTCGGGGTCGGGTCTCACAAAGGTGCCATGTGATTCGGTAATACAAATGTGATGGATTAGGTTGTCATCCTTTTTTAGGTTCACGACGTACGATCCGGGAAGGAAAAACAACGCAAAAGAAGAAAAGTGTCCCAAAACTTATAAAAATGTTCAATTTTGAGCTCCGAAAATAGGCTCAACCGAGCAGGCTAGGTGCCCCAATCATAGAGCTCTAAGAGTGCTTTCCAATGATATGCTGTGCACTGCATAACTCCTTATGGATCAAAAGTTATGGGTACCGGAGCGACGGATACCTGGTCACAAGCCCCACGCCCTCTGTTTGCAGGCCCAGCCTCTACGTGAAGTGAAGTTGTCTTGCCCAAGGTGCCGTGGGATTCGGTAATAGAAATGTGATGGATTAGGTTGCCGTCCTTTTCGCGGCTCACGACGTACGATCCGGTACTGAAAAACAGCGCAAAAGAAGAAAAGTGTCCCGAAACGTATGAAAACGTTCGATTTTGGGCTCCGAAAATAGGCACAATCAAGCAGGCTCAGTGCCCCAATCATAGAGCTCTCAGAGTGTTTTCCAACGGTATGCTGTGCGCCGCGTAACTCCTTACGTAGCGAAAGCTATGTGCAACGGAGCGACGGATACCTGGTCACAAGCTCCAAGCCCTCTATTTGCGGGCCCAGCCTCTACATGAAGTGAAGTTGTCTTGCCTAAGGTGTCGTGGGATTCGATAATAGAAATGTGATGGAATAGGATGTCGTCCTTTTTGCGGCTTACGACGTATGATCTGGGATGAAAAAATAGCGTAAAAGAAGAAAAGTGTCCTAAAACTTATAAAAATGTTCGATTTTGGGCTCCGAAAATAGGCGCAGCCGAGCAGGCTAGATGCCCTATTTGTACAGCTCTTAGAGAGCTTTCCAACGGTATGCTGTGCGCCGCGTAACTACTTACGGATCAAAAGTTAAGGGCACCGAAGCAATGGATACCTGGTCACAAGCCCTACGCCGTCTGTTTACGGGCCCAGCCTCTACGTGAAGTGAAGTTGTTTTGCACAAGGTGCCGTGGAATTTGGTAATAGAAATGTGATGGATTAGGTTGTCGTCCTTTTCACGGCTCACGATGTAAGATCCGTGACGGAAAAATAGTGCAAAAGAAGAAAAATATCCCACAACTTATGAAAATGTTCAATTTTAGGCTCCGAAAATAGGCGCATGCGAGCATGCTTGGTGCCCTCGTCGAAGAGCTCTCAGAGAGCTTTCCAACGGTATACTATACGCCGCGTAACTCCTTACGGATCAAAAGTTATGGGCACCGGAGCAACGGATACCTGGTCACAAGCCCCACGCCCTCTGTTTGCGGGCCCAGCCTCTACGTGAAGCGAAGTTGTCTTGCACAAGGTGCCGTGAGATTCGGTAATAAAAATGTGATGTATTAGGTTATCGTCCTTTTCGCGGCTCACGATATACGATATGGGACGAAAAAACTGCGCAAAAGAAGAAAAGTATCCCGAAACTGATGAAAACTTTCGATTTTGGGCTCTGAAAATAGGCGCAGCGGAGCAAGCTAGATTCCCACGTCGTAGATCTCTCGAAGAGCATTCCAACGGTATGCTGTGTGCCGCGTAACTCTTTACGGATCAAAAGTTATGAGCACCGGAGCGACGGATACCTGGTCATAAGCCCCACGCCCTCTGTTTGCAGGCCTAGCCACTACGTGAAGTGAAGTTGTCTTGCCCAAGGTGTCATGTGATTCGGTAATAGAAATGTAATGGATTAGATTGTCGTCCTTTTCGCGGTTCACGACGTACGATCCGGGAAGGAAAAATAGCACAAAAGAAGAAAAGTGTCCCAAAACTTATGAAAATGTTTGATTTTGGGTCTCGAAAATAGGCTCAACCGAGCAGGCTAGGTGCCCCGATTGTAGAGCTCTCAGAGTGCTTTCCAACGGTATGTTGTGCGCCGCGTAACTCCTTACGGATCAAAAGTTATGGGCACTAGTGCGACGGATACCTAGTCACAAGCCCCACGCCCTCTGTTTGCGGGCTCAACCTCTACGTGAAGTGAAGTTGTCTTGCCCAAGGTGCCATCTGATTCGGTAATAGAAATGTGATGGATTAGGTTGTCATCTTTTTCGCGGCTCACGACGTGCGATCCGGGACAGAAAAATAGCATAAAAGAAGAAAAGTGTACCAAAACTTATGAAAATGTTTGATTTTGGGCACCGAAAATAGGTGCAGCCAAGCAGGTTAGGTGCCCCCATCATAGAGCTCTCAGAGAGATTTCCAACGGTATGCTATGTGTCACGCCCCAACCCGACCTATAGAGGTTAGACTAGGGAGTGATCTAAACATTCAAGTCATTTCACGTACTTAATCGTTCATGAAGGTTAACACTTAACGTTTAGCCTAACTCCACAAATCTTCCGAAAAACCGGCAGCATAACGACATTAATTGGGCTCTTGAGTTTAGCCTAATTCTCTAAACGCCTCGAAACCTTCAATCTCAATTTCATTTCCAACTAAGATTACTATTTATCACCAATCGAATCACCTACTAGTTATCTTGAAGTCTCGTTTGATTAACAACCTAGCATGATGACTATGTCTCGTTTGTTTGTCAATACTTGTTACAAAAGTACCTGTTGATCTTAGCTTACCAATGAGAACCTGCTTAAGATTGGATAGATTCATTTTACTTAATCCTTTACCTGATACTTCTTAAGCCTGCGATAGATACTAGCCAGAAGCGATAGCAAGAAAAACGACCGTTGGAGTGTCTATCTAGTTATGATCAGTACAAGCCAAAAATTAGACCCCAAATTACAATGGGGGTCATTTACAATACAACAACAAACAACATAAGAAATAGTCTTCAAGTAACATATCGTTCACAAAATGGCCATAGTCAAGTAAGGCACGTAGGGCAAGTAATCATTCCAAGGGATCATCAAAAGGCATGTTGTCCTCGGGTACCTGTTCCTGGTCTTCTTCACTTGAGATGATAAAAGAGGGTGAGTCCTTATGAACTAAGCGAGGGGGAACAAGAAATAAGTTTTGAAACTCTTTTTCTGGTTTAACTTATGAAAAACCTCTTTTTCCAAGCATGATATGACATATATCACAAGTAAGTACATAATGTAATATAAGAGTAAAAGAACACAATTACCCGACTTTTCTTCCCGAGATCCTCTAGGAACCAAGCGAGAGTACTTATACACATAGTAAAAAGGATACGGTGAGCTTTTGCTCTCAGTTCATTTCCAGTATCAGTTGTTGCGGCCGACTTAAATCATCCTCTTATCATGCCAAATGGGTGTACTCCGGATGTACCCCGAAATCCTACGACCCAACTCTCCGAGGAAGTCTAGCCCCCAAGCGAGAGAGGGAATTGGACAATGGTAGTCACGGTTGTACTGGCAAGCCCGATGCCGCCTGGTGTGCATGAACGCTACCACGCCAGAATGAAAGGTTGCAACCTTGTATGCAATGCACATTTATGACATTTAATATATCACATTAGGAGGACAACAAAGTAGGTTGCCTCCGAGCAGTCATAAGATTGCACATTGACAAGTAAACACGCGAGATACGATATGACAGGTAATTTCACTTGTAAAGCACATGGAATTATATGAGTATTAAATGGGCAGCCATGTAACGCATGTAAATCAAGTCATATAACTCATTTCGAAGTTCACGTAATCAAATAATAAGGTCATACAACATGCAACGACGTCTACGTGGGACCGGGAGCAAGAAAGGCCTACTTGTCAACATGTAATCATCGGAACCACATTTAGGGCTATAAGGGCAACTACGGTCAGCCTACTAATCACATAATTAAACACGATATTCATAGGATCAACACTTAGCGAGTATTCCTAGTCATTAGGGTTTCAATTCATACTCACCCGTGCGATTAAGCCCTAAGTTGTCACGTAATTAAACTCAAGCCATGCATTGATTAATTAAAACACCCTCAAGCATTCAAAACAGTCCACACAACATCCAAGTGTCACAATCCCAAGAATTTAATACAACAAGAGAAGTTACAATACTTTTCAAAGCATATCACTAGATGAAAGCCTCACTGCAATAGTCTGTTTTCTCACAATCATTGAGACAAGCAAACAATCTCCAATTCCAGTGAACAAATTGTAAAATTAAAGCTTAAGGAGTGAACTAAATCCAGAAACAAATCTCGAATCATTTGGAGTTCGGGTTCAGGATTTATAGCCCAAAACCATGAGACTACGCAAAACTGTCTAGATTTGTACACATTTCAATACTTGTCGTTTATGAGGATCTTAGGGTCAGATTTAGCCTTAGTATATTTCTGACAAAAATGTTCAGAACCGAAAATTCTAGCAGCATACCAAATTTCATTCATTTTGGATATCATTTACTAAGTCAAAACCGGTTCGTTCTACAAGGACAGTGAATCTGCCAAAACCTGCTTCATTTTCCCAGATTTTCCAGATTTGGACACCTTTCAATGTTTTGCCATTTTGGGGACTTTAGAATCAAAATTAGCTTTTTCCTATTTCTATGAAAAATTCTCAGAACTGGCAAAACTAGTCACCTACCAATTTTCACACATTTTTAACATCATTCACCTGGTCAAAATTTCTTCGCACCAACAAGTCAGAAGACTATCCTATACGCGATTTCATCTATCATCACATTCTAGCCAAATATCTTGCCATGCATGTTTACAAAAGCTCATGTACACACATATATCACAAGTACAGAGGTAAAAATAGACATTTAAAGGCATGCATGTGGTTTTTAAAAGCTTTTCAAAGAAGTTTTAGCCCTCACCTTAGCAAGACAACAAAGAAGATGCACAAACTCTTGATGAAGCACAATGTCGACCTTTTTCCTTGCTTAGCTGAGAGACAACTTGAGATTCTCTAATTTCCTAGCTTAGTAACCATGTTCTTAGTATGTGCAAGTGGCTAGAACAAAAAGAAAAAGAAATAGGAGCTATTAAACTTACCCTAGCCAAAATGAACTTGCATGTGTGTTTTTTTTTTTTTTTTGCAATCTAGCTTGCTTGGTCGAGCTCCTTAGCAGCTTGCATGTCTTGAAGAACCTTAGGATAATGAACTCAAGCTATGGAGAGTAGAATTTCAGCCAAGGCCGAGAGAGAGAGAAGAAATGAGAGAAAGAATGAGAGAAAGAATGAGAGAAAGAGAGAAAATGAGAGAAAGAATGAAAAGCTTGAGGAGTTGATGCATGTGTCGGCCTAGGGCCTTGAGAATTCTGAATTTGTGTCTTCAAGGAACATAATTTGAATCATCCTAGCATGGGCATTTGATTGTGTCGAGATTGGGGTGCATTGGGTAGGGTTTTGAGCCTTTTTTTTGTTTTGTGTCATAACTTGTCATAGAATGTCTAGGAATGTTAATAAATTATGCAATGCTAGTTCAATATGCAAATAGTGGTCGGCCAAGCTTGTGCAAGAATCTGAATTTTTGACTTGGTTGAGCAATATAATATTATGTGTTTGGGATGTGCAAAAGAATAAGGAATAAAGAATAAAGAATGCTTAGCTTTTGGTGCAATTTCGTCTTCTAATGAGTTAAATTAGCAATTTAATATTAGTTAGTGGAGTTTGTAGGATTAATTAATGATCTAGTGCTTCGTGTAAGATGCCTTCTTGATTAGCGTGTGGGCACCCTTACCTAGGTCTATGGCACACACTACGAGATAAGGTACGAACTACGAGACGAATGCACGTTTCCTAAGTAAATGCACGCAACCCTAAATGTATGCACGTAATTCAATGCAAGGCACACAAAATAAAACACGACTCTTAAACCTAGGTCAAGGCACACAAATCTAGGTTAGGGCCTCACATCCTCCCCTCCTTAAAAGAATTTCGTCCCGAAATTCAATATCATCTTTGAAATAATGCTGGATACTGTTGCTCCATCTGGTCTCGCCTTTCCCACGTTGCTTCTTCAACTCATGATGATCCCACAACACTTTCACCATCGGTATAGATTTGTTGCGCAATTCTCGATCTTGCTGGTCTAGGATCCGAATGGTTTTCTCTTCATAAGACAAGTTCTCCCGAAGCTGCAACGGCTCTGGTTCCAAGATATGCAATGGATCAGGATGATACTTCCGTAGCATTGAAACATGAAAGACGTCGTGAATATTGGAGAGGTTTTGGGGTAGTTCCAGGCGATACGCCAATTTGCCAACCTTCTTAACTATCTCAAATGGTCCTACAAACTTTGGGCTTAACTTTCCACCCTTGCCGTGTTTAATCAGTCCCCTCCGAGGTGATATCTTCAAGAACACCTTGTCGCTGACCTCAAACTCTAGACTCCATCTCCGTCAGTCTACATAACTTTTCTGGCTGCTTTGGGCGGTAAGCATCCGTTTCTGGATGAGGTGGACATTATCAACAGTCTTCATAAGTTCAGGTAGAAGGGTCGGGTCAAAAGTCTTCGTCTCACCTACTTCATCCCAGTACATTGGGGATCGACACTTACGTCCATACAATGCCTCAAATGGGGCCATCCCGATAGTGGCTTGATAACTGTTATTATAAGCAAACTCCATTAGAGACAGATATTTCTCCCAACCTTTTTAGAAATCTAAAACACACGCCCTCAGCATATCCTCCAGAATATGAATAGTTCTCTCAGATTGTCCATCAGTCTGAGGGTGATAAGCCGTGCTGAAACTCAACTTCATTCCCAAAGCTTCTTGCAATCTCTTCCAAAATCGGGAAGTAAAACGAGGATCCCTATCCGATACAATACTCACAGGCATCCCATGCAATCTCTTCCAAAATCGGGAAGTAAAACGAGGATCCCTATCCGATACAATACTCACAGGCATCCCATGCAATCTTACAATATCCGCCACATACATATCTTCCAATTTCTCAGGACTATCCTCCTTGTTCATCGGTAAGAAGTGTGCTGACTTAGTCAGTCTATCCACTATGACCCAAACGGCGTCATGACCCTTTTGTGACCTGGGTAGGTCCATGACAAAGTCCATAGTTATATGTTCCCATTTCCATTGAAGAATCTCCAACGGCTGAAGTAAACCTGCTGGTCTTTGATGTTCTGCTTTGACTCTCTGGCAAGTCAAACACCATGCCACAAACTCTGCAATCTCTCTCTTCTTGTTATTCCACCAATAGTATTGCTTTAAATCCAAGTACATGTTTGTTCCGCCGGGGTGAATAGTATATCTTGAATTATGGGCTTCTTCAAGAATCTTCTTTTTCAGCTCTAGCTCATTAGGAACACAAATCCGATCCCTAAACCTCCAAATACCATCATCATGAAACTTAAAATCTGTGTTGCTTTCTTTAATCTTCTGAAACTGTTGGTCCTTCTGTTGAGCCTCTCGCAATTCAGACAACAAGGTCGATTGAACTTATGTGGTGGCAAATAGTAACCCTTTTTGAGTCAATTGTGGTTTCCACAAGAATGCTTCCTCTAACAACTCCTGCACCTTAACTTCCAGTTTTGCCATGCTCGCTTTCCGACTTAAGGCATCTGCAACTACATTTGCTTTACCAGGCACATAATTGATTGTGCAGTTATAATCATCCAAAAGCTCCATCCACCGCCTTTGCCTCATGTTCAACTCCTTTTGTGAGAACAAGTATTTCAAGCACTTGTGATCAGTAAACACCTCGAACTTGTTACCCCACAGATAGTGCCTCCATTTCTTGAGTGCAAACACAATAGCCGCTAACTCCAAATCATGCGTCGGGTAATTCAATTCATACGGCTTCGGTTTCCTAGAAGCATACGCAATCACTCTACCATTTTGCATCAACACACAACCCAGTCCTTCCTTCGAAGCATCGCTATAGATTACAAAACCTTGACTCTTTTCAGGCAATGCAAGAACATGTGCAGTAGTCAATCTCTTCTTCAATTCTTGGAAGCTGTTCTCACACTTGTCATCCCACATGAACTTCGTTTTCTTTTGAGTGAGCTTTGTAAGCGGTCCTGCAATCTTTGAGAAATCCTTCACGAACCTCCGATAATTACCGGCTAGACCAAGAAAACTCTGAACCTCCGTAACATTTTCCAACTTCTTCCAAGACATCACCGCTTCTATCTTTGCTGGATCTACCGCTATTCCCTCTTGGGATATCATATGCCCCAAAAATGCAATCTGCTGCAACCAAAATTTGCATTTGTTAAACTTTGCATACAATTGATGCTCTCAAAGTTTCTGCAGTACCAATCGCAGATGTTGTTCATGTTCAATCTCGGATTTCGAGTATACCAAAATATCATCAATAAAGATCACCACAAATTGGTCCAAGTAGGGTTGAAACACCTTGTGCATCAGGTCCATAAAAGCTGCAGGGGCATTAGTTAGCCCAAATGGCATCACCACATATTCATAATGCCCATATCTCGTCCTAAAAGCCATTTTAGTCACGTCCTCCTTTTTGATCCACAACTGATAGTACCCTTGCCTCAAGTCGAGCTTCGAATACACTTTGGCTCCCTGAAGTTGATCAAACAACTCGTCGATCAGTGGAAGTGGGTATTTATTCTTGACAGTCACTTGGTTCAATCCTCGGTAATCGATGCATAGCCTCAACGCTCCGTCTTTCTTCCTTACAAATAGGACTGGTGTACCCCACGGAGAAGAACTTGGTTGAACAAACCCCTTCTTCAACAATCCTTGCAATTGGTCCTTCAATTCTTGTAGCTCGACTGGTGCCATACGATAGGGAGCTTTAGATATTGGCTGGGTGCCAGGCAGTAATTCTATAATGAACTCGATCTCCCGATTTGGGGGTAAACCGGGCAATTCTTCAGGAAACACATCCGCATAATCTTTAATCACTGGCATCTCCTCCAACTTAGCTTTGTCCGACGGCTTGTTGATGAGGTAAGCTAAGTATCCACTACATCCTTTCCTCAAGGACTTCACTGCTTTTGTAGATGAAATGATGGAACTCCCAGTGAAGTCTCTTCGACCCATTACCACCAATATTGGTTGACCAGGTATTTGAAATGTTACAATCTTCGTCCGGCAATCTAGTTGGGCATGATGCTTTGCCAACCAGTCCATCCCTAAAATGACTTCATAGTCTCGAAAGGGTAATACAATAAGATTGGTTGAGAATTCCCTATATTTAATTTGGATTTTACATGTTTTACAAGCTGAGCTAGTAACAAGTTTAGAACCCATCGGAGTACCAACTTCTACTTCGTAAGACAAACATACAACTCGTAGTTTCACACGTTGCACACATAGGGAGTAATAAATGAATGAGTAGCACCCTAACAGGTTGATTCAGTATCAAGAATGTACCTTCAACAACAGCGGTTTCCTCTGGAAGCTCCTCGCACTCAATAGCGTAAGCTCGGGCCTGAACTCTAGTGTCACGCCCCGACCCGACCCCGCAAAAGGCCAAGCCCGGACCCGACACACGGACGGAGTCTCCTCTGTACCGCGGACGATCCGAAAACCCTAAAATCAATATAATACTTGCGAAAGCCATATAATAATCAAAACAAACCAACTTTCTTTAAAAACATACATTTCTTATTATCCAACTTTTCAAACCAAAATGATATGCTACTACACAAGTACTTATGCCACTAATCAATTCCATTAGCATGCATTTTCTTACTAGTCACAAGAGTATAAGTTACAACTTTACATTCTTCCAACTTATACAACATAAGACCGTAGAGGCCTCAAACTAGAAAATACATACAAGGCCACAAGCCTCAAAATTAAACGACATCCAAGCAATATACATATCATGCAAGGCTCGCACAAAAATCTGGCAACCAACCACCAGCAAAGCAAAGAAGTGCAATCACGGGAACACCTCCACCTGTTCCTCCTCCTCAATTACCTCGAGAGGGTCTGCTTCAACTACTCTTGTAAAAATATGGTATAGAAAGGAATGAGCAAAAACTATTGCTCAGCGAGGGCAATTGGTCTCAAGGACGGAGATGAGAGGAGTATGCAATGCAATTAGCCAAGCAATGTATACATATATCATACAGAGATATAATAAAGCCATCAACAAAGCAAGGCAAGCATTAAAGCTATAAACACTCATTCAAAGGATACGATACTCTTTTCACAAGCAACCCTCAAACACGAATTCGATGACGACGCGCCGGCCCAAACCACCTTATAACACCAATTTGGAATACCCCGAAAGTATCCATCAACCTACGACCCAAATCTCCCTGGGAGGCAACCCAAGCGAGAAAGGGAATAGCAGCGGAGCTAGAGCAACCAACACTGGCAACCCAAGGCTACCAAGAGAGGCCCATCAGTCACGCGCGAGACACTATGCAATGCAAGACTCGATACAAGGCGATAAACAAGCGATAAAGCCACACGTGGGAGAATAACAAAGTAGGTTACTCTCGCACGCAATAGCAGCAATTGATAAGCAATTCAATCCAAAACAACTTAAACAAGTATTTCAAGTAATTCTAAGCATTCTATAGGCATAAAGACAAGAAAACACACAAAAACACAAATCGGCCCCAACTATCAAAACGCTACCATTTCCAAACGAGCCACGAGTTCTAGAAACCGACTTCGCCAACCCTCCTAGGTCACCATAAGGCACGTCTAAAGACCCCGAAACCTTACTTTACCCTAGAACTCGCGCAAAGCCCTGATTTCCCCCTTTCTCATTTAAACTACAACTATAACAACCAAACACCCAACCAACGCCATAATCGCACCAAAAGTGCTTCCATGGCTTCCCGAAGCAATGCCAACACGCAAAACGACAAAACGCTAAAGTCGACCAAAATGACCCCGACTTTCCCAAAGGCATAATTCTCGTTTTTTCCACTACGGAAACCACACATTTTAGCATTCTAGCGTACCTAGCACATTTCTACATCAACATAAAGCATAATAGCGCAACTTCAACGTTTCGAGGTTTTACTATTCATAAAACACTATTCAATTGACAATTTAATTTGCAATCACAACATTTAACCGCAGAAAATATTACAAAGCTATAAATACATGTTCTACAAATGCCAAAGAACATTCTAGAAGCATCAAATCGCTTTAAATAACGATCTACGGACAAATCTCAAAATTGGCAAAGTTAACATACATAACGTATATATGCGCAAATAACATGCTTCCCTCACCTCAGGTACTCCCAGTCGCTAGGAAAACAACGCTAGTTGCCTCAGAAATCACCCCGCACGAGCTCACGCGAAGATTGAATGATTGGAAGTTGAAAGGTTTTTTTTTTCTCTCTTCAAAGCTCTCGGCCTTCTCCTCTGTTTTCAGCTGCAATTTCTTTTTTTTTTATTTTGCTTAGTTTTAGCTTATAAGGTGTTAAATGGTCAAAGGGTCAATGGTCCAAGGTCAAACTACTTAAAACTTGGTCAAAGAGCCTTATTTTGTGCATTTTAAAGCCATTTTAGCTAAGGTAAGATTAATTATAGCTAGCAACAATTAAAATATAAAATTTAAGTAATCTAAATACTAGTTTCACTATTTGCTGAGGACTAGAAATCGTTCTCTAGCTATCGCTCCTTAAATGCAATGCACGTTGCGACGGCGAAAAAGTAACAATTAATTCACAAAGAATTTAAGGAAATAAAATTTTCAAAATAATAAACAAGGAATTTTCACATTCCGGGCTCGGGTATTACACCCTCTCCTCCTTAAAACAATTGCGCCTACGCAATTCCTACCTGGTCAACAAACAACTCCGGATACTGATCCCGAACCTGGTCCTCTCTTTCCCAAGTTGCTTCCTCAAACCCATGATGATTCCACAGAACCTTTACTAACGGAATACTTTTTCTGCGAAGCTCCTGAATCTTCCGATCCATAATTCTAATCGGTTTCTCTTCATAAGACAACTTTTCTTCAATCTGCAAAGGCTCTGGTTCAAGTACATGTGAAGGGTCTGGATGGTACTTCTTCAGCATAGACACATGGAACACATCGTGTAGTCTCGACAAGCTCGGAGGCAAAGCTAATCGATAAGCCAAAGGACCTACCTTTTCGGTGATCTCATACGGACCCACATACCTGGGACTAAGCTTCCCGCTCTTACCGTGCCGAATCAATCCCTTCCGTGGAGAAATATAAAGAAACACCCAATCTCCCAAATCAAACTCAAGATCCCGACGGTGCTTATCCGCATAACTCTTCTGACGACTCTAAGCTGTAAGCATACGCTGGCGAATAAGGTGAACATTATCTACCATCTTAATCATCTCAGGTAACACAGTCGGATCAACTGTTCTCATCTCTCCAACCTCTTCCCAATATAACGGGGATCTGCATTTCCGACCATACAACGCCTCGTAGGGAGCCATACCTATAGTAGATTGATAACTATTGTTGTAGGCGAACTCCGCTAAAGGCAAAAACTTCTCCCAATTCTTCCCAAAGTCAAGCACACATGCTCGAAGCATGTCTTCCAAGATCCTGATAGTTCTCTCAGACTGGCCATCAGTTTGCGGATGATATGCAGTACTGAAGCTCAACTTAGTTCCCATGGCCTCTTGCAACTTTTGCCAAAAACGAGATCTGAATCTGGGATCCCTATCTGACACTATACTCTGTGGCACACCATGCAATCTCACAATATTAGCAACATAAAGTTCAGCTAACTTATCAAGGCTATCCTGTTTGTTCACGGGAATAAAATGCGTAACTTTAGTCAAGCGGTCCACAACAACCCAAACAGAATCACATCCTCTCAGAGATCTAGGAAGATCGGTCACAAGGTCCATTGTAATATGTACCCACTTCCATTGCGGAATCGACAACGGCTGTAGAAGTCCGGCTGGCCTCTGATGCTCAACTTTAACCCTCTGACAAGTCAAACATCTGGATACAAACCCAGCAATCTCCCTCTTCATATTGTTCCACCAGAAGTGTTGTTTCAAATCTCTATACATTTTTGTACTGCCCGGGTGAATCGTATACCTCGAATTATGTGCCTCGAACAGGATCTCATTCTTCAAAGTCGGATCATCAGGAACACATACTCTTTCCCTGAATCTGAAAATGCCATCTGCATGTAATTTAAACTCCGACTCTCCCCCTTTTGATTTTTCTTGGATCTTCAAGATGTGAGGATCAGTCTTCTGAGCCTCTCTGATCTGTGCTAGCAACCCTGACTGAATCTGTAAACTAGCAAATCGAATCCCTACCTCAGTAGCTTCTGGCTTCCATGAACAAATTTCTTCCAAAGTCTCCCAGTCCTTGATAATCAAGCTTGCAACAGTAGCCTTTCGGCTCAAAGCATCAGCAACAACATTTGCCTTACTTGGCACATAGTTAATAGAACAGTTATAACCACCCAATAGCTCTAGCCATCTCCGCTGCCTCATATTTAGATCCTTCTGTGAAAACAAATACTTGAGACTCTTGTGGTCAGTAAATATTTCAAATCTGCAACCCCACAAGTAATGACGCCACTTCTTCAATGCAAACACAACCGCAGCTAACTCAAGATCATGTGTAGGGTAATTAACTTCATAAGGTTTCAATTTCCTAGAAGCATAGGCAATCACCTTACCATTTTGCATTAAAACACAGCCCAATCCTTCCTTAGATGTATCACTGTAGACAACGAAGTTCTCTGTTCCCTCAGGTAAAGCTAGTATAGGAGCTGTAGTTAGTCTCTTCTTCAATTCTTGGAAACTGGATTCACACTTGGCATCCCAATTGTAAGCAACTTTCTTTCGAGTCAACTGGCTTAAAGGCCCAGAAATTTTGGAAAAGTCTTTAACAAATCTCCGGTAGTAACCTGCCAATCCAAGAAAACTCTGAATCTCTAACACCGTCTCAGGTCTCTTCCAAGATGAAACAACTTCAATCTTAGCTGGGTCCACTGAAATTCCTCGATCTGAAATGATATGGCCTAGAAAAGATATCTGGTTCAACCAGAACTCACACTTGCTGAATTTAGCAAAAAGCTTGTTTTCCTGCAAAGTCTGTAGCACAATCTTCAAGTGTTGCTCATGTTCAACCTCGTTCTTCGAATACACTAAAATGTCGTCAATAAAGATCACGACAAACTGATCAAGGTAAGGTCGGAAAACCCTCTGCATCAAGTCCATGAATGCGGCTGGTGCATTCGTCAAACCAAACGGCAAAACAACAAATTCATAGTGGCCATATCTAGTCCTGAATGCCGTCTTTGGTATATCGTCACTCCGAATCCTAAGTTGATAGTAACCCTGCCTCAAGTCAAATTTGGAGTAAACACTCGCACCTTGCAACTGGTCAAACAATTCTTCAATCAACGGCAAGGGGTATTTGTTCTTAATCGTGACTTGATTAAGTCCCCTGTAATCAATACATAACCGTAGCGTGCCGTCTTTCTTTCTCACAAACAACACAGGTGCGCCCCACGACAAAGAACTAGGTTGTATAAACCCTTTCTCAAGCAAGTTCTGAAGCTTAATTTTTAACTCCTGAAGTTCAGCCGATGCCATTCTATAAGGACTCCTAGAAATTGGTGCAGTGCCTGGCACAAGATCAATCACGAACTCAATCTCCCTATCCGGTGGTAAACCCGGTAATTCATCAGGAAAGACACCAGGAAAGTCTCTAACAATCGGAACCTCATTCAAACTCAACTTATCAGTAGGCTAATTGATCAAATAGGCTAAGTAAGCTTCACAACCCCTATTCAACAACTTAGAAGTCTTGATCGCTGATAAAAGTGGAATGCGGGCAGCCCTGCAGTTCCCAACAATCTCTAGTACCGGTAGGTCAGGAACCTTAAGATAAACGACCTTTGTTCTACAATCCAACTGAGCATAATACTTTCCCAACCAGTCCATTCTCAAAATGATTTCATAGTCACGGAATGGCAATATAATTAAATCAGCAAGAAATTTACGGTTCTCAATACATATATCACAGGATTTGCAAATAGACTCAGTAACAAATTTTTCACCCAAAGGAGTACTAACTTCAACTTCATGAGGCAATTTATCAATGCAAACATTCACAGATCGTGCACATGCAGGAGTTATAAACAAATGTGTAGCTCCGGGATCAATCAAAACTTTAACTGGCTGAGTATTGAGAAGAAAGGTACCTTCCACTATAGCTGTTGTATCGGGTAGCTCCTCTGCGTCCAGTGCAAAGACCCTAGCCTGAACCCTCTGCGCTGGACGTGCACCTGCTGCCCTATTCTGAACACCTTGGCCTCCACCACGGCCCTGAACATTGTTATACTTAGGGCAATCTCTTACCCTATGATCATCACTGCCACAACCCGTACATTTACCACTCTTCCTCCAGCAGTTAGTCTCAATATGCCCTGACCGATTACAATAATTACACTGCTGATTTTGCCTAACTGCAGTGTTTCCCGTAGGTGCTGGGGCTCTGGCAGGGGTAGGAACTGTACCTCCCTGCTGAGGTCTAGTCACAGCTGGCCTAGCCTGATACTGCTGCTGTGGCTGATACGGACGCTGCTGAGGAACCTGTGTAGAAGACTGATACTGCCTCGGCTGACTCTGGCTGCTCTGGCCCAAATACTGCTTCTTACTCGGCTGACTGCTCTCAGCTATCATCTCAGCCTTCCGTTTCTTAAACTTCGAGGCTGCCTGAAATGCCTCGGGAAAAGTAGTGTAGGTCTGCCCAGTCAAATGCAACTGAATGTCCATTCTCAGCCCACGGACAAACCTATGAATCATCCTCCTAGCCGGCCGTACCAACTCGGGCATATACCTCGACAGGCTAACAAACCTAGCCTCGTACTGTGCAACAGTCATATTTCCCTGCTTCAGGGCCACAAACTCATCTTCCCTCCTTTCCATAGCCATCTCGGGAGTATACTTATCCCGAAACTCACTTACAAAATCATCCCATAAGTGTGGAACATCCTCACAATCCCACCTCAACCTGACAGTATTCCACCACTGCTCTGCATCACCCTCAAATAAGAATGACGCATAGTCTATTCTTGCCTCATCAGTATACCTCAACGCGGTGAAAATCTTCTCAACTCGATTAATCCATCTCTCGGCCGCCTCATCATCCGGCTCCCCGAAGAACTTTCCCGGCTCGTGCCTCAGAAATTTCTCTAACTTATTGTTCTCAACTCTGTACCCCTGTCCACCAGGATTAGCTTGATTTCCCTGGGGATTATTCCGGTCCTGCCTCTGCTCATGCAGCACCTGTGTAATCCGGTCTACTGCAGTAGTCATGGTAGCCATAAACTGCTCAGGCAACGGCTGCTGACCCTGTTCTGCTGCCTCTTCATCTGATCCTATAATTTGAGTACCACGACGTGGCGGCATAGTAGCAATTTCACAATAGTTGGCAACATTTAAAAGCAGTTTATAGACAGAAATATAGCACATAAGATTAGATAACACTCAAGTCATTGACAATCCAATATTCTATCACACAATTCGCATAAGACAAGTTCAACTTGCCAAACTATTTCACTTAAACACATAAACATTCCAAGTTCACAAAGTCATGCTATAACATTTTCTTTTCACTTAGCAATCATACATAAACACTTTAGCATTTTAGACTTTTACCCCACAGACCGAGAATCATATCCCGGCTCATGCAAGACTATCATGCTCTGATACCACCTAAAGATGTCACGCCCCGACCCGACCCTGCAAAAGGCCAAGCCCGGACTCGACACACGGACGGAGTCTCCTCTGTACCGCGGACGATCCGAAAACCCTAAAATCAATATAATACTTGCGAAAGCCATATAATAATCAAAACAAACCAACTTTCTTTAAAAACATACATTTCTTATTATCCAACTTTCCAAACCAAAATGATATGCATACTACACAAGTACTTATGCCACTAATCAATTCCATTAGCATGCATTTTCTTACTAGTCACAAGAGTATAAGTTACAACTTTACATTCTTCCAACTTATACAACATAAGACCGTAGAGGCCTCAAACTAGAAAATACATACAAGGCCACAAGCCTCAAAATTAAACGACATCCAAGCAATATACATATCATGCAAGGCTCGCACAAAAATCTGGCAACCAACCACCAGCAAAGCAAAGAAGTGCAATCACGGGAACACCTCCACCTGTTCCTCCTCCTCAATTACCTCGAGAGGGTCTGCTTCAACTACTCCTGTAAAAATATGGTATAGAAAGGAATGAGCAAAAACTATTGCTCAGCGAGGGCAATTGGTCTCAAGGACGGAGATGAGAGGAGTATGCAATGCAATTAGCCAAGCAATGTATACATATATATCATACAGAGATATAATAAAGCCATCAACAAAGCAAGGCAAGCATTAAAGCTATAAACACTCATTCAAAGGATACGATACTCTTTTCACGAGCAACCCTCAAACATGAATTCGATGACGACACGATGGCCCAAACCACCTTATAACACCATTTTGGAATACCCCGGAAGTATCCATCAACCTACGACCCAAATCTCCCTGGGAGGCAACCCAAGCGAGAAAGGGAATAGCAGCGGAGCTAGAGCAACCAACACTGGCAACCCAAGGCTACCCAGAGAGGCCCATCACTCACACGCGAGACACTATGCAATGCAAGACTCGATACAAGGCGATAAACAAGCGATAAAGCCACACGTGGGAGAATAACAAAGTGGGTTACTGTCGCACGCAATAGCAGCAATTGATAAGCAATTCAATCCAAAACAACTCAAACAAGTATTTCAAGTAATTCTAAGCATTCTATAGGCATAAAGACAAGAAAACACACAAAAACACAAATCGGCCCCAACTATCAAAACGCTACCATTTCCAAACGAGCCACGAGTTCTGGAAACCGACTTCGCCAACCCTCCTAGGTCACCATAAGGCACGTCTAAAGACCCTGAAACCTTACTTTACCCTAGAACTCGCGCAAAGCCCCGATTTGCCCCTTTCTCGTTTGAACTACAACTATAACAACCAAACACCCAACCAACGCCATAATCGCAACAAAAGTGCTTCCATGGCTTCCCGAAGCAATGTCAACACGCAAAACGAGAAAACGCTAAAGTCGACCAAAACAACCCCGACTTTCCCAAAGGCATAATTCTCATTTTTTCCACTACGCAACCCAAACAAACCACACATTTTAGCATTCTAGCGTACCTAGCACATTTCTACATCAACAGAAAGCATAACAGCGCAACTTCAACGTTTTGAGGTTTTACTATTCACAAAACACTATTCAATTGACAATTTAATTTGCAATCACAACATTTAAAGAAAATATTACAAAGCTATAAATACATGTTCTACAAATGCCAAAGAACATTCTAGAAGCATCAAATCGCTTTAAATAACGATCTACGGACAAATCTCAAAATTGACAAAGTTAACATACATAACGTATAAATGCGCAAATAACATGCTTCCCTCACCTCAGGGACTCCTAGTCGCTAGGAAAACAACGCTAGTTGCCTCGGAAATCACCCCGCACGAGCTCACGCGAAGATTGAATGATTGGAAGTTGAAAGTTTTTTTTTTCTCTCTTCAAAGCTCTCGGCCTTCTCCTCTGTTTTCAGCTGCAATTTCTTTTTTTTATTTTGCTTAGTTTTAGCTTATAAGGTGTTAAATGGTCAAAGGGTCAAAGGTCCAATGTCAAACTACTTAAAACTTGGTCAAAGAGCCTTATTTTGTGCATTTTAAAGCCATTTTAGCTAAGGTAAGATTAATTATAGCTAGCAACAATTAAAATATAAAATTTAAGTCATCTAAATACTAGTTTCACTATTTGCTGAGGACTAGAAATCGTTCTCTAGCTATCGCTCCTTAAATGCAATGCACGTTGCGACGACGAGAAAGTAACAATTAATTCACAAAGAATTTAAAGAAATAAAATTTTCAAAATAATAAACAAGGAATTTTCACATTCCGGGCTTGGGTATTACATCTAGGAACTGGAGTCTTGCCTCTACCAGCTGGTTTAACTTGATTTTGTCCTCCTTGCCATTTAGGCCAATCCTTGATCTGATTCTGATCACTGCCACACCACACACATCGTCCTAACTTCTTCCAGCACTGGGCCTCGGTATGACCCTTATTGTCACAGTAAGAACAGTTGATAGACTGAGTAGCAGGTGAACTACCTGTGGATCCGCGGGTAGAAGAGGCTGATGGTGCTTTAGTCGGGCCACGGTTATTAACTGGTCTGTTCTGGCTCTGGCCCTGACTGCGACTCTGAGTCTGGAATTTACTCTGTTGACCTGGAGGCTGATATGGTTTCTTGTTCGGCTGGCTTGAACCGGCTCTATCAAGTTTCCTCTTCTCAACTCGGGAAGCAGCCTCAAGGAGAGCAGAATAGGTAGCAAAGTCATGCGAAGCCAACTAGTCCTGAATTTTTGGCTTCAACCCATTCATAAATTTCCACATCTTCGCCTCAGGGGTACTGACCATGTATTAAGCATAACGGGATAGTCGGTCAAAACGAGCCTCATACTGGGCCACTGTCATGTTACCCTGGTTCAAGTGCATGAATTCCTCAATCCGCCTCTGCCTGGAAACTGCAGGTACGTATTTCTCCTTGAATGCCTTAACGAAATTACCCCACAAGCGAGGTGTATGATCAGTTTCCCAAAGTGCCTCCACAGTGTGCCACCAATGCTCAGCATCCCCGTGCAACAGAAACACAGCGAACTCCATCTTTTCTTCATCAGTATAGTCAAGTGGCCTGAAAATCCTCTCGATCTCAGATAGCCAAGCCTCTGCCTTTTCATCGTCAGCTTCCCCGTGGAATTTGGACGGGCGAAAGTCAAGGAACTCCCGCATTCTATTATTTCTCCCATGGTTACCATCATTCCTGTTGTTGTTGGTGTTTGCTTCACGTGCATCTTGACGTTCCATCACTCGCAACACGTGATCCATGGCATTCGCCATCATGTTAAACATAGCCATGCCAGGATTAGTTTGATGAGCATCTTCGGTCTCTTGGGGCTCACCGCTCCTATTAGTAGTGCGGATACTAGGGCCAGCAATCTATAGGCACAGATTACGATGCACAATTTATTGGAATACGACAAACAAGAATCTAATGCATAAGATATGCAACATATAATTTTATATAGATACACAATTCTAAAAACAGTTTGAGACATATTAATCACATAAGCACATAGAGACAGAGAAGGCACAATTGATATTGTCACACAATAACACATATAAACAAGTCATCTTAATTACCTTAGGGCTTCTACCCATGGTCTGAGAGTTAAACCCGGCTTAAGCAATCTAAGCTCTGATACCATTTCTCTAAGGTGTCACGCCCCAACCCGACCTATAGAGGTTAGACTAGGGAGTGATCTAAACATTCAAGTCATTTCACGTACTTAATCTGTCACGCCCCGACCCGACCCCGCAAAAGGCCAAGCCCGGACCCGACACACGGACGGAGTCTCCTCTATACCGCGGACGATCCAAAAACCCTAAAATCAATATAATACTTGTGAAAGCTATATAATAATCAAAACAAGCCATCTTTCTTTACAACATACATTTCTTATTAACCAACTTTCCAAACCAAAAATGCCATGCATACTACACAGGTATTTATGCCACTAAACCATTAGCTATTAGCATGCATTTCTTCACTAGTCATCACAGTATAAGTTTACAATTTTACAAACTTTAATCCATTACAACATAAGACCATTAAAGGTCTCAAAATAGGAAAATACATACAAGGCTACAAGCCTCAAAATTAAGCGACATTCACGCAATATACATAACAAGCAAGGTTTGCACAAAACTGGTAACCAACCACCAGCAAAGCAGGGAAGTGCTATCACGGAAACACCTCCACCTGCTCCTCCTCCTCTATTACCTCGAGAGGGTCTGCTTCAACTACTCCTATAAAAAACATGGTATAGAAAGGAATGAGCAAAAACTATTGCTTAGCAAGGGCAATTGGTCTCAAGGACGGAAATGAGAGGAGTATGCAATGCAATTAGCCAAGCAATACATACAAATCATATAATGATACAACCAAAGCCAACAATAAAGCAAGGCAAGTATTTAAAGCTGCAAACACTCATTCAAAGGATACGATACTCTTTTCACGAGCAACTTTCATACACGAATTCGATGACGACGCGCCGGCCCAAAACCACCTTATAACACCAGTTTGGAATACCCCAGAAGTATCCATCAACCTATGATCCAAATCTCCCTGGGAGGCAACCCAAGCGAGAAAGGGAATAGCAGCGGAGCTAGAGCAACCAACACTGGCAACCCAAGGCTACCCAGAGAGGCCCATCACTCACGCGTGAGACACTATGCAATGCAAGACTCGATACAAGGCGATAAACAAGCGATAAAGCCACACGTGGGAGAATAACAAAGTAGGCTACTCTCGCACGCAATAGTAGCAATTGATAAGCAATTCAATCCAAAACAACTCAAACAAGTATTTCAAGTAATTCTAAGCATTCTATAGGCATAAAGACAAGAAAACACACAAAAACACAAATTGGTCCCAACTATCAAAATGCTACCATTTCCAAACGAGCCACGAGTTCTGGAAACCGACTTCGCCAACCCTCCTAGGTCACCATAAGGCACGTCTAAAGACCCCGAAACCTTACTTTACCCTAGAACTCGCGCAAAGCCCCGATTTCCCCCTTTCTCGTTTGAACTACAACTATAACAACCAAACACCCAACCAATGCCATAATCACACCAAAAGTGCTTCTATGGCCTCCCGAAGCAATGCCAACACGCAAAACGAGAAAATGCTAAAGCCGACCTTAACGACCCCGACTTTCCCAAAGGCTTAATTCTCGTTTTTCCCACTACGCAACCCAAACAAACCACACATTTTAACATTATAGCGTACCTAGCACATTTCTACATCAACAGAAAGCATAACAGCGCAACTTCAACGTTTCAAGGTTTTACTATTCACAAAACACTATTCATTTAACAATTTAATTTGCAATCACAACATTTAACCGCAGAAAATGTTACAAAGCTATAAATACATGTTCTACAAATGCCAAGGAACATTCTAGAAGCATCAAATCGCTTTAAATAACGATCTACGGATAAATCTAAAAATTGACAAAGTTAACATATACAACGTATAAATGCGCAAATAACATGCTTCCCTCACCTTAGGTACTCCTAGTCGCTAGAAAAACAACTCTAGTTGCCTCAGAAATCACCCCGCACGAGCTCACGCGAAGATTGATCGTTTGGAAGTTGAAAGGTTTTTTTTTTTTTCCTCAATGAAGCTCACGACCTGCTACTCTTTTTTTTGCTGCTGTTTCTCTTTTTATTTTGCTTAGTTTTTAGCTTATTTAAGTGTCAAATGGTCAAAGGGTCAAAGGGCTAAGTCAACAACTTAAAATCTTGGTCAAAGAGCCCTATTTTGAGCGTTTTAAAGCCATTTTAACTAAGGTAAGATCAATTAAAGCTAGCAACATTTAAAATATAAAATTTAAGTCATCTAAATACTAGTTTCACTATTTGCTGAGGACTGGAAATCGTTATCTAGCTATTACTCCTTAAATGCAATGCACGTTGCGACGGCGAGAAAGTAACAATTAATTCACAAAGAATTTAAGGAAATATAATTTTCAAAATAATAAACAAAGAATTTTCACATTCCGGGCTCAGGTATTACACCCTCTCCCCCTTAAAACAATTGCGCCCACGCAATTCTTACCTGGTCAACAAACAACTCCGGATACTGATCCCGAACTTGGTCCTCTCTTTCCCAAGTCGCTTCCTCAAACCCATGATGATTCCACATAACCTTTACTAACGGAATACTCTTTCTGCGAAGCTCCTGAACTTTTCGATCCACAATTCTAATCGGTTTCTCTTCATAAGTCAACTTCTCTTCAATCTGCAAAGGCTCTGGTTCAAGTACGTGTGAAGGGTCTGGATGGTACTTCTTCAACATAGACACGTGGAACACATCGTGCAGTCTCGACAAGCTCAGAGGCAAAGCTAATCGATAAGCCAAAGGACCTACCTTTTCGGTGATCTCATACGGACCCACGTACCTGGGACTAAGCTTCCCGCTCTTACCGTGCCGAATCAATCCCTTCCGTGGAGAAATCTTAAGAAACACCCAATCTCCCAAATCAAACTCAAGATCCCGACGGTGCTTATCTGCATCACTCTTTTGACGACTCTGAGCTGTAAGCATACGCTGGCGAATAAGGTGAACATTATCTACCATCTTAATCAACTCAGGTAACACTGTCGGATCAACTGTTCTCATCTCTCCAACCTCTTCCCAATATAACGGGGATCTGCATTTCCGACCATACAACGCCTCGTAGGGAGCCATACCTATAGTAGATTGATAACTATTATTGTAGGCGAACTCCGCTAAAGGCAAAAACTTCTCCCAATTCTTCCCAAAGTCAAGCACACATGCTCGAAGCATGTCTTCCAAGATCCTGATGGTTCTCTCAAACTGGCCATCAGTTTGCGGATGATATGCAGTACTGAAGCTCAATTTAGTTCCCATGGCCTCTTGCAACTTCTGCCAAAAACAAGATCTGAATCTGGGATCCCTATCTGACACTATACTCTGTGGCACACCATGCAATATCACAATATTAGCAACATACAATTCAGCTAGCTTATCAAGGCTATCCTGTTTATTCACGGGAATAAAGTGTGTAACTTTAGTCAAGCGGTCCACAACAACCCAAACAGAATCACATCCTCTCGGAGATCTAGGAAGATCGGTCACAAGGTCCATTGTAATATGTACCCACTTCCATTGCGGAATCGACAACGGCTGTAGAAGTCCGGCTGGCCTCTGATGCTCAACTTTAACCCTCTGACAAGTCAAACATCTGGATACATACCCAGCAATCTCCCTCTTCATATTGTTCCACCAGAAGTGTTGCTTCAAATCTCTATACATCTTTGTACTGCCCGGGTGAATCGTGTACCTCGAATTATGTGCCTCGAACAGGATCTCATTCTTTAAAGTCGGATCACCAGGAACACATACTATGTCCCTGAATCTGAAGATGCCATCTGCATGTAATTTAAACTCCGAATCTCCCCCTTTAGCTTTTTCTTGGATCTTCAAGATGTGAGGATCAGTCTTCTGAGCCTCTTTGATATGTGCTAGCAACCCTGACTGAATCTGTAAACTAGCAAATCGAATCCCTACCTCAGTAGCTTCTGGCTTCCATGAAAAAATTTCTTCCAAAGTCTCCCAGTCCTTGATAATCAAGCTTGCAACAGTAGCCTTTCGGCTCAAAGCATCAGCAACAACATTTGCCTTACCTGGCACATAGTTAATAGAACAGTTGTAACCACCCAATAGCTCTAGCCATCTCTGCTGCCTCATATTTAGATCCTTCTGTGAAAACAAATACTTGAGACTCTTGTGGTCAATAAATATTTCAAATCTGCAACCCCACAAGTAATGACACCACTTCTTCAAAGCAAACACAACTGCAGCTAACTCAAGATCATGTGTAGGGTAGTTGACTTCATAAGGTTTCAATTTCCTAGAAGCATAGGCAATCACCTTACCATTCTGCATTAAAACACAGCCCAAACCTTCCTTAGATGCATCACTATAGACAACAAAGTTCTCTGTTCCCTCAGGTAAAGCTAGTATAGGAGCTGTAGTTAGTCTCTTCTTCAATTCTTGGAAACTGGACTCACATTTGGCATCCCAGTTGTAAGCAACTTTCTTCCGAGTCAACTGGCTCAAAGGTCCAGAAATTTTAGAAAAGTCTTTAACAAATCTCCAGTAGTAACCTGCCAATCCAAGAAAACTCCGAATCTCTGACACCGTCTCAGGTCTCTTCCAAGATGAAACAACTTCAATCTTAGCTGGGTCCACTGAAATTCCTCGATCTGAAATGATATGGCCTAGAAAAGATATCTGGTGCAACCAGAACTCACACTTGCTGAATTTAGCAAAAAGCTTGTTTTCCTGCAAAGTTTGAAGCACAATCCTCAAGTGTTGCTCATGTTCAGCCTCGTTCTTCGAATACACTAAAATGTCGTCAATAAAGATCACGACAAACTGATCAAGGTAAGGCCGAAAGACCCTCTGCATCAAGTCCATGAATGCGGCTGGTGCATTCGTCAATCCAAACGGCAAAACAACAAATTCATAGTGGCCATATCTAGTCCTGATTGCCGTCTTTGGTATATCGTCACTCTGAATTCTAAGTTGATAGTAACCCTGCCTCAAGTCAAATTTGGAGTAAACACTCGCACCCTGCAACTGGTCAAACAATTCTTCAATCAACGGCAAGGGGTATTTATTCTTAATCGTGACTTGATTAAGTCCCCTGTAATCAATGCATAACCGTAGCGTGCCGTCTTTCTTTCTCACAAACAACACATGCGCACCCCACGACGAAGAACTAGGTTGTATGAACCCTTTCTCAAGCAAATTCTGAAGCTGAATTTTTAACTCCTGAAGTTCAGCCGATGCCATTCTATAAGGACTCCTAGAAATTGGCGCAGTGCCTGGCACAAGATCAATCACGAACTCGATCTCCCTATCCGGTGGTAAACCCGGTAATTCCTCGGGAAATACACCAGGGAAGTCTCTAACAATCGGAACCTCATTCAAACTCAACTTATCAGCAGGCTGATTGATCAGATAGGCTAAGTAAGCTTCACAACCCCTATTCAACAACTTAGAAGTCTTGATCGCTGATAAAAGTGGAATGCGGGCAGCCCTGCAGTTCCCAACAATCTCTAGTATCGGTAGGTCATGAACCTTAAGATAAACAACCTTTGTTCTACAATCCAACTGAGCATAGTACTTTCCCAACCAGTCCATTCCCAAAATGATTTCAAAGTCACGGAATGGAAATATAATTAAATCAGCAGGAAATTTACGGTTCTCAATACATATATCACAAGATTTACAAATAGACTCAGTAATAAATTTTGCACCCAAAGGAGTACTAACTTCAACTTCATGAGGCAATTTATCAATGCAAACATTCACAGATCGTGCACATGCAGGGGTTATAAACGAATGTGTAGCTCCGGGATCAATCAAAACTTTAACTGGCTGAGTATTGAGAAGAAAGGTACCTTCCACTATAGTTGTGGTATCGGGTAGCTCCTCTGCATCCAGTGCAAAGACCCTAGCCTGAACTCTCTGTGCTGGTCGTGCACCTGCAGCCCTATTCTGAACACCTTGGCCTCAACCACGGCCCTGAACATTATTATATTTAGGGCAATCCCTCACCCTATGGTCATCACTGCCACAACCCGTACATTTACCACTCTTCCTCCAGCAGTTAGCCTCAATATGGCCCGATCGATTACAATAATTACACTGCTGATTTTGCCTAACCGCAGTGTTTCCTGTAGGTGCTGGGGCTCTGGCAGGGGTAGGAACTGTACCTCCCTGCTGGGGTCTAGTCACAGCTGGCCTAGCCTGAATCTGCTGCTGTGGCTGATACGGACGCTGCTGAGGAACCTGTGCAGAAGCCTGATATTGCCTCGGTTGACTTTGGCTGCTCTGGCCCAAATACTGCTTCTTACTCGGCTGACTGCTCTCCGCTAACATCTCAGCCTTCCGTTTCTCAAACTTCGAGGCTGCCTGAAATGCCTCGGGAAAAGTAGTGTAGGTCTGCCCAGTCAAATGCAACTGAATGTCCATTCTCAGCCCACGGACAAACCTATGTATCATCCTCCTAGCCGGCCGTACCAACTCGTGCATATACCTCGACAGGCTAACAAACCTAGCCTCGTACTGTGCAACAATCATATTTCCCTGCTTCAGGGCCACAAACTCATCTTCCCTCCTCTCCATAGCCATCTCGGGAATATATTTGTCCCGGAACTCACTTACAAAATCATCCCATAAGTGTGGAACATCCTCACAATCCCACCTCAATCTAACAGTATTCCACCACTGCTCTGCATCACCCTCAAATAAGAATGACGCATAGTCTATTCTTGCCTCATCAGTGTACCTCAAAGCGGTGAAAATCTTCTCAACTCGATTAATCCATCTCTCGGCCGCCTCATCATCCGGCTCTCCGAAGAACTTTCCCGGCTCATGCCTCAGAAATTTCTCTAGCTGGTTATTCTCAACTCTGTACCCCTGTCCACCAGGATTAGCTTGATTACCATGGGGATTATTCCGGTCCTGCCTCTGCTCATGTAGTACCTGTGTGATCCGGTCTACTGCAGTAGTCATGGTAGCCATAAACTGCTCAGGCAACGGCTGCTGACCCTGTTCTGCTGCCTCTTCATCTGATCCTATACCTTGAGTACCACGACGTGGCGGCATAGTAGCAACTCACAATAGTTGGCAACATTTAAAAGCAGTTTATAGACAGAAATATAGCACATAAGATTAGATAACACTCAAGTCAATAACAATCCAATATTCTATCACACAATTCACATAAGACAAGTTTAACTTGCCAAACTATTTCACTTAAACACATAAACATTCCAAGTTCACAAAGTCATGCTATAACATTTTCTTTTCACTTAGCAATCATACATAAACACTTTAGCATTTTAGACCTTTACCCCACAGACCGAGAATCATATCCCGGCTCATGCAAGACTATCATGCTCTGATACCACCTAAAGATGTCACGCCCCGACCCGACCCCGCAAAAGGCCAAGCCCGGACTCGACACACGGACAGAGTCTCCTCTGTACCGCGGACAATCCAAAAACCCTAAAATCAATATAATACTTGCGAAAGCTATATAATAATCAAAACAAGCCATCTTTCTTTACAACATACATTTCTTATTAACCAACTTTCCAAACCAAAAATGCCATGCATACTACACAGGTATTTATGCCACTAAACCATTAGCTATTAGCATGCATTTTTTCACTAGTCATCAGAGTATAAGTTTACAATTTTACAAACTTTAATCCATTACAACATAAGACCATTAAAGGTCTCAAAATAGGAAAATACATACAAGGCTACAAGCCTCAAAATTAAGCGACCTTCACGCAATATACATAACAAGCAAGGTTTGCACAAAACTGGTAACCAACCACCAGCAAAGCAGGGAAGTACTATCACGGAAACACCTCCACCTGCTCTTCCTCCTCTATTACCTTGAGAGGGTCTGCTTCAACTACTCCTGTAAAAAACATGGAATAGAAAGGAATGAGCAAAAACTATTGCTCAGCGAGGGCAATTGGTCTCAAGGACGGAGATGAGAGGAGTATGCAATGCAATTAGCCAAGCAATACATACAAATCATATAATGATACAACCAAAGCCAACAATAAAGCAAGGCAAGTATTTAAAGCTGCAAACACTCATTCAAAGGATACGATACTCTTTTCACGAGCAACTTTCATACACGAATTCGATGACGACGCGCCGGCCCAAAACCACCTTATAACACCAGTTTGGAATACCCCGGAAGTATCCATCAACCTACGACCCAAATCTCCCTGGGAGGCAACCCAAGCGAGAAAGGGAATAGCAGCGGAGCTAGAGCAACCAACACTGGCAACCCAAGGCTACCCAGAGAGGCCCATCACTCACGCGTGAGACACTATGCAATGCAAGACTCGATACAAGGCGATAAACAAGCGATAAAGCCACACGTGGGAGAATAATAAAGTAGGCTACTCTCGCACGCAATAGTAGCAATTGATAAGCAATTCAATCCAAAACAACTCAAACAAGTATTTCAAGTAATTCTAAGCATTCTATAGGCATAAAGACAAGAAAACACACAAAAACACAAATCGGCCCCAACTATCAAAATGCTACCATTTCCAAACGAGCCACGAGTTCTGGAAACCGACTTCGCCAACCCTCCTAGGTCACCATAAGGCACGTCTAAAACCCCGAAACCTTACTTTACCCTAGAACTCGCGCAAAGTCCCGATTTCCCCCTTTCTCGTTTGAACTACAACTATAACAACCAAACACCCAACCAACACCATAATCGCACCAAAAGTGCTTCCATGGCCTCCCAAAGCAATGCCAACACGCAAAACGAGAAAACGCTAAAGCCAACCTTAACGACCCCAACTTTCCCAAAGGCTTAATTCTCATTTTTCCCACTACGCAACCCAAACAAACCACACATTTTAACATTATAGCGTACCTAGCACATTTCTACATCAACAGAAAGCATAACAGCGCAACTTCAACGTTTCAAGGTTTTACTATTCACAAAACATTATTCATTTAACAATTTAATTTGCAATCACAACATTTAACCGCAGAAAATGTTACAAAGCTATAAATACATGTTCTACAAATGCCAAGGAACATTCTAGAAGCATCAAATCGCTTTAAATAACGATCTACGGATAAATCTAAAAATTGACAAAGTTAACATATACAACGTATAAATGCACAAATAACATGCTTTCCTCACCTTAGGTACTCCTAGTCGCTAGGAAAACAACGCTAGTTGCCTCGGAAATCACCCCGCACGAGCTCACGCGAAGATTGATCGTTTGGAAGTTGAAAGGTTTTTTTTTTCCTCAATGAAGCTCACGGCCTGCTGCTCTTTTTTTGCTGCTGTTTCTCTTTTTATTTTGCTTAGTTTTTAGCTTATTTAAGTGTCAAATGGTCAAAGGGTCAAAGGGCTAAGTCAACAACTTAAAATCTTGGTCAAAGAGCCCTATTTTGAGCGTTTTAAAGCCATTTTAACTAAGGTAAGATCAATTAAAGCTAGCAACATTTAAAATATAAAATTTAAGTCATCTAAATACTAGTTTCACTATTTGCTGAGGACTGGAAATCGTTATCTAGCTATCACTCCTTAAATGCAATGCACGTTGCGACGGCGAGAAAGTAACAATTAATTCACAAAGAATTTAAGGAAATATAATTTTCAAAATAATAAACAAAGAATTTTCACATTCCAGGCTCGGGTATTACATAATCGTTCATGAAGGTTAACACTTAACGTTTAGCCTAACTTTACAAATATTCTGAAAAACCGGCAGCATAACGGCAGTAATTGGGCTCTTGAGTTTGGCCTAATTCTCTAAACGCCTCGAAACCTTCAATCTCAATTTCATTTCCAACTAAGATTACTATTTATAACCAATCGAAACGCCTACTAGTTATCTTGAAGTCTCGTTTGATTAACAACCTAGCATGATGACTATGTCTCGTTTGTTTGTCAATACTTGTTACAAAACCTGTTGATCTTAGCTTACCAATGAGTACCTGCTTAAGATTGGATAGATTCATTTTACTTAATCCTTTACCTGATACTTCTTAAGCCTGCGATAGATACTAGCCTATAGTGATAGCAAAAAAAACGACCATAGGAGTGTCTATCTAGTTATGATCAGTACAAGCCAAAATTAGACCCCAAATTACAACGGGGGTCATTTACAATACAACAAACAACATAAGAAATAGTCTTCAAGCAACATATCGTTCACAAAATGGCCATAGTCAAGTAAGGCACGTAGGGCAAGCAATCATTCCAAGGGATCATCAAAAGGCACATTGTTCTCGAGTACCTGTTCCTGGTCTTCTTCACCTGAGATGATAAAAGAGTGTGAGTCCTTATGAACTCAGTGAGGGGGAACAAGAAATAAGTTTTGAAACTCTTTTTCCGGTTTAACTTATGAAAAACCTCTATTTGCAAGCATGATATGACATATATCACAAGTAAGTACGTAATGTAATATAAGAGTAAAAGAACGCAATTACCCGTCTTTCCTCCCCAAGGTCCTCTAGGAACCAAGTGAGAGTACTTATACACATAGTCGAAAAGGATACGGTGAGCTTTTGCTCTCAGTTCATTTCTAGTATCAGTTGTTGTGAGGCTCGACCCCGAATAACGTGTGTTTCCTTGATTTGCGTGCCATAGACCAAGAATGATATGACTGACCTTGGATTACGTGCCCTGTCTTGGTTTTCGTGCATGCGTCATCATACGTGCCTTGACCTAGAATTATGTGCCCTAATTCTCGACTTACGTGCCCCGACCTCGATTAGCGTACGATACCTCGTTTCGTGTGCCCTAACCTTGAACTGCGTACCTTAACCTAGATATAGAGTCGTGCCTTGATTTGCATGCATTGCATTGAATTGCGTGCCTTGCATTGGTTTACGTGCATTCACCTAGGATTGAAGTACGTGCCTTAGTCTTGAAGTACGTGCCTTAGTCTTGAAGTTCGTGTCCACCTCGTAATTCGTGCCCTAGACCTAGGAAAACGTGTCCTCACGCTAATCAGGAAAGCATCTTACACAAAGCACTAGACTATTAAACAATCCTACAAAATCCACTATCAATATTATAATCCTAATTCAACTCACTAGAAGACAAAAATTCACTAAACATTAGACATTACTTCTTCTTTATTCTTTGTTCTTTTTGCACTTTCAACACACAACTAAATAACACTCAAAAGATGACAAAAATTCAGAATTTTAATAGCCTTGGCAAACCACCACATCAAGTTTTATGCATGCTTGCTCAATTCAAATTCATTTCTAGACAAGTTATGACAAAAACATTTATCAATGCATAAAAAAAATGCTCAAAACCACCTCAATCCTCTACCTTGCTCGACCAAACCACCTTTGAACATGCTAAACATTTCAAAATTAAGCATTTTGAAGACACAAAGCTGAAATTGAAAGGCCCAATGCCGAACATGCTCATCTAACTTCAAGGCTTTTGTTTCTTTTCATTCTCTCATTTCCTCTCACATTTCTCTCTCTCTCCCTCTCATTTTCTCTCTCTCTCTCTCTGCCTTGGCTGATTCTCTACAATTCAAAACTCATGTTCATCATCCTAAGGTCATTCAAGGCAAGCCCAAGAAAAGGAAAGCAAGTAGTTAGCTCAAATGATGCATGCAAGCACATAGAGTCTTCATTTCGGCCCTAGGTGAGTTTTTAAGCTTCCATTTCTTTTCTTCTTGTTCTAACCTCATGCATGTACTAAAAGCTTGGTCACTAAGCTAGGAAAAATAGAGAAAATCTAGTTGGAACCTCGGCTAGGCGAAGAAGGAGAAGAAAATTTTGCTTCAACAAGTTTTTGTGCATCTTCTTGGTTGATTGCTAAGGTGAGGGCTAAAACCTTTTGAAAATCCTTCAAAAATCCACATGCATGCTCTTAAATGTATGTATTTTCTTCTGTACTTGAATTATATGTTCGTTCATAAGCTTTTGCAACCATGCATGGCAAGATCTTGGCTTGAAAGTGATGATAGGTGAAGTCCGATTGTTGACAGCTCTCTGACCAGTTTGTTTCGAGGTAAGTTTTGCTAGGAAAATGATGTTGAAAATACATGAAAATTGGTAGGTCACTAGTTTTTCCAGTTTTGAACATTTTTCTCAGAAATAGTCCAAAGCTAATTTCGACTCTAAGGTCCTCAAAATCGCAAATATTTAAAATGTGTCCAAATCTGGAAATCTGGAAAAATGAAGCAGGTTTTGGCAGATGCACTGACCTTGTAGAACGAACCAGATTTGACTTAGTAAATGATGTCCAAAATACATGAAATTTGGTGTGATACTAATATTTTTCAGTTCTGGACATTTTTGTTAGAAATGGACTAAGGCTAAATCTGATCCTAAGGACCTCAAAAACGTCAATTATCAAAATGTGTGCAAATCTGGACAGTTTTGTGATATCCCACTGTTTCGGCTATAACTAATGATCCCGAACTCCAAATGATGCAAGGCTTGTTTGATTTTAGTTCACTTATTAAGCTTTAATTTGACATCTTATTCACTGGAATTGGAGATTGTTTGTTTATCTTAATGATTGCGAGAAAATAGCCTATTGCAGTAAGGATTTCACTTAGTGTTATGCTTAGAAAAATTGTTGTAACTTCTCTTGTTGAAATAAATGCTTGGGATTGTAGCTTTGGGATGTTGTGTGGACTGTTTTGAATGTTTGAGGATGTTGAATTAAATGATGCATGGCTTGAGATTGATTTTGAATTGGTTTGGGGCTTAAATTGCACGGATACACACGAAATGGAAACCCTAATGACTAGGTAGTCTTGCTAAGTGTTGATCATTTGGATATTGTGTGGAATGATGTGCTTAGTAGGCTGCCCGTAGATGCCCTTATAGTCCTAAATGTGATTTTGATCATTGCATGTTGACAAATAGGCTTTTCTTGCATCCGAGCCCACGTAGATGTTGTTGCAGGTTATGTAATCTTATTATTTGATTACGTGGACCTTGAATTTAGTTATATGACTTGATTTATGTGCGGTACATGGCTATCCGTTTAATGTTCATATAACTCCATATGTTTTTCAAGTGAAACTACTTGTCCATTCGTGCCTCGCCTGTTTACTTGTCAATGTGCAATCTTATGACTTCTGAAGGCAACCTACTTTGTTGTCCTCCTAATGTGATATGTTAATGTTATAAATGTGCATTGCATACAAGGTTGCAACCTTTCCTGTCGGCATGGTAGCGATCACGCACACTGGGCGGCATCGGGCTTGCCGATGCACCCGTGACTACCACTGTCCCATTCCCTCTCTCGCTTGGGGGCTAGACTTCCTTGGAGAGTTGGGTCGTAGGATTTCGGGGTACATCCGGAGTACACTCACCTGGCGTGTTAAGGGGATGATTTGAAGTCGGTCGCAACAATTGATTCTGGAACTGATCTCAGAGCAAAAGCTCATTGTATCCTTTTTACTATGTGTATAAGTACTATCGCTTGGTTCCTAGAGAACCTCGGGGAGGAAAGACTAGTATTTTTGTTCCTGTACTTATATTATTGTTATATTCATGCTTGCAAAAGGATTTCATAAGTTGAACCGGAAAATGAATTTCAAAACCTATTTCTCGTTTTCCCCCTCGCTGAGTTCATAAGGACTCACCCTCTTTTATCATCTCAGGTGAAGAAGATCCAGAACAAGTACCCGAGGATGGTGTGCCTAACGATGAATCCTTGGAGTGATTGCCTGTTTGTGTACTTTGCGTGATTATGGCTACTTGTGAACTTTATGCTACTTGAAGACTATTTCCTTTTATGTTGCTCGATGTTGTAATGTAAAGACCCCCGTTGTAATTTGGGGTCTAATTTTGGTTTGTACTGATATTGGTAGACAGACACTAGACACTACTATGATCGTTTTGCAATTATTACCGCTAGTATCTATCATAGGTTATGATGTATTAGTTAAGGACTAAGTAAATGAACCTATCCAATCTTAAACAGGTACTTTTGTAACGAGGATAAACAAACAAACGAGACATAGTATCATGCTAGGTTATAAATCAAACGAGACATCGAGATAACCAATAGGCATTTCAATTGATGTTAAATAGTAATCCTAGTTGGAAATGAAACTTGAGATTAGAAAATTTTGAGGCGTTTAGAGAATTAGGCCAAACCAAAGAGTCCAATTACAGCCGTTATGCTACCAGTTTTCCGGAAAACTTTGGAGTTTAGACTAAAACGATAAGTGTTAAATCTTCATAAACGGTTAAGTATGTGACATGTCCTGAACGTTTAGATCATACCCTAGTCTAACCTTATAGGCCAGGTTGGGGCGTGACAGTTGTTGCGGCCGACTTCAAATCATCCCCTTATCACGCCAAATGGGTGTACTCCGGATGTACCCCGAAATCCTACCACCCAACTCTCCGAGGAAGTCTAGCCCCCAAGCGAGAGAGGGAATTGGACAATAGTAGTCACGGTTGCACCGGCAAGCCCGATCCCGTCCGGTGTGCTTGAACGGTACCACGCCAGAATGAAAGGTTGCAACCTTGTATGCAATGCACATTTATGACATTTAATATATCACATTAGGAGGACAACAAAGTAGGTTGCCTCCGAGCAGTCATAAGATTGCACATTGACATGTAAACACGCGAGGCACGATATGACAAGTAATTTCACTTGAAAAGCACATGGAGTTATATGAATATTAAACGGGCAGCCATGTAACACATGTAAATCAAGTTATATAACTCATTTTGAAGTTCACGTAATCAAATAACAAGATTATTCAACATGCAACGACATCTACGTAGGACCGGGTGCAAGAAAGGCCTACTTGTCAACATGTAATCATCGAAATCACATTTAGGCTACAAGGGCAACTACGGGCAGCCTACTAATCACATAATTAAACATGATATTCATAGGATCAACACTTAGCGAATTTACCTAATCACTAGGGTTTCAATTCATACTCACCCGTGCGATTAAGCCCTAAGTTGTCACGTAATTAAACTCAAGCCATGCATCGATTAATTAAAATACCCTCAACCATTCAAAAAAGTCCACACAACATCCAAGTGCCACAATCCCAAGCATTTAATACAACAAGAGAAGTTACAATACTTTTCAAAGCATATCACTAGATGAAAGCCTCACTGCAATAGTCTGTTTTCTCACAATCGTTGAGACAAGCAAACAATCTCCAATTCCAGTGAACAAAATGTCAAATTAAATCTTAAGGAGTGAAATAAATCCAGAAACAAACCTCGCATCATTTGGAGTTCGGGTTCAGGAGTTATAGCCCAAAACCGTGAGACTACGCAAAACTGTCCAGATTTGTACACATTTCAATATTTGTCGTTTTTGAGGACTTAGGATCAGATTTAGCCTTAGTCTATTTCTTCCAAAAATGTCCAGAACTGAAAAATATAGCAGCATACCAAATTTCATGCATTTTGGATATCATTTACTAAGTCCAAATTGGTTCGTTCTACAAGGACAGTGAATCTGCCAAAACCTGCTTCATTTTCCCAGATTTTCCAGATTTGGACACCTTTCAATGTTTTGCCATTTTGGGGACCTTAGAGTCAAAATTAGCTTTGTCCTATTTCTACAAAAAATGTTGAGAACTGGAAAAACTAGTCACCTACCAATTTTCACGTATTTTCAACATTATTCACCTGGTCAAAATTGCTTCGTACCAACAAGTCAGAAGACTGTCCTATACGCGATTTCATCTATCATCACATTCTAGCCAAATATCTTGTCATGCATGTTTACAAAAGATCATGTACACACATATATCACAAGTACAGAGGTAAAAATATACATTTAAAGGCATGCATGTGGTTTTTAAAAGCTTTTCAAAGAAGGTTTAGCCCTCACCTTAGCAAGACAACAAAGAAGATGCACAAACTCTTGATGAAGCACAATATCGACCTTTTTCCTTGCTTAGCCGAGAGACAACTTGAGATTCTCTAATTGCCTAGCTTAGTAACCATGTTCTTAGTATGTGCAAGTGGCTAGAACAAAAAGAAAAAGAAATAGGAGCTATTAAACTTACCCTAGCCGAAATGAACTTGCATGTGTATTTATTATTATTATTATTTTTACAATCTAGCTTGCTTGGTCGAGCTCCTTAGCAACTTGCATGTCTTGAAGAACCTTAGGATGATGAACTCAAGCTATGGAGAGTAGAATTTCAGCCAAGGCCGAGAGAGAGAGAGAGAAGAAATGAGAGAAATAATGAGAGAAAGAGAGAAAATGAGAGAAAGAATGAAAAGCTTGAGGAGTTGATGCATGTGTCGGCCTAGGGCCTTGAGAATTCTGAATTTGTGTCTTCAAGGAGCATAATTTGAATCATCCTAGCATGGGCATTTGATTGTGTCGAGATTGGGGTGCATTGGGTAGGGTTTTGAGCCTTTTTTTTTTTTGTTTTATGTCATAACTTGTCATAGAATGTCTAGGAATGTTAATAAATTATGCAATGCTAGTTCAATATGCAAATAGTGGTCGGCCAAGCTTGTGCAAGAATCTGAATTTTTGTCTTGGTTGAGCAATATAATAGTGTGTTTGGGATGTGCAAAAGAATAAGGAATAAAGAATAAAGAATGTTTAGCTTTTGGTGCAATTCCGTCTTCTAATGAGTTGAATTAGCAATTTAATATTGGTTAGTGGAGTTTGTAGGATTAATTAATGATCTAGTGCTTCGCGTAAGATGCCTTCTTGATTGGCGTGTGGGCATGCTTACCTAGGTCTAGGTCCCGCACTACGAGATAAAGCACTAACTACGAGACGAATGCACGTTTCCCAAGTAAATGCACACAACCCTAAAAATATACACGTAATTCAATACAAGGCACACAAAACGAAACACGACTCTTAAACCTAGGTCAAGGCACGTAAATCTAGGTTAGGGCCTGACACTGTGCGCCGCGTAACTCCTTACAGATCAAAAGTTATGGGCATCGGAACAATGGATACCTAGTCACAAGCCCTACGCCCTCTGTTTACGGGCCCAGCCTCTACGTGAAGTGAAGTTGTCTTGCCCAAGGTGCCGTGGGCCTCGATAATAGAAATGTGATGGATTAGGTTGTCATCCTTTTTGTCGCTTACGACTTACAATCCGGGATGGAAAAGCAACGCAGAAGAAGAAAAGTGTCCCGAAACTGATGAAAACGTTCAATTTTGGGCTCTAAAAATAGACGCAGCCGAGCAGGCTTGGTGGCCATGTCGTAGAGCTCTCAGAGAGCTTTCCGACGGTATACTGTGCGCCGCGTAACTCCTTACGGATCAAAAGTTATGGGCACCGGAGCGACGGATACCTGGTCACAAGCCCCATGCCCTCTGTTTGCGGGCCCAGCCTCTACGTGAAGTGAAGTTGTCTTGCCCAAGGTGCCATGTGATTCGGTAATAGAAATGTGATGGATCAGTTGTCGTCCTTTTCACGACTCACGATGTACAATCCGGGACGGAAAAACAGAGCAAAAGAAGAAAAGTGTCCCAAAACTTATGAAAATGTTCGATTTTGGGCTCCGAAAACAGGTGCAACGGAGCAAGCTAAGTATCCCCATCGTAGAGCTCTCAGAGTGCTTTCCAACGGTATGCTGTGCGCCGCGTAACTCCTTACAGATCAAAAGTTATGGACACCGGAGCAACGGATACCTAGTCACAAGCCCCACGCCCTCCGTTTGCGGGCCCAGCCTCTACGTGAAGTGAAGTTGTCTTGCCCAAGGTACCGTGTGATTCGGTAATAGAAATGTGATGGATTAGGTTGTTGTCCTTTTCGCGGCCCGCGACGTACGCTCCGGGACGGAAAAATAGCACAAACGAAGAAAAGTGTCCCAAAACTAATGAAAACGTTCGATTTTGGGCTTTGAAAATTGGCGCAGATGAGCAAGCTTTGCCATACTCATCGTAGAGCTCTCGGAGAGCTTTCCAACGGTATGCTGTGCGCCACGTAACTCCTTACGGATCAAAACTTATGGGCACCGGAGCGACGGATACCTGGTCACAAGCCCCACGCCCTCTGTTTGCGGGTCCAGCCTCTACGTGAAGTGAAGTTGTCTTGCCCAAGGTGCCGTTTGATTTGGTAATATAAATGTGATGGATTAGGTTGTCGTCCTTTTCGTGGCTCCCGACGTACGATCCGGGACGGAAAAATAGCTCAAAAGAAGATAAGTATCCTGAAACTGATGAAAACGTTCGATTTTGGGCTACGAAAATAGGAGCAGCCGAGCAGGCTTGGTGCCCCCATCGTATAGCTCTCGGAGAGCTTTCCAACGGTATGCTGTACGCCGCGTAACTCCTTACACATCAAAAGTTATGGGCACCAGAGTGACGGATACCTGGTCACAAGCCCCACACCCTTTGTTTGCGGGCCCCGCCTCTACGTAAAGTGAAGTTGTCTTGCCCAAGGTGCCGTGTGATTCGATAATAGAAATGTGATGGATTAGGTTGTCGTCCTTTTCGAGGCTCATGACATACGATCCGAGATGAAAAAACAGCGCAAAGGAAGAAAAGTATCCCAAAACTTATGAAAATGTTCTATTTTGGGCTCCAAAAATAGGCGCAGCCGAGCAGGTTAGGTGCCCCCTTCGTACAGTTCTTAGAGAGCTTTCCAACGGTATGTTGTGCGCCACGTAACTCCTTACGGATCGAAAGTAAAGGGCACCGGATCAACGGATACCTAGTCACAAGCCCCACGCCCTCTATTTGCTGGCCCAACCTCTACGTGAAGTGAAGTTTTCATGCCCAACGTGCCATGGGATTCGGTAACAGAAATAGGATGGATTAGGTTGTCGTCCTTTTTGCGGCTCATGACGTAAGATCCGGGACGGAAAAACAGCGCAAAGGAAGAAAAATGTCCCAAAACTTATGAAAATGTTCAATTTTGGGCATCGAAAATAGGCACAGGCGAGCATCCTTGATGCCCTCGTCGTAGAGCTCTCAGAGAGCTTTCTAATGGCATATTGTGCGCCGCGTAACTCCTTATAGATCAAAAGTTATGGGCACCGGAGAAACGGATACCTGGTCACAAGCCCCACGCCCTCTATTTGCGGGCCCAGCCTCTATGTGAAGTGAAGTTGTCCTGCGCAAGGTGCCATGGGATTCGGTAATAGAAATGTGATGAATTAGGTTGTCGTCCTTTTCGCTCACGATGTACGATACGGGACGAAAAAACTAGGCAAAAGTAGAAAAGTGTCCCGAAACTGATGAAAACGTTCGATTTTGGGCTCCAAAAATAGGCGCAGTGGTGCAAGCTAGATGCCCCCATCGTAGAGCTTTTGGAAAGCTTTCCAACTGTATGTTGTGCGCCGCGTAACTCTTTATGGATCAAAAGTTATAAGCACCAGAGCGTCGGATACCGGGTCACAAGCCCCACGCCCTCTGTTTGCTGGCCCATCCTCTACGTGAAGTGAAGTTGTCTTGCCCAAGGTACCGTGTGATTCGGTAATAGAAATGTGATGGATTAGGTTGTCGTCCTTTTCGCGGTTCACGACGTATGATCTAGGACGGAAAAACAGTGCAAAAGAAGAAAAGTGTCCCAAAACTTATGAATATGTTCGATTTTGGGCTCCGAAAACAGGCACAGCCAAGCAAGCTAGGTGCCCCCATCATAGAGCTCTTAGAGAGCTTTCCAACGGTATGCTGTGTGCCGCGTAACTCCTTACGAATCAAAAGTTATGGGCACCAAAGCAATGGATACCTGGTCACAAGCCCTACGCCCTCTGTTTGCGGGCCCGGCCTCTACGTTAAGTGAAGTTGTCTTGCCCAAGGTTCCGTGTGATTTAGTAATAGAAATGCGATGGATTAGGTTGTTGTCCTTTTCGCGGCTCACGACTTACTATCCAAGACGAAAAAACAGCGTAAAAGAAGAAAAGTGTTCCTAAACTCATGAAAATGTTCGATTTTGGGCACCGAAAATAGGTACAGCCAAGCAGGCTAGGCGCCCCCATCGTAGAGCTCTCAAAGATCTTTCCAACGGTCTACTGTGCGCCGCGTAACTCCTTACGGATCAAAAGTTATGGGCACCGGGGCGACGGATACCTGGTCACAAGTCTCACGCCCTCTGTTTGCGAGCCCAGCCTCTACGTGAAGTGAAATTTTCTTGCCCAAGGTGTCGTGTGATTCGCTAATAGAATTGTGATGGATTAAGTTGTCTTCCTTTTCGCGGCTCACGATATGCGATCCGGGACGGAAAAACATAGCAAAAGAAGAAAAGTGTCCCAAAACTTATGAAAATTTTCAATTTTGGGCTTCGAAAACAGGCGCAACAGAGATGGGTAGGTGTCCCCATCATAGAGCTCTCAGAGTGCTTTCCAACGGTATGCTGTGCGCCGCATAACTCGTTACAGATCAAAAGTTATGGGCACCGGAGCAACGGATACCTGGTCGCAAGCCCCACGCCCTCTGTTTGCGGGCCCAGCCTCTACGTTAAGTGAAGTTGTCTTGCCCAAGGTGCCGAGTGATTCGGTAATAGAAATGTGATGGATTACGTCGATGCCCTTTTCACAGCTCACGATGTACGATCCGGGATAGAAAGTAACGCAAAAGAAAAATAGTGTCCAAAAATTGATGAAACATTCGATTTTGAGCTCCGAAAATAGGCGCAACCGAGCAAGCTTTGTTGCCCACATCGTAGAGCTCTCGGAGAGCTTTCCAACGGTATGCTGTGCGCCACGTAACTCCTTACGGATCAAAAGTTACGGGCACCGGAGTCATGGATACCTAGTCACAAGCCCCACGCCCTCTGTTTGCGGGTCCACCCTCTACGTGAAGTGAAGTTGTGTTGCCCAAGGTGCCGTGTGATTCGGTAATAGAAATATGATGGATTATGTTGTCCTTCTTTTCGCGGCTCACGACGTACGATTTGAGACGGAAAAACAACGCAAAGGAAGAAAAATGTCCCAAAACTTATGAAAATGTTCGATTTTGGGCTCCGAAAACAGGCGCTACCAAGCAGGCTAGTTGCCCCCTTCATAGAGCTCTTAGAGAGCTTTCCAACGGTATGCTGTGTGCCGCGTAACTCCTTACGGATCAAAAGTTATGGGCACCGGAGCAATGGATACCTGGTCATAAGCCCCACGCCCTCTGTTTGCGGGCCCGGCCTCTACGTTTAGTGAAGTTGTCTTGCCCAAGTTGCCATGTGATTCGGTAATAGAAATGCGATGGATTAGGTTGTCATCCTTTTCGCGACTCACGACTTACGATCCAAGACGGAAAAACATCATGAAAGAAGAAAAGTGTCCCTAAAATCATGAAAATGTTCGATTTTGGGCACCAAAAATAGGCACAGCCAAGCAGGCTAGGTGCCCCCATTGTAGAGCTCTCAGAGAGCTTTCCAACGGTATGCTGTGCGCCGCGTAACTCCTTACGGATCAAAAGTTATGGGCACCGGAGCGACGGATACCTGGTCACAAGTCCCACGCCCTCTGTTTGCGGGCCCAGCCTCTACGTGAAGTGAAGTTGTCTTGCCCAAGGTGCCGTATGATTCGGTAATAGAAATGTGATGGATTAGGCTGTCGTCCTTTTCGCGGCTCACGATATACAATCCGGGACGAAAAAACAGACCAAAAGAAGAAAAGTGTCCCAAAACTTACGAAAATGTTCAATTTTGGGCTCCGAAAACAGGCGCAACTGAGATGGCTAGGTGTCCCCATCGTAGAGCTCTCAGAGTGCTTTCCAACGGTATGCTGTGCGCCGCGTAAGTCCTTATGGATCAAAAGTTATGGGCACCGGAGCAACGGATACCTGGTCACAAGCCCCACGCCCTCCGTTTGCGGGCCCGGCCTTTACGTGAAGTAAAGTTGTCTTGGCCAAGGTGCCGTGTGATTCGGTAATAGAAATGTGATGGATTAGGTTGATGCCCTTTTCACAGCTCATGACGTACGATCCGGGACAGAAAAACAGCGAAAAAGAAGAAAATTGTCTAGAAATTGATGAAACGTTCAATTTTGAGCTCCGACAATAGGCGCAACCGAGCAGGCTTTGTTGCCCCCGTCTAGAGCTCTCGGAGAGCTTTCCAACGGTATGTTGTGCGCTGCGTAACTCCTTACGGATCAAAAGTTATGGGCATTGGAGCGATGGATACCTGGTTATAAGCCCCACGCCCTCTGTTTGCGGGTGCAGCCTTTACGTGAAGTATAGTTGTCTTGCCTAAAGTGCCGTGTGATTCGGTAATAGAAATGTGATGGATTAGGTTGTCATCCTTTTCGCAGCTCACGACGTACGATTCGGGACAAAAAAACAGCACAAAAGAATATAAGTGTCCCAAAACTGATGAAAATGCTCAATTTAGGGCTATGAAAATTGGCGCAGCCGAGCAGGCTTGGTGCCCCAGTCGTAGAGCTCTCGGAGAGCTTTCCAACGGTATGCTGTGCGCCGCGTAACTCCTTACAGATCAAAAGTTATGGGCACCGGAGCGACGGATACCTGGTCACAAGCCCCACACCCTCTGTTTGCTGGCCCAGCCTCTACGTGAAGTGAAGTTGTCTTGCCCAATGTGTCGTGTGATTCGGTAATGGAAATGTGATGGATTAGGTTGTCGTCCTTTTCGAGGCTTACGACGTACGATCAGAGACCGAAAAACAGCGCAAAGGAAGAAAAGTGTCCGAAAACTTATGAAAATATTTGATTTTGGGCTCCGAAAACAGGCGCTGCCTCGCAGGCCAGGTGCCCCCTTCGTACAGTTCTCAGAGAGCATTCCAACGGTATGTTGTGCGCCGCGTAACTCCTTACGGATCAAAAGTTAAGGGCACCGGAGCAACAGATACCTGGTCACAAGCCCCACGCTCTCTATTTGCGGGCCCAGCCTCTACGTGAAGAGAAGTTGTCTTGCCCAAGGTGCCGTGGGTTTCGGTAATAGAAATGTGATGGATTAGGTTGTCATCCTTTTCGCGGCTCACGACGTACGATCCGGGACAGAAAAACATCACAAAAGAAGAAATGTATCCCAAAACTTATGAAAATATTTGATTTTGGGCTCCGAAAAAAATGAGCAGGTGAGCATGCTTGGTGCCCTCGTCGTAGAGCTCTCAGAGAGCTTTCCAACGGTATGCTATGCGCCGCGTAACTCCTTATGGATCAAAAGTTATGGGCACCGGAGCAACGGATACCTAGTCACAAACCCCACGTCCTCTGTTTACGAGCCCAGCCTCTATGTGAAGTGAAGTTGTCTTGCGCAAGGTGTCATGGGATTCGGTAATAGAAATGTGATGGATTAGGTTGTCGTCCTTTTCGCGGCTCACAATGTTCGATACGGGACAGAAAAACTGGGCAAAAGAAGAAAAGTTTCCTGAAACTGATGAAAACGTTTGATTTTGGACTCTGAAAATAGGCGCAACGGAGCAGGCTGGATGCCCCTGTCGTAGAGCTCTCGAAGAGCTTTCCAACGGTATGTTGTGCACCATGTAAGTCTTTACGGATCAAAAGTTATGAGCACCGGAGCCACGGATACCGGGTCACAAGCCCCACGCCCTCTGTTTGTGGGCCCAGCCTCTGCATGAAGTAAAGTTATCTTGCCCAAGGTGTCGTGTGATTCGGTAATAGAAATGTGATGGATTAGGTTGTCGTCCTTTTCGTGGTTCACGACTGTCACGCCCCAACCCCGAACTCATTGCCAAGACAAGGCTGGAACGTGACGTGGACTAGATAGATAACCCTGTACAATCATCCATTCATGACCTAAACAATTATAATATCCACAAGTAACTTCAAAAAGGGTGCCCAACTCTATCGGCACTTCAACATTCATTAACCTGTTCGTTCATATGTATAAGGCCTACATTCAACCTTCAGGCACGCCACAAACATCAATGCCTTCTAGGCCTCAAAAAAATAGACTAGCAATAAGGTCACAACCCAACATTAGAAGTTAGTTACACGACCAAATCCCAAAAGAATATTACAGTACTTAAAGTTGTTCAATATTAACATAGTTAACATCCAAAATAGCATTAACAACAAGCATGATCACAACAAGCAGAAGTCCGACTCATCACACAAGTATGTGTCGCCTTCAGTTTGAGTCCCTAGCTCAGGCTCAGCCTCACCTGAAAGATTGTCATAGAAAGGGATGAGCTACACTTAGCTCAGCGAGGGTTAATGGTCACGGTAGGTTTTCACAAACATTTCCAATATTTAGGAATCCTTTTTGAAAATATGCTATGCATGAGATACAAATAAATATAAGAATTAATAAACAAATAGTGTCACATATCTCTACCCTCCGAGGTCCTCAAGGGCCTAAGTGAAGGTAGGTTACCATATATCAAAGGATACGATAACTCGAATAGTTGTTGGAGATGGCCAGTCTCGAATCAGCTTCCATGATAAACCCAATACACCAACCGATAAGGGTACTCCGGAGGCTACCCAACCACAGTAGCCGAGTCCGTCCTGGCAAGCCCAATGCTGCCCAGGCGGCCCAGAACTTCTACTATGGCGTTCAATAACTTAATCATACCAACCATCTCTCCAAGGAAACACACCAAGCGAGAGAGGAGTTCAATCATAATAAACAAGCTCGGAGGCAACAAAGTAGGTTGCCGCCGGTTAGTACAAGCAATAAATCATGCAATAATATAATCATGTTAAATATGGAACTCATATAGCATGTAGGAAGATAATCAATGATAAAATCATGCATTTAGAACTCTCAATTAGTAATGTGGAGGTCAACAAGAATGGTTGTTTCATCCTACAAGCGTTTCTAAGTCCTTTTGCATTAGCCTAACTTAGGAGGTAAATTTTCCTATTTTCCCAAACTCCAATTAATCTAATTTTGGTCTAGAATCAAATCTTATCGAATGTAGATAACTCTAGAATCAAACAGAACTCAATTCGGAGTTAAAACGAATGAGATATGGCTTCCGCAAAATCACTGCGCAAAGCTGTCAAACATCCGGGCGCTGAGGCCCTAATCCGGTCGACCGGAAGAAGTAGGTAACGCCCGGATCGAAGCTTTCTGCCGGGCATTAAGGCCTCTATCCGGGCGACCGGATAGGGGCTGTAACGCCCGGATAGCTGCACGAAAAACACCAAAATTCTACCCAATTCACCTATACCACCACCAATCCATCTACCAACATACAAACAAGTTCTAAATGGCTATTAGGCATCATACAAGGCTTCAAACTCAACCAAATGCATCCCACATCAATGATCAACAACACCAAATAATTCATGTTCAAGCTCCAAGCTCCACATCCTCAACACCCTCAACAACTCAATACACTTCTTAACAAGTTCAAATATACATATATATATCACATGTAAGTACCCCATCAAGCTCTAAACACAAGTATAATCATACATCATGCTTAATGTATCTTGAAAATCATTTGAAAAAACAACCCTCACCTCAAACTTGAGTATAGAAGCAATAAAGAGCCAAAGAACTCTTGAGACTAGCTGAGAGATGAAGAATTAGCTTGGAACAAGGCTGAAATTCCCTTCTTTCTTCTTCTTTTCCTCTTTTCTTCTCTCCCTCTCTTTTCCCTCTTTGATCGTGTATGAGTGTGTGTGAGTGTATGTGTGCAGGATTTTAGTGTGTGTGTGTGGAGTGTATTGTGTGTTTTGAGTGGGCAAGCATAGTAAAAATTAGGTGATCAAATATCTAGTGAGCCAAATTACAAGAGTGCCCTCCAACTATGTTATGTACTACTAGTTTGCCATTTTGGTTGATTTGTAACTAATTAGTTACTACTCTTGACGTATTTGAAGTACAATTAATTACTATGACACGTAAAACCCCTAAATGCACGAAAATGAACATTTTTACACGTAAAATGATGAATCTTCACTTTAAATAAAATTAACGCACATAATTGATGCCAATGCATATGAAATAATTTGAATGCATTATAATTACTATAATTATTTATATATAGACTCTCGTGTCGGGTTTCACATCCTCCCTTCCTTAGAAGAATTGCGTCCTCGCAATTTCTTCTTACCGTGAAAATAACTCCGGATACTGCTTTTCCATTTGATCTCGTAACTCCCAGGTTTCTTCCTCGATCCCGTGGTTGTTCCACAATACTTTTACCATAGGAATCTCCTTTCTACGCAACTCACGTACTTGTTCATCTAAAATTCGCACGGGCCTTTCTTCATAGGAGAGGTTCTCATGAAGTTGTAGTGGTTCCGGCTCCAAGATATGAGAAAGGTCGGGTTGATACTTTCTTAACATCGAGACATGGAACATGTCATGTATACCGGAAAGATTTATTGGTAGACTCAATCGGTATGCTAACTTGATAATTTTATTCACAATCTCGAACGGTCCCACGTACCTCGGACTTAACTTACCACCCTTACCATACCGAATCAATCCCTTTCGAGGAGACAATTTAAGAAACACCTTATCACCTACTTCAAACTCTAAATCTCTTCTTCTTCTATCGACATAACTTTTCTGCCTACTTTGTACGGTGAGCATCCTTTTTCGAATCAATTGTACATTTTCTACTTTCTCTATCATCTCTGGTAATAATGTAGGGTCAATGGCTTTCATCTCACCAACCTCAATAGAGCTCTTGGAGAGCTTTCCAATGGTATGCTGTGCGCTGCGTAACTCCTTACGAATCAAAAGTTATGGGCACCGTAGTGACAGATATCTAGTTACAAGCCCCTCGCCCTCTGTTTGCGGGCCCAGCCTCTACGTGAAGTGAAGTTGTCTTGCCCAAGGTGCCGTGGGATATGATAATAGAAATGCGATAGATTAGGTTGTCATCCTTTTTGCGGCTCATGACGTTCGATCCGAGAGAGAAAAACAGCACAAAAGAAGAAAAATATCCTAAAACTGATTAAAATGTTCGATTTTGGGCTCCAAAAATAGGCGTAGCCTAGCAGGCTTTGATGCCCACGTCGTAGAGCTCTCGGAGAGCTTTCCAATGGTATACTATGCGCCGCGTAACTCCTTACGGATCAAAAGTAATGGGCACCGGAGCGACGGATACCTGGTCACAAGCCCCACACCCTCTGTTTACGGGCCCAGCCTCTACGTGAAGTGAAGTTGTCTGGCCCAAGGTACCGTGAGATTCGGTAATAGAAATGTGAGGGAATAGGTTGTCGTCCTTTTCGCATCTCAAGACGTACGATCCGGGACGGAAAAACTACAGAAAAGAAGATAAGTTTCCCAAAACAGATGAAAACGTTCGAATTTGGGCTATGAAAATAGGCGCAGCAGAGCAGGCTTGGTGCCCCCGTCGTAGAGCTCTTGTAGAGCTTTCCAACGGTATGTTGTGCGCTGCGTAACTCCTTACGGTTCAAAAGTTATGGGCACCAGAGCAACGGATACCTGGTCACAAGCCCCACGCCCTCTGTTTACGGGCCCAACCTCTACGTGAAGTGAAGTTGTCTTGCCCAAGGTGCAGTGTGATTTGGTAATTGAAATGTGATGGATTAGGTTCTCGTTCTTTTCGCGGCTCACGACGTACGATCCGGGACGGAAAAAAAGCGCAAAAGAAGAAAAGTGTCCCAAAACTTTTGAAAATGTTCAATTTTGGGCTCTGAAAAATGGCGTAGCTGAGTAGGCTAGGTACCACCTTCGTACAGCTCTTAGAGAGCTTTCCAACGGTATGCTGTGCGCCACGTAACTCCTTACGGATCAAAAGTTAAGGGCACCGGAGCAACGGATACTTGGTCACACATCACCACGCCTTTTGTTTGTGGGCCCAGCCACTACGTGAAGTAAAGTTGTCTTGCCTAAGGTGTCATGTGATTCTGTAATAGAAATATGATGGATTAGGATGTCGTCCTTTTCGCGGTTCACGACGTACGATCCGGGACGAAAAAATAGCGTAAAACAAGAAAAGTGTCCCAAAACTTATGAAAATGTTCAATTTTGGGCTCCGAAAAATGGCGCAGCCGAGCAGGCTAGGTACCACTTTCGTACAGCTCTTAGAGAGCTTTCTAACGGTATGATGTACGCCGTGTAACTCCTTACGGATCAAAAGCTAAGGGCACCGAAGCAACGGATACCTGGTCATACATCCCCACGCCCTTTGTTTGCGGGCCCAGCCACTACGTGAAGTGACGTTGTCTTGCCTAAGGTGCCATGTGATTCTTTAATAGAATTGTGATTGATTAGGTTGTCGCCATTTTCGCAGCTCACGACGTACGATCTGGGATGGAAAAATAGTGCAAAAGAAGAAAATGTCCTAAAACTGTTGAAAATGGTTGTTTTTGGTTCCAAAAATAGGCGCAGCCAAGCAGACTTGGTGGCCCCATCGTAGAGCTCTCGGAGAGCTTTCCAATGGTGTACTGTGCGCCGCGTAACTCCATACGGATCAAAAGTTATGGGCACCGGAGCGACGGATACCTGGTCACAAGCCCCACACCCTCTGTTTGCTGGCCGAGCCTCTACATGAAGTGAAGTTGTCTTGCCCAAGGTGTCATGTGATTCGGTAATAGAAATGTGAAGGATTAGGTTGTCGTCCTTTTTGCGGCTCACGGCGTACGATCCAGGACTGAAAAACAAAGCAAAAGAAGAAAAGTGTCCCAAAACTTATGAAAACGTTCAATTTTGGGCTCCAGAAATAGGCGCAGCTGAGCAGGCTAGGTGACCCCATCGTAGAGCTCTCAGAGTTCTTTCCAACGGTATGCTGTGTATCGCATAACTCCTTACGGATCAAAAGTTATGGGCACCTGAGCGACGAATAACTGGTCATAAGCCCCACGCCCTCTGTTTGTGGGCCCAGCCTCTACATGAAGTGAAGTGTCTTGCCCAAGGTGCCGTGGGATTCGATAATAAAAATCTAATGGATTAGGTTGTCCTCCTTTTCGCGGCTCACGATGTACGATCCGGGATAGAAAAATAGCACAAAAGAATAAAAGTGTCCCAAAACTGATGAAAATGTTCTATTTTGGGCTAGGAAAATAGGCGCAGCTGAGCAGGCTATGTGCCCTCATTGTAGAGCTCTCGGAGAGCTTTCCAACGGTATGCTGTGCGCCGCGTAACTCCCTACGGATCAAAAGTTAATGGCACCGGAGCAACGGATACCTAGTCACAAGGCCCACGCCCACTGTTTGTGGGTGCAGCCTCTACGTGAAGTGAAGTTGTCTTGCCCAAGGGGCCGTGTGATTCGGTAATAGAAATGTGATAGATTAGGTTGTCGTCCTTTTCGCAGCTCACGACGTACGATACGGGATTGAAAAACAGCTCAAAAGAAGAAAAGTTTCTCAAAACTGATGAAAACATTCGATTTTGGGCTCCGAAAATAGGCGCAGCCGAGTAGGCTATGTGTCCCCATCGTAGAGCTCTTAGAATGCTTTCCAACGGCATGCTGCGCGCCGCGTAACAACTTACGGATCAAAAGTTATGGGCACCTGAGCGACAGATACCATGTCACAAGCCCCACACCCTATGTTTGTGGGTCTAGCCTCTACGTGAAGTGAAGTTGTCTTGCCCAAGGTGCCGTGTGATTCGGTAATAGAAATGTAATGGATTAGGTTGTCGTCTTTTTCGAGGCTCACGACGTATGATCCGTGACAGAAAAACAGCGTCAAAGAAGAAAAGTGACAAAAAACTTATGAAAATGTTCGATTTTGGGCTCCAAAAACAGGCGCAGCCGAGTAGGCTAGGTGCCCCCATCGTAGAGATCTTAGAGAGCTTTACAACGGTATGCTGTGCGCCGTGTAACTCCTTACGGATCAAAAGTTATGGGCACCGCAGCGACAGATATTTGGTCATAAGCCCCACGCCCTCTGTTTGTGGGCCCAGCCTCGACGTGAAGTGAAGTTGTCTTGCCCAAGGTACCGTGTGATTTGGTAATAGAAATGTGATGGATTAGGTTGTCGTCCTTTTCGCGGCTCACGACGTACGATCCGGGACGAAAAAACAACACAAAAGAAGATAAGTGTCCTGAAACTGATGAAAATGTTCAATTTTGGGCCTTGAAAATAGGCGCAGCAGAGTACGCTTGGTGCCCCCGTCGTAGAACTCGCGGAGAGCTTTCCAACGGTATGTTGTGCGCCGCGTAACTCCTTACGGATCAAAAGTTATGGGCACCAGAGCGACGGATACCTGGTCACAATCCCCACGCCCTCTGTTTGCGGGTCTAGCCTCTATGTGAAGTGAAGTTGTCTTGGCCAAGGAGCCGTGTGATTCAGTAATAGAAAAGTGATGGATTAGGTTGTCGTCCTTTTCGCGGATCACGATATACGATACGGGATGGAAAAATAGAGAAAAAGAAGAAAAATGTCCCGAAACTGATGAAAAAGTTCTCTTTTAGGCTCCAAAAATAGGCACAACTGAGCAGGCTAGGTGGTCCGGTCGTAGAGCTCTAGGAGAGTTTTCCAACGGTATACTGTGCGCCGCGTAACTCTTTACGGATCAAAATTTATCAGCACCGGAGCGACGGATACCTGGTCAAAAGCCCCACGCCCTCTGTTTGCGGGCCCAACCTCTACGTGAAGTAAAGTTGTCTTGCCCAAGGTGCCAAGTGATTTGGTAATAAAAATGTGATGGATTAGGTTGTCGTCCTTTTCGCTGCTCACGACATACGATCCGGGATGAAAAAACAGCGCAAAAGAAGAAAAGTGTCCCAAAAGTTATGAAAATGTTCGATATTGAGCTCCGAAAATAGATGCAACCGAGCACACTGGTTACCCCCATCGTCGAGCTCTCAGAGTGATTTCCAATGGTATGCTGTGCGCCGAGTAATTCCTTACGAATCAAAAATTATGGTCACCGAAGCGACGGATACCTGGTCACAAGCCCGACGCCCTCTGTTTGCGGGCCCAGCCTCTACGTGAAGTGAAGTTTTCTTGCCCAAGGTGTCATGTGATTCGGTAATAGAAATGTGATGGATTAGGTTGTCGTCCTTTTTGCGACTCACGATGTACGATCCGGAACAAAAAAACAACGTAAAAGAAGAAAACTGTCCCAAAACTTATGAAAATGTTCGATTTTGGACTCCAAAAATAGATGCAGCCGAGCAGCCTAGGTGCCCCCATCGTAGAGCTCTCAGAGAGCTTTCCAACGTTATGCTATTCGCCACGTAACTCCTTACGGATCAAAAGTTATGGGTACCGGAGCGACGGATACCTGGTCACAAGCCCCACACCCTCTGTTTGCGGGCCTAGCCTCTACTTGAAGTGGAGTTGTCTTGCACAAGGTGCCGTGTGATTTGAAAATAGAAATGTGATTGATTAGGCTGTTGTCCTTTTCGCGGTTCACGACGTACGATCCGAGACGAAAAAATAGCACAAAAGAAGAAAAGTGTCCCGAAACTAATGAAAATGTCCAATTTTGGGCTAGGAAAATAGGCGCAGCCAAGCAGGTTTGGTGCCCCCGTCGTAGAGCTCCTGGAGAGCTTTCCAAAGGTATGTTGTGCGCCGCGTAACTCCTTACGGATCAAAAGTTATGGGCACCAGAGCGACAGATACCTGGTCACAAGCCCCACGCCCTCTGTTTCCGGGCCCAGCCTCTACGTGAAGTGAAGTTGTCTTGCCCAAGGTGCCGTGTGATTCGGAAATAGAAATGTGATGGATTAAGTTATCATCCTTTAAGCGTCTCACGACATATGATCCGGGACGGAAAAACAGCGTAAAAGAAGAAAAGTGTCCCAAAACTTATGAAAATGTTTGATTTTGGGCACCGAGAATAGGCACAGCCAAGCAGGCTAGATGCCCCCATCGTAGAGCTTTCAGAGAGCTTTCCAACGGTATGCTGTGCACCGCGTGACTCCTTACGGATCAAAAGTTATGGGCACTGGAGCGACTGATACCTGGTCACAAGCCCCACGCCCTCTGTTTGTGGGCCCAACCTCTACGTGAAGTGAAGTTGTTTTTCCTAATTTGCTGTGTGATTTGGTAATAGAAATGTGATGGATTAGGTTGTCGTCCTTTTCGTGTCTCACGACGTACGATCCGGTACGAAAAAACAGCGCAAAAGAAGAAAAGTGTCCTGAAACTGATAAATATGTTCGATTTTGGTCTATGAAATTTGGTGCTGCTAAGCAGGGTTGGTGCCTCCATAGTAGAGCTCTCGGAGAGCTTTCCAACGGTATGCTGTGAGCTGCGTAACTCCTGACGGATCAAAAGTTATAGGCACCAGAGCGACGGATAGCTGGTCACAAGCCTCACACCCTCTGTTTGCGGGCCCAGCCTCTACATGAAGTGAAGTTGTCTTGCCCAAGGTGCCGTGTGATTCAGTAATAGAAATGTCATGGATTAGGTTGTCAACCTTTTTGCGGCTGATGACGTACGATCCGGGACTAAAAAATAGCGTAAAAGAATAAAAGTGTCCCAAAACTTATGAAAATGTTCGATTTTGGGCTCCGAAAATAGACACAACCGAGTAGGCTAGGTGCCCCCATCGTTGAGATCTCAGAGTGCTTTCCGATGGTATACTGTGCGTCGATTAACTCCTTACAGATCAAAAGTTATGGGCCCTAGAGCGACGGATACCTGGTCACAAGCCCCACGCCCTTTGTTTGCGAGCCCAGCCTCTACGTGAAGTAAAGTTGTCTTGACCAAGGTGCCGTGTGATTCGATAATAGAAATGTGATGGATTAGATTGTCGTCCTTTTTGGGGCTCACTACGTACAATATGGGATGAAAAAACAGTGTAAAAGAAGAAAAGTGTGCCAAAACTTATAAAAATGTTCAATTTTGGACGCTGAAAATAGGCGCAGCCAAGCAGGCTAGGTGCCCCCATCGTAGAGCGCTCAGAGAGCTTTCCAACGTTATGCTTTTCGCCGCTTAACTCCGTGCGGATCATAAGTTATGGGCACCGGAGCGATGGATACCTGGTCACAAGCCCCATGTCCTCTGTTTGCGGGCCCAGCCTCTACGTGAATTGAAGTTGTCTTGCCCAAGGTGCCTTGTGATTCGGTAATAGAAATATGATGGATTAGGATATCGTCGTTTTAGCGGCTTACAACATACGATCCGGGACAGAAAAACAGCATAAAAGAAGAAAAGTGTAACGAAACTGATGAAACTGTTCAAATTTGGGCTAGGAAAACAGGCGCAGCCTAGCAGGCTTGGTGCCCCCGTCATAGAGCTCTCGGAGAGCTTTCCAATGGTATGCTGTGCACCGCGTAACTCCTTACGGATCAAAAGTTAAGGGCACCGGTGCAACGGATACTTGGTCACAAGCCCCACGCCCACTGTTTGCGGGCCCAGCCTCTACGTGAAGTAAAGTTGTTTTGCCCAAGGTGCCATGGGATTCAGTAATAGAAATGTGATGGATTAGGTTGTCGTCCTTTTCACGGCTCACGACGTACGATACGGGATGAAAAAACAGCGCAAAAGAAGAAAAGTGTCCCGAAACTGATGAAAATATTTGATTTTGGGCCCCGAAAATAGGCGCAGCCAAGCATGCTTGGTGCCCCCGTCGTAGAGCTCTCGGAGAGCTTTCCAATGGTATGCTGTGCTCCTCGTAACTCCTTACAGATCATAAGTTATGGGCACCGGAGCGACGGTTACCTGATCACAAGCCCCACGCACTCTGTTTGCGGGCCCAGCCTCCACGTGAAGTGAAGTTGTCTTGTCCACGGTGCCATGGGATTTGGTAATATAAATGTGATGTATTAGGTTGTCGTACTTTTCGCTGCTCATGACGTACGATACGGGACGAAAAAACTTCTCAAAAGAAGAAAAGAATCCCTAAACTGATGAAAACGTTCAATTTTGGGCTCTGAAAATAGGCGCAGATGAGCAAGCTGGGTGCCCCCGTCGTACAGCTCTCGTAGAGCTTTCCAACGGTATGCTGTGCACTGCGTAACTTCTTACGGATCAAAAGTTATGAGGACCGGAGCGACGGATACCTGGTCAAAAGCCCCGCGACCTCTGTTTGCGGGCCCAGCCTCTACGTGAAGTGAAGTTGTCTTGCCCAAGGTGCCATGTGATTCGGTAATAGAAATGTGATGGATTAGGTTGTCATCCTTTCCGCGGCTCACGACGTTAGATCCGGGACGGAAAAACAGCGCAAAAGAAGAAAAGTGTCCCAAAACTTATGAAAATGTTCGATTTTAGGCTCCAAAAATAGACGCAACCGAGAAGGCTAGGTGCCCCCATGGTCGAGCTATCAGAGTGCTTTCCAACGGTATGTTGTGCGCCGAGTAACTCCTTACGGATCAAAAGTTATGGGCCCTATAGCGACGGATACCTGGTCACAAGCCCCACGCCCTCTGTTTGCGGGCCCAGCCTCTACGTGATGTGAAGTTGTTTTGCCCAAGGTGCCGTATTCGGTAATACAAATATGATGGATTAGGTTGTCATCCTTTTCGCGGCTCACGACGTACAATCCGGGACGGAAAAACAGCGCAAAAGAAGAAGAGTATCCCAAAACTAATGAAAATATTCGATTTTGGGCTCCGAAAATAGGCACAATAGAGCAGGCTTGGTGCCCCAATCGTAGAGCTCTCAGAGTGCTTTCCAATGGTATACTGTGTGCCGCGTAACTCCTTACGGATCAAAAGTTATAGGCACGTAGCGACGGATACTTGGTCACAAGCCCCTCACCCTCTTTTTGCGCGCTCAGCCTCTACGTGAAGTAAAGTTGTCTTGCCCAAGGTGCCGTAGAATTCGGTAATAGAAATATGATGGATTAGGTTGTCGTCCGTTTCGCGGCTCACGACGTACGATCCGAGACAAAAAAACAACACAAAAGAAGAAAAGTGTCCTGAAATTGATGAAAATGTTCAATTTTGGGCTCTGAAAACAGGCGCAGCGGAGCAAGCTTTGCTGCCCCCGTCGTAAAGCTCTCGGAGAGCTTTCCAACAGTATGCTGTGCGCCGCGTAACTCCTTACGAATCAAAAGTTATGGTTACCAGAGTGACAAATACCTGGTCACAAGCCCCACGCCATCTGTTTGCGGGCCCAACTTCTACGTGAACTGAAGTTGCCTTTCCCAAGGTTCCGTGTGATTCGGCAATAGAAATGTGATGGATTAGGTTGACGTTCTTTTCGCGGCTCACGACGTACGATCCGAGACAGAAAAACTGCACAAAAGAAGAAAAGTGTCCCGAAACTGATGAAAACATTCGATTTTAGGCTATGAAAATAGGCGTAGCTAAGCATGCTTGGTTCCCCTGTCCTAGAGCTCTCGGAGAGCATTCTATCAGTATGTTGTGTGCTGCGTAACTCCTTACGGTTCCAAAGTTATGGGCACCGGAGTGACGGATACCTGGTCACAAGCACCACACCCTCTGTTTTCGAGCCCAGCCTCTACGTGAAGTGAAGTTGTCTTGCTCAAGGTGTTGTGTGATTCAGTAATAGAAATGTGATGGATTAGGTTGTCGTCCTTTTTGCGGCTCATGACGTACAATCCGGGACGAAAAAATAGCGTAAAAGAAGAAAAGTGTCCCAAAACTTATGAAAATGTTTGATTTTGTTATCCGAAAATAGGCACAGCCAAGCAAGCTACGTGACCCTATCGTAGAGCTCTCAAAGAGCTTTCCAACGGTATGTTGTGCACCGCGTAACTCCTTACGGATCAAAAGTTATGGGCCCTATAGCGACGGATACTTGGTCACAAGCCCCACGCCCTCTGTTTGCTGGCCTAGCTTCTACGTGAAATGGTGTTGTCTTGCCTAAGGTACTGTGTGATTCGGTAATAGAAATGTGATGGATTAGGTTGTCGTCCATTTCGAGGCTCACAACGTACGATCCGAGAAGAAAAGACATCACAAAAGAGGAAAGTTATCCCGAAACTGATGAAAATGTTCAATTTTTGGCTACGAAAGTAGGCGCAGCCGAGCAGGCTTTGTGCCCCCGTCGTAGAGCTCTAGGAGAGCATTCCAACTGTATGTTGTGCATCACGTAACTCCTTACGGATCAAAAGTTAAGGACACTGGAGCAACGGATAACTGATCACAGGCCCCACGCCCTCTGTTTGCGGGCCCAACCTCTACGTGAAGTGAAGTTGTCTTGCCAAAGGTACAGTGGGATTCGGTAATAGAAATGTGAGGGATTAGATTGTCATCCTTTTCGAGGCTCACGACGTACGATACGGGGCAAAAAACAGTGCAAAAGAAGAAAAGTGTCTTGAAACTAATGAAAAAGTTTGATTTTGGGCTCCAAAAATAGGAGAAGCCGAGTATGCTTGGTACCCCCAACGTAGAGCTCTCGGAGAGCTTTCCAACGGCATACTGTGCGCCGCGTAACTCCTTACCGATCAAAAGTTATGGGCATCGAAGCGACGAATACCTGGTAATAAGCCCCACACCTACTATTTGCGGGCCCAGCCTTTACATGAAGTGAAGTTGTCTTGCTCAAGGTGCCATGTAATTCGGTAATATAAATGTGGTGGATTAGGTTGTCATCCTTTTTGCGGCTCATGACGTACGATCTGGGATGGAAAAACAACGTAAAAGAAGAAAAGTGTCCCAAAACTTATGAAAATGTTCAATTTTGGACTCCGAAAATACGAGCAGCCGAGCAGACAAGGTGTCCCCATCGTAGAGCTCTCAGAGAGCTTTCCAACGGTATGTTGTGCGCCCCGTAACTCCTTACGGATCAAAAGTGAAAGGCGCCGAAGCGACGGATACCTGGTCACAAGTCCCACGCCCTCTGTTTGCAGGCCCAACCTTTATGTGAAGTAAAGTTGTCTTCCCCAAGGTGATGTGTGATTCGGTAATAGAAATGTGATGGATTAGGTGGTCATTCTTTTCGCGGCTCACGACGTACGATCCGGGACGGAAAAACAGCGTAAAAAAGAAAAGTGTCCCAAAACTTATGAAAATGTTCGATTTTGGGCTCAGAAAATAGGCACAGCTGAGCAAGCTAGGTGCCCTAGTCGTAGAGCTCTCATAGAGCTTTCTAACGGTATGTTGTGCGCCGCTTAACTCTTTACGGATCAAAAGTTAAGGGCACCGGAGCAACAGATACCTGGTCACAAGCCCCGTGCCCTCTGTTTGTTGGCCCAACCTCTACATGAAGTGATGTTGTCTTCCGCAAGGTGCCGTGGGATTCAGTAATAGAAATGTGATGGATTAGGTTGTCGTCCTTTTCGCGGCTCACGACGTACGATACAGGACGAAAAAACAGCGCAAAAGAAGATAAGTATCCCGAAAATGATGAAAATGTTCGCTTTTGGGCTTCAAAAATAGGCGCAACCGAGCATGCTTGGTGCCCCCGTCGTAGAGCTCTCGTAGACCTTTACAACGGTATGCTGTGCGCCGCGTAGTTCCTTACGGATCAAAAGTTATGGGCACCGGAGTGACGGATACCTGGTCACAAGCCCCACGCCCTCTGTTTGCGGGCCCAGCCTCTACGTGAAGTGAAGTTGTCTTGTCCAAGGTATCGTGGGATTCGGTAATAGAAATGTGATGGATTAGGTTGTCGTCCATTTCACGGCTCACGACGTACGATCCATGACAAAAAAATTGCTCAAAGGAAGAAAAGTGTCCCAAAATTGATGAAAATGTTCGATTTTGACCTCCAAAAATAGGCGCAGCCGAGCATGCTGGGTGCCCCCGTCGTAGAGCTCTCGGAGAGCTTTTCAACGGTATGTTGTGTGCCGTGGAACTCCTTACGGATCAAAAGTTATGAGCACCGGAGCGACGGATACCTGGTCACAAGCCTCACGCCCTCTGTTTGTGGGCCCAGCCTCTACGTGAAGTGAAGTTGTCTTGCCCAAGGTGCCATGTGATTCGGTAATAGAAATGTGATGGATTAGGTTGTCGTCCTTTTCGCGGCTCACGACGTACAATCCGGGATGAAAAAACAACGTAAAAGAAGAAAAGTGTCCTAAAACTTATGAAAATGTTCGATTTTGGGCTCCGAAAATAGGCGCAACCAGGCAGGCTAGGTGCCCCCATCATAGAGCTCTTAGAGAGCTTTCCAACGGTATGTTGTGCGCCACGTAACTCCTTACGGATCAAAAGTTATACTCACCAGAGCGACGGATACCTTGTCACAAGCCCCACGCCCTCCGTTTGCGGGCCCAACCTCTACGTGAAGTGAAATAGTCTTGCCCAAGGTACCATGTGATTCAGTAATAGAAATATGATGGATTAGGTTGTTGTCTTTTTCGCGGCTCACGACGTACGATCCGGGATAAAAAAACAGCGTAAAATAAGAAAAGTGTCCCGAAACTGATGAAAACGTTCGATTTTGGGCTCTGAAAACAGGCGCAGCATAGCAGGCTAGGTGCCCTCGTCGTAGGGCTTTCCAATGGTATGTTGTACGCCGCGTAACTCCTTATGGATCAAAAGTTAAGGGCACTAGAACAACGAATGCCTGGTCACAAGCCCCGCACCCTCTGTTTGCGGGCCCAGCATCTACGTGAAGTGAAGTTGTCTTGTGCAAGGTGTCGTGGGATTCGGAAATAGAAATGTGATGGATTAGGTTGTCGTCCTTTTCGCGGCTCACGACGTACGATGCGGGACAAAAAAACAGTGCAAAAGAAGAAAAGTATCCCGAAAATGATGAAAATGTTCAATTTCAGGCTTTGAAAATAGGCGCAGCCGCGCATGCTTGGTGCCCTCGTCGTAGAGCTCTCGTAGACCTTTCCAACGGTATGCTGTGCGTCGTGTAGTTCCTTACGGATCAAAAGTTATGGGCACCGAAGTGACGGATACCTGGTCACAAGCCCCACGCCGTCTGTTTGCGGACCTAGCCTCTACGTGAAGTGAAGTTGTCTTGCCCAAGGTGTCGTGGGATTCGGTAATAGAAATGTGATGGATTAGGTTGTCGTCCTTTTCACGGCTCACGACGTACGATCCGGGATGAAAAAACTGCTCAAAGGAAGAAAAGTGTCTCAAAACTGATGAAAACGTTCGATTTTCACCTCCGAAAGTAGGTGCAGCCGAGCAAGCTCGGTGCCCCTGTCGTAGAACTCTTGGAGAGCTTTCCAACGGTATGTTGTGTGCCGCGGAACTCCTTACGGATCCAAAGTTATGAGCACCGGAGCGACGGATACCTGGTCACAAGCTGCACGCCCTCTGTTTGCGGGCCCAGCCTCTACGTGAAGTGAAGTTGTCTTGCCCAAGGTGCCGTGTACTTCGGTAATAGAAATGTGATGGATTAGTTTGTCGTCCTTTTCGCGGCTCACGACGTACAATCCGGGGTAAAAAAACAGCGTAAAAGAAGAAAAGTGTCCTAAAACTTATGAAAATGTTCAATTTTGGGCTCCGAAAATAGGCGCAACCAAGCAGGGTAGGTGCCCCTATCATAGAGCTCTTAGAGAGCTTTCCAACGGTATGCTGTGCGCCACATAACTCCTTACGGATCAAAAGTTATGCACACCAGAGCGACGGATACCTTGTCACAAGCCCCACACCCTCTGTTTGTGGGTCCATTCTCTGCGTGAAGTGAAGTAGTCTTGCCCAAGGTACCGTGTGATTCGGTAATAGAAATGTGATGGATTAGGTTGTCGTATTTTTCGTGGCTCACGACGTACGATCTGGGACGAAAAAATGGCGCAAAATAAGAAAAGTGTCCTGAAAATGATGAAAACGTTCGATTTTGGGCTCCGAAAACAGGCGCAGCCTAGCAGGCTATTTGCCCTCGTCGTAGAGCTTTCCAATGGTATATTGTACGCCGCGTAACTCCTTACGGATCAAAAGTTAAGGGCACCAAAACAATGGATGCTTGGTCACAAGCCCCACGCCCTCTGTTTGCGGGCCCGGCCTCTACGCGAAGTGAAGTTGTCTTGCCCAAGGTGCCGTGGGATTCAGAAATAGAAATGTGATGGATTACATTGTTGTCTTTTTCGCGGCTCACGACGTACGATACGGGACGGAAAAACAGCCCAAAAGAAATAAAGTGTCTCGAAAATGATAAAAAGGTTCAATTTTTGGCTTCAAAAAAAGGCGCAGCCGTGTATGCTTGGTGCCCCCGTCGTAGAGCTCTTGGAGAGCTTTCCAACGGTATGCTGTGCGCCGTGTAACTACTTACGGATCACAAGTTATGGGCATCGGAGCGTCGAATACCTGGTCACAAGCCCCATGCCCTCTGTTTGCGGGCCCCGCCTCTACATGAAGTGAAGTTGTCTTACACAAGGTGTCATGGGATTCGGTAATAGAAATGTAATGGATTAGGTTGTCGTCCTGTTCGAGGATCTCGACGTACGATCCGGGACGGAAAAACAGCGTAAAAGATGAAAAGTGTCCCAAAACTTATAAAAATGTTCGATTTTGGTCTCTGAAAACTAGCGCAGCCAAGCAAGCTAGGTGCCTCCATCATAGTGCTCTTAGAGAGCTTTCCAACGGTATGTTGTGCGCCGCGTAACTCCTTACGGATCAAAAGTTATGCGCACCAGAGCGACGGATACCTGGTCATACGCGCCACACCCTCTGTTTGCGGGCCCAACCACTACGTGAAGTGAATTTGTCGTGCCCAAGGTGTCGTGTGATTAGATAATAGAAATGTGATGGATTAGGTTGTTGTCTTCTTCGCAGCTCACGACGTACGATCCGGGACGAAAAAATAGCGCAAAAGAAGAAAAGTATCCCGAAACTGATGAAAATGTTCAATTTTGGGCTCAAAAAACAGGCACAGCATAGCAGGCTAGGTGCCCTCGTCATAGAGCTCTCAAAGAGCTTTCCAACGGTATGTTGTGCACCGCGTAACTCCTTACGAATCAAAAGTTAAGGGCACCAGAGCAACGGATGCCTAGTCACAAGCCCCACACCTTCTGTTTGCGGGCCCAGTCTCTACGTGAAGTGAAGCTGTCTTGTGCAAGGTGCCATGAGATTCAGAAATAGAAATGTGATGGATTAAGTTGTCGTCATTTTAGCGACTCATGACGTACGATCCGGGATGAAAAAACAGCGTAAAAGAAGAAAAGTGTCCCGAAACTAATGAAAACGTTCGATTTTGGGCTCCGAAAATAGGCGCAACCGAGCAAGCTGGGTGTCCCCGTCGTAGAGCTCTCAAAGAGCTTTCCAACGGTATGTTGTGTGCCGCGTAACTCCTTACAGATCCAAAGTTATGAGCACCGGAGCGACGGATACCTGGTCACAAGCCCCACGCCTTCTGTTTCCGGGCCCAGCCTCTACGTGAAGTGAAGTTGTCTTGCCCAAGGTGCCATGTCATTCGGTAATAGAAATGTGATGGATTAGGTTGTTGTGTTTTTCGAGGCTCACGACGTACGATCCGGGACAGAAAAATAGCACAAAAGAAGAAAAGTGTCCCAAAACTTATGAAAATGTTCAATTTTGGGCTCCAAAAATAGGCGCAACCGAGCAGGCTAGGTGCCCCGATCGTAGAGCTCTCAGAGTGATTTCCAACGGTATGCTGTGCACCGCGTAACTTCTTGCGGATCAAAAGTTATGGGCAACGGAGCGACGGATACCTGGTTACAAGCCCCAAGCCCTCTGTTTGCGGGCCCAGCCTCTACGTTAAGTTAAGTTGTCTTGCCCAAGGTGTCATGTGATTCGGTAATAGAAATGTGATGGATTAGGTTTTCGTCCTTTTCGCGTCTCACGACGTATAATCCAGGACGGAAAAACTGCGCAAAAGAAGAAAAGTGTCCCGAAACTTATGAAAATATTCGATTTTGGGCTCCGAAAATAGGCACAGCCAAGCAGGCTAGGTGCCCTCATCGTACAACTCTCAGACAGCTTTTCCAACGGTATGCTATGCACTGCGTAGCTCCTTACAGATCAAAAGTTATGGGCACCGGAGCAACGGATACCTTATGACAAGCCCCACGCCCTCTGTTTACGGGCCCAGCCTCTACATGAAGTAAAGTTGTCTTGCCCAAGGTGCCGTGGGATTCAGTAATAGAAATGTGATGGATTAGGTTGTCGTCCTTTTTGAGACTCACGACATACGATCCGGGACGAAAAAATAGCACAAAAGAAGAAAAGTGTCCCAAAACTTATGAAAATATTCGATTTTGGGCTCAAAAATCAGGCACAGCCGAGCAGGATAGGTGCCCTCATTGTAGAGCTCTCAGAGAGCTTTCCAACGGTATGTTGTGCGCCGCGTAACTCCTTACGGATCAAAAGTTAAGGGCACTGGTGCAATGGATTCCTGGCCACAAGCCCCACGCCTTCTGTTTGCGAGCCCAGCCCCTACGGGAAGTGAAGTTGTCTTGCGAAAGGTGCCGTGGGATTCGGTAATAGAAATCTAATGGATTAGGTTGTCGTCCTTTACGCGGCTCACGACGTACGATACGGGATGAAAAAACAGCGCAAAAGAAGAAAACTGTACCGAAAATTATGAAAATGTTTGTTTTTTGGCTCTGAAAATAGGCGCAGCCGAGCATGCTTGGAGCCCACACTGTAGAGCACTCGGAGAGCTTTCCAACGGTATACTATACGCCGCGTAACTCCTTACGGATCAAAAGTTATGGGCACCGGAGTGACGGATATCTGGTCATAAGCCCCACGCCCTCTGTTTGCGGGCCCAGCCTCTACGTGAATTGAAGCTGACTTGCCCAAGGTGTCGTGGGATTCGGTAAAAGAAATGTGATGGATTAGGTTGTCGTCCATTTTGCGGCTCACGACGTACGATCCGAGACGAAAAAACTGCGCGAAAGAAGAAAAGTGTCCCAAAATTGATGAAAATATTCGATTTTGGGCTCCGAAAATAGGTGCGGCTGACCAAGCTGGATGCCCCCGTTGTAGAGCTCTCGGAGAGCTTTCCAATGGTATGTTGTGCGCCGCGTAACTCCTTACGGATCAAAAGTTATGAGCACCGGAGAGACGGATACCTGGTTACAAGCCCCACGCCCTCTGTTTGCGGGCCCAGCTTCTATGTGAAGTGAAGTTGTCTTGCCCAAGGTGCCGTGTGATTCAGTAATAGAAATGTGATGGATTAGGTTGTCGTCCTTTTTGCGGTTCACGACGTACGATCTGGGATAAAAAAACCGCTTAAAAGAAGAAAAGTGTCCCAAAACTTATGAAAATGTTCGATTTTGGGCTCCAAAAATAGGCGCAACCAAGCAGGCTAGGTGCCCCCATCATAGAGCTCTTAGAGCGCTTTCCAATGGTATGTTGTGCGCCACGTAACTCCTTACGGATCAAAAGTTATGGGCACTGGAGCGACAGATACCTGGTCACAAGCCTTACGCCCTCTGTTTGCAGGCCCAGCCTCTACGTGAAGTAAAGTTGTCTTGCCCAAGGTGCCGTGGGATTCGGTAATATAAATATGATGGATTAGGTTGTTGTCCTTTTCGCAGCTCACGATGTACGATCCAGGACGAAAAAACAGCGTAAAAGAAGAAAAGTGTCCCGAAATTGATGAAAACGTTCAATTTTGGACTCCGAAAATAGGCGCAACAGAGCAAGCTCGGTGCCTCCATCATAGAGCTCTCATAAAGCTTTACAACGGTATACTGTGCACCGCGTAACTCCTTACGGATCAAAAGTTATGGGCACCGGAGCGACGGATACCTGGTCACAAGCCCACACCCTTTGTTTGTGGGCCCAACCTCTACGTGAAGTGAAGTTGTCTTATCCAAGGTGCCGCGTGATTCGGAAATAGAAATGTGATGGAATAGGTTGTCGTCCTTTTCGCGGCTCACGACGTACGATCCGGGACTGAAAAACAGCGCAAAAGAAGAAAAGTATCCCAAAACTTATGAAAATGTTTGATTTTGGGCTCCGAAAACTAGCGCAACCGAGCAGGCTAGGCGTCCCCATTGTAGAGCTCTTAGAATGCTTTCTAACGGTATGCTGTGCGTCGCGTAACTCTTTACGGATCAAAAGTTATGGGCACCGGAACGACGGATACCTTGTTACAAGCCCCACGCCCTCTGTTTGCGGGCCCAGCCTCTACGTGAAGTGAAGTTTTCTTGCCCAAGGTGCCATGTGATTCGGTAATAGAAATGTGATGGATTAGGTTGTCGTCCTTTTTGTGGCTCCCGACGTATGATCCGGGACAGAAAAACAGCGTAAAAGAAGTAAAGTGTTCCCAAACTTATGAAAATGTTTGATTTTGAGCTCTGAAAACAGGCGCAGCCAATCAAGCAAGGTTCCCACATCATAGAGCTCTTAAAGAGCTTTCCCACTGTTTGTTGTGCACCGCGTAACTCTTTACGAATCAAAAGTTATGGGCACCGTAGCGACAGATACCTGGTCACAAGCCCCTTACCCTCTGTTTACGGGCCCAGCCTCTATGTGAAGTGAAGTTGTCTTGCCCAAGGTGTCGTGGGATTCGGTAATAGAAATGTGATGGATTAGGTTGTCGTCCTTTTCGCGCCTCACGACGTACGATCCAGGACGGAAAAACAGCACAAAAGAAGAAAAGTGTCTCGAAACTTATGAAAACGTTCGATTTTGAGCTCCAAAAACATGTGCAGCTGAGCAGGCTTTGCTGCCCCCGTAGTAGAGCTCCCGGAGAGCTTTCCAATGGTATGCTGTGCACCGCGTAACTCTTCACGGATCAAAAGTTATGGGCACCGGAGCGACGTATACCTGGCCACAAGCCCCATGCCCTCTATTTGCGGGCCCAACCTCTACCTGAAGTGAAGTTGTCTTGCCCAAGGTGTCGTGTGATTCGGAAATAGAAATGTGATGGATTAGATTGTCATCCTTTTCGTGGCTCATGACGTACGTTCCGAGACAGAAAAATAGCGTAAAAGAAGTAAAATGTTCCCAAACTTATGAAAATGTTTGATTTTGAGCTCCAAAAACAGGCGCAGCCAATCAGGCAAGGTGCCCACATCGTAGAGCTCTTAGAGAGCTTTGCAACTGTATGTTGTGCACCGCGTAACTCCTTACAGTTCAAAAGTTATGGACACCATAGCGACGGATACCTGGTCACAAGCCCCTCGCCCTCTGTTTGCGGGCCCAGCCACTATGTGAAGTGAAGTTGTCTTGCCCAAGGTGTCGTGGGATTCGGTAATAGAAATGTGATGGATTAGGTTGTCGTCCTTTTCGCAGCTCACGACGTACGATCTGAGACGGAAAAAAAGCACAAAATAAGAAAAGTGTCTCAAAACTTATGAAAATGTTCGATTTTGAGCTCCAAAAATAGGTGCAACCGAGCAGGCTTTGCTACCCCCGTTGTAGAGCTCCCGGAGAGCTTTCCAATGGTATGCTGTGCGCCGCGTAACTCCTTACGGACCAAAAGTTATGGGCACCGGAGCAACGATTACCTGGCCATAAGCCCCATGCCCTCTGTTTGCAGGCCCAGCCTCTACATGAAGTGAAGTTGTCTTGCCCAATGTGCCATGTGATTCGGTAATAGAAATGTCATGGATTAGGTTGTCGTCTTTTTCGCTGCTCACAATGTACGATCCGGGATGGAAAAACAGAACAAAAGAAGAAAAGTATCCCGAAATTGATTAATGCGTTCGATTTTGGGCAATAAAAATAGGCACAGCCGAGCAGGATTGGTGGCCCCATCGTAGAGCTCTCGAAGAACTTTCCAACGGTATGCTGTGCGTCGCGTAACTCCTTACGGATCAAACGTTATGGGCACCGGAGCGACGGATACTTGGTCACAAGCCCCACGCCCTCTGTTTGCGGGCCCAGCCTCTACGTGAAGTGAAGTTGTCTTGCCCAAGGTGCCATGTGATTCGGTAATAGAAATGTGATAGATTAGGTTGTCGTTCTTTTTGCGGCTCATGACTTACAATCAGGGATGGAAAAACAGCAGAAAAAAAGAAAAGTGTCCCAAAACTTATGCAAATGTTCGATTTTGGGCTCCGAAAACAGGCGTAACCAAGCAGGCTAGGTGTCCCCATCGTAGAGCTCTCAGAGTGCTTTCCAACGGCATGCTGTGCGCCGCATAACTCCTTACGGATCAAAAGTTATGGGCACCGGAGCGACGGATACCTAGTCACAAGCCCCACGCCCTCTGTTTGCAGGCCTAGCCTCTACGTGAAGTGAAGTTGTCTTTCCCAAGGTGCCATGTGATTCAGTAATAGAAATGTGATGGATTAGGTTGTTGTTCTTTTGCAGCTCACGACGTACGATAGGGGACGGAAAAATAGTAGAAGAGAAGAAAAGTGTCCCGAAACTGATGAAAACGTTCAATTTTGGGCTCCTCAAATAGGCGTAGCCGAGTAGGCTAGGTGTCCCCATCGTAGAGCTCTCAGAGTGCTTTCAAACGGTATGCTGTGGGCCGCGTAACTCCTTACCGATCAAAAGTTATGGGCACCTGAGCGACGGATACCTGGTCATAAGCCCCACGCCCTCTGTTTGTGGGCCTTGCCTCTACGTGAAGTGAAGTTGTCTTGCCCAAGTTGCCGTGTGATTCGGTTATAGAAATGTGATGGATTAGGTTGTCGTCCTTTTCGTGGCTCATGACGTATGATCCGGGACAGAAAAACAGCGTAAAAGAAGAAAAGTGTCCCAAAACTTATGAAAATGTTCGATTATGGGCTCCGAAAATAAGCGCAGCCGATCAGGCTAGGTGCGCGCATCGTAGACCTCTTAGAGAGCTTTCCAACTGTATGCTGTGCACTGCGTAACTCCTTACGGATCAAAAGTTATGGGCACCGTAGCGACAGATACCGAGTCATAAGCCCCTCGCCCTCTGTTTGTGGGCCCAGCCTCTATGTGAAGTGAAGTTGTCTTGCCCAAGGTGACGTGGGATTCGGTAATAGAAATGTGATGAATTAGGTTGTCGTCCTTTTTGCCGCTCACGACGTACGATCCGGGATGAAAAAACAGCGCAAAAGAATAAAAGTGTCCCAAAACTTATGAGAACGTTCGATTTTGGGCTCCAAAAATAGGCGCAGCTGTCACGCCCTAACCCGACCTATAGAGGTTAAACTAGGGTGTGATCTAAACATTCATATCACTTCACGTACTTAATCGTTCATTAAGGTTTAATGCTTAACGTTAGCCTAGAACTCCAAAAATTTCTCCGAAAAACCGGCAGCATAACGGCTGTAATTGGCTCTTTAGTTTCACCTAATTTCCTAAACGCCTCAAAACTTTCAATTTCAAATTTGATTCCAACTAAGATTACTATTTATCACCAATTGAAATGTCTACTATTTTTCTCAAGTCTCGTTTATGTGTCAATCCTTGTTACAAAGTACTTGTTGATCTTAGCTTACCAATGTGTACCTGCTTAAGATTGGATAGATTCATTTTACTTAACCCTTTACCTAATGATTCATAAGCCTGTGATAGATACTAAACCAAAGTAGCGATAGCAAGATGACCAGAAGACTGTGTATCTAGTTATGATCAGTACAAACCAAAATTAGACCCCAAATTACAACGGGGTCATTTACAATGCAACAACAAGCAACATAAGAAATAGTCTTCAAGCAACATATCATTCACAAAATGGCCATAGTCAAGTAAGGCATGTAGGACAAGCAATCATTCCAAGGAGTCATCAATAGGCACGTTATCCTCGGGTACCTGTTCCTGGTCTTCTTCACCTGTGATGATAAAAGAGGGTGAGTCCTTATGAACTCAGGGAGGGGGAATGAGAAATACGTTTTGAAACTCTTTTCTGGTTAAACTTATGAAAAACCCTTTTTGAAAACATGTCACGTATTACAAGTAATAAGGTACGCAAAGTATAGGAATCAAATTGAGCAACAGATACAATTACCAATCTTTTCAAGGATACGGCGAGCGTTTGCTCTCAATATCAATTTTGATACGATTGTTGCGGCCGACTTCAATAATCCACTTATCGCTCCCATTTGGGTGTACTCCAGATGTACCCCGAAAACCTACGACCCAACTCTCCGAGGGTGGAATGCCAAGCGAGAGAGGGAATTGGACCATGGTAGTCACGGTAGCACCGACAAGCCCGATGCCACCCGACATGCGTGAAATGTTACCATGCCACAATGAAAGGTTGCAACCTTGTATGCAATGCACATTTATAACATTTAACATATAACATTAGGAGGACAACAAAGTAGGTCTCCTCCGAGCGATCGCACGTTGACAAGTAAACACACGAGGCATGTTTGACATTTAATTTCACTTGTAAAACACATGGAGTTATATGAATATTAAATGGGCAGCCATGTAACACATGTAAATCAAGTCATATAACTCATTTCGGAATTCACGTAATCAAGTAATAAGGTTATACAATCATCCGACGACGTTTACATGAGACCGGGTGCAAGAAAAGTCTACTTATCAACATGTAATTGTCGGAACCACATTTAGGGCTATAAATACAACTATGGGCAGCCCACTAATCACATAATTAGACACGATAACCATAGGATCAATACTTAGCAAGTTTTCATAGTCATTAGGGTTTCAATTCATGCTTACACGTGCGATTAAGCCACGAGTTGACAAGTAATTAAACCAAAGCCATGCATTGATTAATTAAAACATCCTCAAGCATCCAAAACAGTCCACACAACATCCAAGTGCCACAATCCCAAGCATTCACTACCACAAGAGAAGTTACAACATTTTTCAAAGCATATCACTAGATAAAAACCTCACTGCAATGGTCTGGTTTCCCACAATCAATTAGACAAGCAAACAATCTCCAATTCTAGTGAGAAAAATGTCAAATTAAAGCTTATTAAGTGAACTAAATCCAGAAACAAACCTTGCATCATTTGGAGTTCGGATTCAAGAGTTATAGCCAAAACTGTGAAACTATGCAAAATTGTCCAGATTTGTACACATTTCAATACTTGTCAATTTTGAGGGCCTTCAAGTCAGATTTAGCCTTAGTCTATTTCTGAAAAAAAAATATATCAAGAACTGAAAAATCTAGCATCCTACCAAATTTTATGCATTTTTGATATCATTTACTAAATCAAAACTATTTCGTTCTGCAAGGACAGTGAACTGCCAAAAACCTGCTCCATTTTCCTAGATTTTCCAGATTTGGACACCTTTCGATGTTTTGCCATTTTGGAGACCTTAGAGTCAAAATTGGCCTTCTCCTATTTCTATGAACAATGCTCAGACCTGGAAAAACTAGTCACCTACCAATTTTCATGCATTTTCAACATCATCTACCAGGCCAAATTCACTTCGCTCTAACAAGTCAGAAATCTGCCATTTTCGCGTTTTCACCTATCTTCAAATTCTAGCTAAATATCTTGCCATGCATGGTTACAAACGCTCATGTACAAACATATACCATAAGTACAGAGGTAAAAATAGACATATTAAGGCATGCATGTGGATTGCGAAAGCTTTTTAAAAGGATTAACCCTCACCTTAGCCTATTGACAACAAATGATGCTCAAAACTCTTGAAGATGCACAAATGGTCTTCTTTCCTTGTTTGTCCGAGGGATAATGCTTGATTTCCTTAATTCCTAGTTGAGTTACCATTTCCTTAGTATGTGCATGTGGTTAGAACAAAAGGGAGATGAAATAGAAGCTGTCAAACATACCTAAGCCAAAATGAGTGTTCTATGAGCTTGCATGCATGTCTCTTTGCTTCTAGCTTGCTTGGTCGAGCTTCCCAGGGCCTTGAGTGTCTTGGTGAGCTTTAGGAGAGGAGCTTAAGATATGGAACTTTGAGAGCGCAGCCTTGGCCGAAAGAGAGAGGAGATGAGAGCTTGAGAGAAGGTTTGAAAGCACAAAATGAAATTGAAGATGCTTTGAAGATGTTTGAATGCATGTGTCGGCTATAGGCTTGCAAAATTCTGATTTTGTGTCATCTTTTGGAGCATGTTTGAATTTTTTTTTTTGGCATGCCATTGCAAGGGCCGAGAATGTGGAGCATGGTGTTTATAAAATAATGCTTTGGTTTCATTTTTTTTTTTTTTGCATTGTGTCATAACTTGTCTAAGTTTGATTTTGAAATTGCAAAGCATGCACAAAACTCTTCACATGGTCGGCCAAGGCTTGCTCAAATCTGAATTTTTTGTCTTGGTTGAGGCTTATTTTATTGCATGTGCTTGGAATATGCAAAAGAATTAAGAATAAAGAATAAGAATGTTTAGCTTTTGGTGAAGTTTTGTCCTCTAGTGCATTGACTTAGCATTTTAATATTAGTTAGTGGAGTTTGTAGGATTATTCTAGTCTAGTGTTTCGTGTAGGATGTTTTCTTGATTAGCGAGTAGGCACGTTTTCCTAGGTCTAGGCACGCACTACGAGGTAGGGCATAAACTACGAGACAAATACACATTTTTCAAGTAAATGCACGCAACCCTAAATGAATGCACGTAATTCAATGCATGGCACATAAAACGAGACACGACTCTTAAACCTAGGTCAAGGTACGCAATTCTAGGTTAGGACACACAAAACGAGGTATTACACGCAAATCGAGATCATGCCTCACATCATCCCCTCCTTAAAAGAATTTCGTCCCAAAATTCAATATTACCTTTGAAATAATGTTGGATACTGTTGCTCCATCTGGTCTCGCCTTTCCCACGTTGCTTCTTTAACTCCATGGTGATCCCACAACACCTTCACCATCGGTATAGATTTGTTGCGCAACTCTCGATCTTGCTGGTCTAGGATCCGAATGGGCTTCTCTTCATATGACAAGTTCTCCTGAAGATACAACGGCTCTGGCTTCAAGATATGCGATGGATCCGGGTGATACTTCCGTAGCATTGAAACATGAAAGACGTCGTGAATATTGGAGAGGTTTTGGGGTAGTTCCAAACGATATGCCAATTTTCCAACCTTCTCAATTATCCCAAATGGTCCTACAAACCTCGGGCTGAACTTCCCACCCTTGCCATGTTTAATTAGTCCCCAACGTGGTGATGTCTTCAAGAACACCTTGTCGCCGACCTCAAACTCTAGATTCCGTCTCCGTCGGTCAGCGTAACTTTTTTGCCTGCTTTGGGCGGTAAGCATCCGTTTCTGGATGAGGTGGACATTATCAACAGTCTTAATAAGTTCAGGTAGAAGGGTTAGGTCAAAAGTCTTCGTCTCACCTACTTCATCCCAGTAAATTGGGGATCGACACTTACGCCCATACAATGCCTCAAATGGGGTCATCCCGATAGTGACCTGATAACTGTTATTATAAGCGAACTCCGCTAGAGGCAGATATTTTTTCCAACCTTTTTCGAAGTCTAGAACACACGCCCTCAGCATATCCTCCAGAATCTGAATAGTTCTCTCAGATTGTCCATCGTCTGAGGGTGATAAGCCGTGCTGAAACTCAACTTCGTTCCCAAAGCTTCTTGCAATCTCTTCCAAAATCGGGAAGTAAAACGAGGATCCCTATCCGATACAATACTCATAGGCATCCCGTGAAACCTTACAATATCCGCCACATACATATCTCCTAGTTTCTCAGGACTATCCTCCTTGTTCATCGGTAAGAAGTATGCTGACTTAGTCAATCTATCCACTATGACCCAAACGACATCATGACCCTTTTGTGATTTAGGCAAATCCATGACAAAATCCATAGTTATGTGTTCCCATTTCTATTGAGGAATTTCCAATGGCTGAAGTAAACCTGCTGGTCGTTGATGTTCTGCTTTGACTCTCTAGCAAGTCAAACACCGTGCCACAAATTTCGCGATCTCCCTCTTCATGTTATTCCACCAATAGTGTTGCTTCAAATCCCGGTACATCTCTGTTCCGCCGGGGTGAATAGTGTATCTTGAATTATGGGCTTCTTCAAGAATCTTCCTTTTCAGCTCTGGCACATTAAGAACACAAATCCGATTCTTGAACCTCCAAATACCATCATTATGAAACTTGAAATCTGTGTTGCTTTCTTTAATCTTCTAAAACTGTTGGTCCTTCTATTTAGCCTCTCGTAATTCAAACAACAAGGTCGACTGAACTTGTGTAGTGGCAAAAAGTTACCCTTTTTGAGTCAATTGTGGATTCCACAAAAAATGCTTCCTCTAACAACTCCTACACCTTAACTTCCAGTTTTGACATGCTCGCTTTCTGACTTAAGGCATCTGCAACTACATTTGCTTTACCGGGCACATAATGAAGGCATGCATGTGGATTTCGAAATGAGTGTTCTATGAGCTTGCATGCATGTCTCTTTGCTTCTAGCTTGCTTGGTCGAGCTTCCCAGGGCCTTGAGTGTCTTGGTGAGCTTTAGGAGAGGAGCTTAAGCTATGGAACTTTGAGAGTGCAGCCTTGGCCGAAAGAGAGAGGATATGAGAGCTTGAGAGAAGGTTTGAAAGCACAAAATGAAATTGAAGATGCTTTGAAGATGTTTGAATGCATGTGTCGGCTATAGGCTTGCAAAATTCTGATTTTGTGTCATCTTTTGGAGCATGTTTGAATTTTTTTTTTGGCATGCCATTGCAAGGGCCGAGAATGTGGAGCATGGTGTTTATAAAATAATGCTTTGGTTTCATTTTTTTTTTTTTTTGCATTGTGTCATAACTTGTCTAAGTTTGATTTTGAAATTGCAAAGCATGCACAAAACTCTTCACATAGTCGGCCAAGGCTTGCTCAAATCTGAATTTTTTGTCTTGGTTGAGGCTTATTTTATTGCATGTGCTTGGAATATGCAAAAGAATTAAGAATAAAGAATAAGAATGTTTAGCTTTTGGTGAAGTTTTGTCCTCTAGTGCATTGACTTAGCATTTTAATATTAGTTAGTGGAGTTTGTAGGATTATTCTAGTCTAGTGTTTCGTGTAGGATGTTTTCTTGATTAGCGAGTAGGCACGTTTTCCTAGGTCTAGGCACGCACTACGAGGTAGGGCATAAACTACGAGACAAATACACATTTTTCAAGTAAATGCACGCAACCCTAAATGAATGCACGTAATTCAATGCATGGCACATAAAACGAGACACGACTCTTAAACCTAGGTCAAGGTACGCAATTCTAGGTTAGGACACACAAAACGAGGTATTACACGCAAATCGAGATCATGCCTCACATCATCCCCTCCTTAAAAGAATTTCGTCCCAAAATTCAATATTACCTTTGAAATAATGTTGGATACTGTTGCTCCATCTGGTCTCGCCTTTCCCACGTTGCTTCTTTAACTCCATGGTGATCCCACAACACCTTCACCATCGGTATAGATTTGTTGCGCAACTCTCGATCTTGCTGGTCTAGGATCCGAATGGGCTTCTCTTCATAGGACAAGTTCTCCTGAAGATACAACGGCTCTGGCTTCAAGATATGCGATGGATCCGGGTGATACTTCCGTAGCATTGAAACATGAAAGACGTCGTGAATATTGGAGAGGTTTTGGGGTAGTTCCAAACGATATGCCAATTTTCCAACCTTCTCAATTATCCCAAATGGTCCTACAAACCTCGGGCTGAACTTCCCACCCTTGCCATGTTTAATTAGTCCCCAACGTGGTGATGTCTTCAAGAACACCTTGTCGCCGACCTCAAACTCTAGATTCCGTCTCCGTCGGTCAGCGTAACTTTTTTGCCTGCTTTGGGCGGTAAGCATCCGTTTCTGGATGAGGTGGACATTATCAACAGTCTTAATAAGTTCAGGTAGAAGGGTTAGGTCAAAAGTCTTCGTCTCACCTACTTCATCCCAGTAAATTGGGGATCGACACTTACGCCCATACAATGCCTCAAATGGGGTCATCCCGATAGTGACCTGATAACTGTTATTATAAGCGAACTCCGCTAGAGGCAGATATTTTTTCCAACCTTTTTCGAAGTCTAGAACACACGCCCTCAGCATATCCTCCAGAATCTGAATAGTTCTCTCAGATTGTCCATCGTCTGAGGGTGATAAGCCGTGCTGAAACTCAACTTCGTTCCCAAAGCTTCTTGCAATCTCTTCCAAAATCGGGAAGTAAAACGAGGATCCCTATCCGATACAATACTCATAGGCATCCCGTGAAACCTTACAATATCCGCCACATACATATCTCCTAGTTTCTCAGGACTATCCTCCTTGTTCATCGGTAAGAAGTATGCTGACTTAGTCAATCTATCCACTATGACCCAAACGACATCATGACCCTTTTGTGATTTAGGCAAATCCATGACAAAATCCATAGTTATGTGTTCCCATTTCCATTGAGGAATTTCCAATGGCTGAAGTAAACCTGCTGGTCGTTGATGTTCTGCTTTGACTCTCTAGCAAGTCAAACACCGTGCCACAAATTTCGCGATCTCCCTCTTCATGTTATTCCACCAATAGTGTTGCTTCAAATCCCGGTACATCTCTGTTCCGCCGGGGTGAATAGTGTATCTTGAATTATGGGCTTCTTCAAGAATCTTCCTTTTCAGCTCTGGCACATTAAGAACACAAATCCGATTCTTGAACCTCCAAATACCATCATTATGAAACTTGAAATCTGTGTTGCTTTCTTTAATCTTCTAAAACTGTTGGTCCTTCTATTTAGCCTCTCGTAATTCAAACAACAAGGTCGACTGAACTTGTGTAGTGGCAAAAAGTTACCCTTTTTGAGTCAATTGTGGATTCCACAAAAAATGCTTCCTCTAACAACTCCTACACCTTAACTTCCAGTTTTGACATGCTCGCTTTCTGACTTAAGGCATCTGCAACTACATTTGCTTTACCGGGCACATAATGAAGGCATGCATGTGGATTTCGAAATGAGTGTTCTATGAGCTTGCATGCATGTCTCTTTGCTTCTAGCTTGCTTGGTCGAGCTTCCCAGGGCCTTGAGTGTCTTGGTGAGCTTTAGGAGAGGAGCTTAAGCTATGGAACTTTGAGAGTGCAGCCTTGGCCGAAAGAGAGAGGATATGAGAGCTTGAGAGAAGGTTTAAAAGCACAAAATGAAATTGAAGATGCTTTGAAGATGTTTGAATGCATGTGTCGGCTATAGGCTTGCAAAATTCTGATTTTGTGTCATCTTTTGGAGCATGTTTGAATTTTTTTTTTGGCATGCCATTGCAAGGGCCGAGAATGTGGAGCATGGTGTTTATAAAATAATGCTTTGGTTTCATTTTTTTTTTTTTTTTGCATTGTGTCATAACTTGTCTAAGTTTGATTTTGAAATTGCAAAGCATGCACAAAACTCTTCACATAGTCGGCCAAGGCTTGCTCAAATCTGAATTTTTTGTCTTGGTTGAGGCTTATTTTATTGCATGTGCTTGGAATATGCAAAAGAATTAAGAATAAAGAATAAGAATGTTTAGCTTTTGGTGAAGTTTTGTCCTCTAGTGCATTGACTTAGCATTTTAATATTAGTTAGTGGAGTTTGCAAGATTATTCTAGTCTAGTGTTTTGTGTAAGATGTTTCCTTGATTAGCGTGTAGGCATGTTTTCCTAGGTCTAGGTACGCACTACGAGGTAGGGCACAAACTACGAGACAAACGCACATTTTTCAAGTAAATGCATGCAACCCTAAATGAATGCATGTAATTCGATGCAAGGCATATAAAACGAGACACGACTCTTAAACCTAGGTCAAGGCACGCAATTCTAGGTTGAGGCACACGAAATGAGGTATCGCATGCAAATCAAGGTTGGGCCTCACAGCAGCAGAGCAGACTGTGCTTCCCTCGTAGTAGAGCTCTCAGAGAGCTTTCCAACGGTATGTTGTGTGGCATATAACTCCTTACGGATCAAAAGTTATGGACAACGGAGCGACGGATACCTAGTCACAAGCCCAACGTCCTCTGTTTGCGGGCCCAGCCTCTACGTGAAGTGAAGTTATCTTGCCCAAAGTTCCATGTGATTCGGTAATAGGAATGTGATGGTTTAGGTTGTCGTCCTTTTTGCCGTTCACGACGTACGATTCGGGACTGAAAAACATCACAAAAGAAAAAAATGTCCCGAAACTGATGAAAACGTTCGATTTGGGATATGAAAACAAGCGCAGCCAAGCAAGCTTGGTGCCCCTATCGTAGAGCTCTCAAAGAGCTTTCCAACGGTATGCTGTGCGCCGTATAACTCCTTACGGATCAAAAGTTCTAGGCACCGGAGCAATGGATACCTGGTCACAAGCCCCACGCCCTCTGTTAGTGGACCCAGCCTCTACGTGAAGGGAAGTTGTCTTGCCCAAGGTGCCTTGTGATTCGGTAATAGAAATGTGATGGATTAGGTTGTCGTACTTTACGCGGCTTACGACGTATGATCAGGGACGAAAAAACAGCACAAAAGAAGAAAAGTGTCCCAAAACTTATGAAAATGTTTGATTTTGGACTTCGAAAATAGGCGCAACCGAGCAGGCTACATGCCCCCATCATAGAGCTCTTAGAGTGATTTCTAACGGTATGCTGTACGCCGCGTAACTCCTTACGGATCAAAAGTTATTGGCACCAGAGCAACAGATACTTGGTCACAAGCCCTATGCCCGCTGTTTGTGGGCCCAGCCTCTACGTGAAGTGAAGTTGTCTTACCGAGGTGCCGTGTGATTCGGTAATAGAAATGTGATGGATTAGGTTGTCGTCCTGTTCGCTGCTCATGACGTACGATCTCAAACAAAAAAACAGCATAAAAGAAGAAAAATGTCCCAAAACTTATGAAAATGTTCAATTTTGGGCTCTGAAAATAGGTGCGGCAGAGCAGGCTAGGTGCCCCCATCGTAGAGCTCTCAAAGAGCTTTCCAACGGTATGCTGTGCCCCGCGTAACTCCTTACGGATCAAAAGTAATGGGCACCGGAGCGACGGATACTTGGTCACAAGCCTCACGCCCTCTGTTTGCAGGCCCAGCCTCTACGTGAAGTAAAGTTGTCTTGCCCAAGGTGCCTTGTGATTCAGTAATAGAAATGTGATGGATTAGGATGTCGTCCTTTTTGCGGCTCACGACGTACGATTCGGGACGAAAAAACAGCACAAAAGAAGAAAAATGTCTGAAAATTGATGAAAATATTCAATTTTGTTCTACGAAAACAGGCACAGCTGAGCAGGCTTGGTGCCTCCATCGTAGAACTCTCGGAGGGCTTTCCAACGGTATGCTGTGCGCCACGTAACTCCTTACGGATCAAAAGTTATGGACACCAGAGCGACGGATACCTGGTCACAAGCTCCACGCCCTCTGTTTGCGGGCCCAGCCTCTACGTGAAGTGAAGTTATCTTGCCCAAGGTGTCGTGTGATTTGGTAATAGAAATATGATGGATTAGGTTGTCGTCCTTTTCGTGGCTCACGACGTACGATCCGTGACGGAAAAACAGCGCAAAAGAAGAAAAGTGTCCCAAAACTTATGAAAATGTTTGATTTTGGGCTCCGAAAACAAGTGCAGCTGAGCAGGCTAGGTGCCCCCATCGTAGAGCTCTTAGAGAGCTTTCCAACGGTATGTTGTGCGCCGCGTAACTCCTTACAGATCCAAAGTTATGGGCACCATAGCGACGGATACCTGGTCACAAGCCCCTCGCCCTCTGTTTGCGGGCCCAGCCTCTATGTGAAGTGAAGTTGTCTTGTCACGCCCCCAACCTGACCTATGGGGGTTAGACTAGGGTGTGATCTAAACATTCTCGTTCTTTTACGACTACAACTGAATAACCAAGATTAAGCTTATCCGTTAGACTAGAATTCCAAAAATTCTCTGAAAAACCGGCAGCATGGCGACTGTAATTGGCTTCTTAGTTTGACCTGATTTTCTAAACGCCTCGAAATAATCAATCTCAAATTTGATTCCAACTAAGGTTACTGTTTACCGCCAATTGATATGTCTACTGTTTATCTCAAGTCTCGTTTGATTAACACCTAGCATGGCAACTATGTCTCGTTTATGTGTCGATTCCTATTACACAACTACCTGTTGATCTTAGCTTACAAATGAGTACTTGCTTAAGATTGGATGGATTTATTTTACTTAGCCCTTTGCCTAATACTTCATAAGCCTGTAGTAGTTACTAATCAAAGTAGCAAAACGATCAAATAGGGTGTCTGTCTAGTTATAAACAGTACAAATCAAAATTAGACCCCAAATTATAACAGGGGTCATTTACAATAACGACAACAAGCAATATAAGAAATAGTCTTTAAAACAACATATCGTTCACAAAACAGCCACAATCACGCAAGGCACGTAGGGCATGCAATCACTCCAAAGAGTCATCAATAGGCATGTTATCCACAGGTGCCTGTTCCTGATCTTCTTCACCTGTGATGATAAGAGAGGGTGAGTCCTTATGAACTCAGCGAGGGGGAACGAGAAATACATTTTAAAACTCTTTTTTTGGTTCAACTTTTTAAAAACCCTTTTTGAAAGTATGACATATAACACAAGTAAGTTCATTATGTAATATAAAGTAAAAGAACACAATTACCCGTCTTTCCTCCCCGAGGTCCTCTAAGAACCAAGCGAGAGTACTTATACACATAGTGAAAATGATACGGTGAGCTTCTGCTCTCAATTCATTTCCAATAACAGTTTTTGCGGCCGACTTCAAATCATCCACTTATCCCGCCAAATGGGTGTACTCCGGATGTACCCCGAAATCCTACGACCCAACTCTCCGAGAAAGTCTAGCCCCTAAGCGCGAGAGGGAATTGGACCATGGTAGTCACGGTTGCACCAGCAACCCAGATGCCGCCCGGTGTGCGTGAACGCTACCATGCCAGAATGAAAGGTTGCAACCTTGTATGCAATGCACATTTATAACATTTAACATATCACATTAGGAGGACAACAAAGTAGGTTGCCTCCGAGCAGTTATAAGATTGCACGTTGGCAAGTAAACACACGAGGCATGCTTTGATATTTAATTTCACTTGTAATACATATGGAGTTATACGAATATTAAACGGGCAGCCATGTAATACACGTAAATCAAGTCATATAACTCATTTCGAGGTTCACGTAATCAAGTAATAAGTTTATACAAGCATGCAACGACGTCTACATGGGACCGGGTGCAAGAAAAGTCTCCTTATCAACATGTAATCATTGGGAATCACATTTCAAGCATACTTAACATTTATTAGGCAGCCCACTAATCATACAATTAGACACAATAACCATAGGATCAACACTTAGCGAGTTTTCATAGTCAATAGGGTTTCAATTCATGCTTACACGTGCGATTAAGCCGCAAGTTGTCATGTAATTAAACCCAAGCCATGCATCAGTTAATTAAAACATCCTCAATCATCCAAAACAGTCCACATAACATCCAAGTGCCACAATCCCAAGCATTCAATACCACAAGAGATGTTACAACATTTTTCAAAGCATATCACTAAACAAAACCTCACTGCAAAGGTCTGTTTTCCCACAATCATATAGACAAGCAAATAATCTCAAATTCCAGTGAACAAAATGTCAAATTAAAGCTTAATGAGTGATTTAAATCCAGAAACAACCTCGCATCATTTGGAGTTCGGATTCAAGAGTCATAGCTAAAATCGTGACACTACGCAAAACTGTCCAGATTCATACATATTTCAATACTTGCCGTTTTTTAGGGTCTTAGGGTCAGATTTGGCTTTAGTCTATTTGTGACAAAAATGTCCAGAACTGAACAATCTAGCAACCTACCAAATTTTATACATTTTAAAATCATTTACTAGGACAAAACTATTTCATTCTACAAGGACAGCGAACTGCCAAAAACCTGCTCCATTTTCCTAGATTTTCCAGATTTGGACACCTTTCGATGTTTTGCCATTTTGGAGACTTTAGAGTAAAAATTGGCCTTGGCCTATTTCTATGAAAAATTCTCATAACTGGCAAAAATAGTCACCTACCAATTTTCATGCATTTTCAACATCATTTACCAGGCCAAATTCACTTCGCTCTAACAAGTCAGAAATCTGCCATTTTTCGCGATTTTACCTATCTTCAAGTTCTAGCTAAATATCTTGCCATGCATGGTTACAAAAGCTCATGTACACACATATACCACACGTACAGAGGTAAAAATGGACATATGAAGGCATGCATGTGGTTTTTGAAAGTTTTTAAAAGAGTTTTAGCCCTCACCTTAGCAAGATAATAGATGAAGATGCACAAAATCCTTGTTTTTGAGCTTTGTGTGTGACTTTGAGTTGTCCTTGCTTGATTACCTTTCTATGGCCGATGCTTAGAGTATCCTAGATAGTGAGCTTGAGGTATTGGAAGCTCAAGAGATGCCATGGTCGAAAATGAGAGAGAAAGAGAGAGAATGAGAGCTTGAGTGAAAGAAATGATATTTTTGTGCATGTGGTCAGCTATAGGCTTGGAAAAACTGAATTTGTCATGTAATTAAACCCAAGCCATGCATCAGTTAATTAAAACATCCTCAATCATCCAAAACAGTCCACACAACATCCAAGTGCCGCAATCCCAAGCATTCAATACCTCAAGAGATGTTACAACATTTTTCAAAGCATATCACTAAACAAAACCTCATTGCAAAGGTCAGTTTTCCCGCAATCATATAGACAAGAAAATAATCTCCAATTCCAGTGAACAAAATGTCAAATTAAAGCTTAATGAGTGATTTAATTCTAGAAACAACCTCACATCATTTGGAGTTCGGATTCAAGAGTTATATCTAAAACCGTGAGACTACGCAAAACTGTCCAGATTCGTATATATTTCAATACTTGCCATTTTTTAGGGTCTTAGGGTCAGATCTAGCTTTAGTCTATTTCTGACAAAAATGTCCAGAACTGAAAAATCTAGCAACATACCAAATTTCATACATATTAAATATCATTTACTAGTTCAAAACTATTTCGTTCTGCAAGGACGGTGAACTGCCAAAAACCTGCTCCATTTTCCTAGATTTTCCAGATTTGGACACCTTTCGATGTTTTGCCATTTTGGAGACCTTAGAGTAAAAATTGGCCTTGGCCTATTTCTACGAAAAATACTCATAACTGGCAAACATAGTCACCTAGCAATTTTCATGCATTGTCAACATCATATAGCAGGCCAAATTCACTTTGCTCTAATAAGTCAAAAATCTGCCATTTTCGCGATTTTACCTATCTTCAAGTTCTAGCTAAATATCTTGCCATGCATGGTTACAAAAGCTCATGTACACACATATACCACAAGTACAGAGGTATAAATAGACATATGAAGGCATGCATGTGGTTTTTGAAAGCTTTTAAAAGAGTTTTAGCCCTCACCTTAGCAAGATAATAGATGAAGATGCACAAAATCCTTGTTTTTTAGCTTTGTGTGTGACTTTGAGCTATCCTTGCTTGATTACCTTGCTATGGCCAATGCTTAGAGTGTCCTAGAGAGTGAGCTTGAGTTCTTGGAAGCTCAAGAGATGCCATGGTTGAAAATGAGAGAGAAGGAGAGAGAATGAGAGCTTGAGAGAAAGAAATGATATTTTTGTGCATGTGGTCAGCTATAGGCTTGCAAAAACTGAATTTGTGTCATCTTTTGGAGCATGTTTGAATTGTTTGGCATGCTTTGTGATGTGTCCAAGAATGTGGAGCATGGTGGTTAATAAAATAATGATTTGGTGTATGGAAAAGATATGACAATGTGTAAGATTGTGTCTTAGCATGCATGAATAAGTTATGTTGTTCAAATTTTTGCTCAAGGACAAGGTATGGTCGGCCAAGTGATGTTAAATTCTGAATTTTTTGTCTTGTTTTAGGAATAATTTATTGTAGGTGCATGGGTTTTGCAAAAGAGTAGGAATAAAGAATAAGAATAAAGAATGTTTGAACATTAAAATATTGAGTTGAATTTGACTTAGGATTAAAATAAGTGTTAGTCGATTTTGCAGAGATTTAAATTAGGATTATAATAATAGTTAGTGGTGTTTGTAGGATTATGTTATAGTCTAGTACTTCGTGTAGGATTCCTTATTGATTAGCGTGCGTGACGCTTTCCTATGTCTATGGCACGTATTATGAGGTAAGGCATGCACTTCAAGGCAAATGAACGGATCCGAAGGTAAATGCACGCAACCCTAAGTGAATGCACGTAAACCAATGAAAGGCACATAATTCAATGCAATGTACGTAAATAAAGGCATGGCACTTAAATCTAGGTTAAGACACGCAATTCAAGGTCAGGACACACGAAACGAGGTATCACATATAAATCGAAGTTAGGGCACATAAGTTGAGGATTAGGGCACACAATTCTAGGTGAAGGCACGTATGACGAGGCATGCACGACAACCAAGACAGAACATGTAATACAAGGTCGGTCAGACAGTTCTGGGTCAAAGGCACGCAAATCGAGGTAAGACATGTAATTCGGGGTCGGGCCTCACATGTCTTGCTCAAGGTACCGTGTGATTCGGTAATAAAAATGTGATGGATTAGGTTGTCTTCCTTTTCGCTGATCACGACGCACGATCCGGGACAGAAAAACAGCACAAAAGAAGAAAATGTCCTAAAACTGATGAAAACGTTCAATTTTAAGCTATAAAAATAGACGCAGCCGATCAGGCTTGGTGCCCCCGTCGTAGAGCTCCTGGAAAGCTTTCCAATGGTATGTTGTGCGCCGCGTAACTCCTTACGGATCAAAAGTTATGGGCACTAGAGCGACGGATACCTCGTCACAAGCCCCACGCCCTCTATTTGAGGGCCCAGCCTCTACGTGAAGTGAAGTTGTCTTGCCCAAGGTGCCGTGTGATTCGGAAATAGAAATGTGATGGATTAGGCTATCGTCCTTTTCGCGGCTCACGACGTACGATCAGGGACGGAAAAACAGTACAAAAGAAGAAAAATGTCCCGAAACTTATGAAAATGTTCTATTTTGTTCTACAAAAATAGGCACAGCCGAGCAAGCTTGGTGCCCCCGTCGTAGAGCTCTCGGAGGGCTTTCCAACGGTATGCTGTGCGCCGCGTAACTTCTTACGGATCAAAAGTTATGGGCACCGGAGCGACAGATACCTGGTCACAAGCCCCACGACCTTTGTTTGCGGGCCCAGCCTCTACGTGAAGTGAAGTTGTCTTGCCGAAGGTGCCATGGGATTCAGTAATAGAAATGTGATGGATTAGGTTGTTGTCCTTTTCGCGACTCACGACGTACGATCCGGGACTGAAAAATAGTGCAAAAGAAGAAAAGTGTCCCGAAACTGATGAAAATGTTCGATTTTGGGCTTCGAAAATAGGCTCAGCCGAGCAGGCTAGGTGTCCCCATCGTAGAGCTCTCAGAGTGATTTCAAACGGTATGTTTTGCGTCACGTAATTCCTTACAGATCAAAAGTTATGGGCACCTAAGCGACGGATACCTAGTCACAAACCCCATGCCCTCTGTTTGTGGGCCCAGCCTCTACGTGAAGAGAAGTTGTCTTGCCCAAGGTGCCATGTGATTCGGTAATAGAAATGTGATGGATTAGGTTGTGAGGCCCGACCCCAATTTGCGTGCGAAACCTAGCTTCGGGTGCCCTAACCTAGATTTGCGTGCCATGACCTAGATTTAAGAAATGAGTTCATTTTATGTGCCATGCATTGAATTACGTGCATTCGTTTGGGATTGCGTGCATTTACTTGAAAAATGTGCGTCCGTCTCGTAGTTCGTGTTCTACCTCGTAGTGCGTGTCCTAGACCTAGGAAAACGTGCCTTCACGCTAATCAAGAAAATATCTTTCACGAAGCACTAGACTATTAAATAATCCTACAAAATCCACTATCAATATAATAATCCAAATTCCATTCACTAGAAGACAAAAATGCACCAAACACTAGACATTCCTTATTCTTTATTCTTTGTCCTTTTTGCATTTTCAACACACAACAATTAACACCCAAAAGATGACAAGAATTCAGCCATTTCATTAGCCTTGGCCGACCATACCATGGTTTTGCACAAGGTTTGAGCATTTTTTTTTATTCTATTGCATGCAAAGACAAAATATGACATAAGGCATTAAAAATTTGCTCAAATTGCTCCCAATTTCTTCACCATTCTCGGCCATAGCATTTTGCCCATGCTTAACATTTCAAATTAAAGCATTTTGAAGACACAAAGCTGAAAATGGACTGCCCAATGCCGACATGCTCCTCAAAAATTGCCAAGACCTTCATTTGGTTGTCATTTCTCTCATTTCCTCTCAACATCTCTCTCTCACTCTCATTTCCTCTCTCCATTTCGGTCCTTGGCTGAACTCTCACCACCCTTGCTCATCTTCATCACACCTTGGTCGAACAAGGCAAGCAAATCATCAAGAAAACCAAGCAAACAAGCTAGAGTTCGAAAAACACTCATGCATGTGCATTGAAGCTTCATTTCGGCCTTAGGTAAGCTTCTTGACATTCATTTCTTTTCTTCAAGTTCTAGCTATGTGCATGCACTAAGAGATTGATCATTAAGCTAGGAAAAATAGAGAAAAACTAGTGAGGTTCTCGGCTAAGCAAAGGAAAGGAGAAGATTTGAGCTTCAATAAAGGGTCTTGAGCATTTTGTGGTTGATTGCTAAGGTGAGGGTTAAAACCTTTTGAAAACTCTTTAAAAACTCACATGCATGCTCATAGATGTGTGTATTTGCTTCTGTACTTGAGATATATGGTCGTTCATAAGCTTAAATAACCATGCATGGCAAGATCTTGACTTGAAAATGATGCTAGGTGAAGTCGAATTTATGTGACAGCTCTCTGACCAGTCTGTTCGAGGTACGTTTAGCTAAGCAAATGATGTTGAAAATGCTTGAAAATTGGTGGGTGACTAGTTTGGACAGTTTCGAACATTTTTCCCAGAAATAGGCCGAAGCTAATTCTTACACTAAGGTCCTCAAAATGGAAAATAATTAAAATGTGACCAAATCTGGAAATCTGGAAAAATGAATCAGGTTTTGGCAGATGCACTGACCTTGTGGAACGAACCATGTTTTACTTATTAAATGTTGTCAAAAATGCATGAAATTTGGTGTGCTGCTATATTTTTCAGTTCTGGACAATTTTTTCAGAAATGGACCAAAGCCAAAACTGACTCTAAGGACCTCAAAAACGTCAATTTATGAAAAGTGTACAAATCTGGACAGTTTTGTGCTACCTCACTGTTTCGGCCATAACTAATGATTCTGAACTCCAATTGATGCAAGGTTTGTTTCTGAGTTTATTTAACTTCTTAAGATTTAATTTGACATCTTATTCACTGAATTTGGAGAATGTTTGCTTACCCGATTGATTGTGAGAAAACAGCCTATTGCAGTGAGTGTTTCACTTAGCGATATGCATGGAAAACTATTGTAACCTCTCTTGTGGTACTAATTGCTTGGAATTGTGATGTTGGAATATTGCGTGGACTGTTTTGAGTACTTGAGGATGTTTGAATTGAATGATGTATGACTCGGGAATGATGTTGAGTTGACTTAGGGTTTGAACACACGATTATGCATGAAACGGAAACCCTAATGGCTAAGTAATCTTACTAAGCGTAATCATTGAATATTGTGTGGAAACTGTACGTTGCGTGGGCTGCCCGTAAATGTGTTATAACTTCAATTATGGTTTTGACCATTGCATGTTGTCAAATAAGCTTGTCTTGCTACCGAACCCACGTAAATGTTGTTGCATGTCGAATAATTCGTATCACTTGATTATATGAGCTTCTTGATGAGTTATATGGCCTGTTTTACATGTGTTACATGGCTGCCCGTTTGATGTTCATATGACTCTATATGCCTTTCAAGTGAAATTACTTGTCTTATCGTGCCTTGTTTGACCACTTGACAACGTTCGATCTTATAACTGTTCGGAGGCAACCTACTTTGTTGTCCTCCTAATGTGATATGTTAAATGTTATAAATGTGCATTGCATACAAGGTTGCAACCTTTCTTGTGGCATGGTAGCGTTTCACGTCCGCCAGGCGGCATCGGGCTTGCCGGTGTTACCGTGACTACCATGATTCAATTCCCTCTCTCGCTTGGTATTCACCCTTGGAGAGTTGGGTCGTAGGTTTCGGGGTACATCCGGAGTACACCCAATTGGGATTGATAAGTGGATTATTGAAGTCGGCAGCAACAATTGATTCGAAATTGAAATTGAGAGCAAATGCTCACCGTATCCTTGAAATGATTGGTAATTGTATCCGTTTCTCGATTTGTTTCTTATAATTGCTTACCATATTATTTGTAATACGTGACATGTTTTAAAAAAGGGGTTTTCATAAATTGAACCGGAAAACGAGTTTCAAAACTTATTTCTCGTTCCCCCTCGCTGAGTTCATAAGGACTCACCCTCTTTCATCATCTCAGGTGAAGAAGAACAGGCACAGGAACCCGAGGATAATGTACCTAATGATGAACCCCTGGAATGATTGCCTGTTACTGTTGTTTTGCTTGAACGTGACTACTTGTGAACTTTTGCTACTTGAAGACTATTTCCCTTATGTTATTTGTTGCTTGTGATGTAAAAGACCCCCGTTGTAATTTGGGGTCTAATTTTGGTTTGTACTTATATTAAGTAGACTGATACTAGACATACTATGATCGTTTTTGTTTTTGTTATCATTAGTATCTATCATATGTTATGATGCTAGTTAAGGAATAGGCAAATGAACTTATCCAATCTCAACAGGTACTCGCTAATAAGTTAAGATTAACAGGTATATTTTGAAACGAGGATAAATGGACAAACGAGACATAGTATCATGCTAGGTTATAAATCAAATGGAACGTCGGATTAACCAATAGGCAATTCAATTGATGGAATGATAGTAATCTTAGCTGGAATCGAATTTGAGATGGTAAATTTTGAGGCTGTTAGAAAATTTAGGTCAAAACAAAGAGCCCAGTTACAGCTGTTATGCTGCCGGATTTCTGGAAATATTTTGAAGTCCAGAATAAAAGGTTAAGTGTTAAACCTCCTAGAATGATTGAGAATGTGAAAGGACTTGAATGTTTAGATCACACCCTAGTCTAACCTTTATAGGCCGGGTTGGGGCGTGACACCTTAGAAGAATGGTATCAGAGCCAGGTTGCTTAAGCCGGGTTTAACTCTTGGACCGTGGGTAGAGCCCTAAGATAATTAGGATGACTTGTTTATGTGTTATTGTGTGATAAATGTGCCTTTTATGTTCTATGTGCTTAAGTGACTTATATGCCTTAAGTGTTTTTAGAATTGTACCTATATTACGTTGCATATCTTATGCATTAGATTTTTAATTATTATATTTCAATAAATTGTGCCTTTAGATGGCTGGCCCTAGTACCCGTACTACTAATAGGAGCGGTGAACCTCAAGAGACCGGGGATACCTATCAGACTAATCCCGGTATAGCTATGTTTAATATGATGGCAACTGCCATGGATCGTGTATCACGTGTGATGGAGCGTCAGGATGCTCGTGAGGCCAACAACAACATCAACAACATGAATGAGGGTAACCATGGGAGACATAGCAGAATGAAGGAATTCCTTGATTTTCGCCCGTCTAAATTCTACGGGGAAGCTGATGACGAGAAAGCCGAGGCTTGGCTGTCTGAGATTGAGAAGATTTTCAGGCCACTTGATTATACAGATGAAAAGAAATTGGAGTTTGCTGTATTTCTGTTGCACGGGGATGCCGAGCATTGGTGGCACACTGTAGAGGCACTGTGGGAGACTGATCAGACACCTCACTTGTGGGATAATTTCGTTAAGGCGTTTAAGGAGAAATATGTACCTGTATTTTCCAGGTAGAGGCGGATCGAGGAGTTCATGCACTTAACCCAGGGTAATATGACGGTGGCCCAGTACGAGGCACGTTTTGATCGATTGTCCCGTTATGCTCAATATATGGTTTGTACTCCGGAGGCAAAAATGTGGAAATTTACCGTTGGTTTGAGGCCAGAGATTCAGGACCAGTTAGCTTCTCATGACTTTGATACTTATTCTGCCCTCTTTGCTGCTGCCTCTCGAGTTGAGAAGAGGAAACTAGATGGAGCCAGTTCGAGTCAGCCAAACAAGAAACCATACCAGCCTCCAGGTCAGCAGAGGAAATTCCAAAGTTAGGGTTGTAATCAGGGCCAAAGCCAGAGCAGGTCAGGGAATAACCGTGGGCTGACTAAAGCGCCATCACCCTCTTCCACCCGCGGATCCACAGGTAGTTCACCTGCTTCTCAGACTGTTACTTGTTCTCACTGTAGCAGGAAGGGTCACACTGAGGCCCAGTGTTGGAGGAAATCGGGGCGATGTATGGGCTGTGGCAGTGATCAGCATCGGGCTAAGGATTGCCCTAGATGGCAAGGAGGACAAAATCAGGTTAAACCAGCTGGTAGAGGCAAGACTCCAGTTCCTAGAGTCCAGGCTCGAGCTTATACCATTGAGTGCGAGGAGATTCCAGATGAGACCACTGTTGTTGAAGGTACATTCTTCATACTGAATCAACCTGTTAAGGTGTTAATTGATCCGGGTGCTACTCATTCATTTATTACTCCCTTATGTGTGGAACGTGTGAAATTGAAAGTTGTATGTTTGCCATATGAAGTAGAAGTTGGTACTCCAATGGGTTCTAAACTTGTAACTAGTTCAGCTTGTAAAGCATGTAAAATCCAAATTAATGATAGGGAATTCTCAGCCAATCTTATTGTATTACCTTTTCGAGACTACGAGGTCATTTTAGGGATGGACTGGCTGGCAAAACATCATGTCCAACTGGATTGCCGGGCAAAGATTATAACGTTCCGGGTACCTGATCAACCGATACTAGAGGTTTTGGGCCGAAGAGATTTCACCGGGAGTTTCATCATTTCATCTACAAAAGCAGTGAAATCCTTGAGGAAAGGATGTAGCGGATACTTGGCTTACCTTATCAACAAGCCGTCGGATAAAGCTAAGTTGGAGGAGATGCCTATGATCAAAGATTATGTAGATGTGTTCCCTGAAGAATTACCCGGTTTGCCCCCAAATCGGGAGATCGAGTTTGTTATAGAGTTGCTGCCTGGCGCCCAGCCGATATCAAAAGCTCCCTATCGTATGGCACCGGCTGAGCTACAAGAATTGAAAGACCAATTGCAAGGATTGCTGAAGAAGGGATTTGTACAACCGAGCTCTTCACCGTGGGATGCGCCAGTACTATTTGTTAAGAAGAAAGACGGAACGTTGAGGCTATGCATTGACTATCGAGGTTTGAACCAAGTGACTGTCAAGAATAAATACCCACTTCCCCTGATTGACGAGTTATTTGATCAACTGCAAGGAGCCAAAGTGTATTCGAAACTCAACTTGAGACAAGGGTATTATCAGTTGCGGATCAAGAAGGAAGATGTGCCTAAAACGGCTTTCAGGACGAGATATTGGCACTATGAATATGTGGTGATGCCTTTTGGACTAACTAATGCCCCTGCAGCTTTTATGGATTTGATGCATAGGGTGTTTCAACCCTACTTGGACCAATTTGTGGTGATCTTCATTGATGATATTTTGGTATACTCGAAATCGGAGGCGGAGCATGAGCAACATCTGCGGTTGGTACTGCAGAAACTTCGAGAGCACCAATTGTATGCAAAGTTTAGTAAATGTGAATTTTGGTTGCAACAGATTGCATTTTTGGGGCATATCATATCCCAAGAGGGAATAGCAGTAGATCCAGCAAAGATCGATGCAGTGATGTCTTGGAAGAAGCTAAAAAATGTTACGGAAGTTCGTAGTTTTCTTGGTCTAGCTGGCTATTATCGGAGGTTCGTGAAGGATTTCTCTAAGATTGCAGGGCCGCTTACAAAGCTCACTCAAAAGAAAACCAAGTTCGTGTGGGATGATAAGTGTGAGAACAGCTTCCAAGAGTTGAAGGAAAGATTGACTACCGCACCAGTTCTTGCATTGCCTGAAGGGAGTCAAGGTTTTGTAATCTATAGCGATGCTTCGAAAGATTGATTGGGATGTGTGTTGATGCAAAATGGAAGAGTGATTGCTTATGCCTCTAGGAAACCAAAACCGTATGAGATGAATTACCCGACACATGATTTGGAGTTAGCGGCTATTGTGTTTGCACTCAAGAAATGGAGGCATTATCTGTGGGGTAACAAGTTTGAGGTATTTACCGATCATAAGAGCTTGAAATACTTGTTCTCTCAAAAGGAGTTGAATATGAGGCAAAGGCGGTGGATGGAGCTTTTGGATGATTATAACTGCTCAATTAATTATGTGCCCGGTAAGGCGAACGTAGTCGCAGATGCCTTAAGCAGAAAGCAAGCATGGCGAAACTGGAAGTCAAGGTGCAGGAGTTGTTGGAGGAAGCGTTTCTGTGGAAACCACAATTGACTCAGAAGGGGTTACTTTTTGCCACTACCCAAGTTCAATCGACTTTGTTGCCTGAGTTACGAGAGGCTCAACAGAAGGACCAACAATTTCAGAAGATTAAGGAAAGTAACGCAGACTTCAAGTTTCATGATGATGGTGTTTGGAGGTTTAGGAACCGGATTTGTGTTCCCAATGATCCAGAGCTAAAAAAGAAGATTCTTGAGGAAGCGCATAATTCTAGGTATACTATTCACCCCGGTGGAACAAAGATGTACCGGGATTTGAAGCAACACTACTGGTGGAATAACATGAAAAGAGAAATTGCGGAGTTTGTAGCACGGTGTTTGACTTGCCAGAGAGTCAAAGCAGAACATCAACGACCCGCAGGTTTACTTCAGCCATTGGAGATTCATCAATGGAAATGGGAACATATAACTATGGATTTTCTTATGGACCTGCCTAGATCACGAAAGGGTCGTGACGCCGTTTGGGTTATAGTGGATAGATTGACTAAGTCTGCGCACTTCTTACCGATAAACAAGGAAGATAGTCCTGAGAAAATGGGAGATATGTATGTGGCGGAGATTGTAAGATTGCACGGGATGCCTGTGAGTATTGTATCGGATAGGGATCCTCGTTTTACTTCCCGATTTTGGAAGAGATTGCAAGAAGCTTTGGGGACGAAATTGAGTTTTAGCACGGCTTATCACCCTCAGACGGATGGTCAATCGGAGAGAACTATTCAGAATTTGGAGGATATGCTGAGAGCATGTGTGTTGGACTTCGGGAAAGGTTGGGAGAAATATCTATCTCTAGCGGAGTTCGCCTACAACAATAGTTATCAGGCCACTATCGGGATGGCCCCATTTGAGGCGCTGTATGGACATAAGTGTCGATCCCCAATCTACTGGGATGAAGTAGGTGAGACGAAGACTTTTGACCTGACCCTTTTACCTGAACTGATGAAAACTATTGATAACATCCACCTCATCCGGAAACGGATGCTTACCGCCCAGAGTAGGCAGAAGAGTTATGCAGACCGACGGAGACGGAGTCTCGAGTTTGAGGTTGGCGACAAGGTGTTCTTGAAGATATCACCCCGGAGGGGACTGATTAAACATGGCAAGGGTGGAAAGTTGAGCCCGAGATTTGTAGGACCGTTTCAGATAGTTGAGAAGGTTGGCAAGTTGGCGTATCGCCTAGCACTACCCCATAACCTCTCCAAAATTCACAACGTCTTTCATGTTTCCATGCTGCGGAAGTACCATCCTGACCCATCGCATATCTTGGAGCCAGAGCCGTTGCAGCTTCGGGAAAACTTGTCTTACGAGGAGAAGCCCATTCGGATCCTAGACCAGCAGGATCGGGAGTTGCGCAACAGAACTATACCTATGGTGAAAGTGCTGTGGGATCATCATGGAGTCGAAGAAGCAACGTGGGAAAGGCGAGACCAGATGGAGCAGCAATATCCAGCATTATTTCAAGGTAATATTGAATTTCGGGACGAAATTCTTTTAAGGAGGGGAGGATGTGAGGCCCGACCCCGATTTGCGTGCGAAACCTAGCTTCGGGTGCCCTAACCTAGATTTGCGTGCCATGACCTAGATTTAAGAAATGAGTTCATTTTATGTGCCATGCATTGAATTACGTGCATTCGTTTGGGATTGCGTGCATTTACTTGAAAAACGTGCGTCCGTCTCGTAGTTCGTGTCCTACCTCGTAGTGCGTGTCCTAGACCTAGGAAAACGTGCCTTCACGCTAATCAAGGAAATATCTTTCACGAAGCACTAGACTATTAAATAATCCTACAAAATCCACTATCAATATAATAATCCAAATTCCATTCACTAGAAGACAAAAATGCACCAAACACTAGACATTCCTTATTCTTTATTCTTTGTCCTTTTTGCATTTTCAACACACAACAATTAACACCCAAAAGATGACAAGAATTCAGCCATTTCATTAGCCTTGGCCGACCATACCATGGTTTTGCACAAGGTTTGAGCATTTTTTTTTATTCTATTGCATGCAAAGACAAAATATGACATAAGGCATTAAAAATTTGCTCAAATTGCTCCCAATTTCTTCACCATTCTCGGCCATAGCATTTTGCCCATGCTTAACATTTCAAATTAAAGCATTTTGAAGACACAAAGCTGAAAATGGACTGCCCAATGCCGACATGCTCCTCAAAAATTGCCAAGACCTTCATTTGGTTGTCATTTCTCTCATTTCCTCTCAACATCTCTCTCTCACTCTCATTTCCTCTCTCCATTTCGGTCCTTGGCTGAACTCTCACCACCCTTGCTCATCTTCATCACACCTTGGTCGAACAAGGCAAGCAAATCATCAAGAAAACCAAGCAAACAAGCTAGAGTTCGAAAAACACTCATGCATGTGCATTGAAGCTTCATTTCGGCCTTAGGTAAGCTTCTTGACATTCATTTCTTTTCTTCAAGTTCTAGCTATGTGCATGCACTAAGAGATTGATCATTAAGCTAGGAAAAATAGAGAAAAACTAGTGAGGTTCTCGGCTAAGCAAAGGAAAGGAGAAGATTTGAGCTTCAATAAAGGGTCTTGAGCATTTTGTGGTTGATTGCTAAGGTGAGGGTTAAAACCTTTTGAAAACTCTTTAAAAACTCACATGCATGCTCATAGATGTGTGTATTTGCTTCTGTACTTGAGATATATGGTCGTTCATAAGCTTAAATAACCATGCATGGCAAGATCTTGGCTTGAAAATGATGCTAGGTGAAGTCGAATTTATGTGACAGCTCTCTTACCAGTCTGTTCGAGGTACGTTTAGCTAAGCAAATGATGTTGAAAATGCTTGAAAATTGGTGGGTGACTCGTTTGGACAGTTTTGAACATTTTTCCCAGAAATAGGCCGAAGCTAATTCTGACTCTAAGATCCTCAAAATGGCAAATCATTAAAATGTGACCAAATCTGGAAATCTGGAAAAATGAATCAGGTTTTGGCAGATGCACTGACCTTGTGGAACGAACCATGTTTGACTTAGTAAATATTGTCAAAAATGCATGAAATTTGGTGTACTGCTATATTTTTCAGTTCTGGACAATTTTGTAAGAAATGGACCAAAGCCAAAACCGACTCTAAGCACCTCAAAAACGTCAATTTATGAAAAGTGTACAAATCTGGACAGTTTTATGCTACCTCACTGTTTCGGCCATAACTAATGATTCTGAACTCCAATTGATGCAAGGTTTGTTTCTGAGTTTAGTTAACTTCTTAAGATTTAATTTGACATCTTATTCACTGAATTTGGAGAATTTTTTCTTACCCGATTGATTGTGAGAAAACAGCCTATTGCAGTGAGTGTTTCACTTAGCTATATGCATGGAAAACTATTGTAACCTCTCTTGTGGTACTAATTTCTTGGAATTGTGATGTTGGAATATTGCGTGGACTGTTTTGAGTACTTGAGGATGTTTGAATTGAATGATGTATGACTCGGGAATGATGTTGAGTTGACTTAGGGTTTGAACACACGATTATGCATGAAACGGAAACCCTAATGGCTAAGTAATCTTACTAAGCGTAATCATTGAATATTGTGTGGAAACTGTACGTTGCGTGGGCTGCCCGTAAATGTGTTATAACTTCAATTATGGTTTTGACCATTGCATGTTGTCAAATAAGCTTGTCTTGCTACCGAACCCACGTAAATGTTGTTGCATGTCGAATAATTCGTATCACTTGATTATATGAGCTTCTTGATGAGTTATATGGCCTGTTTTACATGTGTTACATGGCTGCCCGTTTGATGTTCATATGACTCTATATGCCTTTCAAGTGAAATTACTTGTCTTATCCTGCCTTGTTTGACCACTTGACAACGTGCGATCTTATAACTGTTCGGAGGCAACCTACTTTATTGTCCTCCTAATGTGATATGTTAAATGTTATAAATGTGCATTGCATACAAGGTTGCAACCTTTCGTGTGGCATGGTAGCGTTTCACGTCCACTGGGCGGCATCGGGCTTGCCGGTGTTACCGTGACTACCATGATCCAATTCCCTCTCTCGCTTGGTATTCACCCTTGGAGAGTTGGGTCGTAGGTTTCGGGGTACATCCGGAGTACACCCAATTGGGAGTGATAAGTGGATTATTGAAGTCGGCCGCAACAATTGATTCGAAATTGAAATTGAGAGCAAATGCTCACCGTATCCTTGAAATGATTGGTAATTGTATCCGTTTCTCGTTTTGTTTCTTATAATTGCTTACCATATTATTTGTAATATGTGACATGTTTTACAAAAGGGGTTTTCATAAATTGAACCAGAAAACGAGTTTCAAAACTTATTTCTCGTTCCCCCTCGCTGAGTTCATAAGGACTCACCCTCTTTCATCATCTCAGGTGAAGAAGAACAGGCACAGGAACCCGAGGATAATGTACCTAATGATGAACCCCTGGAGTGATTGCCTGTTACTGTTGTTTTGCTTGAACGTGACTACTTGTGAACTTTTGCTACTTGAAGACTATTTCCCTTATGTTATTTGTTGCTTGTGATGTAAAAGACCCCCGTTGTAATTTGGGGTCTAATTTTGGTTTGTACTTATATTAAGTAGATTGATACTAGACATACTATGATCGTTTTTATTTTTTTTATCATTAGTATCTATCATAGGTTATGATGCTAGTTAAGGAATAGGAAAATGAACTTATCCAATCTCAACAGGTACTCGCTAATAAGTAAGATCAACAGGTATATTTTGAAACGAGGATAAATGGACAAACGAGACATAGTATTATTCTAGGTTATAAATCAAACGGAACGTCGAATTAACCAATAGGCAATTCAATTGATGGAATGATAGTAATCTTAGCTGGAATTGAATTTGAGATGGTAAATTTTGAGGCTGTTAGAAAATTTAGGTCAAAACAAAGAGCCCAGTTACAGCCGTTATGCTGCCGAATTTCTGGAAAAATTTTGAAGTCCAGAATAAAAGGTTAAGTGTTAAACCTCCTAGAATGATTAAGAATGTGAAACGACTTGAATGTTTAGATCACACCCTAGTCTAACCTTTATAGGCCGGGTTGGGGCGTGACATAGGTTGTCGTCCTTTTCGCGGCTCACGACGTACGATCTGGGACAGAAAAACAGCGTAAAAGAAGAAAAGTATCCTAAAACTTAAGAGAATGTTCGATTTTGGGCTCCGAAAATAGGCACAGCTGATCAGGCTAGGTACCCGCATTGTAGAGCTCTTAGAGAGTTTTCCAACTGTAAGCTGTGCACCGCGTAACTCCTTACGGATCAAAAGTTATGGGCACCGTAGCGACGGATACCTGGTCACAAGCCCCTCGCCCTCTGTTTGCGGGCCCAGCCTCTATGTGAAGTGTAGTTTTCTTGCCCAAGGTGCCGTGGGATTCGGTAATAGAAATGTGATGGATTAGGTTGTCGTCCTTTTTTCTGCTCACGACGTACGATCCGGGATGAAAAAACAACGCAAAAGAATAAAAGTGTCACGAAACTTATGAAAATGTTCAATTTTGGGCTTTGAAAATAGGTGCAAGAGAGCAGGCTTTGCTGCCCCCGTAGTAAAGCTCTCAGAGAGCTTTCCAACGGTATGCTGTGCGCCGCGTAACTCCTTACAGATCAAAAGTTATGGGTACTGGAGCGACAGATACCTAGTCACAAGCCCCACGCCCTCTGTTTGCGGGCCCAGCCTCTATGTGAAGTGAAGTTGTCTTGCCCAAGGTGCCGTGTGATTCGGTAATAGAAATGTGATGGATTAGGTTGTCATCCTTTTCGCCACTCACGACGTACAATCCAGGACGAAAAAACAGCACAAAAGAAGAAAAGTATCCCGAAACTGATGAAAACATTCAATTTTGGGCTATGAAAATAGGCGCAGCCTAGCAGGCTTGGTGCCCCTGTCGTAGAGCCCTCGGAGAGCCTTCCAATGGTATGCTGTGCGCCGCGTAACTCCTTACGAATCAAAAGTTATGCGCACCGGAGCGACGGATATCTAGTCACAGGCCCCACGCCCTCTATTTGCGGGCCCAGCCTCTACGTGAAGTGAAGTTGTCTTGCCCAAGGTGCCGTGTGATTCGATAATAGAAATGTGATGGATTTGGTTGTCGTCCATTTCGCGGCTCACGACGTACGATCAGGGACGAAAAAACAGCACAAAAGAAGAAAAGTTTCAAAAAACTTATAAAAATGTTCGATTTTGGGTTTCGAAAATAGGCATAACAGAGAAGGCTAGGTGCCCCCATCGTAGAGCTCTCTAAGTGCTTTCCAACGGCATGCTGTGTGCCATATAACTCGTTACGGATCAAAAGTTATGGGCACCGTAGCGACGGATACCTGGTCACAAGCCCCTTGCCCTCTGTTTGCGGGCCCAACCTCTATGTGAAGTGAAGTTGTCTTGTCACACCCCCAACCCGACCTATGGAGGTTAGACTTGGGTATGATCTAATCATTCTCGTTCTTTTACGACTAGAACTGATTAACGAAGATTAAGCTTATCCGTTAGACTAGAACTCCAAAAATTCTCCGGAAAACCGGCAGCATGACGGCTGTTATTGGCTTCTTAGTTTGACTTGATTTTCTAAACGCCTTGAAATAATCAATCTCAAATTCGATTCCAACTAAAGTTACTGTTTACCGCCAATTGATATGTCTACTGTTTATCTCAAGTCTCGTTTGATTAACACCTAGCATGGCAACTATGTCTCGTTTATGTGTCGATTCCTGTTACACAACTACCTGTTGATCTTAGCTTACAAATGAGTACCTGCTTAAGATTGGATGGATTTATTTTACTTAGCCCTTTGCCTAATACTTCATAAGCCTGTAGTAGTTACTAATCAGAGTAGAAAAACGATCAAATAGGGTGTCTGTCTAGTTATAAACAGTACAAATCAAAATTAGACCCCTAATTACAACGGGGGTCATTTATAATAACGACAACAAGCAACATAAGAAATATTCTTCAAAACAACATATCGTTCACAAAACAACCAAAATCACGTAAGGCACGTAGGGCATGCAATCACTCCAAAGAGTCATCAATATGCATGTTATCCATGGGTGCCTGTTCCTGATGTTTTTCACATGTGATGATAAGAGAGGGTGAGTTCTTATGAACTCAGCGAGAGGGAACGAGAAATACGTTTTGAAACTCTTTTTCCGGTTCAACTTATGAAAAACCCTTTTTGAAAGCATGACATATAACACAAGTTCATTATGTAATATAAAGTAAAAGAACACAATTACCCGTCTTTCCTCCCGAGGTCCTCTAGAAACCAAGCGAGAGTACTTATACACATAGTGAAAAGGATACGGTGAGCTTTTTTCACTCAATTCATTTTCAATAACAGTTGTTGCGGCCGACTTCAAATCATCCACTTATCACGCCAAATGGGTGTACTCCGGATGTACCCCGAAATCCTACGACTCAACTCTCCGAGAAAGTCTAGCCCCCAAGCGAGAAAGGGAATTGGACCATGGTAGTCACGGTTGCACCGGCAACCCCGATGCCGCCCGGTGTGCCTGAACGCTACCATGCCAGAATGAAAGGTTGCAACCTTGTATGCAATGCACATTTATAACATTTAACATATCACATTAGGAGGACAACAAAGTAGGTTGCCTCCGAGCAGTTATAAGATTGCACGTTGGCAAGTAAACACACGAGGCATGCTTTGATATTTAATTTCACTTGTAATACACATGGAGTTATACGAATATTAAACGGGCAGCCATGTAATACACGTAAATCAAGTCATATAACTCATTTCGGGGTTCACGTAATCAAGTAATAAGTTTATACAAGCATGCAACGACGTCTACATGGGACCGGGTGCAAGAAAAGTCTCCTTATCAACATGTAATCATTGGGAATCACATTTCAAGCATACTTAACATTTATTAGGCAGCCCACTAATCACACAATTAGACACAATAACCATAGGATCAACACTTAGCGAGTTTTCATAGTAAATAGGGTTTCAATTCATGCTTACACGTGCGATTAAGCCGCAAGTTGTCATGTAATTAAACCCAAGCCATGCATCAGTTAATTAAAACATCCTCAATCATCCAAAACAGTCCACACAACATCCAAGTGCCACAATCCCAAGCATTCAATACCACAAGAGATGTTACAACATTTTTCAAAGCATATCACTAAACAAAACCTCACTGCAAAGGTCTGTTTTCCCACAATCATATAGACAAGCAAATAATCTCCAATTCCAGTGAACAAAATGTCAAATTAAAGCTTAATGAGTGATTTAAATCCAGAAACAACCTCGCATCATTTGGAGTTCGGATTCAAGAGTCATAGCTAAAACCGTGAGACTACGCAAAACTGTCCAAATTCGTACATATTTCAATACTTGCCTTTTTTTAGGGTCTTAGGGTCAGATTTAACTTTAGTCTATTTCTGACAAAAATGTCCAGAACTGAACAATATAGCAACCTACCAAATTTCATACATTTTAAAATCATTTACTAGGACAAAACTATTTCGTTCTAGAAAGGACAGTGAACTGCCAAAAACCTGCTCCATTTTCCTAGATTTTCCAGATTTGGACACCTTTCGATGTTTTGCCATTTTAGAGACTTTAGAGTAAAAATTGGCCTTGGCCTATTTCTACAAAAAATTCTCATAACTGGTAAAAATAGTCACCTACCAATTTTCATGCATTTTCAACCTCATTTACCAGGCCAAATTCACTTCGCTCTAACAAGTCAGAAATCTGCCATTTTTCACGATTTTACCTATCTTCAAGTTCTAGCTAAATATCTTGCCATGCATGGTTACAAAAGCTCATGTACACACATATACCACACGTACAGAGGTAAAAATGGACATATGAAGGCATGCATGTGGTTTTTGAAAGCTTTTAAAAGAGTTTTAGCCCTCACCTTAGCAAGATAATAGATGAAGATGCACAAAATCCTTGTTTTTGAGCTTTGTGTGTGACTTTGAGCTGTCCTTGCTTGATTACCTTGCTATGGCCGATGCTTAGAGTGTCCTAGAGAGTGAGCTTGAGGTCTTGGAAGCTCAAGAGATGCCATGGTTGAAAATGAGAGAGAAGGAGAGAGAATGAGAGCTTGAGTGAAAGAAATGATATTTTTGTGCATGTGGTCAGTTATAGGCTTGCAAAAACTGAATTTGTGTCATCTTTTGGAGCATGTTTGAATTGTTTGGCATGCTTGGTGATGTGGCCGAGAATGTGGAGCATGGTGGTTAATAAAATAATGCTTTGGTGTATGGAAAAGATATGACAATGTGTAAGATTGTGTCTTAGCATGCATGAAAAAGTTATGTTGTTCAAATTTTTGCTCAAGGACAAGGTATGGTCGGCCAAGTGATGTTAAATTCTGAATTTGTTGCCTTGTTTTAGGAATAATTTATTGTAAGTGCATGGGTTTTGCAAAAGAGTAGGAATAAAGAATAAGAATAAAGAATGTTTGAACATTAAAATATTGAGTTGAATTTGACTTAGGATTAAAATAAGAGTTAGTGGATTTTGTAGAGATTTGAATTAGGATTATAATAATAGTTAGTGGTGATTGTAGGGTTATTTTATAGTCTAGTGCTTCGTGTAGGATTCTTTATTGATTAGCATGCGGGCACGCTTTCTTATGTCTATGCCACGCACTACGAGGTAAGGCATGCACTTCAAGACAAATGCATGGATCCGAAGGTAAATGCACGCAACCCTAAGTGAATGCACGTAAACCAATGCAAGGCACGTAATTTAATGCAATGTACGTAAATCAAGGCATGGCACTTAAATCTAGGTTAAGACACGCAATTCAAGGTCAAGGCACACGAAACGAGGTATCGCATATAAATCAAAGTTAGGGCACGTAAGTGGAGGATTAGGGCACACAATTCTAGGTCAAGGCACGTATGACGAGGCATGCACGAAAACCAAGACAAGGCATGTAATACAAGGTCGGCCATACAGTTCTGGGTCTAAGGCACGCAAATTGAGGTAAGACATATAATTTGGGTTCGAGCCTCACATGTCTTGCTCAAGGTGCTGTGAGATTCGGTAATAGAAATGTAATGGATTACGTTGTCGTCCTTTTCGCCGCTCACGATGCACAATCCGGGACAGAAAAACAACACAAAAAAAGAAAAGTGTCTTGAAACTAATAAAAATATTCAATTTTGGGCTTTGAAAAAAGGCGCAGCCGATCAGGCTTGGTGCCCCCGTCGTAGAGCTCTCGGAGAGCTTTCCAATGGTATGTTATGCGCCGCGTAACTCCTTACGGATCAAAAGTTATGGGCACCGGAGCGATAGATACCTTATCATAAGCCCCACGCCCTCTGTTTGCGGGCCTAGCCTCTACGTGAAGTGAAGTTGTCTTGCCCAAGGTGCCGTGTGATTCGGTAATAGAAATGTGATGGATTAGGTTGTCATCATTTTCACGGCTCACGACGTATGATTAGGGACCAAAAAATAGCACAAAAGAAGAAAAGTGTCCAAAAACTTATGAAAATGTTCAATTTTGGGCACCGAAAATAGGCGCAACCAAGCAGGCTAGGTATCCCCATCATAGAGCTCTCAGAGTGCTTTCCAACGGTATGCTGTGCGCCGCGTAACGCCTTACGAATCAAAAATTATGGGCATCGGAGCGACGGATACCTGGTCACAAGCCCCACGCCCTCTGTTTGCGGGCCCAGCCTTTACGTGAAGTGAAGGTGTCTTTCCCAAGGTACCGTGTGATTCGGTAATAGAAATGTGATGGATTAGGCTTCATAAAGCTCTCATAATTCTTTCAAACGGTATGCTGTGCGCTGCGTAACTCCTTACAGATCAAAAGTTATGGGAACTTGAGCGACAGATACCTGGTCACAAACCCCACGCCCTCTGTTTCTGGGCCCAGCCTCTACGGGAAGAGAAGTTGACTTGCCCAAGGTGCCGTGTGATTCGGTAATAGAAATGTGATGGATTAGGTTGTCGTCCTTTTTGCGACTCACAACGTACGATCCGGGACAGAAAAATAGCGTAAAAGAAGAAAAGTATCCCAAAACTTATGAAAATGTTCGATTTTGGACTTCAAAAATAGTCGCAGCCGATTAGGCTAGGTACCCGCATCGTAGAGCTCTTAGAGAGTTTTTCAACTGTATGATGTGCACCGCATAACTCCTTACAGATCAAAAGTTATGGGTACCATAGCGACGGATACCTGGTCACAAGCCCCTCGCCCTCTGTTTGCGGGCCCAACCTCTATGTGAAGTGCAGTTGTCTTGCCCAAGGTGTCGTGGGATTCGGTATTAGAAATGTGATGAATTAGGTTGTCGTTCTTTTCACGGCTCACGACGTACGATCCAGGATAGAAAAACAACGCAAAAGAAGAAAAGTGTCCCAAAACTTATGAAAATATTTGATTTTGGGCTCCGAAAATAGGGGCAGGAAGCAGGCTTTGCCGTCATCGTAGTAGAGCTCTTAGTGAGCTTTCCAACGGTATGCTGTGCGCCGCGTAACTCCTTACGGATCAAAAGTTATGGGTATCGGAGCGACGGATACCTGGTCACAAGCCCCACACCCTCTGTTTGCGGGCCCAACCTCTACGTGAAGAGAAGTTGTCTTGCCCAAGGTGTCGTGTGATTCGGTAATAGAAATGTGATGGATTAGGTTGTCGTCCTTTTCGCAGCTCACGACGTACGATCCAGGACAGAAAAATAGCGTAAAAGAAGAAAAGTATCCTAAAACTTATGAAAATGTTTGATTTTGGGCTCCGAAAATAGGCGCAGCCGATCAGGCTAGGTACCCGCATCGTAGAGCTCTTAGAGAGTTTTCCAACTGTATGCTGTGCAACGCGTAACTCCTTACGGATCAAAAGTTATGAGTACCATAGCGACGGATACCTAGTCACAAGCCCCTCGCCCTCTGTTTGCGGCCCAGCCTCTATGTGAAGTGAAGTTGTCTTGCCCAAGGTGCCGTGTGATTCGGTAATAGAAATGTGATAGATTTGGTTGTCGTCCTTTTCACTGCTCACGACGTACGATCAGAGACGAAAAAATAGCACAAAAGAATAAAAGTGTCCAAAAACGTATAAAAATGTTCAATTTTGGGTTTCGAAAATAGGCACAACAGAACAGGCTAGGTGACCCCATCGTAGAGCTCTCTGAGTGCTTTCCAACGGTATGCTGTGCGCCGTATAACTCCTTACGGATCAAAAGTTATGGGCACTAGAGCGACGGATACCTGGTCACAAGCCCCACGCCCTCTGTTTACGGGCCCAGCCTCTACGTGAAGTGAAGTTGTCTTGCCCAAGGTGCCGTGTGATTCGGTAATAGAAATGTGATGGATTAGGTTGTCGTCCTTTTTGCTGCTCAAGACGTATAATCCGGGACGAAAGAATAGCGTAAAAGAAGAAAAGTATCCCACAACTATTGAAAATGTTCGATTTTGGTCTCCAAAAACAGGTGCAGCCGAGCAGGCTAGGTGCCCTCATCGTAGAGCTCTCAGAGAGCTTTCCAACGGTATGCTGTGCTCCGCATAACTCCTTATCGATCAAAAGTAATGGGCACCGGAGTGACAGATACCTGGCCACAAGCCTCCACGCCCTCTGTTTGCGGGCCCAGCCTCTACCTTAAGTGAAGTTGTCTTGCCTAAGGTGTCGTGTGATTCGGCAATAGAAATGTGATGGATTAGGATGTCATCCTTTTCGCGGCTCATGACGTACGATCCGAGACAGAAAAACAGCACAAAAGAAGAAAAATGTCCCAAAACTGATGAAAACGTCCGATTTTAGGCTCTGAAAACTGGCGCAGCCAAATAGGCTTTGAGCCCCCGTCGTAGAGCTCTCGGAGAGTTTTCCAACGGTTTGTTGTGCGCCATGTAACTCGTTACGAATCAAAAGTTATGGGCACCGGAGCGATGGATACCTGGTCACAAGCCCCACGCCCTCTGTTTGCGGGCCTAGTCTCTATATGAAGTGAAGTTGTCTTGCCCAAGGTGCCATGTGATTCGGTAATAGAAATGTGATGGATTAGGTTGTCGTCCTTTTCGCGGCTCACAACGTACGATCCGTGACGGAAAAATAGCGCAAAAGAAGAAAAGTGTCCAAAACTTATGAAAATGTTCAATTTTGTGCTCCGAAAATAGGCGCAAACGAGAAGGCTAGGTGCCCCAATCGTAGAGCTCTCAGAGTGCTTTCCAACGGTATGCTGTGAGCCACATTACTCCTTACAGATCAAAAGTTATAGGCACCGGAGCGACGGATACCCGGTCAAAAGTTATGGACACCGGAGCGACAGACACCTGGTCACAAACCCAAGCCCTTTGTTTGCGGGCCCAGCCTCTACGTCAAGTGAAGTAGACTTGCCCAAGGTGCCATGTGATTCGGTAATAGAAATGTGATGGATTAGGTTTTCGTCCTTTTCGCAGATCACGACGTATGATCCCGGATGGAAAAACAGCGTAAAAGAAGAAAAGTGTCTCAAAACTTTTGAAAATGTTCGATTTTAGGCTCCGAAAATAGGCGCAGTCAAGTAGGCTAGGTGCCCGCATCGTAGAGCTCTCAGAGAGCTTTCCAACAGTATGTTTTGTGCCGCGTAACTCCTTAGGGATCAAAAGTTAAGGGCACCGGAGCGATGGATACTTGGTCACAAGCCCCACGCCCTCGGTTTGCTGGCCCAACCTCTACATGAAGTGAAGTTTTCTTCCAAAAGTTGCCATGGGATTCGATAATAGAAATGTGATGGATTAGGTTGTCTTCCTTTTTGCGGCTCACGACGTACGATCCGGGTTGAAAAAATAGCGAAAAAGAAGAAAAGTATCCTAAAACTGATGAAAATGTTCAAATTTGTGATCCGAAAACAAGCAAAGCTGAGAAGGCTTGCTGCCCATGTCGTAGAGCTCTCAGAGTGCTTTCCAATGGTATGCTGTGCACAGCGTAACTCCTTACGGATCAAAAGATATGGGCACCGGAGCGACGAATACCTAGTCACAAGCCCCACGCCCTCGGTTTGTGGGCCCAACCTCTACGTGAAGTGAAGTTGTCTTGCCAAAGTTTCCGTGGGATTCGATAATAGAAATGTGATGGATTAGGTTGTCTTCCTTTTCGCGGCTCATGGTGTACGATCCAGGATGGAAAAACAACGCAAAAGAATAAAAGTGTCCCGAAATTGATTAAAACGTTCGATTTTGGGTTCCAAAAATAGGCAATGCTTAGCAAGCTTGCTTCCCCCATCGTAGAGCTCTCAGAGAGCTTTCCAACGATCTACTGTGCGCCGCGAAACTCTTTACGGATCAAAAGTTATGGGCACCGAAGCGTCAGATATCTGGTCACAATCCCCACGGCCTCTGTTTCCGGGCCCAACCTCTACGTGAAGTGAAGTTGTCTTGCCCAAGGTGCATCGGGATTCTGTAATAGAAATGTATTGGATTAGGTTGTGGTCCTTTTCGCGGCTCACGACGTACGATCTGGGACGGAAAAACAGCGCAAAAGAAGAAAAGTATCCCGAAACTGATGAAAATGTTCAATTTTGGGCTCTGAGAACATAAGCAGCCGAGCAGGATTCATGCCCCCGTTGTAGAGCCCTCAGAGAGCTTTCCAATGGTATGTTGTGCGCCGCGTAACTCCATACGGATCAAAAGTTAAGGGCACCGGAGCGACGGATACCAGGTCATAAGTCCCATGCCCTCGGTTTGCGAGCCCAGCCTCTACGTGAAGTGAAGTTGTCTTGCCCAAGGTGCCATGGGATTCGGTAAGAGAAATGTGATGGATTAAGTTGTCGTCCTTTTCGTGGCTCACGACGTACGATTAGGGTTGGAAAAACAGCGCAAAAGAAGAAAAGTATCCCAAAACTTATGAAAATGTTCGATTTTGGGCTCCGAAAACAGGCACAGGTGTCACGCCCCAACCCGGTCTATAAGGTTAGACTAGGGTGTGATCTAAACGTTTAGGACATGTCACATACTTAACCGTTTATGAAGATTTAACACTTATCGTTTTAGTCTAAACTCCAAAGTTTTTCGGAAAACCGACAGTATAATGGCTGTAATTGGACTCTTTGGTTTGGCCTAATTCTCTAAACGCCTCAAAATTTTCTAATCTCAAGTTTCATTTCCAACTAGGATTACTATTTAACATCAATTGAAATGCCTATTGGTTATCTCGATGTCTCATTTGATTTATAACCTAGCATGATACTATGTCTCGTTTGTTTGTTTATCCTTGTTACAAAAGTACCTGTTTAATATTGGATAGGTTCATTTACTTAGTCCTTAACTAATACGTCATAACCTATGATAGATACTAGTTGTAATAATAGCAAAACGATCATAGTAGTGTCTAGTGTCTGTCTAGCAATATTAGTACAAACCAAAATTAGACCCCAAATTACAACGAGGGTCTTTATATTACAACACCGAGCAACATAAAAGGAAATAGTCTTCAAGTAGTATAAAGTTCACAAGTAGCCATAATCATGCAAAACACACAAACAGGCAATCACTCCAAGGATTCATCGTTAGGCACACCGTCCTCGGGTACCTGTTCTGGATCTTCTTCACCTGAGATGATAAAAGAGGGTGAGTCCTTATGAACTTAGCGAGGAGGAAACGAGAAATAGGTTTTGAAATTCATTTTCCGGTTCAACTTATGAAATCCTTTTGCAAGCATGAATATAACAATAATATAAGTACAGGAACAGAAATACCAGTCTTTCCTCCTCAAGGTTCTCTAGGAACCAAGCGAGAGTACTTATACACATAGTAAAAAGGATACAGTGAGCTTTTGCTCTCAGATCAGTTTTAGAATCAGTTGTTGCGGCCGACTTCAAATCATCCCCTTAACTCGCCAGGTGGGTGTACTCCGGATGTACCCCGAAATCCTACGACCCAACTCTCTGAGGAAGTCTAGCCCCCAAGCAAGAGAGGGAATGGGACAGTGGTAGTCACGGGTACACCAGCAAGCCCGATGCTGCCCGGTATGCGTGATCGCTACCACGCCGACAGGAAAGGTTGCAACCTTGTATTCAATCCACATTTATGACATTAACATATCACATTAGGAGGACAACAAAGTAGGTTGCCTCCGGACAGTCATAAGATTGCACATTGACAAGTAAACAGGCGAGGCACGAATGGACAAGTAGTTTCACTTGAAAAGCATATGGAGTTATATGAACATTAAACGGACAGCCATGTACTGCACATAAATCAAGTCATATAACTCAATTCAAAGTCCACGTAATCAAATAATAAGATTATATAACATGCAACAACATCTACGTGGGCTCGGATGCAAGAAAAGCCTATTTGTCAACATGCAATTATCAAAATCACATTTAGGACTATAAAGGCATCTACGGACAGCCTACTAAGCACATCATTCCACACAATATCCAAATGATCAACACTTAGCAAGACTACTTAGTCATTAGGGTTTCCATTTCGTGCATATTCGTGCAATTTGAGCCTCAAACCAACTCAAAGTCAATCTCAAGACATGCATCATTTAATTCAACATCCTCAAACATTCAAAACAGTCCACACAACATCCCGAAGCTACAATCCCAAGCATTTAATTCAACAAGAGGAGTCACAACAAATTTTCAAAGCATAACACTAAGTGAAACCCTTACTGCAATAGGCTGTTTTCTTACAATCATTAAGATAAGAAAAAAATCTCCAATTCCAGTGAATAAGATTTCAAATTAAAGCTTAAGAAGTTAACTAAAATCAGGAACAAACCTTGCATCAATTGGAGTTCAGGATCATTAGATATAGCCGAAACTGTGGGATAGCACAAAACTGTCCAGATTTGCACACATTTCGATAATTGACGTTTTTGAGGTCTTTAGGCTCAGATTTAACCTTAGTCCATTTCTGACAAAAATGTCCAGAACGGAAAATTCTTACAGCACACCAACTTTCATGCATTTTGGATATCATTTACTAAGTCAAATATGGTTCGTTCTACAAGGTCAGTGCATCTGTCAAAACCTGCTTCATTTTTCCAGATTTCCAGATTTGGACACATTTTAAAGAACTGCCATTTGGAGGACTTTAGAGTTAAAATTAGCTTTGGCCTATTTCTGTGAAAAATGTTCAAAACTGGCAGAACTAGTTACCTACCAATTTTCATGCATTTTCAACATTATTTTCCTAGCCAAACTCACCTCGAAACAACAGGTCAGAGAGCTGTCACATAATCCGACTTCACCTATCATCACTTTCAGGCCAAAATCTTGCCATGCATGGTTG